>CAWUFW010002080.1:1207026-2414052 GCA_963921515.1 Calotriton arnoldi
ACTTCTATTCACTTGGGGGCAGATGTACAACCGTTTTTTGCGGTGCACCCAATTTACATTGAGTTGCAAAAGAGAATAATGGCACATCGCATGACACCACATAATTCCACAGGAAAATCTCTATTTGAGTTGTTTAAAGGAAGGGTCCCCAACACTCTTTTATGTCCAGGAAGGATGAATTGGGACAAGGGTGTCAAATATAATGGAATTTGTGCATGCAGAGATCGAGAGCTTGAGCTACAGAGTAAATCTGGTGGAGGTCAGAGTAGGAGAATGGGTAAGAGTAAGAGCACCTGTGGAATGTATGCTTTGGTCCAAGTTTACTAAGCCCATGAGAGTAGTAAAGTATTTCAATAATGCTGTCAAAATGGAAGATTAGAGAATGTGGAATAGGAGTTGTGTGGTGGTACTAAATTCTGGAGTGGTCTCTAATCAGGAGGGTTTGTCAGAAGATAGTACCAAATCTCATGATGAGAAGGAAGAAAGTAAACTCTCTGACGAAAGGACTATGACATGCAGGAAAAGCAAGTGTAAGTGTACATGTCCGATGTGTCTAAAGACCTCCCTTGGTGGAATTCAATGTGTTGAAGTTGCATTCAAAGACTATGTGATAAAGATCTTTCTTAGGTATAGATATTCTCATGTGTGGCATCCAGCTGCACTAGCTGCATGCTGAAATGTGATGTCATGAAATGTAGTTGTATCATTAAAGGGGGGAGGGAGAAGCAGAGATCCATTCAGCTTCCGTTATGCATTTTTGCATTTATAGTAGAGAGTCTCTCATCAGTAAATGTATTTCACAGACTGTAAAATAAACTCAAAGACATTTTTTAAATAAAGTTTAACTCTAAATATTTAGTAGAATATTGCTTTAACTTTTTCGTTGTATGATCAATTTAGAAGAAAGCCACCTTTACAAATAAAATTTATTCGCGACTACTGAAATATTATGAAGTTTTTTTCTAAAGGTATTTTTTCTTTAGATTTTGGGGATCTTCGCGACGATGACGCGATCCCTGTAGACATGCAGCAAAAACGGAAAACAAAAGCAGACATTTAATGGCCACCAACACATCCAAAAATACTATGTAAAAAAAATCCATTCTGTACAATGCCCTACACATATTACTATATACATACGTCTTTCACAGCATGTTTAAACTCATATTTTCACGCTACGTTTCTGTAAAAACCATCTTTCAGACCTATTTTCTGTTTTCACGGTTATTCGGAACGTCATGATTACGTCATTAACCATGACAATCGTGCCTTTTCCATAAAGTGAAAATACATATATGCTCATGCATTATAGTATTTTACACACTAGAGATTTATTACTGTACACATCAAACTCATGTTTTTCTAGTGTATTTCTAGAACAACCATCTCTAAAACCTATTTTCCATTTTCGAGGTGAGGCCGCAGATCGCAATGACATTGGTAATTGCAATCCCCCAGACAGGTCGCGAAAGCAGAAAGCAAAAGCAGGAATTCAATAGCCACCACCACATTAAAAATGATAACTATATAATTACTTCTAACCATTACAGTACATAACTCACCATTTAATAACTCTATAAAAACATTTATCAATATCTCAATAACAATGTATTAATGATTCATGGATATATTTTTTTATATTTTCACCAATATTTGCAACAACATTGATAGTCGCGATGTCGCCACACTGGTACACGGGGGCCGCGCTTGTGGTTGCTTCGTCGTCATGAATATCGCACACAATTAAAAAAATCAATGTTGGGCATATAACTTCTGTCACTAACACATCCATTTCTCAACCATAGGGTCAGAGTATCTCCACCCTGATCCCTTATGTTGGCTTTCACACAGATTTTCAGCCCCGGGAACCGTTCCCGATAGATAAAATGGTGGCCACAACTTTCTATTCAGGTTGCGTCCAGCCAATCAGAGCATTCTAGATGGCACGTGTATTCGAATGAGTGGGCGTCTGAGTGGCTGTTTGGATGTGTATGTGTGTGTGTATGTGTGTAGATGGGTGTGTGAGTGCCTCTGTGGGCCTGTGAGTGGGTGTGTATAAACATCGGTTATTCAGCGCCTTGATGTCCTTGTGTGATACGTGCAGTTTACAAAAACACATGCTATGTTATGTTGTTATGTTATGTGTGAGTGGTTCTCTGGGTCTCTGAGTGGGTTTGTGAGTGGATGTATGAGTGTGTATTTTAATGTGTGAGTGGTTTTCTGGGTCTCTGAGTAGGTGTGTGAGTGGCTATATGGGTGTGTGAGTGGCTTTCTGGGCCTCTGAGTAGGTGTGTGAGTGGCTGTATGGGTGTGTAAATGATTTTCTAGGTCTGTGAATGGGTGCATGAGTGCCTGAGTGGATCTTGAGTGTGGGCTTGAGTCTCTGCATGGATCTGTGAGGGGGTGCGTGTCTGAGCAAATCTGTGAGTAGGTGCATGAATCTCTGAGTGGGTCTTCTGTGAGTGGGTGCATGAGTCTCTGAGGCGGTCTGTGAGTGGGTGCGAGTGTCTGAGTGGGTCTGTGAGTGGGTGCATCAGTGTCTGTGTGGGTCTGTGAGTGGGTGCATGATTCTATGAGCTGGTCAGTGAGTGGGTTTATGAGTGTCTCAGTGGGTCTGTGAGTGGGTGCGTGAGTCTCTGAGTGCATCTGTGAGTGGGTGTGAATGTATTTTTAAAAATCTGCAATATTCGTGAATTCTTCACACATTACACAGGGGCCACTGAGTGTCCCAACACATTCGTGAATATCACATGAGGAGAAAAATGTTTTTGACATTTTGAAAGTACAAGGTGTCCCACAACCACCCCTGTGTTCCATCCGTGGGGTCAGAATACCTCTACCTTGACCCCTTATACCACTTTTGTTCTTTATTTTCAGCCCCTGGAACCGTGTCCTGTTACTTGAAATGGCATCCACAACTTTCTGCTCAGGTTGTTGCCAGTCAATCATGGCATTCCTGTTGGAGCGCACATTCGAGATTCATCGCAAATTAGTCAGGACTCTAGATATACAAATTTGAATTTCCTTTAATAACTCCAGAACTACTGAACAGATTTACACCAAATTACACAAGTGTGCTTTCTGGCCCAAGAGATGTCTTTCTGCCAAATTCGGTTTAATTCTGTCCAGCGGTTTGGGTTGTAGTTGTTTTCAAAATCATTATAGTAAGTAAGTAGTGTTTTTATAAAGCGCACGAATGCCGAGGCATCTTGGTGCTAGGGGAATGTGACGTGTGTTGTTCAGGCCAGTCGTGGAGCTTATTTGGTGGGAATTAGCCAAGTCTTAATCACTATACATTATAATTATGGGAAATAACATGGTAAACACACTTTTTTTACCCCCCTTTTTCTCTGCCCCGCTTGAAGGATCACCCTGAAACTTTCCATGCACAACTAGAATCACCGGCACATATATTTTTGGAAAATTTTGTGAAGATTCATCAAACAAGGCCACGGATGGTCAAAGTGCGTTGCCAGCAACATAAACCTTATCTGGGAACCCAATCCTGAAGTGCGAGTATTTTTGTTATGTGATGTAACTTGGAGGCCTTCATGAAATTTTCAAAACTGCTATGACGCTCACTTCAGCTGCTATTTTGAAAGATTTGGGGTGATCCATCAAGCGGGGGCCAAGAACCGGGGGATGCTTAAAAGTGCGTTTTCCCCACATTAATTCCCATAGGACCTTTACACACAGCTACAGCCCGAACTGCTGAACGGAATTACACCACATTTGGAAGGAAGGTAGATGTGGGTCAAGAAAGTGCCTTTTTGTGATTTGGTGTAAATCCGTTCAGTAGTTAAGGAGTTATTTAAAGGTTTTATAGATACACAACTGGGGACAAGGAGGGCCCTAGTGACCACCACCTCTCGGGGGCTTTTTTAATTATAATTGGGGGGCCTCTTGGACCCTCCCAGCCCTAGGGACCATGACCTCCCTGAGGCTTTATGCTGAAATAATACGGGGGCCTCATGGACCCCCAGGAGCCCCGGGGTTCGCCACCTCCCAGTGGTGTTAATTTGAAAAATGCAGGTGGCCCACATGATCCTCTCCGCAGCCTTTACATTGAGTGCGGGGGCCACGTGGCCCACCGCAGCTCCAGGGACCACCACCCTGGGGCTTTAAATTGAAATAATGTGAGGGGGGCTGCGCAGACCCCCCTGCAGCCCCGGGGATCACCACCTCTCTGGGGTTTTAACCAGAAAGAATGCGGGGGCTACACAGCCCCACGTGCAGCCCCAGGGACCGCCACCTCCCAGGGCTAATGAGAAGATGAGAGGGGGGGCCTTGTGGCTTCCCACCTGGAGCCAATAATTGCCCTGGGGACTGCCAGCCCCCCAGGGCAGGCTCCAGCAATGTCCCAGGGTGCCCACCCCTAGGACATTGCAGTTTGCTACGGCCAAACTCTGCTCCGCTTCGTGCATGCAAGACGATGTAAACTGCTCTTGTTTACATGAAGCAGAGCAGAATAGCTTTTGGACAGAGGGAGCTGCATGTTCAGCTGCTCCCTCTGTCCAAAAGCAATGCCAGCTCCTGCAGGCTCCCCCCACGGTCCCCAACAAAAATGTCTGGGTGCCCTGTGCGGGACCAGGGCACCCAGTATTATGGCCAGGCCCCAAGGGATTGGGTCCCGGGGCCAAAGTTGCCCCAGGGGAGGGGGGCCACCCAGCCCCCTTCCTTTAATTAAAAAAGAAATGCAGTGCCCCAGTGGATGGTGTCCCTGGGGCAGTAGTTGGCCCGTGTGATGTCGTGAGGAATAATACATTGACCATCGACTACATTTTGTATAACTGACTCCATTTTCTGTGTCCTCATACAGTTACAGGGTGGGGAGGGGATGTTTTTGCTCTTCACCTGTTTTTGCACTTCACTGTGCTGTGTAAGATGGAACATATTGTGTGGGATGTGCACTTGGTACCGTTCACAGGGTTGAGATTGTTTTGCCAGAGAAATGTGCAGAATGTACAGCTCTACCTCAAAGCAAACACGAGGGCTTGGCCAGCTTCTGTGAGTGAGCTCGATGCAGACCGGTATGGTCAGTCTGGTTTTCCCACCTCAAAGAAGGAGGAGAGGATTCTAGAAATCTCTCCTTGGGTTGAGTAAAAGGTATTAAAGACTGGGAATCTTGGCTTTCAGACAGTAGCTTGCTGTGGATGGACACGTTGCCAAAAGGGACGTTTGGTGATCCCAATCAAGACTTCTGCCTGACTGTGAGGGATCCGCCGTTGTGCTGGCCAGAATGTTGAAAGACTCTCTATCAGTGATGTATTTCTATTACTTACTTTGTGTATATATGCTATAGGTTTCCTTGCTTTGTGTACATATTTCATATGTTTTCTTGCTTTGCGCAAATGTTATCTATATTTGACTCCTTTCATTTGACATCTGGGAAAGTGCACCTCCCTTTTGAGCACCTACCTTTGCCAATACAGATATTTTTGATATCCAGTGGACGCTCTCATGTTTGATTTTTTGTCCTGATGATGACCCTTTAAATTAATTCCGGGTCGAAACGCCGTCGACGCCAATATGTGGCCTTAAATAAAGAGGATACATATTTTGTTGTGTGTCTCTGTTTTGTTTTGAACCATGTCTTTACAGTTTTTCCTCAGCCACGTTTTGTTTGCTTACACATGTCATTGTTTATAATTGTAACACTGTCTGTGTAACCTTGTGAGCACCATTTTTGCTTTATGTTAAAAATGTTTTGATAATAAATTTTACAAATCCAAAAAGTAATTAGTTGTACATGGTTTTTGGGTGTTTTACTAGTTGGTTAGCACTAGACTTTGGGTTCTTTGTCTTTCCCTTTTTTATCTTTTAACTTAATGCTCTTTGAATGTAGTTTCTTTTGTTTCAAATTCCTTTTCATTTTTATTGTTGTACTTGAACCACTGTTCAGATTCCAGTATTAGTTAAATTGGAGTCATGGGGGACCTTGAATTGATGATGAGCCAAGTGTATAAAAGTCATGAAGTTGATGTTTAAAACCATGTTCTCTGGGTTCAAGGCAGCTATAATGCCCTGCCTACAGGTCCGGACTCCCAGTTTGTTCCACTCGGGCCTCAACTTTATTCTGCGCAGAGACAGCAGTGCTGGGCAGATACATACAATGTGCTCCAGGATTTCATCTGATTTGCCGCAGCCTCTACACGCAAAATCAGCTGAGGGGCGCCGCCATGGAGGTAGATGTTTCAAGAAAAGCCACTCGCCCATCGTAAGGGCCAAAAAATTTTGTTTTAGGTGTAAAGAATAAGAGCAAGCCAAGTGTGGCAGGGGAGGGGCCAGCTGAAATGAGTTGATTACTGCCCATGCAAGCTTACTTTTGGCTAGGATCTCTCTGTCTAACAGTCTGGAGCATAATTAGGTGCGCTTTTTGATGCTTAATTTGAAAGCTTTGTACCGGGATTGAGAGACCAGGGATCTTCTGCTGATAGTTTTGACCTGCATTCGTGGTCGTACCGGCTATATGGCCCACCGCTATTATTAGCGCTGATGTCCAACCACTCAAGAGTGCCGGCTCTGGCCTGTCTGGCCACCTGATTGGGTCAAGTGCCTTTCTTCATTTGCCAGCCGTGGGGGATGATGTGCCAGCCATCTTAACCTGAATGGCCGGATCTTTTGCACGCTCCTCGTTCCACCGCCAGGCCTGTTCCCCCTGGCTTATTTTTTGTGGGGTCTCCCCCACCTACACTGGATTCTGTGGTCTCCTTATGCCTGGGTGCTCTGCAATCTCTGGCCCCTAGCTGGCCACCTGTGTGGTAGTGACACCTTATTAGTCTTCCACAGCCTTACTGGCCCTGACCTCTGGAGCAGTCTTCGACAGAACAAGGGTCCCCCATCTCTCCCACCTACCGATGTCCATTGCCTCCAGGAAGGTGGCCCATCAACTGCTCTGCAGGAAAGTACAGCGCTGTGCCACAAGCTCGACTAATGAATGCTAAGATCACAGATATCAACACCGATATAAAATACTTTTGGACAGAAATCGGGGTGTTGGATCTCGTGGAGACCCGCCTCACTGCACTGGAGTCGCATGGCGCAAACTCTTCGGGCCAGGGTGCTGAATTTTAAGGCCTTTCCTGCGAGAATACTGACATGGAGAATAGTAGCCAGAGAGATAACATTTGCTTCTTTGGCTTCCTGGAGAGGGTGGAGCAGGACGATGCAGGTTGCTTCCTCTGTGACCTCCTTCCACTACTCCTGGGGCTGTCCTTCACCCCTCCCTTGGAGATCCAATGGGCCATCAGCATCCGTACCAACAGACAAATTACTGCTGGCAAGCCTCGTCCGGACATAGCTTTTATCCTGAGGCCCCCCAGGCTCAGAAGATCCTCACCACGGCCCTCTCTCATGGCCGTGGTCTCAAAATCTGCATTGCTGCATGACTTCTCATGGGAAATAAATGACAAGCACCATGCTTTTCTGGCCCTATGCCCTGCCCTGTGCAAATGGGTCATCAAGTATGAACTACTTGAACCTGCTCGTATGTGGTCACCTTGAATGGCAGGTACAGAGACTTGATGGAGCTGGAAGATCTCAAAGTCTTCCTTGAATCCCTGCAGGACATCAAGACCACCCCCCCATCTGCCTCAGATGGTGACCAACACCACCCTAAGACTCCTGGACAGCCACATCAGGTGGAGACCCAGTGCACCCATGTCCCCCTTGCCCTCTAATCTGGGGCCTTACTATAGCAGTGTATGGAGGCTCTGCTCCTCCGTGCACCCCACACTGCCCCATCCATCTGCATGTTCAATTGCACCAACAGACCCCCTCCCCAAAATAAATGTCACCCCACCTGCCATGGCCGGATGGGTCTTCTTCACCTTTGGTCTACTCCCATCCCCTTTTCTCTCCGGCCCCAGCTCGGCATTAGGGAGCTCCTATTTGTGGGTAGGTTTTAGCTCCACTGACTTAGGAGTTCTCCCTCTTGAAGGGGGACACAACTTTTCTTCCTGTCCCCCCACACACCTTTTCCCTCCTTTGATGCCTTCCCTGGGCACTACCCAGTGTGCCACTGGTCTTCCACCAGCTCGGGTCCCCTGGCCCCCCTTTACTGCCGGCTGCAGCCTGCCGCCTATGGCGTTGGCCCCTATGACTGTCTTGTCTTGGAATGTCCATGGTATCACTCATTACATCAAGCGGAAAAAAGTCCTGGCATACCTGAACTCAAAGAGGGCAAATATTGCCTTGCTACACGAAACACACCTTACGAGTCCCGAGGCCGATAAACTCAAGGGTGACTGAGTGGGGAGGGTCTTCTATAGCCTCACAGCCGCTCCCCGGAGATGCGCCCCTGCACGCAAATGTAGGTTGGCCATCTTATTGTGCAAGTCGTTCCCATGCCTAATTCTCAAGATGTGGACAGACTCAGAGGGGGAGATATGTCTTGTGTGTAGGGTGTCAATCTATGCCCCCATAGGACCAAGGAGACTTTTCTCCTTTGCCTCAACCGCATACTCTTGGAATTAGGTTTCACACATATGTTGCTAGGTGGGACGGGAATGTAGCTGCATGAGAACCCCTCAGCGCAGGTCAATTGCGAGGGATTCCTGCCCGTCCCCTTCAAGAACCAGTGTGGGATGCACCAGGGTTGCCCGCTCGCCCCAATCCTATTCCTGTAGCCCTGGAACCATTACCCGCAGCTGTCCTTCAGTCGCCGGAGATCATGGGCATCCCAACCCCGGGGGTTACTCTTCCATCCCCCTTTATGTGGATGACATCTTCCTGATGCTCAAGCACCTCCCTCAATCCCTTCCGGATCTCTTTGCCCTTATACACAGCTTTACACAGATAGAGTGCTATAGGATCAATTGGGGAAGAGTTAAGCCCTCCCCCTCTCTTTATCTACTACAGCAGCTGCCATTCAGGGACATCAATTATGCTGGATGCTGTCCTGCCTCAGATATCTAGGATTTATGTCAGAAGGGAGTTGGCGCATATAACGAAGGATAATAGTGAGCCCCTACTGGAACAGACCCGGGAGGACTTTGCCAAATGGGCACATCTCAGTCTCTCACTCTGGGGGTCTGTTCAGGTGGTTAAGATGGTTACCCTCCCCAGGTTTACATATGTTTAGGGCATGTTGCCTTTCCAGGTCCTGATCTCCCTCCTTCAATCCATGGACAGACTTGTCAACGGTTTTGTATGGGTGCTGCTTGATTGAGGCTGGAAATATTCAAACTGATTGCCATAGAAAGTATGGTGGGCTAGGTCTTTCCTCAGTGGAGCATTTTGCTTTGACTCTCCACTTGGCACAACTTATCTATATGCTGTGGGGTGTGGCCAACCCCCCCCCTCCCTCTGGGTTCTGATAGAGCAGAGCCTGTCCCATAGTCTGTCCGGCCTTCACCCACTTTAATGTGTACAGAACCCTCAAGGCGTGCTCTACTAACCCTAAGATCCGGCCAATGGCCCTTGCCTGGAAGTGGGCGCATGTCCTTTTTTTGTTCACCATTGTCTGCATACTGAGGCCCCACTTTGGCAGAATGCCAGTATTTGTATTGGGGGCTCCCCATCCGACTGGCCTGTGTGGTGGTGGATGGGCATCGAAACCTTCTACCTGCTACTTGGTAATGGGTCCTTTGTGGCCATGAGGGATGATCTCCACTTGCCTCCATGTCAGTATGGGCAGTACCTACAACTCTGCCACTGATTTTACAGACATCTAGGGGTGCCCCAGTGGGACTGAGGGTCCTCCCTGTTGTTGCCTACATATGGGTATGGGGCCGCTACGGCAGAGTGATGTTTTGTCTTTACAATCTGCTGATATGTCACAGATATTCCCTACCCCAGTTGCACCGGCTGAGTACGTCGTGGGAAGTGACCCTGCAGTTGGAATATGATGAGGAGGACTGGGCCAAGGTCCTGGATGGCTTGGACTGTGGTGTGTGGGAGGTCAGGATGAAGTTTTGCCTCTTTTTAACAGTGCAGGATTGGTACTGAACTCCCTCCAAATTGAAGCGCACTGGCCTTCTATACCATTCGTGCTGTAGGCAATTTGACCTTCCGGGCTGTGATGTTCTGCACATACTGTATGACTTTCTTGGCATACAAGGACTATGGACAGAGGAGAAGGCCATGCTGGGTCAGACTGTACCACTCCCCTTCCCCAGTCCCCCATCACACAGCACTTTTGCATGACTTAACAAATACTCCCCAGATGTCACATCATGAGTGCTGGTTCCTCATCACTGCTTTGACATCAGTCAAGTTGTGCACCCTTCGGCATTGACGGTCCTCACACATATCCACACATGCAGAATGGCTGGCAGAAATGTTTAAGATCGTGTCCTATGAGAGGATCATTTACACGCTCAATGATAAATTGGATGTCTATCTGCAGGTATGGGTGCCATTCATAACTGATGATGCGTGATTGGGCAGGGGGCGATCGACAACGGGTATCCTGTACCTTGTACTGCGTTCAGAACAGCCGTCGTCATCATCCCTTAGAGGGTCGCTGGAGGCCTCATCACCCCCCACCCTGCAAACACGCTACTGGGGTTCCCCTCTCTCCTTCCCCATACACCCCACACGTTTTGAGACCGCTTCCTTCCTTTCTTCCTCTTTATAGCTGCTCATTGGAGTTGAAGTGCTGGGACATTGGTTGGATTGTTTCCCAAATGCAGCTTCTGCTGTTTTCTGCACTTTCCCATGCCATTGAATTATATTGCTCGGCTGAGCCTGTGTTATGTACTTTTTGTGTTGAAAATCCAAAACTAAAGACTACAACAAAGTTAAAAAAAAAACACAGTGCAGAGCAGCTCCACCTCATGTCACTAATTTATATTACTTTGTAAATTATCAGTGTTAATACTCCACCCAAATTTGTCGTTTTGTAGCCAAATTAAACATGTCCTTCATTTACTTTACATTTTATTCAAACAAATCTGTTTGTTGACACAAGCATCATTTTGGTTACATCATGTTCGTCAAAAGGTTTTTGCTTTCATGACATTCTGTACAATTTACTGTGATATGAATAAAGATCCAAATGAACTGTTTTACAAACATCATTGAACTTTTCTGCTATTTATAATCCAAATAACGTAAAATGTATTACATTATCTGTCAACCTGCTAGTGCAGACATTTCATAATTTTTTTATATATATGACATTTTAATGTCTCAAGCAATCAAGCTTAAAATATTTTTAAGATGAATCTGGCACCTATATTTTTACCTGAAATTTAGCAACAGTTGAAAGCACTTGTCTGATAAAAACCCTTCTTTTTAGGTCTGCTGACAGTACAGCGGTACACAGTGCCCATTGTAACTAATCCTATTGTTAGAAACTGGTTTTCTGGTTGCCAGAGGAATGCACCCTGTCCAAGCAGGAACCAGAAATCCTAGTCAGGGTAATTCAGATACACACTAAAAGAGAACTTGTGCTCACCCTCTGGTAGCTTGGCACAGAGCAGTCAGGCTTATCTAAAGAGGCAATGTGCAAAGTATTTGTGCAACTTACACACACACACACAGTAACACAATGAAAACACCACAGAAATACTCTACACAGATGTAGACAAAATGAGAGTCATTTTATTAGTAAAACAAGATTGAAATGACAAAAATACGATACAATACAGAACAGGAGTTATGAATTTTTAAAGATAAATCTAAAGGTAGTGCTTAGTAGTCAATAGCGCTAAGGGGTTACTTGAGGTTTCACTGGACTGGGGTGAATCCAAAGTTCAGGCTGGCTGCGATGGAAGGCATGCCAGCTGCAGGACATACGCAGGTCCCACTGAGAAAGTACCTTAGATGGAGCAAAGCGTCCACATCGAAGTCTCGATGCTTCGGTTCCGATTCACGCAGGTGATGAAGAGGAGTCACTGACAAAATATCGAAGGTCAAAATATCGACCTACAGAAATATCGACGCAAAAATATCAAAGTCAAGAATATCGACATCCTATCTACATTATGGTAAGTACAAAACTATCGAGAAAAAAAATATCGATGTCAAAAATATCGTTGTTAAAAATATCGTTTTTTATTTAAGTTAAAAAAATTATGTAAAATAAAGTAAATAATTCATATAATTAAAATAAACATAGTTAAAAATATTTTAAAATGTTTAAAAATTATAAGTAATATATATGTAATGTAAAAATAAATTAAACATATACATATAATATATATACTTACTAATAATTTTTAATAATTATTTTAATAACATAATTTTTTTAAATATAAAAATTCTAAATACATCTATCCACATAAAATAATAATATAAATTAAATTAAAAAAAATATATATAACAAATTAAAAAAATTTAAATTATTTTTATTCTTTTTAAAATTAAATATATACTACATTAACTAAAATAGTACAAACAATATTAGATAGCGGAGGTAATAAAATTACTATTCCAACTCCAAACAGTGCAACAGTAGGAAAAATGTTGGATAGTGTAGGGGTAAAAATTACTATTCCCACCCCAGTGAGTGCAACAGTAGGGAAAGTGTTGGATAGCGTATGGGTAAAAATTACTATTCCCACTCCAGTGAGTGCAACAGTAGGGAAAGTGTTGGATAGCGTAGGGGTAAAAATTACCATTCCCACTCCAGTGAGTGCAACAGTAGGGAAAGTGTTGGATAGCGTAGGGGTTAACATTACTATTCCCACTCCAGTGAGTGCAACAGTAGGTAAAGTGTTGGATAGCGTAGGGGTAAAAATTACTATTCCCACTCCAGTGAGTGCAACAGTAGGGAAAGAGTTGGATAGCGTAGGGGTTAAAATTACTATTCCCACTCCAGGGAGTGCAACAGTAGGGAAAGTGTTGGATAGCGTAGGGGTAAAATTACTATTCCCACTCCAGTGAGTGCAACAGTAGGGAAAGTGTTGGATAGCGTAGGGGTAAAAATTACTATTCCCACTCCAGAGAGTGCAACAGTAGGGAAAGTGTTGGATAGCGTAGGGGTAAAAATTACTATTCCCACTCCAGTGAGTGCAACAGTAGGGAAAGTGTTGGATAGCGTAGGGGTTAAAATTACTATTCCCACTCCAGTGAGTGCAACAGTAGGGAAAGTGTTGGATAGCATAAGGGTAAAACTTACTATTCCCACTCCAGTGAGTGCAACAGTAGGGAAAGTGTTGGATAGCGTAGGGGTTAAAATTACTATTCCAACTCCAGTGAGTGTAACAGTGTGGAAAATGTAGGATAGCGTAGGGGTTAAATTAACATACTTATTAATTAAATATTTTTTGGTAAAATAAATAACATATTAATAATTAATTAACTAAAAAAATTATAATAAATACCAATAAAATAAAATTAATATTTACTTAAATAACATTAAATTACTGCCCACCCTATTCCCCCATAAACACACAGCCCGCTACACATAAAAAAGAACACAATTAACTTAATTATCAATTAATACAAATTAATTACCAATTAATAATAAATTAACAATAAATTAATGAACAATAACAATAAATAAAAAATAATAATAAATTAATTATAATTAACATAATTATACATTAATCAATTAATAAAAATTAATCACCAATTAATAATTAACAATAAATTAATTATCAATAACAACAAATGAAAAAATATTAATTAATTAGTTATAATTAAATTACTTCCCACCCTATTCCCCTATAAACCCACAACCCGCTACACATAAAAATTAACATAATTAATTTAATTATCAATTAATCAATTAATAAAAATGAATTACCAATTAATAATAAATTAACAATAAATGAATTAACAATAATAATAAATAAAAAATAATAATAAATTAATTATAATTAATATGGTTTATAAATTAATCAATTAATAAAAATCAATTACCAATTAATAATTAATTAACAATAAATTAATGAATAACAATAAATAAAAACATATTAATTAATTATAATTAAATTGCTCCCCACCCTATTCCCCTATAAACCCACAACCCGCTCTGATACTAAAACACAAAATTTACTTTAAAAAAATTACTAATTTCGAAACATTTAACACATATATTTAAAAATAATAAAAATACATTCCAAAAAATGTTAAACATACATATAAAATACATACTAAAACACATAACACTAATATAAATATCGATATTATTAACAACGATATTACTTACTTCGATATTACTTACTTCGATATAAAAAAACAATATTACTTGCCTTAAGGTCGATATTCTGGTCACCGATATTCTTGACATCGATATTCTGTCCCTACGATATTAAAAACTCGATATTAGTGTAGGTCGATATAAAAAAATCGATATTTTGACTGCGCACCGATGAAGAGCACCTACCTGATGCAGGCACAGTGCGTAGTCAAGCTGAGCTGTCGATCATCGTCGAGCTGCAACCTGTCAAAGCGATGCTGTCAATTGGCTCCTGCATCGGCATCGAAGGGCAATGTGTCGGTTCCAATTGGTGCAAAGTCATCACTGCTTCGATTTTGATTCTTCTGGACAGCAGACATCACCTTTCAAGGGCCCATGACTGGATTGACACCACTTATCAGTCCAGGTGCTGTTGCAGGGTTGAAGTAAATCTTTGATGGCCCTGGGGCTTCAGAACAGGGGCCAGCAACCCCTTGGAGTCACTCTGGGCTCAAGTGAGATGGGTCCAGTCCTTGTCTTCAGCAGGATAGAGATCAGCAGGCAGCAGGGCAGCTCAGCAAAGCAGAAAGCAGTCCCTTCAGAGCAACAGTCAGACAGAGTGACAATATTTGTAAGACAGTTGTCCTTACTCCTGGCAGAGTTCTTCACAGATGTAGCGTACTGTCCTGGCAGGGTCAGAGCCTCAGTACTTAAACCCAGTTGAGCCTTTAAAGTGGGGTTGACTTCAAAGCAGGCCCTTGAAGTGCACAGGTCCCCTTTCATCCCAGCCCTGTCTGCCAGGCTATCTGTCTTGGGGCGGTAATCAGCTCTTTGTGTGGGAGACAGGACACTGCCTATTCAGGTGTAAGTGTCAGCTCCCACTCCCTCTTCCTGCCCAGGAAGAGCTATCAGAATATAGATGAATGCAAATGAGTTGTCTGTCACACCCACCCTTCCTGTGTTTGTGGCTGTCTAGAGGGAATGCACAAAGTGTAGCTGTCACCCATCCTAGATGTGTATTGGAGACAGGCTGCAAGGCACACAGAGAGAAGTAAGAGCAGAGAAATGTCCTCTTTCTAACAGTGGCATTTCTAAAACAGTAATGTTAAATCCAACTTTACAAGTAAAGAGGATTTATCATGGCCATTTCAAAGATATGAAACATGATGCAGCTATTCCTATCTAATCAGGAATTACAGCTTAAAAGTGTTTTAAGGAATTTCCAATGCTAACCTATGAGAGGAGTAGTCCTCACAGTAGTGAAAAGCAAATGTAGCTGTTTGTCACTACTGAGACATGTAAAACTGTAAACTACATGTCCTACCCTTTTGTTGCACAGCACCCTGCCCTTAGGGCTACCTAGGGCCTTCCTAGGGATTACTTATGGGTAATAAAAGAGGAGTTTAAGGCTTGGCAAGTGGTTCTAAATGCCAAATTGAAGCGGCAGTAAACTGCACACACAGGCCTTGCAATGGCAGGCCTGAGACAGGTTTAAAAGGCTACTTGTGTGGGTGGGAAAACCAATGCTGCAGGCCCACTAGTAGCATTTAGATTACAGGCCCTGGGTATGTGGTATACGACTTTACAAGAGACTTATAAGTAAACTTAATATGCCAATCATGTGTACACCAAAGGCACCATGCATATGCACTTTAGCACTGGTTAGCAATGGTAAAGAGCTGAGAGTCCTAAGGCCAACAAAAAGGTAGAGCAAAAAGAGAAGGTAAGCAGGCAAAACGTTTTGGGGAAGACCACCCTAAAGATGACAGGTCTAACACCTATATAATAAATGCAGTGTGGGCATTGAGTTCACCTAGAGAAGTATTTCTCTCTGACCTCATGCTATTGATGTTTGGAGCATCAATACATCCTCTGTGAAGGGCTTCTATTGGAAGACTTATGGGGCAATTTTACATCTGAAAAGCACTCTCAGTCCTCAAGGGATTTGCCACATTCAATAGTCTATCTCCTATATGAATTCTAATAAGTAAGAAATGCTTTTTTGATACTTTTTCCCAGCAGTGACAAAGCCAATAGGGCGAACTTTAATGTGCTAATCCACATTTGTGTACACAATCCATGGAAACTGCATTTGTGCATGCCTGTATATGCATGCTTTCCAAAATTAAAACCAGGCCTATTGGATTTATCCATGCTAGTTTCAAAAATATTTTCCTTCTCACAGTCCTCAGCTTTGTACTCCACCAGGTCTTTTCTGAAATATTTAGGATCAGGTCATTCAATCAATCCACTCAGTTGTATTCATCCCTACCTATAAACATCAAACTAAGAAGGGTCAATGTGTGTCAAACAGCTCTCTTATTTCCCGCAGAGCACATCCAAGCCCACAAGGTCTGCCCTTTCCTCTAACATGTGTAGCCCTCATTACCAGTGTGCCTGACAGTTCCGAAATATATGGTGACTTCTGTTACTATAGATATCAGGATTTTGAGTTGTACATATTTATCAGGTGGGTGTGGATTTTATAATACCTAGTACTTACAGAGTGTATGTGGATCTTTTTTGCAGCCGGTATTTAACAGGTGAAATAAAATCCACATCCCCAGATAACTTTTGGCAGGTGAAACCAAACAAAATTTACAGAGGGAAAATGCATGCAAAATACCAGGGCATGCAGATTTTGGTGCAGTTAGAACCAAAATGCCACGTTATGTCCCGTTTTGCAGACACATTTTGTGATAGAATTTAACTAGTGCACCAGATACATTCTGAACTCCTTGGTTACGGATGTTATCGTTTGTGATAATTATTGACCAGGAAACCGGGGCACTGCTAATGAGGCTAACACCCTTTTGGCTACATGAATAGATGTTATCAGTTCTATTTCCAGATGTATCAGGTGGCTGACTGACTGAATAGTTCAAGCCCTGAATGTAGAATAATGGATATAGAGCCAAATCAGAAATCTTTGTACTGTTTCTTTATTCGCCCTTTCAATATTCTCTTTGCAGCTCTTTAGCTCTAAGCCTATACTTAAGGATAGTCAGGGGACTTGGTTTTGCCGGTGCGTCTTTTATTTTTCTGGTTCAACTAATTGCTTCTTTTTGCAAAAGGGGCAACAGCGGCTGGGTTAATCATTTATGTTATTCTGATGATCTCACGGGCAATTATAAATTAGAAATGCACGTTTAATTTCATTTTTTTTTTGTCCGGCCATATTTATTTAACAGGAGGTGGAATAGTCTTGCTCAATGCGCGTTCCAGAAGCAGTTACCATAAATTGGCAGTGTTTTCCTTCTAAATCTAATTAACGGGTATTCAGAAGGGCGCCGGGATCGATAGCTAATATGTTCTTCACAGTAGCTTTCCTCGCCGCCGCTAACATGGCAGTGAAATGCCGATATTTGGAATCTCACACGTGTGCTCTCTGGCGTCTGCAGTGATGTAGACAGGGCGCGTGCGATGTAATGTGTCTCGCACATTCTATCAAGTTCCGCATTTAATGGCCAGTTATCAGAGGGTGTAATCAAAGCCTCCAAGCACATATCAATAAACAGTAAATGCTCTCTGTGTTATCTGAGCCAAAAAAACACCTTCTTTGAGTTTCAGCAGAAAACCGTTAGTTGGTTATTGGCGCACGTCATGAGGTTCACAGGTTAAAAACGCTTCGACCATATCTTAGGCATCGATCCAAACCTTTCGGATCTCTCAACATTCTCCTGATGCCATTTCTTCATTTATAATATATATCATGAGTTTTCCATTCTCAGCTATCTCATTTAATTTTTGTTTATCACAGGGTAAGGAATCCGTGCACATATTACTATTAGCGTTTGTTTAGTGACTCTTTAGCTTCTGATATCATTGCATTTTTCATTAATCATGGAAAAATGTAATCAAAACCATCATCATAAAAATAAATCAGAAGGTAACAGGAAAGCATGACCAATGGATTTACTCCTTCTTTTGTGTAGAAGATATTTTCAAGGCACACTGTCTCCTATGTGCAAAAGCACAACAAAATGTACTGCACTGCCAGGGGCTCCATGATTATTAATGTAGCATGCTCAGTATTTGTTAGATAACACATAGTACTGAGAGAGCTCAGGCCAACTTAAAACATTTTCTTCAACCAGTTGGTCTTAGTAGCAGCTTGAGAGGTAAGACGGAGAGAACAATCACAATTAAATCTCAATTCAGTGTAACCAATCTGGTCACACAATAATCCACTCCACAACTAAATCTGATTAATTATAAATGTAATTATAAATTTAGAAACAAATTGATATAGACCAGCCTCAACATTATCATATGGAAATAAAGAACAAATAAAATGAGTCCAAGTCTCCTAAAAAGATTCACCCTGTATAACACAAAGCAGATAACTAGTTCTAATGTGACAATGCAAATAATCAGGAAAAAGAATTGAGTATTAAACTGCATCAAATGATTCTCGTAGGTAAGCATGAGCACACTATTTCTCACTACACTGCCTTAAAGGGACAACCCTAAACTAAGAAGCATTAAATAAAGGTGAAATTAGTAAGGTGGCAGCTGTCAGAGTCTTCAGTCGAAGGCACTCCAACCATGGGTCACGTAGCATAAATCCAAAAACGGGGGGGGAGGGGGGGGTGCAGTTCCTTAGGATCCAGAAAAAGGGTGTTCCAGTTCAGGGAAAGGGCTCCAATAGGAGCAAGGGCCCTCACACCCCCAAAGGGTGTCATGCTTCATCATTGGGCTAGCTCCTCATCGAGCCGGCACTGCAGTGCCCGATGGGCACCCACGAGGGGGCTCCTTGCCAGAGATCCTTTTATAGCCATATGATGAAGTGGGGGTGTGTGGGTTCATGTAGTGGGTATGATGTGGTGTAAACAGAAGTGAGTTAAACTACCTAAGTTTATGGATACATAATAGGGTGAGCGTATTCTAGATACTTATTGATCTAATGCGTCACAACTGCGGATTATCACATAGAACTATACTCTGACACCGCACTGAATAAGAGTATGGTATTCACTTCTTTATTCCTGGTTCTGAAGAAATGCTGTGTATCCCTCCTAGACCAATAAGGCATGAATACCCCCTGCTGATATAGAAATGTATCCACCTTAGATGAAGTGACCCATGTCACCTCCTTCCTTCGATAATGGAATATATTTGATATTGTTAAGAGCAGTATGACACACTTTTGCTGGAGGTGCCCTGTCCAGCTGTGCAGCATTGCACAACTTTATCACCAGCCCTGTGACTCCCAAGCTTTCCTCCTCTCCCAGAAAAAAATAGTATGCAGGTTTAGCTACGTTTAGTTTGAGGCTGATTAATTATTGTAGGACATAAAAAAAAAAAATCAATTATTCCCAAAGGGGTGGTCCATTTTCAGAGTGAAAGTGTTAAGCATTGATCTTCGGTAATTGGCACGATACATCGAAGATAATCTGCAAAATTAAAGGTTAAGCCATTTAAAGAGGGCAACACATGGCCCGATGGGGCATACTTATGAACCTTATGAAGGAGGTACCAGGTCTAGGAACTCAGTGCTTTGAGGGAAAGAGATTGCATGTCCTTTTCTTACACCCTTTACGGTTCATTTGATGACATAAATAGACTGCATAAATTAACTGTGTTTAATAGTTACACAAGCTGGAAATCAAAGGTTTTTCTACGTTCCTGATCTTATGTAGGATTTATAATTAATCCCATAAAATAAGAACAGAAAGAGTATACAGTTGATTAAAATAATAGAAACAGACTATTGCAGCTGGTGTAGATAATCACTTTAATTTTAAGGCTTAAGTTTTGATCATTTGATTTTCCATCAGAATAGGTTTTACAAATGTTCTCATTTCTCTAAATTGAAGACAAGGATATTTTGCTCTTAATCCTTTATGGTTTATTGTTTAGAATCCCCACCAAATGACTATCTAGTTGTTATGGAAATAAACACAACCAAGAAATAAAAAAAATATATATTTTTTTCAAATATGTATAATGAGGTCATTTTATATAACTCAAACCTAGATTCAAGAAACAGGCACAATGTATAGAGAACAGTTTTATGTCAGTTGGAGATTCTGAAAATCTATGCAGTCAAACATAGCTGAGTATGATATATATATATATATATATATATTTTTTTTTTTATTTTTTTTTTATTTGTTTATTGGCATTTTTCCGCATATACTATCAGATTACATAATTTGCTTGGCGCCAGTGAATGGCATGTATTGCAATTATAACTTACAACAAACTTAACAATTAAAACATAGGACAGCATCACAGATATAATTACTTAGAAGCATCTACACATAAGTACCTTAACAGTGTATTCTTGCCTTACTATAATGCTGTTATATTTTACCTCTTTTACTCTCCCATCTTGGACCTATTTGTACCACTCATTGCACACAGCACATATATAGTGTGAGGCTAGGTGCATATTACGGTTGAACCAGGGCTGGGTGCATTATTATCCTCAGAGTGGTTTGTGCGTATCCATTCTAGTATTGGTCCCCAGATGTCTTTTGGCCTGGAGGCATTAATTCTCAAAAGGTTGAGAGCTGGGTCTGACAGTAAATGACATCCTGTAACCATATCTTAACCGACGGGGCGTTGGGTTTCCCCCAATGCATAGCCACTCTGCGCTTTGCCAATAGCAGTAGCATGGCATGTAGTCTCCTTCTGCCCGCTGGGGTCTCCTTCACATAGCCTAATATTCCTACCAGTGGTGTGGGTTCAGTTGGTGCCCCCAGAACTTCCCCGATCGTATTGAATATGTCTACCCAGTATTTTGCTATGGAAGGACAATTCCAAGCCAGGTGTAAGAATGATGCTGGTGTTGCCCTACACCTCCAGCAGCTAGCATCAGGCCTTAGTCCCATATGGTATAGCTGGGTGGGGGTTCCGTTAAATCTGTGCAGGAGTTTGAAATGGAGTAGTCGTAGCTTGTAATTAGGAGACAGCATCCATAATTGGCTGCAGCAGAACCTCCACTGCTCGTCCGAGAGTGGGGGGTTAATTTCAGTGTTCCAGTCATGTAGTGCTTTAGGTATTGTTACCGGAAAAGTATTCTGCATGGTCCTTTATAACCGTGTGATGAGCCTGCGCGGCGACGGACCTGACACTATGTGTTCAAGGGCATGCAGTGTGGGTGGGGGGCTAGGAAATGTGGTGTGCACCTGTCTGCATGCCGCCCGTACCCAATAATATAAGAACAGCTCTGAGAAAGAGGGCATTGCACCTGCTTGTTCCGTTGGAGGCGGGCGGAAGTTGTTCTCAGGATATAAATCAGCAAATGTATTCATTCCTAGTCCTTGCGCTAGGGCTACACTCCCTTTATCTTCTAGTGGGGGTATGTGAGGGTTGTGCGCCAATGGCATGGAAGGGGCATATTGGACCTCCAGTTTGGCTCTACTCCTCAGGCCTTCCCATTCCCATCGCAGTGTCTCTACTGTATCGATTTCGTTCCGGGGGAGTTTATATGGCTGATATAGTGCAACCTGGAGTGGGGTCAGCGCAATCTTGTCCGTCTCTACTGCGACATGTGGCTGGAACGGGACAGGGTGAATCCAGCAATGTAGGAACTGGGCTTGTGCGCAATATGCAAATAGCAGAAAGCACGGCGCGCCTAGTCCACCTTGCGACAAGGGAAGCATCAGGAGTTCCCATGATACGCGGGCTTGTTTCCCTGCCCACACCAAAGATACCAACAAGGAGCACATTGTTTTAAAGAAGGCCTGTGTGAGTGGGAGATTTATGAACAAATATAGAAATTTAGGCAGAATTATTATTTTAGTTATTTCGATTCATCCTGCCAGGGACAGCGGTAGCCTAGACCAAGTCTCTACCTTGCGCTCCAACCATGTCACCGCCCTGCCATAATTCATATCCCACAGTTCTTGTATATTGCGGCTCAGCCAGATACCCAAGTATCGCACTGGGCCATCCGCCCATTTCAGAGGGTACTCCAGCTGCCAAGGCATGGTGTCTGCCGTTAGCGGGAACAGGACTGATTTTGCCCAATTTATCTGTACACCAGACAGCCCCCCGAATTTTAGGATTTCCCGCAGCACTGGGTGCAAGTTGTCCACTGGGTTATTAATGTACAAGGTCATATCATGCGCGTATAGCAATACGATGAGCCCTCTAGTAGCGAATCCCAGTCCCTTGGCTGCATGGTGCTGCCGAAGTCTTGCTGCTAGTGGCTCCATAGCAATAGCAAATTGGGAGAGGGGACATCCCTGCCTTGTGCCACAGGTAATTGGTAGCTGCGGGGGACCAATCCATTTAATCTGAGTCTGGCGGTAGGAGATGTATGCAGCAATTTTATCTGGTTTATATAAGTCGGGCTGAATCCCAGTCTTGCTAATATAGTGAATAGTTATTGTCACTTCAATGAATCAAAGGCCTTGGTGGCATCTAGAAGCGCCGCCAGGGCATGCGAGCGAGGGTCAAAATAATGCAACACTGCGAAGAAGGTGCGTAGGTTGTGTGCCGTATATCTGCCCGGAATGAAGCTGGACTAGTCAGGCCTAGCGATCAGGGGGAGTAGGGGCTGCATTCTGTTTGCTAGTAATTTAGCATACATTTTTGTATCAGTATTTATCAAAGAGAGGGGACGATATGAGTCCCTCTCATTGGGTGGTTTCCCTGGCTTGAGTAATGACAATATGATTGCTTCCTGCATTGTTGGGGGAAAGATCCCAGTTTCCTGTGCCTCTCCATATAGTGCCAGGAGTTGGGGCGCTATCAGGTCTGCATAACTTTTGTAAGAGGCAGCCGTAAGGCCGTCAGAGTTAGGGTCTTTGTCAGAGGGGAGGCCGTTTATTACTTGTGTGATATATTCTACGGTGTAGGGTTCATCTAAATAGGCCCTGTGCCCACTGCCCAGCCACAGCAGCTTGAGGGAATCTAAATAGGCCATCAGGTCTGCAGATATGGTGCAAGAAGAGGAAGTATATAATGTGGTGTAGAATTTTGTGAATTGGTCCATTATTTACTGGGGTCCCCTGACTGCTTCACGATTATCATCTAGGATCTCTGAAATGAACGTGGCGTTATTAGGTGTGCATAGCATGTGTGATAGGGTTCTGCTCGGCCTGTCTCCTTCTCCATTATCTGGCCTGGACATATTTTCCCATAAATTTCACCTCCCTCAGTGCCGCCTCTTCATATTCTGAGATTGTGTCCCTTATTGCTCCCAGTAGTTTAGCATCTTCAGCACTATATTATTGTAGTTCCAGGTCTCTGATGTTGGTTTCTAGTTTTTCGAGGGATTGCCTAATAGATTTCAGTACCCCTGCCTGTCTGGATATGCATTTCTCCCGGATTACAGCCTTAAAGGCTTCCCAGAGGGTAGCCTGCATTTGCACCATGCTTGTGTTGGTAGCAAAATATTCTTCTATATCGCTTCTGATTTCTTCCCGAAAGACCGTATCTGTGAGGGCATGTGGGGGAAGCCTCCAGCTAATTACTCTTGGTGGCCCCTCAGGTATTGTCAACTGTAATCGGACAGGAGCGTGGTCCAACAGAGTTCTGGCTTGGTGTTTGATATCAGTTGTCCAGGCAGCTATATCTGGGGGTACTATCCTGTAATCTAATCATGACCAGGCATTATGGTGAGCTGTGATTCAAGTGCCCTCAGTCGTGTCAGGGTGCCATTGCCGCCAAATGTCTATCAATTTTCGCTCTGCTATGATGGTGTTGAGTGCTGTGTTAGATCTCGGGTGTAGTTTTCGGGCCCCTCCTTTCCTCTCCATGCCATCATCTACCAGCACGTTGAGGTCGCCACCCCAGATAATAGTGTCATTCCCCACTGTGTTTATTTTTGCCCATACTGTATGGAAAAAATCGGGCATGTTGAAGTTCGGCCCATATATCGCCGCCAGTGTTACCTTCAATGTGCCCAGCTTGCCGCCTAGTATCACAAATCTCCCTTCCGGATCGACATGTGTCATGGTTTCTGACCCAGCCACTCGCCTTCTAATTAGTATGGACACCTCTCTAGCAAAGTTAGAATAAATGGAGGAGTAAAGGGAGCCCCAGCGCTTATTGTTTAGCTTCGCGTGTGAGGTTCTTTTTAAGTGTGTTTCCTGTATGAAACATATGTCGATATTGTGTCTGGCTAAGTAGGAATGCACGAGTCTGGTCTTGCGGTGATTGTTAAGCCCCCTAATGTTCCATGTAAGGAGGCTGTAGGATGTCATGTCGAGATGACTTTAATGTCTAAATGCTTAGATAGCAAGCTTTGTTTCGCTGGGCTGCTCAGGATAGAGGTGTACTTGTATGTGCTGTCAGCATATGGTATTGTGAGATTAGATTCTGAGTAAGGCATTTGGGAGGTCCATACACGTTGCTTCCTGCTATCAACTGATAAGGTGTTTTGCTGTCCTGTCTATCTAAATTAACAATCCCATCCCTCCCCCCACCCACACCAAACCCCCAATCATGTTGAGCGCAAAATCCCTCCCCAACAAACAAACTCAGTGTTGTGTCGCAGACAGCTGTTTTAAGACAACTAGTAGGAGTTCTCCCTGGGGCATGGCTACACCGGCATACAGCCCTGCCTTGCGGCGGGGTGGCTGCCCGAGTGTATGAGAGCTTAAATAACAATACAACATAAGTGGTGCATTAGGGACAGTCGCGGCCCATAACCACATGAACATTATAATTGCATGACGGAGCTGCTGATACCTAAAACCAAAACAAAGGGACGCCCATACTTTCAGTTAGTATGTTCTTATTAATACCTGGCAGTGCAAGGCACTGCAATTCAATCATTGTCACTGAGTCTTGCATCTGAGGGCCACCTGCTGTTGACTTTACTGATCGTTTCTGGACACCTGTGTGCTGGGCGAATTTCATGGCCGATTTAGCATCTGTAAAGTGGTGTACTGATCCCTCGTGGGTTATCTTCAATTTAGCCGGGTAGAGCAGTGCGTACAATATGTCAGCTTGCCTCAGAATCCGTTTAATTGACACAAATTCCAGTCTAGCTGCTTGGACGGCAGGAGTGAAGTCTGGATATAGGGAGATGTTGTTGCCCTTATAGTTGATGCTTCCCCTTTCCCTAGCCAGGCGCAGAATGGTGTCCCGGTCGCGATCGTTTAATAAAGGAGCTAGGATTGTCTCGGCGTAGCTCCGAACGGGGGTCTGGGCCCCAGCGCTCTATGTACCCTCTCGACTTTGAACATCACTGAGAGCTCAGGGCCAAATAGGTTGCGCAGCAGATCTTCCACAAAGGTTCCATCTTGGAAATCGCTGTAGTTTCTGGAATGCCAGTTATGCGGAGGTTGTTTCTGCTTGACCTGGCTTCCCAATCATCGTTCTTGGCCCTGATGATGTTGAGTAGTTTGTCCATATGGAGCAGTTGCTCCTTGGTTTCGATTTGAAACTTGTGCGCTTCGGTGGAGCGTTTGTCGATTTGATCTAGTCGGGTCTTGTGAGTGTCCACTTGCTTCTTGACCTGGTCTAGCTGAGAGGTGAGTAGGTCAAGCTTATTATCAATAGTTTTCAGGCTAGATTTCATATCTAGCAACAGCGAACGGAGATCATCTCCACACGTTTCGGCTCCATCTCGTGTGCTCAGCTCTGGCTCAGTGTCCATTTGACGAGTAAGTCTTTTATTTTCGAATGGGAGCTTCGTTTGCTTGGTATCATGTTCCCCCATAACGCCTCCGGCACCAAATACGGGCCCAATTGCGTGAGAAGGATAGTCAGTGCCCTTTTAGGCGTTCTTTTGAGGATGCTTTCTACACCCAATCTTGCAGTAGCTCTCAGGGCTATCTCCGTCACTGTGCGCAACTTGTGGTAGTGTTGAATGAGCAATGCGATTTTCGCCTTAGGGAGGGGTCAAGTAGCACAGCCTGCACAACCCCCAGTCTTTGTCACGGGCCAGGCCCTCCCGTGGATTCGTGCATACAGTGTAGTGCTCCGATAGGGCAGTTCAAAGCAGCCCAGCCCTGGCCAGAATACAATGATCACATGCCCTGAAGTCCAAGCAGCCCGGGCCACAGCTTCAGCTGTAGGTCCTCATGCTGCGCGAACCCCACAGTGCGTGTTTTAGGACCTCGGGCAGCAGCGGCTAGACTCTACCTTCTTCAGGACTGCGGCGTCGGAACCCCAGTCTCTGTTTGGCTGCGTATTACTTAGGTGGGTATGTTGAGTGCACTGGATCAAAGCAGCTCCGCGCCGAAGCTTCCCCCAGACGCAGCCTTGGGTTCCAGATGTTCTTAGAATGGCCGCTGCATCACCGCCCCAGCAATGGCCTCAGTGGCACAGGTCCAGCGATGCTCTGCGCCCGCCTCCACTACTCGTGCCAGAGCCTACCAGGCCCCGCACAGGCCGCCCCCGGAGGCATCCATGGGCACCCGGCTGTGCCTTTACGCTATGTAAGTGTTCAGTGCACAGCAGGCCGCAGCTCACCTCGGGATCCACAGGTCTTGCACTAATCCTGTGTATGTATCGCGGCCACGTTCGGCTTCTGCTGCCGCGATCCACTGTCCAACACAGGTGAGTCGTTCGATTTGTGCTAGCGGCCCCGGGAACCGGCCCACAAACCTTCGGCACAGCCCCAGGTCAGGCAAACTCAGCGTCGGGCACCACCCTTGGGCAGATTGCGCACCCTCTCCTCGCTTCTGTGTGCTTGCTTCATTACCGCACCAGGTACGGTGCCCAGGCAGGCCAGCTCTATAAGGCCGCGCCGCAGGGCCCGGGCCGCCGCTCCAGCTCTCAGATGTTTTCCCCGGTAGCCTCAAGTGCTGCGCAGCGGTCCGCGCCGCAGCCGATTCCTGTCACCTCAGCACCCTGTTTACCACTCTTTATAGGTGATTTCAAGGTCTCTAGCCAGTAGGATGATAGAGGATTGCATGGCGGCCGGCAGAGCCCTCTCAATGAGCGGCCATCTTGCTGCTCGGCAAGCCACGCCCCCCTGAGTATAATATTTTGAGTCCACTGGAAACCATCTTACAGATAGAATGTGAGAGTAAAGGGGTTCTAGGAAGTAATTGGGGCAGTACTATACCTTCATTTAAGTTCAAATATAAATGACACATAGTTACACATTTCTTTGCAATCAACACTTACACATGTTTACAATTTGAGGCCTTTAAACTGTTAAGCAATGCTCTCTGTATATTAATTTCTATGCTTTATTGAAGGGTGCCTCTTTTGTTGCACTTGATCTCACTAGTAACAACCCTCTCCTTTTGGATGGCCTATGTCTTGCAAGATAATCATCAACAGGTGGGTGAGCAAACCCACAAGTCACCCATTAACTTGAGTCCTTAGAGATCCAGAGGACTCAGTTTAATCACCATTGCAGTTTAACCAAAATGTAAGAACTCCAGCAAACCTCATTATGATATGCAGGGAAAGATTTACAAAGATTTTGCGCTGGGTTTATGTTACAAAAGTGATGCAAACAGGGACAATTTTTGGGGGGGAATTACTTTCCAGCGCAAAGCTTGTTTTGTGCTGGAAAGTTGTTCAAAGTAACAAAGAATGATCTTTCAGATGCTTTGCATTACTCTATGTCAAGGGGGTGTTCCAAGGGTGGTATATGGGTGTTGCCTTGCAACCACTGTATAATGAGCTTTTGGTGCATAACAAGAACAACCAAGTCCATGAAGGTGTGGGTTGGGAGGGGTGAATCAGTGAGGTGGTTGCTCAAGTCAAGAAGGGCAAAAAGAAGGTGTACAGTTGCACTTCGAGTGAGGTGACGCGCATGAAGTGAAATGCCTATGTGACAAATGAGAGCCAATGAGAACTCTGAACTATGATGTACATAGTATTGCATCCTTATTACCCCAAAAACATAAGTTTACATTTGAACATAATGCAAATCTAGTAGCTTTTCTCCTTCAGCTTCTGCTCTGCTCCACTTTCAGTGTCCTCATTGCTGGTAAGGTTTATTGTTGACTGGACTTGTTACTTCCACTGCAATTGGGTGATTTTTCCAGGTCCAAGGACTATTTTTCTGGACAGTAATGGTAAAATTTGGTGTGATTTTACCACACCCGTTTTATCTGCCAACTGGTAATCAGGGCCTTTGTTGACTTGGATTCTCAAATTGTGTCTAGAACTTTCCTTGAGCCCATTAGCTTGTGATTTAGCCAACTTGTCTATTACATTTGAAATATCTAGGTATTGAGGTCTAAAAAGGCACACTAACCTGAAATACTTTCACTTTTTTGAGTTATTCTTCTGTCCTCCACTGATCTGCAGTGCATAGTTGCCAACTGACCTCATATAATGAGAGAAATCTTCTGTCAGGTCTATTTGTTCAACAAGCATCCCTAAGCATGCTGGGCCTCATAATTTCCATTTTTCAGTTTCATATGTGAGCTTATTAACCTCAGCTTGCTTGGTGTTTTTGACGGAAAAATTAGGAATGGCTGAAACTAACACTGATGATATGGAATCAGTTGCTAGTTATGCCAGTAGTTAATAAGTTTTTTCAAGTTTTTTTATTGCTAAGTTACTTAAAACCATTGCAATAAAAATAATACATGATATAAATACACAAGTACATGATGTGGGTAAAATTGGTAATTCTAAAATTAGAATCTTTACATTCGAATTTAATATTGTCGAGTAATAATAAAAAGGTAAAAAATCAGTTCTTTAGTGAACCGGAGGGTCCATTATAGCAGATTCGTTGTTTTCCTGTGGGACAGTATCACAAATAAGGAAAAACTGTTTATAGTTTAATTACAGCCTTATTTACAGCTCATGGATTTTCATCAAGGAGATTTAGTTCAAGAATAAAACAGGGTTGCCCTAGTGTTGCCTTTGTGGAGGGTCCTATTGTTCCTTAAGAATGATGTAACCATTTAAGTTGCAGTTTATGTTGGCAGCGCAGAACGAATTACATTTTCTGTAATCTTTGCTCCACCTTTTGCAAAAAGTTGACAAAGCGGCAGTTTAGCTGAGGGTCCCCTGGATCAAAACAGGCTAGAATAGCCTACCTTCTTATTCGAATTCCCCTTTGGTTAAATGCCCTGATTAATAGTTTTTTTCTTTCTGTCTGTACAGTGTTGCAGGAACAGACTAAGCACATCAGATCTTCCTTATTGGTACCACAGAGTCAGCAGGTAGCCACGTAGCCAGTGTGCCATATGCTCTTTAACTGGTAATAACCCCAGCCGGTATTTTAGAAACTGCTGCTTGATAAAAGCTGGGTAACCAGTGGCAAAGTAATCTTGAAGGGCAACAGACTGATAATGATTTAATGTCATCCACCCATGTGCCCTTTTGGCTAGTGTAGCTTTATCCTCTATGACAGATTGAATTTTAAGTGACTTCTTGACCAGGTGCTTAAAGGTCTGCAGATTGGTTGGAGTGTCCCACAGTTGTGCGAGGCATGTAAGGACGAGAGACTCTTGCAGGTAAACTCTTGCCGGTGATGTATTGCGGTGCTGTAGCTCGTCCCATAACATATGATTCAGTGAGTTAGGTTCGGCTTTCCTAATCTTGTTCCAGCATATTATATATACACCGCGTCTAGATAATGACTTCTTTAGCAACCTGAATCTTAATCTTATCTGTGCAGGCGAGGTATAACTTGGCAAGGAGAATATAATTCTGTAAGCACGAGTAATTGAGGTGTCTAGGGTGCTGGGATCCTGCCCTCTTAATGCTTCACTTCCATATGAGATGGTTGGAAGAAGCTTTGCTCTTATGACTTCCAGGAGTGGCTTCAGAGAGGGACCAGCTAGCCTTTTCTTCAAATTTTTAAATGCTAAGGCCAGGACCAGGCCTTTCTTCTGTATCATGGCCTTTTGTGTTAAAAAGCTTCCTTTCTTATCAATAGTTACCGCAAGATACTTATACTCATCCACGCTTTCCAGCTGCGTTTCTCCCAAAAACCAATTCTGTGTTGGGCGCTCTTGATGTTATAACTCATGGTTTTCGTTTCGCCCAAGTTGTTCGACAGGCCATTGGCTTGTGAGTAAATCATCATTGTGTCAAGCAGTCGTTGAAGTCCCAGCCGAGTGCGGCTAACCAGTACCACGTCATCAGCGTACAAAAAACTTGATATTGTTTTTCCGCCTAGTCTAGGAGCGTGAGGACTACATGATTGCAGTGGTTCCATCAAATCCGCCAGAAAGAATTTGAATAAAATTGGTGCCAGAACACATCCTTGTTTTAAGCCTGGAGTAGTTTGGATTTTTCGAGAGAGATGCGTGCCTGCTCCTATCTTGATTTGAACCCATGTATAGTCTATGAGACATTATCAACATATTTAAAAGGTATTGCGCTACATTCCGGTTCGCTAACTTCCGCCATAACTTTCCTCTGTCCACACAGTCAAAAGCTGCTTTAAAATCAATGTAACAGAAGTATAGTGGTGTTTTGGAAGCACGGGCAGGGTCCATAAGTAAAGTGATTGCTAAGATGTTCGTAATCGTGCCAGATGTCTTTTAAAATCCGTTCTGATGATATGGTATGATGGTATTACTAGAGGACCATTATGTTAGCTCATCAAGCACAATTCAGGCAAAATATTTAGCTTCTACATCCACTAGAGTTATAAAACGATAATTTGCTGGAAGAGATCTGTCCCCTCCTTTAAAGATGGGAGATATAATCAACACTTTCCAAGACGTGGGGATAATTCATGTGCTCCCGACCTCCGAAAATACTGGGGCTAAGAATCCTACCCAGATATCTGGGTCATATTTAAATACCGCTGGGGATATGCTGTTTGGGCCTGGGGCACGTTCTTTTTGCCCTTTCTTTTTTTGTTTTTTAATGCTGTCTGCATTCACCTCTGGAAGTCCCTCATGTTGCGTATTTGTTAGAGTATCCTGGAATCCCATCTGTAGGTTTTCTGTAGATTCGTCATTGAAGTGATTTTTTAGGTAGTGAGCCCATGAAACCTCAGTAATATATGAGTTTACACCTCTATTGTCTGGTTTAAGAATTTGATTCACTGTAGTCCAGAATCTAGTGCTGTTGTTATAGTTCATATCAGTATGTAGTGTAGCCCATAATTTGTTGTCCTTTTCTCTTTGTATTCTCCATCTTAACTTCTTTATTCGTTTTTTTATTTGACCTTAATGCTGCGAAAGCTGTTTTATCTCCTGGCTTTTTCCAGAATTCTAAGGGCTTTATTTATTCTGGTTTTATACTCCCTGAATCTAGCGTTGTGTGTTGCATTTGTGACCTCTTTATATACTTTATTGTCACATTTGGAGTTGTTTGCTTTGTAGTGTTTTTCCCATAGTGTTCCAGTGAGAATTTCCCACCAATTTACCACAGTATTTACATTACCTAAAATGTCTTGAAGTGTGTCCCTTACGGTTACATGTAGTTGAGTAAGCCCGACTGGATTGCTCTCGCAATACGTCTGCAATTTGTGAGGTAGATTTTGTCTGTTGTCTCCCTTACATGGTTTGAAATAGTGATATATGGTGAAAATGTGACTTCTTGCGGAAGATGGTCACTACCGGATCTGTCTGTAATTTGAAATGAACAAAAGTATCGAAATATGCACAGGGATACAAAGGTATAGTCTAAGCAAGTACTGGTTTTATTGGAGTGATATGTGGCATTCAGCGGATTATCTGTTTGGAACCTGCCATTCAGGGCCCTAAGGCTTAAGTGTTCGAGGTCGTCCAGTAGTCGACACCCAATTTTCATCTGGTGTACGGATGTATTGCTGCCCTGGTATTTCCCAAAGTGCTGTTTGGGATATTGTTACGTCACTTGCCGAAGTGCCCATTAAATATAGATTAAAGTCCCCGGATATAACAAAGTGGCACCAATTTTCCTCCGCCAGCAAGCTCGTTAATTCTTGCATTATCTTTCTACTGTCATTGAGTGTGTTTTTAGGAGGAATATAGATATTAATAAAAATGACATCAGTAGTGACATCTTTAATGTTAATGGTGCATTTTATTGCATTCATTCCTGTGGCCTTAATGTCTATGGCTATAGCCGAGGCTAGGCAGTCTATTATAAATGTAATTTGCCAGCACTCCTGAGGGATGCCTGTGTTTTGCCTGTTTTACAGCTGGAGTAAAAAAGCTAATGTAGCCCTGGATATAGACAGGCTCCCCCATAGACAACTGGGGCTGAGAGAGTAGAGGGAAAATCTGGGGCCACTTGAGCAATGGCTTAGCAGGGGGCTGCCCTCCGCAAACAAGCTGCACCGACCAAAAGCCGGCCACTTTTGTTAGCGTCCGGCAAGCCCCAGGAACCTAGTCTCTCTGATGGCCTTGCAGTACTGATAAGTGTGGCAGGCAGGTGATTTGGCTTCAGGACCGAGTCGGGGTTGGTGGTCGGCGGGCATGGCGAAGTGAAGTCACTCTAGGGGCCGTGGCGGTAAGGGCGTACCTTCTGTCTTTGAAGGAGAGTGTCCTGCCTTCAACTGCCTCTTCCACCGCTTTCTGCTTTTCCTCAGCCTCCGAGTCCATTATTCTCACTGAACCGGTGAACCGGCAATCACCAACCGCTACCAAAGCCGCAGAAGCCACCAAAAACAGCTTGGTTGATAAGGAGGCACATTCCTTTTAACATGTGTAATGTCAGACTTAAAAAAATCACTAAGTAGTTGAATTACAAGAGGCTTGTTTGTATATCATCGGCTTACTTTCAAAATAATACAAGTGTATGAATATACATTAAATAAACATCAACTATTTTTTATCTCTTATAGAGAAGCACATTTCCTGCCAAAATTCCAATAACATGAACATGAGGGATGTAACAAGCTTCTGCCCTGCAGATGAGCCCCTCACAGTACAAGGATGCTTTACTCAATCCAAGGGAATAGTATTTCCATGATTTTGACATTTCAGTTACTCACCAAGTACTGTCAAGATTACTGTACCAATACTGAATAAGAGACCCAGATCACTGTTGTAGGTAATCTGCCTTTTCTGCATGGTCACCTCAGATTTTTCACCTTTTGCTGGACATACCTGTTTACTTGCTTTAGAATTCTGTGCACTTTTCTTCTGCTAACCAATAGGAAAGTATCTCTGTTTCCCCTTTCAAGCATAACCTTAATTGGCATATTTAACTTACCTATAAATCCCTAGCATATGGTACAAGGTGTGCCCAGGGCCTTTAGGTTAAATGTCACTAGTGAACTCCAGCACCTATTGCGGCATTCACTATAGTGGCAGTGATATCATAATTTCAGGCCTACCATTGTAGCCTGACTGTGGCAGTGTAAAAACTGACCCGTAAAAATAAACCCTTATGACTGGTCAAAACATACATTTTGAATATTAATAAGTCACCCCTGTGTAGGCCTTATTGCTCACAAGACAATGTGCATGATATGTAAAAGTAGGACATGTAGAACGTTAACATTAACATGTCCTTCCAGCGACTAGGACCCAAACACTATTATCCCTGTGGCATGCCTAGATGTCACATGTAAAAAATCAAGAGTAAAGATTAGAATACTAATACTGTATCTCAGGAATGAGACCAGCTAGAAGAATATTTAAGCAACTATTTTTAAGAAGTTTTAAAAATATAATTCAATGGTTTTTTTCCCCAGAGTTTTATATAGCACAAAAATGACCCGACGGTATCAGAGCGCTTTACATGAGCACCAGTTGCATTACAGACAGACACATTAATTTTTATTAGGCACGGGGAGATTTGCCCAGAATCACAGGATGTTGAGCGTCTCTTGCCGATACTCGAACCCGGTTCCCCAGCTTCGAGGTCGACAGTTTTAGCCATTAGGCTACATCCCCTACCCTGACTGTTGAAGTCAGAATCAAAAGAAATATTATGGAAAATTAACTTTTAAAAAGTTACCTTTCACAGCCTGAAGTTCCTGGAGGCTAGCTTGGATTGGCTCTCCAGCTTCTCTCAGTCAGTAATGAGCCTTGCCTAGATGAGAATCTATATGAAATGCCCTCCAGGAGCAAGCAAAAGGCTGCCCTAAATGGTCAGAGATGACTACTCTGAACTCTGCAGAATATGGGCATCCTTTTTGGCACTGCAATGTCAATCCTGCTAGAATGTCAAATGCTATTTGAACGCTCTGCTGGGTTTAAAAATAACCCTTGGAGCACACTTGAAGGGGAGAGAACAGGGTGCCAAGACAGTTCTTGTAGATCCACTGTCAGATTGCTGAAGAGCTCTGCTTATGCTTCTGTCTCTGGCTTTATTGTGGGTACAGTGGCTGCCTCACACTGGAATTTAGTGTTAGAAGTGGGAGGATACTAGCATTACCACAGTACACACCCCACCCCAGTCCTCAGAGTGCATGTTTAGTGTGGCTGAAGGCTTTCATCATCTTGGAAATACCTAAAGTGCATACAATTGCCCCCAGGAGCCTTTATCCTGGTAAGCTCACTAGAACCAGGCATGAATGTGGCACCTTTAGGGACTCATATCAGATCTTTTTCTGGCCCTGTGGAAGATCAGAAGAGGACTGGACCTGCTGCATGTGACCTGCAAAGAGCCCTGCAGGACTAGACCTGCTTCCTCTCGTACTCTCTTATACACAGGAAAGCGAAGTGGACTCCAAGGGTCATAAGGCTGACCTCATTCAAGTTAGAGGATACATCAAGTTACAAAAGGCCTTTTCCTGGAATAACTGAAGTGACCAGTGTCAACTGGATGTGGACTGAACCTTGTTGTTGATCTAAGCCTGACATCCTTTGAGTCTCCTAATCCTGGAAGACTTTAGAATCATACTCCTGTGGTGGAATTGGACTTTAAAGACTTATTAAGAAGGTAAAAACTTTGAGCAGGACAAACCAGGTTGGTGTATTCGACCCATGCTCCATTGCAGACTGCATCATATTGTACCTAGGTCCCGGTCAACCATGACCATTGACTAACATTGGCACTTTCTTCTTTTTGGTGGTTTTTCTTCTTAAAACTTTAGAAGTTCATATCTCCAGTTCACCTTTTTGGGCTTTTGACATTTTTGTTTCATTTTGTTTATTAGATTGTACTCTATAAATACTTTACACATTGCCCTAAGTAAAGCTTGTCTTCTCTGCGCCATAGCTACCAGTTGGTTAAGCTCACATTTCGTTAGTGACTTTGATGTTCCATCCTGGCAAGTGGTGTGATTTTTTCTTTAGGTGGGTAGTCTTCCACCCCAAGTAATAATCACATTTTTTACAATCGTCTTTTTGTTAAAGTTAGCTGAAGGTTCAAGTTGTATTATTGCAGCAATAGAATCCACACTGCAGCTACCTGATCAGTGTAAATAATTTTCAGATGTGTGTGCCACTGCCCATTTGATTGCAAGATTATTTTGATTCTATATGGCTAAATCCCCAGTAGTTGGGTCTATACCTTGACTGCCACAGAGAACAACCGAATAAAAAATATATTAAAGAAAATTTGATTATCGTCTGGTTTATCTGACCCTCATAAAATGCTGTGGAACCTTCCTTATTTTTTGTACTGAAGGTCAATGATGATTTGCAACCATGTATAGATTATAGGCCTTAAACAAGATAATCATAAAGGACTGTTATCAACCTCTGCTCATCTCAGTCCTGCTTAATCAGTTGCACCATCTACTCCAAATTATCTCTGCAATGAGCATATAACCTGATCAGGATAAGGGAAGGAGATAAGTAGGAGAACATTTTCAAGACCCATTTTAGACAATATGAATACTAAGGGCCTTATTACGAGTTTGTCGAGGTTTCTGGAGGACCCCATACCGTGACAGTCCCAGGAAGACCGCAAAGCCCGTGGTGAACCCGCCCATCAGATTCCGAGTTGATTCTAGAGTGGGCGGGCGGTGTGGCAGCGGTGTCACGGCGGCAGGTATGTTAGGCTCATAGGAGAGGATAAACATCAAATCGCTGCTGTGACAGCACCTACAGCACGTTCATGCACAGTGTGGCATGCACCATGTCATGCAACCCACACAGTGCACGCACAACTCTGCAATTTCAGGGGGGGCACATCATGTGTACCCTGCACACACCCCATGGGCAGATTTGCACCGTGGCCCTGTTTGAGGCCCCTTTTCTTGCCTTTCCGCCAAGCATTTCATAGCAGGATCCTGCCATGAAATGCTTGGTGGAAAGGCAGGTCAGAATCTGCTCCGTGGTGCCGGCATCGGCAATACCGCAATTCCTACCTGCTTTCCACACTGCCAACGCCATGGGATCCTGGTTACTGGCGGTGGTGGTGGACTTGTGGTGCTCCCACCGCCACCATCATAATAAAGGGGTCAGAGCGCCGGGGTGGTGGCGGTCAGGTACAGCGGTCCCAGTACCAACGTACTCTTAATCAGGTCCTTAGTCAAGGTTTTTCCTTTTGCAACGTACCAGGGCACTTTCATTTTTTTGTGAACTAGGGGGCCTATTTACGAGATTGCTTGAGTTGTTTTTGCACCACGCAATGTGGTACATGCTTGACGCAAACCTTAAGTAAGATTTATGAAGCCACGCAAGGCACTTTGCAAGGCCCTTAGTCGCTCCATGAAACTGGAGTAAGACAATGCAGCGCAAATCACTGTGTTGCCTTACACTGCCCTGGGAAGGCATTCCATGGGCATTGTGTGGGTGTTCCCACACAACTCACATGGTTTTTGACGCATTTCTAGTTTTACCGGAACTGGTAGGCCTGGGAATGAGACAAAAAGATACGCCATCTCAGGAGCTGCATGCTGCATCACATATAGAAAGAGGAATAAATTGGGGAGAGGAGTTGGCCTAATGGCTAGGGCGGTTGACCTTGAATCTGGGGAACTGGGTTCGAGTCTCGGCAATGATGCTGAACATCCTGTGATTCTGGGCAAATCACTTAATCTCCCCGTGCCTAACAAAAATGAATGTGTCCTCATGTAACGCAACTGGTGCTATGTAAAGCGCTCTGATACCCGATACCTTTGGGTCAAGTTTGCGCTATATAAAACTCCCTAAAAAAAATATGTTTCTCAGGATTGTTTTTTGCAGGAAGGTGCCCCTTCCGGCACAAAAACAATCCTGCATGCAATGCAGACCCCCTTGTACTATGGTGCAAATGTGCCTCCATTGGCGCTAGGCTGCCAAAAAGGCACCAGCCCAGGGGAAAAGGCAGGATTGTGCCGTATTGCCTTAAATACACTGCATTCCTGCCTTTTCCTGTCATGCAGTGCAGCAAGGTGACTTGCTGTGCTGCAATGCATGACTTTTTTGTAAATAGGCCTCAAGGCTTTTTGAGAGCATCTACATCTCTTTGCAGTCATCTACATGATGTATTTGTTTATTCAAACTCAGAGAAAAAAACATGAACATCATTTCAGATGTGTGTTGAGAAAAGTGTGTGAAAATTACCTGTATCCTAAATTAAGCACATGAGAGTTCCACACCATATCGGTGGAGTTTTTGGGCTTTGTGTTAACACTTTCAGGAATTCAGATGGACCTGAAAAAGATTTGAAGTGAATTACCTACTACATGACCCCAAAACTGGTAAAGGATGTGAATACCTATTTAGGCTTCTCAGATTTATATTGAATGTTGATTTTTCTATCATATCAGTCCTAATCATGTTTGTCGCAGAAAGGGTGCCTTTTTTCTGTGGACCCCAGACCAGGCATTTCAACATTTGTATAAGGTCTTTAGCACTTCATGTATGTATATAGGGATGCACACAGTTGGAGTTACCTTTTGTTGTGAAAACAGAGGGCTCTTTTTAGAAATTGGGTTTTTGGTTGACTGGTTTGGGAGCCCTGGTCAACCAGCAACAACAGTCCTTGTCAGGGTAAAGCACAAGCAAAACCTTAATTAACCTGTGCTCACCCTTTGGTATCTTGGGAAAGAGCAGTCAGGCTTAACTTGAAGGCAATGTGTAAAGTATTTGTGCAACATTTCAAACAGTAAAACAGTGAAAACACCATCCAAAAAGAATCCCACACCAGGTTAGAAAAATAGATATTGATTTAGGTAATAAAACAAGACCACAATGAAAAAAATCCAATCAGTAAAACCGGGGATATTATATTTTAAAGTTTTAAGGTGAAATAGTGCCAAAAAGCAGAAAGCGCCAACAGGGAGTATCTGGTCGCGCCGGACTGGGGCAAAGTCACAAGCTCAGGTCGACAGCGATGGAGTGTGTGCTGGCTACCGGGACCAAGTTAGTCCTGCTGAACAAAGCACCTTAAATCCTGGTTGCGGAGCATTGCGTGGATCCAGGTCGAAGAAGCACTGCATCTGTTCCCGAGATGTGGTGATGCTGTGGTGCGAGGTCCTGTTGAGGATAGTGTTGATGGGGCTTGCGATTCGAAGTCCTGGCATGGGGGATGTGGCACGCAGCTGGCAATGTGTCGTTTTCGAAGAGCTACCAGGCTGCGATGTGGAGTCCAGGATAGTCATTGAGGCTGCCATCAATGAGAGATGCAAGGACCTGGGCTGGAGATGCGTTGCGCCTTTGACAATGCATTGGTTCCAAGAACTGCGAGGGCAATGCGGGCCTTCTGCATTGGGTCCAATGCATGCATTAGCAGTGATGCACCAGTTCTGCTCGAGGATGCACCGCTCAGCCATGGAGATGCAAGGGTTCAGCTTGGGGATGCACCACACAGCAGAGAAGATCCATCGGTTCTGTTGGTAAACACCTCAGGCCCACTTCCAAGGAACCCGGACTGGTGTGGCACCACTTGTCAGTAGTGAAAAACAAATTCAAGAGATTTTCACTGCCAGGACATGTAAAACTTAAAAGTACATGGCCTGCTTTTTTAATACATTGCAGCCTGCCCTCTGGGCTGTTCGGGGCCTACCTTATGGGTGACTTATAATCAGGGCCACTAGAATTATGCAATTCTGTGGCTGTGGTCATTTTTGAATTACTTGGATTTTGACTCAGGGATCACATTCTAACATTTTCGGGCCGCATGATGGGCCACTGAGCATTCAAGTGCGTACCCACCCTTATCCCCTACAAGGCATGTTTACAATCCATCCTCGTAAATCTGTCAAGAGGCCCGTTTGTTTCACACTTTGCTCTTGTAAAAACCAGACGAGCTGTGGATGATTACTCCTCTCAACTCTCTCCATCCAGAAACACACTGGCAAATGCTACAGAGTAGGTAAAACAGAAAAACCTGACTATATTCTTTGTACAAAGTTACATAAGGTAAAACATCTTTAAAAATCTTTAACATTGTTACCTGTTAACCAACCATCTTGTGTTTTCACTGAAAAGTTGGCAAATTTGACCAAGGACTGACTCTGGGTTTTTCGAATCTCCTGGAACCTTATCCTATACTCTTCAGTTTTAAGACCAAAGCCCTCAATCAGGGTACCCTTCATGAGTTTATAGGTCTTAGCATCTGCCTCATTCAATGCCAGGAGTCTATCCCGGCATTTTCCTAAGAACAGTTCCCATAAAAGAGAGCCCCAATGTTTCTTCTCTACTTCCCTAGCTACACAAGCTCTCTCAAAAGTAGTGGACATTTGGTGATATCATCAACCTCTGCATATGGTGGGACAACTCCTTTGCGTAGTTTTAGGTTAAAGTATTTCTCTCTCTCCCTAATTACTTGTATATTACCACCAGAGATAGGTCCTAGGCCCATCCCTTCCCTTCGTCTTTCTATTTCAAGGAGCTGGGTTTAGTTTCTTGGTCCATCTTTTTAGCTAGTGGTCCTCATCTGAGGGAACCTCGGCTGAGGGGACCATCTCACGTCCACTCTCAGAATCATTATCATTGACAATGTCATCATCCTCAGACTGGGGTACCACATCTGTGTGATCTTTCTCAAACTGAGCTATCACTTGTCTGAGATATTCGGTTTTGGGACTTTTGCCTGTTCCGATACTGAAGACCTTACAGATGGTTCTGCAACGCGCATGGTTCAAGTCCATGTAAGGAGTCAGGTCGAGCTCCTGGTCCTGGCTACTGTTTTCAGGCATTATTTCGCTAAAGTTGGGACCTTTTTAGAGAGTTACAAAAAAAAACTAAAACACTTTGTCCTCAATAAAGTACAGATTTTTAACCAAGGCCCTAGCAGTTTATTTTAGAAATTTAGAAAAAAATATGCCAATCAAAAATTAGACTATCTAAAGGCAAATTTGGGATTTACTCGTGTGGTCATCTATTGACAAAGTTGCCCAGCAAATGCAAAGTCATGTATCCCACCGCTGATCTACCAAAATAGGAGCCCACCTCTATGTACACTGTACTAAAATGAAGTACACTATGTAGAGAGTGTGAGAGATCCTCAGAGGAAGATAGAGGCAGTAAGTAGATAATTGTAACTCTCTTTTTGTGGGAGTGTGAGTGAGCAGTCAGGCTCATCAGAGGACAATGTTAAGCATTTGTTGTACTCACAGAGGCAATAAATGCACACACTGAAGAATAAATCTAAGACCAATTTTGTATAAAAATACCAAGATTCTTAATTTATGTTTTGAGAAGCAAGACTTCAAATCTGAAATATACTTTATGCGGTTTCAATATTCGAATAAATACTTTGTATACTTGTGGTGATCAAAATAAATGCAGTGCAGTTCAAAGTATGCAGTACTTTCAGTATATAGTCACTTGGCAGTTGATACCGTCTAATATTCACCATTGTAGCTGTAATGGAGTTCAGTTGGCCACCAACACGGCTACCGTCGCGGTCACCGGCAGCGGATTAATGGAAGCCAATAGATTGGGAACATTGCCAACCCAGCGGTCATGGTTGCTGGAGGATGGTGTGGATTCTTAGTGGTGGAGGACCTCCAACTCAGTTACCATCGCGGTCACTGGAAGGAGAGCTCTGCCAAGGAGTTTTGGATAACCACAGTTCCTTGGAAGGCTAGAGGCCGTCTTTGCTGGAGGGATGAAGGTCCTTAGGGGTCCAGGACTCAGGTACAACAGGCAGTCTGGTTGTACCTGGATCAGAAGTATGGGGAGTTGTGGGTGCTGGTTACAGAGGTCATCTGCAGTGGTCAGGCCACAGGTGTGGTACAGGGCAGACCACCAAGAAGGAGGCAATCGTGCCAACATTGCTGCTTTAGGCCATCGTCGCCACTGGCAAGAGGGTACGGGCTTTTAGGAACTGGACTTTTTACAGCATCGGTCCTTGTGCTGACGAATCCCCAAGTTGATTGAGGCATGCAGAGGTTGGTTTCACCGGGCTGGAGAACCAGCAGGCCTGGGATGCTGCAACATTTTTGTCAGTGGTGAGTAACGTCGACACGGAGGGTGCTGGTCCTCAACCATGGCGGCTTCTTTACCAGCGGACACTGGGGAGTAGAGCCTCTAGCACAAAGGGAGGTTCTTGGCAATTTGTAGAAGGCTAGAGGGCTCTTAGTTTTCTTGGAAGCCAAACAGGTGTCAGGAAGGACAGCAGGTTGCAGAGGTTGAGTCTTTAGCAGCAGCTGGGGGTTGTGCCAGTTTCTTCTTCCATTGTCTTCTTGTGTCCGTTGAATTTGAAGTCATATTCTCAGAGAGCCACCTAAATACTGAATTCATGGGTGTTTTTAGGGGACACCAGGTATTAGCCAATGGGCTGCATACCTGTAGGGTGCCTACAACCTCTTTATGCGCACCTCATGTGGCGGTGGGCATATCCTGACTCCTAATAAGCTGCTATCCACATCCTCAAGATGGCAGAGAGTGAAAAGTGGGGTTTACCTCACCTGCCCTACCTGAGGGATGGTACAGGGTGAAGGTAGGCCCAGTTCCTACTTTGTCTAATTTTCCAGCCAGTCCTCCAGTCAAAAGTGGGGCAGGACTGGGGCTTCACCATCTGCTACTAACAGCTGCAGCTGGGGGCAGGGTTCACAAGTGGAATGGCGTTTGAAGTTCCTGCTTCTGCCAAGACAGAACCTGCCAGTGGGGTTGGTGTGAACACCTCCTCCCAGAGCAGGCTTTCATTCTGGACCCGGAGAGCGCTGGGTCTCTACCCAGGGTTCCAGAAACATGTCTGGTGATAGCAGGCTGGCTAAAACTAGACAGGGACTACACCAGTGGTTAAAGAGTGATGAGAGGCAACACATAAGAGCAACAGATTGTAATGCAAACACAACAAAGCTTGTTCCGCAGGCGTAGTGAATTTAGTAGTAAGACTTTTATTTTCCAGACAGTTCTTAGTACACAAACAGCCAACGCGTTTCACCCTTCACAAGGGCTTCTTCAGGGCTGTGAAGTCATACAATACAACAAAATATTAGAACCACTGTTCAAATAGGGAAAATACTCAGTATGAAGGACAGGTGTGTTTGCGGAACAAAGGTAGAACAAAAAGTAGTGAGGTTCGACGTTCCAGGTCCACAAAGAGAAACATAAGGCAGAAGTCACACCAGAGGAGGAACTGACTTTGCCGATTATTATATAAGAAAAATTGCTAGAAGATCAAGAAGTAAGCGTCATCGGTTGTACCGAAGTGTGTGATCATAGTGTCAGATATGTTGAGGAAGGTTTGAAAGTCAGAAACCAAAGAAAACTGTGAGAATCGTTCAACAATGTTCACCGAGGTGAAAGTTCAGTGAAGTGTAAAGACTAAAAGAATTAAAAATTGTATTACTCAAAAGATTATTAACTTCTTACCAAAGGTAAGATGACCTGGTGCGTGTCGCAGGTAAACAGAGTTCGGCAATAAATATAGTTGAGAAACGTCAATGACGTATGAAAATATCTCCATCCATGAGGCCTAAATGAAGAGCATAAGGGTAATTAGGTATGTTCCCTAAAGCCACACTACTTCAGGCTTAAGTGAAGACGAAATCCCAATCATCAGAAAGGTGAACAGTAAAAAAGCTGAAATCCGTACTTAGTTGAAGCCAACTTCACCCATGATAAGGGTGAGAAAATATAAAACATGTACTTGGACTTACGTAAGTATTCAAACATTCCTTAGTCCAATTGGAATGAATATCATCCAAAGGAAAAATGGAGCTAGGTCCTGTGGCAAATGCTAGCCTCCAGTGTAGAGGGATAAAGTGCCTGAGGGTAAAATAAACAGGAAGAGAACTAAAAGGATATTGTATAGGAACCTATGTAGTCACCGTAAACTTAAGAGAATATTCAAGGGAGTGAGTGAGAGAAATCCCTGGCGTCTCACGCATTCACCTCGCTGTCAAATTAGCAAGCATAATGCAAAAAGAATTTAACTAAGTTATGAGCCGTAACCGTTAAAAGAGGCTTGACGTAGGAATTTTGGCTTCTATATGCTTATAGTAACTTGCCCCCTGGCAAGCGTTGTGAAGCGCTAGAGAAGTATATGAAGATATGTTGGCAGCATAGAGGAGCAAGCTAAGCCAGCATAGGGATACCATAGCATGGAAAACGGTAGAACTGCAAAGGCATGGCTGGCTTTACCGGAAAAGCTCGTGCAGTAGGCTCTAAGTAGTTTCCCCCTAGAATTGCTGTAAGGCACTAAACCCGGCTAAGTTACCATTATGTAATGCGGGGAATAAATACAAAAAGTTATAACGGTCTGCCGGCGTTACAGACTTACTTGAGAGTATCGGCGTGTGTCCGCGAAAAAACCCTGTCCGGCAGTAGAAGCAGTACGCGGGAAAAGTGCTGCGCTGCCGCTTATAAGCCTAACTGTTAGTGTGGTGACCAACGTGCCCCAACGCGTAAACCTAATTTCCGGTGTTACGCAAAATTATAAACTGGTGTGCTAACCGAAAGCGTGTGAATGCACTTCCGATACGAAAAACTGCATTGTTCCATTAGAGTCTGAAGGCTGGTACGTTAACTGAAGGCGTCATGATCACATGTACCGCGTTAGAAACGTAATTGAACTATTAGAAGCAAAGACAGTGTGGCATGTGTTAAAAGAGAGAAAAAAAGTGTAAAGGTCCATCTAAATTGCTGAGAAAAGAAGAGAGGGATGCAAAGAAAGGAGAGAAATGAAGAATGCTGTTAGAGTATGCGACATACAGACCAGGTTGCCACTGAGTGAACATGCATTGAGAAGTCAATAAAACAGTAAAAATTGTAATGGAAAAACATGTACAAAGTGGCAGTTGAGTACTATTACCAATTGAAGCGTATGGCAAACTTCACGGGTAAGTAAGGGGAAAACAGATATAACTAGAAAGTAATGCACCAGTCAGTGCATAAACCTTAATTTCAACACGTGAGAAAACAGGTTAGCCACTGGAACCATTTTCGTACATGGTTGGCACAAAGTAATACACACCAAAGGTAGTAATGTTACAATATCCTGGGTGTTAGAAATTGGAGAACTTTATAAGTTGTTTATGCTAGGACAACTTAGCATGCACGTGAGGGTTCATGAAAGAGTCATCAAGGGCAATAAGGTTACAGTGCCCAAAATGTGCAGTTTACAGAGTGGTTTGGAAATTGGAGAACTTTATAAGTTGTTTATGCTAGGACAGCTTAGCATGCACGTGAGGGTTCACTAAAGAGTCATCAAGGGCAGTTTACAGAGTGGTTGCTCAATCAAATTCTGTTAATCAGGGAACTGTGCTATGCAGCTGATCATTGGGTTAAACAGGATTCAGATGACATGCATTAGTACAGGAATTTCACAGACATGCATTCGTACAAGAATCTCACAAGAAATGATGCATCTCAGTGTCAGTGTTCAGTCCCAATGTGGTGCTACGTAAATTGCATATCCATCGCGCTTCTAGTTGTCTAAGTTCGAGATCCCTGTCACCACCTCTCATGTTACCCTGTGCAACATCTATGCCATGAAATCGAAACTTAGCTCTCTCTCCACTGCTATTACACTCGTGAGAGACTAGTGCGTATGAAGTGTCACCATTTAGGCATGCTCTGCGATGTTCTTGAATACGTGCCTTGAGTTGTCTGGTTGTTCTACCAATGTAGATCTAGTCACAAACACAGATCAGTGCATAAATTACATAGCTAGTGAGACAGTTGATGAAGTGTCTTATTTTATACTGTGTTCTAGTGTTGTAGCAGAAGGTCATGGTCTTGTTGCAGGCCAGATTGCATATGTTGCAGGTTCCACAAGTGTAGAAACCCATGGGTTTGCGTAGCCAACTTTGTGAACTAGGTGTTTTGTACAGTGTGTAACTGGGGCACAGGGCGTCCCTGATAGTTCTGCATCTCCTGAATGTTAGGGAGGGCCTCTCTGAAATAAGTTCATTGACCCCTGGGACACCTTTTAGCAATGCCCAATGTTTGCCAAGCACTTTAAATATCTCGTGATTCAATGTAGAGTTTGTTGTGATAAAGGAAAGTCTTTGGTCACTGGGGTCAAGGGTCTCACGTTTCTTGCTGACAAGTGTGTCCCTTCTGTCAGTGTTCCTTGCCCTGTGTTCTGCATTGAATAATGTGCGATGATGGTAACCCCGCCTTCTGAGTCTGTCCGTTGCTAACTTCGCTTGTGTCATAAAGTTGGCCTCCTCGCTACAATTCCTGTGAATGCGTAGCAGTTCTCCATAGGGGATAGACTTTTTAGTAGACAGTGGATGTGAACTTGTGTAGTGAAGAATACTGTTCACCGCTGTCTCCTTTCTGTGTAAAGTGCTTTCAATTCTGTTGTTACTAATGTATAGTTCTAGGTCAGTGAAATGTGTCCTAGTTTGTGACATCTCATTGGTGAAGGTGACATTGAGTGTGTTGTTATTCAGAAAGCCAAAGTATTCCTGCAGTTCCGGTCCAGTCCCTGTCCAAATGATAATAATGTCATCTATGTAGCGGCCCCAGAACTGGATGTGCCTAGTCCAGTCCGACACCGGTGCTGACCATTCATATGTGTGTTCCACCCACCCCATGAAGAGGTTAGCATATGAGGGAGCAAATTTGGAGCCCATCGCAGTCCCCTGTTGTTGTTGAAACCATGTCTTGTCAAAAAGAAAGAAATTATTGTCAAGTATAAGGTCAATCATCTTTAGAGGCATCTGGTTATGGTCAAAGAGGTTTGCCCGTCTCTTAGAGAGAAATAATTCTACAGCCCTTTTCCCTAGTTCTCCCTTAATGCAAGTGTATAGGGATTCTACATCTAATGGGGCGAACCACATCGTCTCGTCCCAATCCAGGTCCTCAAACTTATTGAGTATGTCCATGCTGTCCCTAACATAGGAAGGCAGATTGACTACCAGTGGTTGCAGGAAGGTATCAACAAACTTCGAAAGTGCCTCTGTCATGGAGCCAATCCCTGAGATGATTGGGCGTCCTGGTGGAAAGGGTTGTTTCTTATGTATCTTCGGTAGAAGATAAATACAGGGAAATCTAGGATCTTTGATCTTGAGAAAGTTGAACTCTGTATCTGAGAGGAGGCCCACTTCCTTCCAATGTGAGAGCTGGATATTAATCACAGTGGAGGCTTGTGCACATGGATTGTGTGTCAGTTTGGCATACTGTGTATATAGAAGCCCAAATTCCTACGTCGAGCCTCTTTTAACTGTTACGGCTCGTAACTTAGTTAAATTCTTTTTGCATTACGCTTGCTAATTTGACAGCGAGGTGAATGTGTGGGACGCCAGGGATTTCTCTCACTCACTCCCTTGAATATTCTCTTAAGTTTACGGTGACTACATAGGTTTCTATACAATATCCTTTTAGTTCTCTTCTTGTTTATTTTACCCTCAGGCATTTTACCCCTCTACACTGGAGGCTCACATTTGCCACAGGACCTAGCTCCATTTTTCCTTTGGATAACATTAATTCCAATTGGACTAAGGAATGTTTGAATACTTACGTAAGTCCAAGTACATGTTTTATATTTTCTCATCCTTATCATGGGTGAAGTTTGCTTCAACTAAGTACGGATTTCAGTGTTTTTACTATTCACCTTTCTGATGATTGGGATTTCGTCTTCACTTAAGACTGAAGTAGTGTGGCTTTAGGGAACATACCTAATTACCCATATGCTCTTCATTTAGGCCTCATGGATGGAGATATTTTCATACGTCATTGACGTTTCTCAACTATATTTATTGCCGAACTCTGTTTACCTGCGACACGCATCAGGTCATTTTACCTTTGGTAAGAAATTAATAATCTTTTGAGTAATACAATGTTTAATTCTTTTAGTCTTTACACTTCACTGAACTTGCACCTCGGTGTACATTGTTGAACGATTCTCACGGTTTTCTTTGGTTTCTGACTTTCAAACCTTCCTCAACATATCTGACACTATGATCACACACTTCGGTACAACCGATCACACTTACTTCTTGATTTTCTAGCAATTTTTCTTATATAATAATCAGCAAAGTCAGTTCCTCCTCTGGTGTGACTTCTGCCTTATGTTTCTCTTTGTGGACCTGGAACGTCGAAACTCACTACTTTTTGTTCTACCTTTGTTCCGCAAACACACCTGTCCTTCATACTGAGTGTTTTCCCTATTTGAACAGTGGTTCTAATATTTTGTTGTATTGTATGACTTCACAGTCTTGAAGAATCTCTTGTGAAGAGTGAAACGCGTTGGCTGTTTGTGTACTAAGAACGTTCTGGAAAATAAAAGTCTTACTACTAAACTCACTACGCCTGAGGAACAAGCTTTGTTGTGTTTGCATTACAATCTGTTGCTCTTATGTGTTGCCTCTCATCGCTCTTTTTCCTGAATTAATTTGTGGTCATGTGGCAGCTGACCATTTGAGGTGGGCAATACAAGTACTTAGTACCATTTGTGACTAGCATAGGTAGTGCAGTTGCCGTCGTACCCTGCTGCCTCCTGCCCTCTTTTGATACCACACCAGTGGTTAGTAAGGTTTCAGGGGGCCCGCTAAAAGGGTCTCCTGTGTGAATTTATTAATAATTCCGACACTGGCATCAGCAAGGATTTCTTAAGACATGATGTTTGGTACCAAACATCGTAGAAATCAGTGAAGCCATCATGGAGCTAGGAAACTCGTGTTGCAAGTATCCAGCCCATGTGCTCTTTATGGCTTCCCTGTTTACTTACAACATCTCAGAATAGACTGGACATAGGATATAGTGCAACCTGCCTTAGGGCTAAAGGCCTGCTGTAGGGGTGACTTACCTATATGTTATGCAGTGTATGGTTGGCATGGCACACAGAGCTGTATGCCATGTCGACTCTTCTATTTCTGGGCACCAAGATACGCAGCCTGCAGTGGCAGAGTGCATAGCCTTGGTTAGGGGGCCCTAGGGTGGCACATTCAGTGCTGCAGCACCATTGGACCCTCTTCAGTGCCAATGCCCTAAGAACAAGAGATACCATTTACTAGGGACTTACAGGGGTAGCTGAAGTTGTGCCAATCGTGGTACAATGTTTTCGGAAAGAGATATGGCATTAGGGACCTGGTTAGCAGGGACCCAGTGCACTTACAGTTCGAAATCACATCAGGCATCAGGCAAAACGTGCCGGCTAACCATGCAAAAAGAGGCACTTTCCTACATTGGCAAAGAGTGTATCTTGCAAGGTCGAAATGGCAGTTTAAACTGCACACACAGGCTCTGTAGTGGCAGGCCTGAGACATAGTTACTGGGCTACTTAAGCGGGTGGCACAACCAGGGCTGCAGGCCCACTAGTAGATTTTATTTAGAGGCCCTGGGCACATGTAGTGCACTTTACGAAGGACTTTGAAGTAAATTAAATATGCCAATATGATATAAGCCAATTCTACCATGTTTTAAGGAGAGAGCAAAAGCACATTAGCACTGGTTAGCAGTCCTAAGCCCAGAAAAACAAATTCAGCCAAAGGTATGGGGAGGAAGACATAAAGTTTGGTGATGATCCTCCATAAAGGGCTGTTTCAAACAGGTTTGATTTAGTCATTTAAGCAATTATTTTGTGAAAGGTTCCCAAAACATCAGAAGTATATCCAGTGGCCCTTATGAACAAAGTTATACCATGGCCGATAAATAGTTGATGGCTACTCAAGAAGCCTTTTTGGAATGGAGATGGTATCTGTTTGGGACTGCTCATTAAACCAGTGTTTATACCGATCATTGAAATCTGCAGTATTTAAAATCGACAAAGATCTTCTGTGCTTGTCAGTTATTATGGTTGCTATTTTTTGCAGAATTCCCCTTTACTATTACCTATCTTCCTGGGGCATGTAATAAAGAAAGTTTTGCGCTCAAGATTAGCAACTGAAAAGCCAAAAAAAGAACCCCTACATTCGATCATAGTTCTTCAGCATTTTGCAGCACCAGTACATAAAGTGACTGTTCTACAACAGTTACAGATACTCAGTCCCTAATTTAAATGTCACGACGTACCTGAGGGGGCCGCGATAGAGGAAGACGATGAGGATATATTCCCCCTTACATCTCTCCTCTCCTCTATTTTACTTCTCCGCAGGATCTATGTTGGAGGGATCAGGATGGTGACTTTTACAACAGGGACTTCCTGGGTTCCGCGATGCCTCACGTGACTTGGTCACAAGAACCAATAGCCGAGGGGTGAACGCCGAGGCTACCTTCATAGGCAGTTTCCCCAATGACGAAGGCGGCGATGACTGGAGATTGAGGAAGGACTCCATGCTCGACGTTGGGAGAAGCCCCGAAGCAGATGGAAGGTCAGAGAGCCTCGCCGTGTCGCGACCAGCGAAGGCTAATTCCCTGAGGATTGAGAGAATGAGGGAGCCAGACCCTATCCGGCACTACGGATTGACCCGCCGCCCTCCAGGAGGAGCATGGCTGTCTGAGGTACGTGCCCGCTTCTGTAGTATTTTTCAAAGGGGCTCCTGGGACACGAACAGTCCTCCGTTGCAGAAGGGAGGGGGTTAGAGGTCTTGTAGCGCGAGGGGGAGGCCAGATATCTTTAAAAACAGTATTTGGCACCCGTGTAAAAGCACTTCAGAAAAGCTACACTGGTGGTGGAAGCAGTTGACTCTAATACATCCCCTCACTCCTTATCCCTACACTATTGGTAAGAAGGGACAAAGTCCTCATAAGGTCCTGTTTTCTTTTTCCAGAGGGACACCCTGAGACGTAAACCATCAGGAAGAAACAAGCCAGACGGTCCCTTATAAGAAGAGTACTGGAAAAGACCTAAACTGACTCATAAAAGCAAATAAAGCTGAGTTACAAAAAAACCAAAGCATCTATTGTGTTTCTCAAAGTGCCACACGTGGTGGAGAATGAGGGCACTTGCTCCATAGAAACACAGTATGGAGAATCTCATTCAGTACTTGATTTGTGGACAAGAAAAACTAGAATGGGCACTGGAGAGACAGATGACATCCGCTCAGGCGGACAGGGAACTCTTTAAGGACTCCATGACCCGAAAAGTCGACTTCATCCAGAAAGTAGCAGTTGACCAACTTCAATTGACCTCCCAAATATGGCCAGGAACACAATCAGGAAACCCCAACGTTGTTTTACAAAAATACGTCCCGGGCGAAGATTCCGATGCATTCTTGTTGAATTTCGAAAGAGCAGCCAGGGCATCTGGTTGGCAGGAACAGAAATGGCCTTTCTTTTTGGCACCGTTGTTAACAGGGGAGGCTAAGGCCGCCTATCAGGTTGCCAATACCACGGGTACTACTCCCTATTATGAATTCAAAGACATTATATTAGACCACCGTGGTATGGAACAGGATGCCTATAGGGTGAAGTTCCGGAGGGAGAGAGGTACTCCGGGTGACAATCCGAAGACTCTATTTTTCAAACTCAAGGCCGCTGCAGATAAGTGGCTCAAACTACAAGAGAAATCTAAGGAAGAGATCATGTCACTTATCTATCTCGAACAATACTTAGAGGCCCTCCCCTTTTCCACCCAACAATGGTTAAGGCAACACACACACCTGACGGTGGAACAAGCCGTGGACATTGCCACTACATTCTCCAGGGCACAACCGCGGTCCCTCCCCTGGGACAATGAAAAACGCTCTCGCTCCACTGCAGGACCTGCTAAGCCTGAAAAGAGAACCCCTAAACCTATACCAGAACCACTAAAAATTAGAGGAGTCTGGCCCAAAGCCCTGCCTTCAAAAGGACCTCAGTGTTTTGATTGCGGTGACTGGGGCCACATCGCCAGGTTTTGTCCCCATAAGAAAACCGGCGAAGAACCAATGGACGTTAGTTATCTACCCAAGTCCATCTTGTACACCGAGGAATTCGGCTCTTGATTTTATGTAAGTCTTCTCGTGAATGAAAACATTGTAAAAGCCTTGTTAGATTTGGGCTGTCGCCAATCGGTTAACCAGGCATCACTAATAGATCAGAAACATGTAGTGACAGGTGAAACAGTGCCCATACGCTCTGTTCATGGCGACGTAAAGTGTTATCCTATAGCCAAGGTACATATTCAGATACCAGGTGGTACTAGCATACAGTCAAAATTAGGAGTCCTACCCAACCTACCCGAGAAACTTATTCTGGGACTAGATAATCCCATGTTTCTACATCTCCTTAAGAGAAAAGTAGGCCTTCCCAATGAAACAATTCAGGGACAACCTGCTCTCGTTACTCAAGCCCCATGGCTATCTGATAAAAGCTTTAGATACGCTCAGGCCCATGATCCCACACTCCAAGCAGCCTGGACCCAAGCTATAAATCTGTCCACCGGCCACACTCCTATGTACCCTCTCTTCCACCTTGAAAACAGTCTTTTATATAGAACAGGAAAACCCGCTGATCCTCCTCAACTGGTGGTACCTCAGAGTTTTAGAGACCAGGTTTTGTTCTTTGCTCATTCCCACTTACTTGCAGGACATAGGGGTGCTCAGAAGACCACTCAAGTCATTTTACAGCATTTCTATTGGCCTGGCATATTTGTACATATAACCAAATATTGCCAAGAGTGTGAAGTTTGCCAAAGGAAAAACCCTTACAGACCTCCCTCTGTTCCCCTACAACCCCTTCCAATAATAGGGAAACCATTTGAAAGAGTGGGAATGGACCTCATAGGACCTTTACCAAAGTCCAAGAAAGGTAACCTATATGCCTTAGTAGTGGTAGATTATGCTACTCGCTATCCGGAAGCTTTTCCTTTAAGGGTCCCTAATACCAAGAACGTTAGTGAAAAACTGGTGGAGTTGTTCACTCGAGTAGGGTTCCCACGAGAGATCTTGACAGATCAAGGGACTCCCTTCATTTCCCGTCTCATGACCCAAATCTACAAATCTCTAGGCATTTCACATATAAAAATCTCTGTGTACCACCCACAAATGGACGGCTTATGTGAAAGGTATAATGCCACTCTCAAATTGACTCTGAAAAAAAGGCTTGGTGTGGAAGGGAAAGACTGGGATATGCTTCTTCCCCTAGCCCTCTTTGTCATTAGAAGCCAAGTACAGAGCAGTCTGGGGTGTTCTCCTTTTGAACTCCTATATGGAAGACAACCCCAGACGTTTCTGGACATGACTAAAGAGGCCTGGGAACAAGGAAAACCTGAGGAAACCAAATCCCTCCTAGACTATACTCTGGGGTTACAAACTAGAATCCATAAGTTGCGAGAATTTGCAGACGCCAACCTAGAGAAAGCACAAGCTTTGACAGCAGACATTTTATGATAAGGGGAAGAAGTGGCGTCACCTAAATATACACAACTGGGTGTTGGTGTCAATACCTTCCCCCCTAACCAAAACCCGATCCGAACAGAAAGGGCCATATGAGATCATAAAAAAGATTGGGCTAACCACATACGAACTACAGATCACACCTAGAAAAACTCAGATGTACCACATCAACCTCCTGGAAAAGTGGTTAGGGCCCCTTCCTAAGAACAACCAACTTACTATTCCCATACAGACAGCAGGTACCTCCACTCTGCCTCAGTTAGTCATCAACGAAAGCTTATAAAATAATCAGAAAGCATCCTTACAAGAGGTATTGGTCCCTTATTCGTCTTTGTTTTCTGATCTCCCGGGGAAAACTCACCTCGTAGAACACTCTATCATCCCTTCCCCCGGAAAGATCGTGAAACAACGACCATACCATATTCCTGCAGCTAGATGTGAAGCCATAAATACAGAAATAGAAAATATGTTGGAATTGGGGGGTCTTCTCCAATAGTCCTGGTTCCAAAACAAGACGGTTCAGTCCGGTTTTGTATTGACTTTAGGGCTGTCAACGCCATATCAAAGTTCGACTCATGCCCCCTCCCTCAAGTAGACGAACTGATTGAGAAAATAGGGGAAGCCCAATACATCATCACACTTGACCTCACGAAGGGCTATTGGCAGGTACCCCTTCGAGCAATTAACCAAGAAAAAAACGCTTTCTCTACCCCAACAGCGTTATATGAATTCACAGTGTTACCATTCGGCCTGCATGGTGCCCCTGCAACGTTCCAAAGGCTCATGAACAGGGTACTCAATGAACACCGATCCTATTCATCAGCCTACCTGGATGACATAGTGATTTACAGCCGCACTTGGGAACAACATCTGTCCCATTGCCAAAAGGTCCTGCAGGCCGTTAAAATAGCCGGTTTACACGTGAATGCAAAGAAGTCCAAAGTGGGTTTTCGGAAGGTCAAATATTTGGGTTATCTCCTTGGAGACGGAGTCATAGAACCCCAACAGGAAAAAGTGAAAGCCATCATCAATACCCCTTTTCCCACTTCCAAAAGAGAGGTCAGGACATTCTTAGGTCTCCTAGGCTATTATAGACGATTTGTCCCCAGATACTCAGAAATAGCAACACCTTTGACAGACCTCTTAAAGAAACAAGTAAAACCAAAGGACCTCCTATATCACACATCTCAAGCCATACAAGCATTTCAGGAGTTGAAAACCGCCATCATCTCTAGTCCCATACTGGTGTCACCCAATTTCTCGGTACCCTTTATCTTACAGACGGATGCCTCCGATCATGGTTTAGGTGCTGTTCTGTCACAAGCCTGGGCAGACGGTACCGAGTACCCTGTAATGTTCATCAGCCGCAAGCTCTTCCCCCGCAAACAGAAGTACCCTACAATTGAAAAGGAATGCCTAGCCATCAGGTGGGCGATGGATAAGTTATGCAACTATCTGGAGGGGTCCCAATTTATCCTATACACGGACCATGCACCTCTACAATGGTTGAGCCGCAATAAGGGGAACAACCCCCTAGTTTTGCATTGGTTTTTATCCTTGCAACCCTTCTCCTTTGAAGTAAGGCATAAAAAAGGAGTCGACAATAGGAACACTGACATCTTTCCCATGTTCCTCTGCTCCCCGATCGGGAACAGTCTGGGGAAGGGATGTGTCATGACGTACCTGAGGGCGCCGCAATAGAGGAAGAAGATGAGGATATATTCCCCCCTTACGTCTCTCCTCTCCGCTCTATTTTACTTCTCCGCAGGATCCATGTTGGCGGGATAAGGATGGCGCCTTTTACAACAGGGACTTCCTGGGTTCCGCTATGCCTCACGTGACATGGTCACAAGAGCCAATCGCCGAGGGGGAGAACGCCGATGCTACCTTCATAGGCAGTTTCCCCAGTGACGAAGGCGGCAATGACTGGAGATCGAGGAAGGACTCCACGCTCGACATTGGGAGAAGCCCAGAAGCAGACGGAAGGTCAGAGAGCCTCGCCGCGTCCTGAAGAGAGACCCGACCAGCGGAGGCTAATTCCCCGAGGATCGAGAGAAGGAGGGAGCTGGACCCTATCCGGCACTACGGATTGACCCGCCGCGCTCCAGGAGGAGCGTGGCTGTCTGAGGTATGTGCCCGCCTCCGTAGTATCTTTCAAAGGGGCTCAGGGGATACGGACGGTCCTCCGGTGCAGAAGGGAGGGGGTTAGAGGTATTGTAGCGCGAGGGGGAGGCTAGATATCTTTAAATACAGTATTTGGCGCCCGCGTAAGAGCGCTTCAGAAAAGCTACACTGGTGGTGGAAGCAGGTGACTCTAATACATCCCCTCACTCCTTATCCCAACACTATTGGTAAGAAGGGACAAAGTCCTCATATGGTCCTGTTTTCTTTATCCCGAGGGACACCCTGAGACATAAACCATCAGGAAGAAACAAGTCAGACGGCCCCTTACAAGAAGAATACTGGAAAAGACCTGTACTGACTCCCTAAAAGCAAATAAAGCTGAGTTACAAAAAACCCAAAGCACCTATTGTGTTTCTCAAAGTGCCACATTAAATTAACATTGCTGTGTTGTGTGATAGGAAGAGAGTAGATCAGCACCAAATCTAATAAGATGTGGCACTGTTATGCTCTCCTCCGGCACTGGCAACTTTAGGCACCATTTGCCAACGCATAGACATCCTTGTGCCATAGTGCAAGGGTATCTGCGTTGTCTAAAACATAGCTTTTGAACTGGAAGGGGCTCCTTCTAGTGCAAAATCTATGCATTAAAGCTTATCACATTTTGTATATGTGCTGTACAATGCAGCACACTTTCAAAGTGTGAAAACAATGAGAAATTAAAACATTTGGCTTTTTTTGTGCAAATTCTGTTTACAATTCTTTGTAGATAGGAATTTTCATCAAAACCCACATGAGGTTGCAGGGGAACACCCATGCACCTCACATGGTATGCCACCTTGACTCAATGTAGCACAGGGCTTTGTGTTACTTTAGGTTACTGTCCAATGCAAATCATGATTTATGTTAGATAATAAATCCGATTTGAACACCTTGCATCTGGTTTGCATTAAAAAAACAAACAGAAACTCGAAACAAAGTGACTGTAAATCTGTGTGCCAGTGTAACTACATAAGTAATTACATGGGTTTTGTAAAAAGACACACCCTGCCTACTGAGTTGGTGGTATTCCGGAACTCTGCTCTACATGTGTAGAGTGGAGTTACCTCTACATTCCATCATCTGGTGCGTGGCGGAATTTTTTTTCTTTTGGTGCACACAGCACTTGTTTTGGCACATGCTGGTGAGCTCAATGAGATTTGCCGGCCACTCGCAAGAGCACACACGATTTATTTCCCGCTTGTGCAGCTTCCGGTCATCATGAAGCCGTCCTGCACCATTTTTGGGATGCTGGCAAGCACGAATTGGAAGCAGCTGCCTCTCGAGCAGATTCCCTACTCGAGAAGCAACTAAATGTACTCAAAAAGACTCTTTTGAGTTAATATTCTACTCCAACTGACCGATCAGGTTGTTTTTTCGTGGAAGAAGCATTTTTTTTATTTTACTTTTTTTTCATAAAGAAGGAAGTGCCCCAGAGTTTCCAACTTCCTCTTCCTGTCCAGCAGGCTCCTCCCAGTGCTTTGCTATCTCCTGGTCAGTTTTAACTTACATTTCGAGGTGAAAGGATCACTCTCTTTGTCTGCTGCATATAGACCTTTGGATTTAAGGACTTTGTTTTTGTAGTATCACAAACAAGTTGAAAAACTTTTGTATAAGTGTTATTTGTTTGATAGAGGGCGTGAACCAGTATTTATTTGTACATTTATTTGATTTTTAAATGTGATTGTGGTGGGTTGCCTGGAGTTTCAGTAGGGGCCAATTCTTTATTGCATTTAATGTTTTATTGTTTGTAAGGGAAAAAGGTCGCACAGTTCAGTTCATTTTCTCCATGTTTGTTAAATTTGCACTATTCATTTATTTTACTATGTGACCAAGATTGCCTACTGGCCATCCATCCAGTAGGCACAGTAATAGCCATGGGTACATGAAACATCTGCTTCTGTGGTATATGTTGTTTTAAAACATCATTTAGGGCAGGGATGGCATTCGATTGAACTAAAAAATCTTTCTTTGTATTTCACATGTTTTTCTATAAAAAGTGTATTTTGGTGTGTTAATATTTGATGCTTTGGGAAGATGTACGTTTGCTGTAAATTTTTCATTTTTGGCATTACTGTATTAATGGCAGTGTTTTGTTCAGTGTTACCATGCCTCCTTTGTCTGGCAAGTGTGTGTGTGTATTTGCCATAGGCCACCATTTGTCTTCGTTCTCCATGCCATGTGGGCAGGGGCCATTTTGTGTAGTCAGTGTCCATAGTAACAATAACAAACTCAAGAGAGTTACCCTTTGTAAACAAAAAGGGACAGGGAATAACACCAAAAACAGAAGATATTCCCTTTTCGTTAAAAATTTTTTTGTTCTTAAGAACGTTCTACCTAGATGTATAGAATGCCCACATAATATAGAGCAAGATTATTATAGATGTTGCCTAGTCAAATAAGGATATATTCATAGATCCTCTCTGTCTATCGACAATACTCCCCTAGAGAACTACAGATTCAAGTGCATCAATGGATGAACAAAAAGCAATTCATGTCAGATATCATTAATAAGACAAAGATTTTTTCGTATTTAAAAAAATACAATGTCTTTGGATCATTTATTACATGTGCAGCTAATCAAGAAAATATATAAAACATGTTAAGAATTATTAAAAAAAATATATATATTTAAAACAATCGTTTAATCAAAATTCTAAATATGCACACAATGAGGAAATGTTATTACACATTCTAGTTTACAATTTCATTATTCAAGATCATCTGATACATAGACAAAAACAATATCATGAAAATTTCTTAAGAATATTCATACAACAACCAGCAAGCTGAGGAAAAACTTGACTGATTTAAACAAAGTGTTGACGCGGCGTTTCGGTGAATTGTGACTGAATGGATACATAGCGTACAGTACATGGCATGCAATATTGCTTTATGTTCACTCATCTGTGCTAACTAATGACAGGGAAAGAGAGCCAATAGCTAAAAATAATTAAATGCTTAACAAATAAATATATATATATATATATATATAGCGATATGGATTCTGTCCTCTAGCTAAAAATACATGTATTCCTCAAACAATCCTATATATAATTAGGGAATAGGGCTATGCAGAATCCTAACTTGTGGTGCCTAATCTTATGTTGTGAGATCATTAGTCTTAGAGGAGGTACTCATAAGAATTGTGAGAAATAATAGAGAAAGGTTTACCACGTCATACCTAGAAATATCTATTCCATTTCTAGATTCTGAAAGTCATATAGTGGGTGTCCAAAAAGTCTGCCTCATCCAGACTATGCTGTTTATGCTGCTGAATACACCCACAAACTAGGGAAAATCTAAAATAACAGAATACAAAGATTAGATAGTAATGTATTCTGAAGACACCTGTAGATACATATCATGGTGAAATATCCCACTTACTGATTAAGAAATCTGTAGAGTATGTCTCAGAAATCGCTCAATGGGTGTATCAATTGCCTGTGATAAAAACAATATAGAAATATGTAAATGTAGATCCCCTCTAATGGTTTGAAACTCAATAAAGTGTGACCTTTTAAATGAAAGGAAAAAAAATGATTTTGAATTACGTTAGAAAACCGGACATGACGTTCCTCACCCTATATATCTAAAGAACAAGTAATACACTCACCTGCGATATATAAATTCAAACCAAATCAAAACTTAATGGCCATCTCTTCAACACCGGGTACAAATGTATCACCGGATATCTGGGAAGTCAATAGATGTGATCTAGATCACAAAAATGAGAATACGAAATTTCAGAGTCCCTCTCATATCTAAGAAATGTACTAAATCTCATGATTTTTTTTTTAAAGCAGAATGAGTACAAACTCAGAGCAATTAACAACTCAAAATTAAGGGCCAAATAGCCCCCCGACAAAAGGGAAGAGAGACCTTTGAGTGGTTTAAAGAAATACGCTAAGTAATAATCCTTATGGGAAAACATAAGTCCTGCTGAGGCTGGATAATGCTGAAACGGTCTAACGGAGCTTAAAACATACTGCCTGTTAGGTAAAACATCTTACCGGTAGTTCCTAGAAATTCAATCACGTAAGGGGATATGACTAAACTGTGTGTGTTGATGCGGCATCTATTTATGGCGCCTTGTGGTGACGAGCTGACGCCATAGTCTAAAAAATTATAAAAATCAGTGTACATAGACCTGCATGTGTTCTTTGTTGTCCAGGCCTCCTTGCTTGTTGTTTGACCACGTGGCCGGCAAACATTTTGTGTATCCAGACAGTGTGCTTTTGCCATAGGTCTGCATGTCTTCTTTGTTGTGGCCATGCCTCCTTGCTTGTTGTCATTATTTGACCATGTGGCCAGTGCCCATTTTGTGTAGCCAGGCAGTGTGCTTTTGCCATAGGCCTGCATGTGTTTTTTGTTGTGGCCATGCCTCCTTGCTTTCTGTTGTTATTTAACCATGTAGCCAGTGGCCACTTTGTATAGCCAGCCAGTGTATTTTTGCCATAGGCCTGTATGTATTCTTTTTTTGTGGTCATGCCTCCTTGCTTGTTGTTGCTGTTTGACCATGTGACCAGCGGACATTTTATGCAGCCACCCACTGAATAAATCCTTTTTTTCCAGTTTTCCAAACCATATTCTGGGGAAATTGATAGGAGAGGGCTATGCTTTTTTGTTTTTGTTAATTCTTTTTACTTTTCCCTGATATTTGTTTAATATGTTTGAGAATCATTATAGTATATATGTATGTGAGCAGTGTTTAATATTATATGCATTTTTTCTATTTTTTTCCCTGCACCTCCTTTCCTCCCAATGGGTTTCCCAGGGTCCCCTAGTAAACAAGCAATTATTTTTAAAATTGTATTATTCTTTTTTTTTTCCATTTTAATTAATTTATTCATTTTTCATTTACCCTCCATCCACCCCCTGCCTGCCATAGGCACCTGCCGCAGACCAGCATTAACTTTTTAAGCATTGTTTTATTTTCCCCTGAACCCCCCTGCCGGCCATAGGTGCACACCAGCATTAATTTTTTAAGGATTATTACATTTTCTAATGCACCTCCCTGACTAACACAGGTGTCTCCCCTTAGATGCACATAAAGCAAACAGTTACATCTGTATGTTGTTATCCTGATGAAAAATGAAATATCATGTTATGGTAGTGTGGTTTGACTTTGGAATGGATAAACTATTGTTGGTGAATATTTTGGATAATAACTACCCACACTAAGTTATGCTGTCTGTACAATGAATAATTCAAACTGCCAACATTGCCACTTTTCACTAAATATTTTACTTGCTTGTTTGCTTTTAGGTGCACAAGAGATATCTCCCACAGTACTGCCACACAGAAAGCCTGCACATAGTGACATGACCACAACACGTGAGTCCTCAAGTCTCTTCTGCTTGTGCAGCTAAGTGCCACTGTCAACTGACAAAATTTCAAGATGCCACCAAAGAGAGGTGCTGCCAAGAAGATGGCCAGTGAGGAGGAGAAGCAGAAGCAGACTTCCACCACTGGTGTGCCACCCCAAACCTTTTTCAGGAGATTTTTGCCTGCCGCACTGTCCATGGGGCAGCAAGCTAGGAGCAGCAATCCTGCATCAATGTCACCACCTCAACCTGAGCCCTAGGCCATGTCTAGCAGTGAGGCAGCCATTGCAATCATGGCGACAGGCAGTGAGTCAGAATTGGATTTGTCTCAACCGCAAACTGGTACCCAATCATCACAGGAAACTGAGTAAAGTGGACAACAGGAGCAGCAGCCAGCAATAGTAGATCTTTCTGAAGTAGGGGCACAACAGGAGGTTGAGCTTCCTGCTGAGCAAGATGTAGTAGTAGTATATAACTTTATTCGGTTATTGCAACCATCAAAGTATCAACCAACATCCTATACATCAAATGACCAATGACACAACAAATATATGTACAATAACAACAATAATAGCAGCAGTATGTCCATATTTAAAGTGCATAGTGCCTCAAATTACGTTACAATTGTAAATAAAATAATAACAGCAATAGGTCCATAGTTAAAGTGCATAGTGCTTCATAGTTTGGTACAATAACAGCAGCAATAATATCAACCAGCATCCTATACATCAAATGACCAATGACACAACAAATATATATACAATAACAGCAATAATAACATCAGTATGTCCATATTTAAAGTGCATAGTGCCTCAAATTACGTTTCAATTGTAAAAAATATAATAGCAGCAATAGGTCCATAGTTAAAGTGCATAGTGCTTCATAGATTGGTACAATAACAGCAGCAATAATATCAACCAGCAACCTATACATCAAATGACCAATGACGCAACAAATATATGTACAATAACAGCAATAATAACATCAGTATGTCCATATTTAAAATGCATAGTGCCTCAAATTACATATCAATTGTAAAAAATATAATAGCAACAATAGGTCCATAAATAAAGTGCATAGTGCTTCATAGTTGGGTAGAATAACAGCAGCAATAATATCATAATTGTTAAAAGACAATAATTTCATTAGCACTATACATATGATCCAACAACAGACAATACCTAAAAATTACACCTAACAGAACAATACAGAATAAAACAATTCATCAATCAATAAAAGCAATAAAATACATCCTTAATCCTTACACTGATCTAATCTTTAAAATTGCATTGCGCTTATACCAGATAGCCTCTAAAAATTTGCTAACAGCTACAACTATTCTAGGGGAGAGATTAGTTTTTAGAATCCGTAATGCAATTTGGTAATGTACAAGTCCCAATTCCCGGCAAAGCGGAATAATCCACCTCCTACGAGGGGACATATACTCTGGACAAAAAAATAGCAAATGCGATTCATTTTCATCACATTGTTTACACATTGGGCAAGTCAATTCTGACTGTGCAGGATTCCATTTATGTGTGAATGATCTTATAGGCAAGGTCCCCAAGCGAAACCGTATAAAAAGGCTTTTAGGGAAAGCAAAAGGTATAAAATCCATATAATCTTCCAATAATGGAGTAGATTTAAAATCAAAAAAACTATTGGTCAGAGATCCTACATAATTTTTCCTTAGTACACATTCATTGATAAAATTCCAATAAGTAGTTTTAAGAAGATGCTGATCGACTTTCTTAAGTTTAGTAGGGTCATCCCAAAATCTACCGAGACCTAATCTACTCACCCACGAAAACACGTGTTTAAACCATGGGAGCGATCGAGCACCTGGTATATTTAAAACATCAGTCAGGGATTCTCTATAATCAACTAGCTCCGGTGTACACCAAAGACGAACCCAGTAGATCAAGACTTTCAAAGCCACTAAATCTGATATTCTTTTCAATCCTAGATCTAAATACAATGGAATAAGAGGTGTGCTCTGGGGTAGACATAGCATTTTCCTAACAAAACTGTTTTCTACCAGTGCAAGAGGCTTAGCATCAACATAGCCCCATACTTCAGCTCCATAAAGAGCAGCCCCTTGCGCCTTTGCGCGGTAAATCTCCATAACCGGGGCTACCACATGAGATACCGTTCTCTTTTGTGTTCTCAAAATGGCATTTGACCTATGCTCAATAAGAAATTTACTTTTCATGATCTGATCTAACCACTTAAAATTATCCATAAATCGTACTCCCAAATAATCAAAGTTATCAACCCTCTCAAGGACGTCTTTTCCAACCCGAATAGTCAGATTACCTTTCTTGACCCCCTTACCTAAAATCATAAATTTTGTTTTATTAACATTAAGCTCAAGTCCCCTCTCATTGCAGAACCCTAAAAATGTATTAACCAGGATCTGGAGACCCATAGGGGACTTTGAAATAAGTAGGGAGTCATCCGCAAAAAGCAATATTGGTGTCTTCCTACCGTTTAACATAGGGGAATCATTTACACAGTTTTCTAAGACATTAACCACATCATTTAGATAAAGGGAAAATAAAGTGGGGGCAAGGACACAGCCTTGCCTAACCCCCGCTCAATAGGAATACAATCGGTTAGTTCTCCATTTGGTCCCCAGCGTACTTGAGCATAGTTGTTTTCATGTAATTTACTCAATAAATATACAAGATTACTGGGAGCACCCATATTAATAAGAACCTGCCACAGATTCGATCGAGGAATAAGATCAAAAGCAGCTCTAAGATCAATAAAAGCCACATACAGCACACCCTTACGTAAAAGCACAGTCTTCCAGTACAATAATGTAAATCTAAAAATCTGATCAACAGTACTAATTTTACTTCTAAAACCTGCTTGGAAGGGGGAAAGTATTTCTTTTTCTTCCATCCATTCAATTAATTTGTTCAGGATTTGGCGACTAAAAACTTTTTGTGCGTTATCTAGCAAACTAATTGGCCTATAATTAGCTGGGTTATTAGCATCACCCTTTTTGAAAATAGTTATTATCTCAGCCCCCTCCATGAATCAGGGATCGCTCCCCGGCAGAGATAGCATTCGATAGAAGATTAAAATAGCTTGACCAGATTAACGGCTCTGACTTAAAAAGATCACCCGGGATTTTGTCAGGTCCTGGAGCTTTGGCCATTTTAAGAGACTGAATTGCACAAATTGTCTCTTCAAGACTGAATTTGACAGGGTTATTATGATGTTCTTGCACTATGCATGGCGAAATAGCGTCCTCCACTATATTAGTACCACTGTCAATATCATCAAGCTTCCTTAGCGAATACAATGATGAAAAATGAGCTACCCAGTTGTCAGGTGGTATATTAAAACTTGGGTATTTTACTCCTTCGGAGTGTCTCTGGGCGACCAATTTCCAAAACGATCTACTGTCCTTGGTTTTTGTAGCTGCAAGTAGATCCTGCCAAAACTCATCTTCCCAATCTCTTCTAGCCTTTCCAAGCTGTGTTTTATAAAAACCTCTAGCGGTACGAATTTTACCTCTGTCACCCTCATCAATAGCTATTTTTAATAGATTCTTCGCTACTTTACAAGCAGGATTAAACCAGTCGTGATACTTAAAGTGTACCGACTTCGTAGTAGTCACCTCTCTATAGAATATCTTTTGAAGACCATCAAACAACTGCATATGGACTGATAAAATAGGTATTCCTGCTGGATCTATCCCCTCGTAAGGGTCAAAAGAGGTAATAAACTGTTTATAAACTTTTGAATAAACATCCGGGTTAGCCATAACTTCCGTCCATCTAACAGCACGTCGATTATTGGTAGCCAATGCTACAGGAACGTTTGTAAAAATAGCAGCACACCCAGAAACCAAAAGCTCTCCCGCAAGTACCACTTCAAGAGAGTTATGATCACTATCAGACCTAACGTTGACTTTCATATCAGCTAATAGGGGCCACAATCTCACATCAATTAATACATAATCAATTATACTGGCACACATACCTCTCTTAAATGTTGGTGCACACAGGGGATCAGAGGTAGTACGACCATTTAGGGCTCTAAGACATCTACCAATGACCAGTGAAACTATCTGTAAAGCACATGATGTGAAATTTTTCCTCAGGGGCACCTGCAATGTAGGAATTCCCCATTGCTCGTCTTCCTCCACAGTAGTCTCAGATAAGAAGGAGCAGGGTTCAAAGCCGGTGTTAAAATCTCCCGCCACTATAATTCTTGTATCCGGGGGTAGTTTATCCAATATAGTGTCCAATAATGCTAAAGTCGTAGACGTATCAATAGATCGAGTTGGCCTTACATAAATATTAAAAATTGCCAAAGAAAGACCAGACGATAAGGTGACTAAAGTTCCCATTAAATCTAGACAGTCTATTTCAATAGTAGTGACAGAGCTAAAGCGACCATTCTTGATCAAAGTTAAAAGTCCACCACTAGCTCTACCAAAATGAAGGGCTGGCTTGGCGTCTACACTGAAGGATGCATATCCATCTATATAAGTTTTCTCTATAGCCCAAGTTTCCTGCAATAGACAAACATCATACCTCTCTATATATCTTAGCCAGTCATGATCACATAGTTTCTGGCCAATACCTGCAATATTCCAAGACAATAGATTTAAATTTAAATTCTGGGAGTTATTGGACTCATCAGCTATATGAATATCAATACTAGGCTCTATCATACCCTGAGATCTAGTATAGTCATCCAAGGGTCGCAGTATAATAAGTTCACCACTCTCCAGCTTCCCACCTGACCTATCCACCATATCATGTGAAACCGCTTCAATATTAGAGCCACCCAAAGAAGACGTTTGTTCAGTAACATGATTTAAACCACACACGATCTTTCCCACCCCTACTTGGCTCATAGCTCCAGGGCTATTGCTTCCCAAGATGGTATTTACGCACACAGGTCTTACATGCAGTCAATCTAATGCATTCATAGGAGATTGTAAAGGAAGAGTGCCAGTATTGGGGACATCAGATGATCTAGCATGGCTCTCATTCAGTTGCCCCATCTGGGCCCACTGCATTGGGGAAGTTGCTTTTAGTTGTATACCAGTTAGTTTCCCCGACATAATCATAAGTACGCAAGGCAAAATTAATTAAATTTTCAGCTAAAAAATTGGAACATAAAACAATATGGATATGATCAAACTGCGAGAGTGGAGTTGAACGTCTCTTTGCAAATAAAATATCAGATCTGATTATAGATAGACAGTTCCGCTCATGTCTCAACCAGTAGATCGCCTTATTAATCAGTGCCTCTGTATCTTCCCTAACACCTGAATTCAGCTTAGGTACCTGTACCATATAAATGGACCTATTACGTTTACCCTTATCCCTAGGAAGTTGATGGTCAAACTTCAGGGATAAAGCAAGAGATTGTGGTCGCCCTCTAAAAAGGGAGGCTCAGACACTAGCATTTGATTTGAAGACCACTTAGGTAAAAGTGCAGAGGGATTCATAAGCACACAGTTGGAATTCGTAGCCAAGGGAAATAAGTCCTTTGGCTGGTTATGCATTATAGAATCCAAATTATTGGTATTATTAAAGGAGCTGAGACCAGTAAGGGCCTCCGTACAATGTTTCCCATTGGTCCTTCCATACACAGAGTCAGTAGCCAGCCTTACATCACTACCCACTCCAGAAGGAGAAATCATTTTACTTGGTGAAAGCCCAGAATTCATACAACTACAACTACACACAAACTTAGACTTAAAAGACAGGACGTTTGATGACAGTATTCTCAATTGGGTACAAAGCTCAGTCATTTTACTAAACAGCATATCATTATCCACTAAACATTTTTCCGTAGCTGTATGTGCACCTTGCGGTCCTGGCAAAAAAGTAGTAGCCTGAGCTATAGAATCCAAGAGCTCAACTCCTTCAGGTACATCCAAAGGGGCAATTGGGCCATACCGGTTAGAACAGGGGATATTGGGAATTACAGCAATTGATGGATATAAAGAACATGGGGTCTCAGTCAATTGGTCAGCAAGAGTTATTATATCAATAGACTTGGAGGATACAGACGCCTGATCCACAACAGGAACAAGCTCATTAGACTGACATTCATAATCAGAGGATCGTAGTGAGCAGGGGTTCTCAGACAAAGATATGGCCGGGTTAATACCCCCACATACAATTGATTTTTTAAACATTGCCGGAACCTTCGCCAATTTGACCTTATTTTTATTGTTACCTGTTGTAAGCAACTGTTCCACTTCGTTAATTAATGTGTCAATGTCCGCCAAAGTGGTTTGTTCTTGAGCAATACCAATACCCCCAGGCCTAACCCCTCGTTTATTTACTCCAGATTTCTTTGGTTTTTAATACTGTGCTCATGGTTGACAACATCCCCTGCCTTCCGTTTTCCCATTTTAGCAACCGAACACCAAGCTCTATAGTCCTCACCAACAATACCTTGTCCAGTAGATTATCCGGAAGGTGTCACAGCCCAGTATCAGTCAGTCTCAAACGGGCGCAGGTCAGCCGTGGAATAACGCACTGAGGATGTTGATCAGTACAATCCCCTCCTGGGGAGAAGAGCGGAAAATGCCTAAAGACGCTCGCAATCCCCCTATCAGGCGCTATGGTTAGCCAGTAGACAGTCACACCACCCTGAGCGTATTTCAAAGAAAGGTGGCCCAGCCCTGCCTCTTCCTGGCGATGACGGGCAAGGACGGGCCCGCCCTTGGCCCGGGCTTCGCCCGGGCTCCGCCCGCGCGCGTCCCGCGTCGCGGTAGAACCGGGCGCTTTTGAGCGCTGGATCAGCAAGCACCTCCCTCCTGGGAGTGCACGAAGGCAAGAGGCTTGTGGTCAGTGTAGTCCCCCAGCAGCCACAAACAGCAGGGCGTCCCGCGTCGCGGTAGAACCGGGCGCTTTTGAGCGCTGGATCAGCAAGCACCTCCCTCCTGGGAGTGCACGAAGGCAAGAGGCTTGTGGTCAGTGTAGTCCCCCAGCAGCCACAAACAGCAGGGCGTCCCGCGTCGCGGTAGAACCGGGCGCTTTTGAGCGCTGGATCAGCAAGCACCTCCCTCCTGGGAGTGCACGAAGGCAAGAGGCTTGTGGTCAGTGTAGTCCCCCCAGCAGCCACAAACAGCAGGCGCTTTTGAGCGCTGGATCAACAAGCACCTCCCTCCTGGGAGTGCACGAAGGCAAGAGGCTTGTGGTCAGTGTAGTCCCCCCAGCAGCCACAAACAGCAGACCACGAGGGCTGATTGCTGGCTTTGCTGCTGTCCCTGCACTTGCACTTTATCCCCGGCCCCTGGAGGGGCTGCAACGCCGTGGAAAAGACGGACGCGGTCACGCAGCGCGGGACGCGCGCGGGCGAAGACCGGGCCAAGACGGGCCCGTCTTAGCCCGTCATAGTCCGGAAGAGGCTGGGCTGGGCCACATCTCCTATATTTTCTAATTTATTTGTAAAGTCAGGCAAGCTGTCTGTTTGATGAGTGGCACAACGGGGTGATAGAGCGATTATTCGAGTAGCACTACATAGAGTAAACACAGACTATTGAAGGGCGGACCGATTGTGGACTAGCGGAAAGCGTGAGTAGTTTTTTTTTTTTTTTTCATCTGTCTTTTCCAGTCCATAATGGGGAAACGAAAAACACAGGATGCACCAAACGCAAGACTGGTAGCGGGAACAAGGCAGACACTACTGAACTATTTGACCGGAGCTATGGGGGCCATAGAACAACAAATCAGCTCAGTTGAGGATGTCATAAATACAGAGAAAATAAGCACGGAGGGGTCATCTGCGGTTGAGCTGACGAAAGTAGGTTCGTCTACTTCCGTTTCGACGCATATAAGCCCATTAAGAGGGGAATTTAAATCAAATGGCTGTATTTTAAACATCTCGGATCAGATATCGATTAGTGAACAGGAGAGTGCCTCGCAGCCACCTGGTAAGCGACCGAGGAAAATAGTCTGCCCCAAAACAGATGTGGTACCTGTGGTGACTAGTCTTGCGTATACACCCTCTAATAAAATAACAAAGAAAGTCAAGGCCCGGTCTACAGTAAAACATAGGAACAAAGAAACATTGGTGGTGTGTGAAAACCGTTTTAAGAATGATTTTGAATCCTTAAAAACTAAACTGGAGTCATTGGACAATACTGTTAGAGATTTTATGTCAACAATGACTATCAAATTAGATGTGATTGTGGCCACTATGACAAAGTGTGTAGAGCATAGGCAGATCACAGATATGAAAAAGCCTGATGTGCATATTACTAGCGATGATCCTGGGGGCATTTCTCTATGGTGCAATGTGGACGAAGGAATACGGAAGGGAACACGAGAGTAAATAGTCAACTGACTTCAATAACTGATTTGGGAAAGGATGTGCAGAGTTGTAACCTTGTACAGAGAAGTGTTCCGTCTAACCTCCCATCGCTAGCTCCTCTATCTTCGTTAGACCATCAAAATATTTCAGAGTCTAAAAACCATAATATGAATTTGCTAACAGAGAGGCAGGATTTAGGCCCACAACCCTTAGTGACCCCGCAAACTCTAGTAACATTAGAGGAGAGTAGTAGGGGCATACACCCCACACGACAAAACCGAGAAGTCTCCCAAAAAGTGACCAAAGTGACCACATTGGATCTTCCTCCAGTGGCCACACCATATATAGTGGTTTTAGCTAACGTACCGCCACTGTCTTATGGGGTTGTAGAGAATTGGGATTCGCTCAGAAATAAAAGCCTTTGTTGGTTGGGAACTAAGATTGGACAGACCGGTAAGCTATTTTCTGAGTTTAAGATGGCAAGAAGGATAAGCTGGGTAGGGCAGGGGTTAAAAAGGTTAAGTGGCGACTGCGTGGTATTATCATTCACCAACCCGCAGTTCGTGCAAATGATCTTGTCTAGGGCTGGCAACCAGGTTATTTTAGGAAATGGAATAAACATTCTTCCCCTGGGTTACTTTTATCAACCAACGCATGATATTTTTCCAGTGGCCCCAATAGTTCCCCACCAACTAAATTACAAACAACAATATAATGTTCAAACACATAATAGGTTTGATATCCTCCCTAATTTAGAGGAGGTGGACTGACTGAAACTGTTACAAACTAGGAAGCAGTCCTCTCTGTCTGAAATAAGTGGTAAAACTCCTGAACGTACCCAGGTGCCCCATTGTGTTACAGTCTATAATACCCAGAGGAGTATAGAACTGGGGTCCCCAGAGGATCCATGCAGGATGAGTGAGGGCCATTTATCTGGAACCAACAAGGGTGACATCGTGGAAGTAGTTGACCGCACCCTAAGCCTCATTACACCCGATATATATGCCAGCTCACTGTCTGAGCTGTTTCATCAGGCTACTTCTCCAGTAGCAGAATTAGGAGTTTTTTCAGAGGTAACAAGGGAGGATAGGAGGAACTGCTGTGCAATCATGTTTTGGAATGTGGCCGGGTTGAAAACAAAGATGACTGACCACACTTGGTGTGATTTTGTTAAAAGGTTTGATGTATTTGGTGTTCAGGAGACATGGACTCTTGACGCTATGCATATAAATGGCTATAGAACTTTCCATATCCCTGCAATTTCTTCACCTCATGGGAGAGCAAAGGGGGGACTGTGTTTTTATGTGTCGAATCTTTTGATTTTGGAAAAATCTGTTTTGATTAGTGCTGATTTTAATTATCAGATTCTTCAGCTTGACATTGATAATTCGTTGAGTTTGCTTGTTGTTAATTTTTATAATAATATTTCATTCGACAGGTTCGAAGCAGTATTGAGATCAATTAATACTGTGGTACAAAATACCCAGGCCACGTCCACGAGAGATGTATGCACTATATGGGGTGGGGATTTTAATTGCAATATTTGCAATTTTGCAGATAGTGGGTGCTGTGGTATTTCTTTTGATAAAGAACATTCTTTTGACCATTTTATACATAATAAGTACGGGGATATTTTAAACGAAACTATGTTCGAAGTAGATCTAGGTTTTGCCAATAAGTTATGCTCCAACTCAGCCCCTTTTAACCCTACTTATTATGGACAAGGTAAATCTTCGACAATTGATTTTATTCTGGTATCTTGTAGATATACTTCCAGAGTCGTGGATTTTCATACCCATGAGATTTCAGTGAGTGACCATTTTCCCTTGAGCACATCAATTAGGACAAAAAGAAATTTGGATAGTTCTAGTAATCAAAAAACGCTAACAATAGGGAATATCACTTTATCCAGGCAAAATGGATACGCTTTAAAATGGGATAAATTAGATCCAGACAAGTTTACAGGGAAGGTGGTTACAAACTGTTATGAGGCGGTTCATGCTTGCCTAGATGCAGACTCTTTGCATAAAGATATTATTGCTGGGTATCTGACAATTTCGAACTATATTAAGCAGGACTTATGTAGGAAACTCAATAAAGCGAATAAGCACAAATTAGGATGGTTTGATACAAATTGTTCTAAGGCCCATGCCAAACTCAAAAATGCCTTACATGCAGAGCCTAGAATAGCAGAAGAGGTTAGGAATGCTCGCAGTGAGTATAATGATACTTTAAAATTAAGGAAAAAAACACTGAAAAAAGAAGCCTGGCAGGAGTTACACCTAGCATCAAAATCAAGGAACTCATCCGCCTTCTGGAAGGCAGTTAATGCACCATTTCTGATGGAGAAAGATAGGGCGTCTATTGAGATAGCCATTAGTGAGGCGGAGTGGGTTGAGCATTTTGAAATATTATATAGCAATCCCACCGTTATGCCTACAGCAGGGCTGGTGATTGACAAGTCTGTAGTAACTACAGTAACTACAGCATGTAAGGATAATAACAAACTGAGTTTTGAGCTGAGTGAGGTCATTTTGGCTATTGAGTCAAGCCTGGGAGGAAAGGCTCCTGGACCGGATGGTATCCCAGTTGACCTTTTTAAATATAATATCCAATTGTGGGGTCCTTTATTAACTCAAGTATTAAATGCATGTAGTTCGACTGGTCTTTTACCATCTTGGTATGAATCAATATTGGTTCCGATTTTTAAAAAGGGGACAGGTCGGACCCAGCCTGTTATAGGCCGATTTCCTTGCTCGACTCGACAATTAAAATTATTGGAAGAGTCTTACTGTCTAGACTACAAGACTGGGCGGATGATCATTCAGTTCTCAGTGATTTACAGTTTGGCTTTCGAAAGGGGTTGGGCACTGTCGATCAGGGCCTAAATTTAAATCTGTTGATGGGAAAATACACTAAGGCTAAAAGGGGTAGGCTGTTTTTAACGTTTGTAGACTTAACTGCAGCGTTCGATTGTGTGATTCATGAGAAACTCTGGAGCATTTTAACAGATCTGGGGGTTGAGAGCACCATAATAGCATTTTTAAGACAATTATATACAGGGGCGAAGGCAAGGATCAGATATGGGGTGGGAGGGGAATGCACTAAGCACTTTAGGGTGAGGAGGGGCGTGAGACAAGGGTGTGTCCTGGCACCCTTCTTGTTTATATTATATATTAACGATTTGGGTTGTACTTTAGAGGAAGAGTGCCAAGACCTCCCCCAAATCGGTAAGCGATCAATACCTGCGCTTATGTATGCCGATGATGCAGTCCTTATGGCACGCACTCCCGTGGGTATCCAGAGGCTAGTTGATAGCTTCTCTAAATATATGTCCAAATTGGGTCTAAATGTTAACATTTCTAAAACCTATGTGATGAAATGTGGGCCGGACAGCGCAAAATGTAGGCCTGTTACATTAGGCATGAAACACATTGAATGCTGTAACACTTTCTCCTATTTAGGGATCCTTTTTGATAGAAGGGGGACCTGGACCCAGGCGATTAAGACCAGGAGGCTGCTGTTTTTAAAAGCTGTTGCAGCACTTTCAAATTTTAGCAGGAAGCTTGGAAAACGGGATCCAGATGTTTTAATAAAAATTTATAAGGCTAAATGTATCTCTATAGCCACCTATGGGGCAGCTATCTGGGGCTATGAGGATGTTAACCAACTACAAATTATTGAGAATAAGTTCCTAAGATTCTTACTCATTGTCCCTGATAGTACTGCTACTTTTATTTGCCACACTGAATTAGGCATGACTTACATAGCTGATATATGCAAAATTCAACCTGTACTTTTGTGGCATAGGATCTGGACCTCGGAACAGCTGGAGCTAAATAGACAGATACTAAGGGATTGTGGTAGTCTGGATGGGGCTATGAGTATTAGTTGGCTTGTGTATATTAAAAACTTTGTGGGTAACCTTGGCCATCCTGAATACTATTCGGAGCCTCTAAGATTAAGAGAGGTCCAGAGGAAAGACCTTAAAATTAGCTGTCTAAATTACCTGGAAGATAAGAGAAGAAACGTGGAATTACAGAAAATAACTGTTCAAGCTCACCAGCTAATAGTTCCTTCTGCTAGAGTCCAGCCGTATTTAGAGCTGCTAACAAAAGAACATGATAGATTTTTGCTAACGCGTTTGAGACTGGGTATTTTCCATAGGCTTGTTACTTTTCCGGTTCAGAATGATTGGACAAGAGAGCTGTGCAAATGTCCATGTGATGATGTGTCCGTCCAATCGACCATACATGTATTATTCTTTTGTAAATTTTATTCTTGCAATAGAAAAAGGTGGATTTTGCCGTTCTTAAGGCATAGTGGCCTAAGACAATGCCGTCCTGCTTTTCTGTTTTTACAAATATTAGGAGAAGAACAGATGATTGTATCAGTTTTAACATTTTTAAAGAATGTTTTAAAATGTAGAAATTCGATCATGATGTAATCAAATTTTAAAGCCTGTTGACCCCAAATGTATGATGAATTTTATTTATAGTGTATGTATATTCGGTGGTATGTCTTTTTATTGTGCTTTTATGATTATCATGTTTATAATCGAATAAAGCTGATGGATACAATGGATACACAAACAGCAGGGCGTCCCGCGTCGCGGTAGAACCGGGCGCTTTTGAGCGCTGGATCAGCAAGCACCTCCCTCCTGGGAGTGCACGAAGGCAAGAGGCTTGTGGTCAGTGTAGTCCCCCCAGCAGCCACAAACAGCAGGGCGTCCCCACAGTACTGCCACACAGAAAGCCTGCACATAGTGACATGACCACAACACGTGAGTCCTCAAGTCTCTTCTGCTTGTGCAGCTAAGTGCCACTGTCAACTGACAAAATTTCAAGATGCCACCAAAGAGAGGTGCTGCCAAGAAGATGGCCAGTGAGGAGGAGAAGCAGAAGCAGACTTCCACCACTGGTGTGCCACCCCAAACCTTTTTCAGGAGATTTTTGCCTGCCGCACTGTCCATGGGGCAGCAAGCTAGGAGCAGCAATCCTGCATCAATGTCACCACCTCAACCTGAGCCCTAGGCCATGTCTAGCAGTGAGGCAGCCATTGCAATCATGGCGACAGGCAGTGAGTCAGAATTGGATTTGTCTCAACCGCAAACTGGTACCCAATCATCACAGGAAACTGAGTAAAGTGGACAACAGGAGCAGCAGCCAGCAATAGTAGATCTTTCTGAAGTAGGGGCACAACAGGAGGTTGAGCTTCCTGCTGAGCAAGATGTACCTATTCTTTAACCATTGGCTTCTACATCTACAGCAAAAAAAAGAAGGGTATTCCACCATCTTCTACAAGCCCCCCTTCTGATGATCTGGATATGGATTGGACCCTGGCTGAGCCAGAGACCCACCATGTGAGACAAGGGAAAAGGAAAATTCCTCAAAGCATTACAATTATGGAAGGGGATGAGGTGGACGAGTCATTCATTGCCACGGAAGTTGGCTCAGAGGACACCAACATTGCCTCTCCTATTCAACCTACTCTGAGGGATGTGGCACTGGTACGGCCACTGCCAGCTACCATATTTATAAGGCCCCCGCTGAGACATGAATCCACCACTACCTCAGTTGAAGTACACACCGCAGAGAGGCAATCGTCGACACACCCACCAACCTCCAGTTCTTCTGGCATTGGTAGTGGTACCAGTGACCCACTAAAAAAACTCTCCTCGACAGTTTGGTACTTCTTAATGCTTAGCAAGCAGGAGGATAACATTGCAATACGCATCCAACCTCTAAATAGCACAGGAGTCATATGGAGACACCACAGCATACAGTGACTGTTCCAAGACGTACATTGAGTCTACCACCTCCTTGTTCTTCTCTCTGAAAGTCGCCTGCACCAGTGGCAAAAGAAAAGAAAAAAATCCAGGCTTCTACTACGGGAATGTTAAGGCAGGAAGGACCCTCTGAATGCAACCACCGACTGGCATGTTTGTACAATGGGAAGCTGCCTAAAATGCTACCACCGGACCTCCTCCCTTTTCATTTTGTGGAAGTAGTGGGATTTTTAGAATTTGTGGCGACCATCTGCCTGAAATGGAAGGTTCCCAGTCGGACCTATTTTGCCAGAGTTGCTGTTCCAGCACCCCATCCCAATGTCTGCAATTGGTTGGACAAGCTTTGCAGCAGAGTGCTGTTCACACTATCCAGCTGGGCTCAGCACTGAAGAAACCTTTAAGGGTGTTTGGCGGCATGCAAGAGTAGCCATGTTTGCCATGGAGAAATCCGATACAGCTGCAAACATCTTGGAAGACTTTAATAGCAAGGTGTTTGAATGGCTGTGACCCAGTGGTCTCAGAAATGGATTTGTTGCCACGGACAATGACAGTAATATAGTGAAGGCAATGGCAGATGGTGGCTATTTCACGGTCCTGTGTTTGGCGCATTGTGTCAACCTGATTGTAAAGGACTTTCTCAAAAAAGAAGACATTCCCAGCAACATACTGACCACCTGCAGAAGAATCTGCTATCATTTCAGCCATTCTTTTAAAGCCCGAAAGCAGTTGAGGATCATGCACTGTGCTAACAGAGCACAAGTTAATGCCCTCATACAGTAGGTGCCAACACATTGGAACTCAACCTATTACATGTTGCAATGTCTGTTTGAGCAGTACAAATCGATCAATGACTATATCATTCAAAGAGGAGGGGATGCAACTGGAAAAAGCATGACCATGGAGGTGAACAAATGGGGCCTTGTCAAATGCCTGACACAGATGCTACTTACTTTTGAGGTTTTCAAATGGGAAATTAGCAAGGAGGACAGTATGATAAGTGTTAGACCTGGCATTTCTTGGCGTGATTACCCCAGACTTTTTGCCTCTACCTCTTCTATTTTTTATGCTGTGATGTATTTTGTTTTTCTGGCTTAGATGCTTTGGGCACTTTGCCACTGCTGATCAGTGTCAAAGTGCAAGTGCTCCCTATATAAAGTGTAATGGTAATTGGTTGTCCATAATTGGTATGTTTGCCTTACTAGTAAAGTCCCTAGTAAAGTGCACTATGTGTGCCAGGGCTGGTAATGCAAATGCTACTCGTGGGCCTACAGCACTAATTGTGCCACCCACACAAGTAGCCTTAAGGAGAGATCTCAGGCCTGCCACTGCAGTGCCTGCGCGCAGTTTGCTAAACTGCAATGTTGTCCTGACAAGTGCACCCACTTGCCAGGCCTTACCCTTCACTTTTTATGCACATCAGACACCCCTATAGTAGGCCCAAGGTACCCCCCTGGGCAGGGTGCAGTGTATGTGAAAGGTAGGACATGTACTGAGATGTGTACCATGTCCTGACAGTGAAATACTCTCCATTTCGTTTTTCACTGTTAAAAGGCCATCTTGCCCATAGGACAGAATGGGGAGGCTGTGTAATATGTTTCCAGCCTATCTTCCCATAGGCTTAAGATGGAGGGGTGAAGTTTAGTGTGCCTGAACTCACAATTTAAAAACATCTTTTTGTGAATGTGGTTTTTGCATTGTGTGTTTAGAAACCACACTTTTAGAGGTGGCTGGTTTATTGTGTTCTAACAATTCTATGTATCTCTGCCTGGTTGTGGATTGACTGTCTGGATTTAAAAGTGATAGGATCTTGGGAATGTCTTGAACCAGGGGAGGAGGTGAGACAGCAACAGGCTGACCTGCATCTGGAGTGTAGGGGGGAGGAGTAGCCCCTGGAGGTGAAGAGGCCTGGGCTGCCGCCATAAAACAATGGCGCCATCTCCTGCTGAGTGATTGAGGATCCAGACCCCCACTATCAAAGGGAGACACCCAGAACTGGTTTAGACAGGGGTCAGTGCCCCCTGAACACAAAGACTTCAAAGACATTTAGGGGTATACCTATGAGACCTGAAACCCCTGAACTTAGGACTGTCCAAGACTGAACTAAGAACTGATCAAGACTGTAAAGGATTGAAACTACTTCGTGGTCAAGAGGAACCTCTGCCAAGGAAGAAACAGCTGAAGAGACTGAAGGAAAGGACTGACCCTTGCTGTGTGTTCTGGGGCTGGCCTGCAGTTTGCTGCTTTAACCAAGGAGAGGCGAAGGGACTTTGCTGTGTGCTGTGTCCCCCTGCTTGAAAGGACTTTGCTGTGTGCTTTGTCCTGAAGTAACTTGTCCCCAAGGGCCCGAGGAGAGCTGGCTCCCTGTTGTGGAAACTCAGGAACACAAAGGTTTCCAGAGGAGTGTCTCAGCGACGCTGTGTGCGTGTGCTTTTTGCAGCCTGAGACCTTTGTAAGAACTGCCCTGTGATCGTGTGCACCCGGAATCCAAGTGAGTCTCAGCGACGCTGTGTGCGTGTGCTTCGTGCAGCCTGAGACCTTCGTGAGGATTGCCCTGTGATCGTGTACATCCGAAGCTTAAGTGAGTCTCAGCGACGCTGTGTGCGTGTGCCCTGTTGCAGCCTGAGACCTTCATCATTGCCATCGGCTCGGACCGGCATCCCCAGAGGAGCGGTGCCGCCGGCCTGAGCCTGCCTGTGCCAAGGAGAGACCTCGAACCATCACGTTGGGGGTCCGTGTTCCACTGCCCAAGATCAACGAAGTCGCCCCGGAGGCCCAAGCCGCAAGGAGAGGAGAGCGTGATCGCACCCCCCCAGGTAACGCTCAGTGAGCGTGCAAGTGTTGCCGCCTGGGGCGGGGTGCGGTCTCGGAGAGAAACGCTCTCGGCCTTTCCCATCCTTGCAGCGCGAGCCCCCGCTCAAGTTAGAATCGCGGCCCGTACTTGCCGTGGAGTGGCAGTACCGGGGCCGGAGTGTGGAGCTGCACTTTGTTTACACCAGACCAGTGTTGGGGGCATATTTTGGCAGTAGCTGACCGCGAGTCAGTACGAATGGCATAGAGTCCGTCCAGAGCACCGTGAACGGTGCTGGAGTACATTATTGTTTGCATTACGAACTGCCTAATTGTTGCATTACGCATTGCATTATTTTTGCATTACGAACTGCCTAATTGTTGCATTACGCATTGCATTATTTTTGCATTACAAACTGCCTGATTGTTGCATTACGCATTGCATTATTTTTGCATTACGAACTGCCTGATTGTTGCATTACGCATTGCATTATTTTTGCATTACGAACTGCCTGATTGTTGCATTACGCCTTGCATTATCTTTGCATTACGAACTGCCTGATTGTTGCATTATGCATCGCATTATTTTGGCATAACGAACTGCATTATTTTTACATTACGAAGTGCCTGATTCTTGCATTACGAACTGCATAGCATTGCATTAGGACTGCATTTGGATCATTGAGAATTGCTCATTAATACTGCAAGGACCTACTAGGGCTGGCTGGCCTAATAACCGGCCAGGTGAAATATTACAAATACGCATATGTTGGATTTTTATCGTGTGGTCTCATCGTATATCTTTTTATATAAACTTATACTTGTTTTTTTATGAAACTCGTGTGGAGTCCATTTGTGGTGTCATCATTGGGTTACTGAGAGTGGGATTGCAAATGCTTTACACATTGCCTTGGAGATAAGCCTGGCTGCTTGTGCCAAGCTACCGAGGGGTGAGCAGGGGCTATCTGAGAAGGTGTCCTTCCTTTCCCTGACTTAGAAGCAAGGGTCCCTACTTGGACTAAGGTACCTACCTCAGCCAACTGGGGACCCCCAATTCTAACCTTGGGTACCAACGGGTGGGTATTTGAACCCTCCCCGTTCTAACATTGTTGGTCAGCGGTGTGGGATTGGAACGTATATTTGCAAATCCACTCACAGTGATTTGTGTACATCACTAGTTTAGCGCAGACTACGATGCAACCACATATTGTGTTTTGATTTTTGGTTCTATTTTTGAGCGACCTTTAAGCCACACATCATGTCTCAGAGGAGTCAAGTAGCCAGTGAGGTTGCAAAATTGGAGTTTGACATTGAGGCATTGCTTACCTACAAAGTTGATCAATTGAGGCAATTCTGCAGAGCTTTGGGATGTCCCATGAAAAGTAGCGCCAAGAAGGAGGAGCTGCAAACGGCCTTCAGGGCCTGGTGGGAAGCCAAAGAGACTCAGGGGACAGGTGATGTTGAGGTCGATGAGGATGATCCAGGGAATGGATTTGGTCCACAGGATTTGCCAGTGGAAGGACCAGCCTCAGGGGCTGGTAGTAACCATTCAGGGAGGAGTTTTTCCCCAGAGGAGCAGGAGGAAAACCAAAGGGTCAGAGAGCATGAGTTGGAGGTTTTAAAACTTAAAGCTCAAGCAGAAGAGAAAAAGCTGCTCATTGAAAGTTAAAAGCGAGCAGAGGAGAGCAAGAACGCTCTCGCCTTGGAAGAGAAGAAGATTCTCTTGGCTCATGAGTTAAGCATGAGGGAACTGGACCTTAAGGCTAAAGAGGCGAAGTCCAGATCGAATGGTGGCAGCACCCAACCAGTGCCAGCGGGTAAGGTGTTGTATTCCTCTTAGGGTGTCCATACACGGGCTTTCCTGTATCATGTCCTTATATAGGCACAATTCGCCCTGCCCTTATATAGGCATAAAATCCCAGTCCTTATTTAGGCTTTAAACCGTGCACTCCAAATACAGGCATGGTCTCCGACATCCGTCCACCCTAACGTCACAATGAGTTCTTGAAGAACAGACCCTTAGGCTTCGGGAGTTTCCCTAGCACAGGACTATTGATTTCTTCAAGGACTCATCTATTATGCATGAACCGGTATACCTTAGGGGTTCATTCATGACGTCTTCCGCTGTCCGATTCACGTCAATGCTAACATTCTGAGGTACCTCTCAGGTATAAATATACCTTCCCTAGCCCTTGTAAACTAGAGGAGACGTCGACTTCAGAGGAGCCCGTTTCCCGGCCTGACGCACTGAGAAGACGCTGTCATCCCTGCACGCAGAGAGTCCAGCTTCCAGTGATCTGACTTCCCTTGCGGGGTGTTGGAGTTCGAGTCTGGCAAGAGATTCCCACCTCTCTCATTCTTAAGGTATGGAGCTGACTAGAAACCTAGAGGGACTCTTGGCATACTAGGCATACTAGGCATACTAGGCATACTAGGCTTAACATACTCTTAGTATACCATAGTAAGGAATACTTCACCTACTTCATACCTCTCCCTACACCTAGGTTAGGCACATTGGGGTAGAACTAGCTTAGAAACGCATCGTATGAGTACTCGCATTTTTAGTCTGTGTTATTTATATAAATGAATATCTACTAAAGATCATGCTAGCGCAGTATTATTTATTTCTACTGCTTACGCTGTACATTATTTATCTTGCATACTGTCTTGTGATCGTAACAGCACATTTTACTTACACAAGAAACAAGACTGTTCAATAAACCTTTTATTGAAACGCCCGTCTGTTCTTTCTGTGTAACTTTGAAGAAAACTAAGCATGCACGATTGAGCTGTGTGAAATAGTTATCTATTGTTTCCACGACTCTGGGACACGTTCTGATTCTAAAAGGGAAACAAAGTTGTCATGTTTTGCGGCTGCCAGAAACTACTCCCTTCTTGTTTGTCAAGGAGTTTCTAGTGGCCTCTGAGCTAGCTGGCACAAGTAATTAAGTTTAATATACTTGATAGGGACATACCGACCTTAGTCCTATGTCAAACCTATAGGGTATATTATTCCAATGCGCAGAGCCTATTAGGGAAATAGGAGCTACACTACATGGCGCCCAACGTTTGGTAAGGCGGTAATTTAACGCTAGATACTGAGTAACTCAGCCGTGCTTTTTCTCTCAGAGACCCCTAACCATATACTCCAAAAGACGTCTGGAGTGGGCAGGGTTAAGTATCCGCCACGGCTACATAGGGAAGTACCCTATATATTAGCTGTTTGGTTTGCACAACGTTGAAGGATACAGTGTTCCAAAATATTGTGCACCTTATCTTTGTTTCCTTGAAACTTGTTCTACATTTTTCAAAAAACAAAATGCCTGACTCCGACAATGACACTGGTGCTACGGCAAATCCAGCCCAAGCAGCAGCTTTTAACATTACCGGTTTAGATGAAACCGAGGAGGGTGTTATAGACATCCATCCAAACTTGAGAAGAGCCATCACTCTAAAACTCATAAAACATGGCCTACCACCAAGAGGCGGTAGAGCAGTTTTCGTGATAGAGGCACACAAATCATTTCAGACAGAGGTATTCTATTCATGGGTAATATTTCCTGAATCAAATTCAGTAATAAAACTGTTTCACTTCTACAAAGAAGATGATCCACCAGAGGAATACATTCCTTTCGAGGATATAGAAATTCCATTAACATACCAGGAGCATCAGCTCTGGTTTAAAGGCGCCCTAAAACATCACAGAAACATTACCAGGCTCGGTCCACTAGGTAGACCAGGAGCAACATGGCCGATTCTAGCCGGCTACACACCTCATCCTGAACTGGATATAATGTCAGATGAGGAACTACTTACTCAACTTACAGAGTTAATAAAAATCTACAGACAATTGGTTCAATATGTCATGCGGACTTTCACAGTCTAACCACCATTGACCATTCCAAATCAAACTCCTCAACAGGGGAATACACAAAAAATGACACCACAGACTCTATACACAGTCATGGGTAAAATGCCCACAAAACGTGAGCAAATTCCATTCTGGATAGCTCAAAAAATTACTCAAATCGAAGCAGTATTTCCAAATACTAGCCCGTATGAGAAACACAGAATCCTAACCATCTGTTTACCGATGGGGATCACACCACAACTGGAAGACTGCACCACTTGGGGCTCAGTCTTTGCTGCCATCTATACTAAAACACATGGTATTCCGTCAATTGCGGTAATACCTGATGTCCTGAAACAAATTCAAAACGAATACGGGGCAGAGCCTGCTCTGAATTTAGGTATGAAATTACCAAAAAATTTCGACCAGGTCTCAGTAATAATATTATCTAATATTAAAGGGGAGGCAGCAGCAGTGGCGATCCGCCAAAATTAAGGGAATTTGATGTTACAGAACATCAAACAGAGCTACCCAGAATAATTGAACAATCTTATGCAGAATTAGGCAGAGATAGTTTCGGTGGAAGACCAGTGAAGCCAAAACTATCTGAAAGTCCTGAGAAGGACTCTATTAAACAAACTCCTACATCTTCTAAAAAGAAGTGGGAGACTAATAAACAAAATTCAAACGAGAAACGTTCTCAATCCAGAGGTAGGTCTCCTCAAAAGGAGCCCTCTGAAAGGAGGTATAACCTCAGGAATAGGGATAATTTGAGAAAACCTGACAGGTATCAAGATACTGATACACGTTCCTCTCGTCCCTTTCAGATCTCATCACAGACTTCGGAAAGAAGAGGACGGTCAGAACATAGAGAAGAACGCGTGAAATCCAAGGAAGAAAAACACGCTCCAAAAAACAAATCAAAACCTCAATTCTCCAAAAAGAAAGTAGCAGGTCTAAAGATCAGACATGCCGAGGATACTGAGAACACAACTCAAGAATGGAGAATGGGCTCAGACAATGCTGGACAGTGCAGCAGAAGTCACAATAGCTCGCCAGAACCTGAAGGAACTTCTAGAGATAGTGGACTTGAATGAGTACATTACAGTTGAGACTGTAGACACCAGGGTTAGTACTCCACAAAAGTTATATGAAATAACACTCCGGATAGAGGGAGACATACCTAAACAGGTGAAAGCACTTTTTTGGGAAAGACTATCAAAGGGCTATGACATACTTCTAGCAGAAAAAGACTGGCCACCACAATTTGTCAGGGAGTGACCACACGGCGAGGACATTATTATGCCTGCCTTCTCCAACCATATTCCAATTCACTTAAAATACACATATGCCAGGAAATGGGCAGTAGTCCAGGCCCCAGCATTATATAAAAATCATGTAGGATGGGATGAGGACTCCCCTCACCATAAAATACATCTGAAACATGAACCAACTGCACAAAGGCAGTACCCAATAAAGCAAGAAGCTAAAAAACAGGTCAGGGAGATCTTAGATCAACTTGAATACCAAGGGGTAATTGAAACATGCACCTCCTCAATTAACAATCCTTTGTTTCCTGTCTCCAAACCAGACAATACATATCGTCTAGTTTTGGATTACAGACACTTAAACACTTGTTCTAAAACATTTGCAGTGCAAAATGCACATAGTACAGCATTAATGAATAACATTGTGCATAAAAAATATAAAACCACATTAGACATCTCAAATGGTTTCTTTTGTCAAAACATAGCACCTGAAAGCAGGTACTTAACAGCTTTCTCCATAATGGGGACCCAGCGTCACTTTTTTCGACTCCCACAAGGGTTCAAGAACAGCCCGGGGTTATTCTCAGCGAGGGTAACGGAGTTACTACAAATTTATGACAATGAGGCATTGTCCTATGTCGATGACATCTATCTGACAGACGATGACCTGGAAAAACACTTGAACAGGGTGAGAACCATTATACTGGGCTTCGCCTCTGAGGGCTACAAATTCAACTTCAAAAAGTCCAGAATTGCCCATCTCAATGTCCTATATCTAGGATATGAGCTTTCAAGTGAAGGCAAGAGCTTGGCAGCTAACTTTCTAGAGAAGTGTGCGCTGCTCCAACCTCCAAAAACGCAAAAAAACTTACAATCCATCCTGGGTTTCCTCAATTTTGGAAGAACATACATTCTGAACTACGCAGAAAGGGTTAAACCTCTCTACGCATTAATCAAACCTGATTTTTCAATTAAAAACTGGACACAGGAACACACAGATATTTTGCGTTCACTCCAGGCTAACATGTTAGCAACAAATCACTTACAAACACGCGTAAGTCAACGCAACCTGGTGATCCGAATAATTTCGGGTCAATGCGGATTCACCTACTTAACATTTAATGAGGGTGAAAAAATACCAATCGCATACAAATCTCATTTGTATACACAAGCAGAAATGCGCTTCACTTCAACTGAAAAAATTCTGACAGCAGTTCAAACTGCTGTAGCAAAAGAAAGAGCCTTAGCCCAAGGGAAACGCATTATTGTCGTAACCCCAGTACCAGCTTTAGAAGCGGTCACAAAAGCAAGCATTCCAAATGCTAAAGCACTACATCCAAGATGGATACAATGGGTTAATTCTCTTGCTGCAACAGATGTTGAATATGTTTTTGACCCAGATTTAAAAACACAAGCATTCCTGCAATATGAACAAGAATGTCCTCTGCCCGCTGAAATTATGCCTCTCGATCAGTACGAATTTATAATTTACACTGACGGATCCGCACAGCCCGCAACAGGGAGTAAGCAAGCTTACAGTGCAGCATGTGCAATCGTTAAAGGTCGCATGCGAGATGGCATCTTCAGACCTATGGTCACAAAAACCCAGTCTCTAGGAGATTGTACAGCTCAGCGAGCTGAACTACAAGCATTCAAACTGGCACTTGAAAGTACAGATCGAGAATTCCCCACACTAATAGTGTGCGATCCCTTTTACTGTGTTCAGTCGTATAATGAATATATACAAAACTGGCTTGAAAATGGTTTCAAAGATGCAAAAGGTGGCACAATAAAGCACAAAATGCTTTGGGAACATGTAGTTCAGTTGAAAAATGAACTACCAAAGGCTCACGTGATCCACACACTGAGTCATCAATGTGATGGCGTTCACGTTGCAGGGAATTCATTGGCTGATGAAGCTGCAAAGGGGGCTGTTCAGACGGCTTCCGTAGCTGCGATCACTCGTTCAAAAACGAAAATAGACGGTGAGATAATGTTGTCTGTCAATGCTTCAAGCAAGGGCAGCAGTGCAGCGTTACCAAAAAAGTTTCCACTCAAGTACTCTTATGTAATTGATGCGAACAACGTTCCTTTTGCTCGAATCCCTGGAGTGGGGGATAGGGTAATTCCAAACAAGGAACAATTAGGACTAATCCTAGCAGCACACGAAGGGATAGCTTCTGCCCATGCAGGTGATTCTGCTACAGTATCTTTACTAAAGCAAAGATATTGGTGGCCTGGCATTAGGAAACAAACGAAGAATTATGTTTTAGAATGTGATATATGCCAACAGATGAAAGTCTCCACAGTGAAACGCCCTGCGCAGACACCCCTGTTAATTTCAGACAAACCATTAGCTTGTGTTTACCTGGACCACTGCGGTCCCTTGCCAAGGGACGGTAACTATAAATATATCATGGTTGCAGTGGATTCATGCTCTAGGTTCCTATGGATATGGCCTCATCGCTCGGCTGACGGTCGAACTGTTATAAAAGATTTGCGAGTCTTTATCGGCACATACGCAATAGGCACGCTACATTCTGACCAGGGCCCTGCGTTTAGCTCTCGGGCTTACAAAGAAGCCATGGCCAGTCTGGGCGTTGCATTGCGGTACTCCTCTCCATTCCATCCTGAGGGAAATCGGTTGTGGAAAGGAAAAACCGGGACATAAAGCAGTCTATAACAGCTAGGGTATTAGGTTCGGGTGATGGGTGGGTCAAACATCTTTATGGGGTCCAACGCTCATTAAACAATCTGCCAAGAAGTTCTCTAGGGGGTCACTCCATATGAGGTCCTATTTGGGACAAGAATGTGGGTACCAGACCTCGATCACGTAGGCACAGTGGTGGAAAATAAACCGTTTGATATCAAAGATCGTTTGGCTGTTTTACAGGAACTCAATGAACTGAGATCAAAACAAAGCAACGTATTCCTGCAGCCAACCACCACTGGGGAAAAACCGGCGGTCCCAGCAAGGCCTGTCTGGATTCCAAAAGTTGGGGATCTAGTCAGAGAACAGATTGCGGACAAGAAGGAATTTGGACCTTCTTACAGACAACCAGTACCTGTCCTAGCAGTTCAAGGAACAAGAACAGTACTTCTGCCGCCCCTTGCTGGAAGAAAGGAGAAAAGATTTGTGTCCATCGACCTCATCAAACCACAGTATGTGGCCAATACTAAGTAGTAGGCCTCGTGGACTCCAACCTAGTAGCAGACACACTCCTCTCGCTACTATCCAAGAGGTTCAGACTGAAAGACTGATAACAATTGGGACTTCAGCAGTAACAGATGAAGGACTGAGCAACAATGCTATGGAACTCATCCCTCTTGAAAATCAAGTAACAGTTCATCCAAATACACCTGTCCACACCAATGTAGCAAGTGATCAACTGGTTCCAGCGATTTCTACAAATCCTGATGCAATTCCAACAATTGACAGAACTGCTTCTGGCTATTTCATTAACTTTGATACGTTCTCAGAAGATCCAAGTGAACCTGAAACTACGCCAGCATCATTCAAACTCAAGCAGCAAGTACAAGACTTTCTTCACTTTCTGAAAAAGACTTATTTGGTTTCTCCATGGATTGAACTCTGGATTATATCTGGAATATTTGTTTTCCTGCTCTGGCTAGCTTTGGTTACAACTGTGAGCATGCTTATAAGTGGCAGATACATCCATGTGAACACTGAAGAAAAAGATGTGAACGTACTTTTGAAACCTCATAAATCTTCCCATCGTGAAGCAAGAGACTTGTCAACAGTGAACATCACAGCCGTTCCTATACAGGATGGTATAGTGTGGGACAAAACTGATTTTGATATCTTTGGCCCGACGGAACAATTGAACATTCCACATTTGTTTAAAATTTCACTAAGTGATCTAATTTCATCCAGTACCTACTCTGATGATTGGGACTTTGAGACTGTTAACGACATAATGTTTGACCTAGAAAAATCTGCTGCATTTTCTAAAAATGAATATTTAGAGGGTTCATCAGACTATGAACAGCTGTATTGCTATAACCACTATGGTCATCATTATTTGCATAAATCTGCATACCCAGAAATGTGTTTATGTTTAACCAATGGGAGCATTGTCCTACACCACCAAAAGGTAGTTCAAAAACATTTGCTAGCAAGTTTCCATATTTTTCAGGTTACAATACATCTGATCCAGAAACGTTTTACTATAAAAATGTAAACAAAACAGGATTGAAAATTATGTTAACTAATACGAAACAGATTTACTCTGCAAAATTCATTGCCCAACTGCCTAGACAGGGTTTCGACTTATGGAAAGACACAGTAGACACAAAAACTGTATGGGGTACAAAAGATTGGCAAGTGCAGGGGATAGAAGCTTTATTTAGAGCCTGTATCATCCCTGACCAAATAATGTTTTTGAATGAAATTGTCCAACAAACATCTTGTCTTGGGCTAGCCAAGATCAAAGAGATGAAAACACCTTCTGTATCAACACCTGCCAGTGATAACAAAACACAGGCAGCGGTTACAGTTGACCAAATACTACAACTCAACAGATCTAATCCTGATTGGAGAAAATGGTTGATCTGGCCCACAGACTAACCCTGGGCGGTGAACTACGCTACGCTCGCGGAGTTTGCGAAGTTTCGGGAACGCGAAGTTACCGTGCACTACGCAATTTGCGGCGTAGCGTAGCTGTTTTTCTTCTTCGCACGCTCAATATACGTTCTCGTGCGCGCGGTGACGACCTACCGTGATTCTGCGTTCGCCGACGCGACTTCCTATCCGTTCGCGGGTGCCACGAGATTTGGAATCCGGCCGCACGATCCCGCGAGAGTGTGCGAACGCGAACACGTCATTCGGACGCGCGATCTGACTTCCGGCGGCAGTGTTGGTAAGATCTCTCGAGCATCATAAAACCTTCTCGAAAATGATGGTTTTGCTCCAAAAAACTCCTCAGATTGTGATTTGGCTGTAGTTTTTTGTGCAAGGAGTCCTTTTTCTTTTTTACTTTTTTTCCAAGAGGAAGGAAGTGCCCCTGATTCTCAAACTTCCTGTTCCTGTCCAGCAGGCTCCTCCCAGTGCTTTGTCCATGTGCTGTTCACTTTCATTTGGATTTGGAGCTGGAAGGATCACTTTTTGTGTCTGTCTGCTGCATCATATCATTGGATTGGATTTGAGGACTCTTGGATTTGAGATTTTACAAGTAAGTTGGAGAATTGGTGTACTTGTTTGTTTGATTGGGGCTTGTTTGTACCTACATTTTTTTTGGCATTTCCATAGTTTTTAAAATGTATTGTTGTGGCCTGTAGTTTCGGCAGGGGCCTAGTTGTTTTTCTTTGATTGGAATTTCAGCCAGTAGGCCCAGACTAGAGCCAGAGGTACCCATGGGTGCATGTTTCTGTGGTGTCTGTTGAATTTAAACATCATGTAGGGCATGCATGGATGGCATTGGATTGAATTGTTAAATGTGGTTTTTGGGGTGTATTTCACTTTTTGGGTGTAATATATACCTTTGTTGGATGTGTGTGTGTGCTTGTTGTGTAACTTTCCAACCTTTCGTAGCCCTGTGGATTTTCGTTTTTGCATTTTTGTATTAAAGCTGTGTTGTTTAGCACTGCAGGCCTCCTTTGTCTGGTCATATTTATTATTATAGGCCTGCTTGAGTTCATTGTTTTCCATGGCTTGTTGTGACTGTGAGTGACCACGTGGCTTGGGGCCATTTTGTGGGGGTACTTTAGTAGTGTGCTGCTTTTTCCATATAGGCCTGCATGTCTTTTCTTTGTTCCCCTTGGCTTATGCTTGTTGTGAACTTGTGGGTGGCCTGGCCATGTGGTGGCGGCCATTTTGTGGGACCAGCCACTGTGCTTTTGCCATAGGCCTCCAAGCTTGCGGCCTAGTCTGCCAGTAGGCCCATAGGTAGTCATCCTCATGGGTGCATAAAAACTGTTTCTGTGTTGTCTGTTGAATTGTAACATAATTTAGGCCATGGATGGCATTGGATTGATTTGCAAAATGTGGGTTTTGGGGTGGTATTTCAGTTTTTTGGTGTTTGTTAAATAAATAGGCCTTTTCAGCCAGTAGGTAACCCCGGGCGTTCAGCTTGCGGACTTTGGGCAACTCCGCACTGCGCGACAACGCGGAATTACACTTTTTATCTTCTTCGCGCGCTCAATATACGTTTTCGCGCGCGCGATAACGACTTTTTGTGACGATCGCGATGCCGAACATGCAGAATTTACAATCTGGCGAAGAATATCTCTCGAGCAGCATAAAACCTTCTCGAAAATGATGATTTAGTTCATTTTGCACAAAAAACTCCTCAGGTTGTCATTTAGATGTAGTTTGGTGAGCAAGGAGTCACTTTTTTTTTGTTTTACAATTTTTTTCAACAGGAAGGAAGTTGTTGTGTGGCCTGGCCATGTGGTGGCGGCCATTTTGTGGGACCAGCCACTGTGCTTTTGCCATAGGCCTCCAAGCTTGCAGCCTAGTCTGCCAGTAGGCCCAGAGGTAGTCATCATGGGTGCATAAAAACTGTTTCTGTGTTGTCTGTGGAATTTTGACATCATTTAGGCCATGGAAGGCATTGAATTGAATTGCAAAATGTGGGTTTTTTTGGAGTGTCTATTTCACTTTTTGGGTGTGTTAAATAAAAGCCTTTTTTGCGTGTGTAATTATAATTATGTGTTGTTGTAGTGGTTGTCTAACTTTCAAAAGTGTTTTTAGCCAAGTGGATTTTAGTTTTTGCATTAAAGCTGTGTGTGTTTTATAAGGCATCCTTTGTCTGCCCATATATAGGCTTGCTTGAGTTCATTGTTTGCCGTGCCTTGTGCCTGTGAGTCACCATGTTGCTGGGGGCCATTTTGTGGTGGTAGTTAGTAGTGTGCTATTTTTGCCACATAGGCCTGCGTGTCTTTCCATTGTTCCTCTTGTCTTACTGCTTCCAAATCCATCCCCATTGCCAGCTGCAGCTCCCTGATGCTGCTACATACATCCCACGTGATGCACAAATTTAGGCCAAACATGCTCAATTCATACATTTTAGTTTTTGTTCTTTACTATTCTTATTCTTCCAGAGTGTACACACTAGCACTACACAGTAGCCAGGAAAGCCCTGGCCTTGTTGTCAACGTCTCATAAATGGCTACACTGTGTGTTGTTGTTCACCAAGTTTCTAAAATGTAATAATTGAGGCCACCACACACTAAGTTCTATATTATATTTGTTTGATTTGTGCTAAGTTTGACTGATGTTCTGGCTTTTTTGCTTTTAGGTGCACAAAGACTGAGGAGGAGGTGTGTCTCTCATCATTGCCCGTTGCACTGCCAGACAGACATCCTGCTGCTGTACACACAACACAACGTGACGTGTGACCTGACCAGACATCTCTGCAACTGAGTGCTGCTGACATCTGAAGAAGATGGGCCCAAAGAAAGCAGGTACCAGGTCCTCCAGTACCAAGAAAGTTGCTATTGAGAAGAAGGAACAGAAGAAGGAAGTGACACTTAAGTCTGGTGTGCCGGCCAATACCTTTTTGGGCAAAAAAAATTACGCCTGCAGCAGCGGTGTCTGGGGGCAAGCTGGGGGCAGCACCTCCGCATAAGTGGGCCCAACCCACCAACCCAGGCCCAAGCACATGAGTGTGGAAGAGGTAGCCAGCCTAATGGTGGAAAGCAGTGATGCTGAGCCTGAGATAAACTTATCGCTATCTCAAAGTAGTACCCAATCAACGCAGGAGGAAACACAGCAGATAAGTGGTCAACAACAACAGCCGCAACCACCGCCCTCAATAGTAGTTGTTGTTCCTCCTGAAGTAGGGGCAGTTCAGGAAATTGAGCCTCATGCAGAGGTAGAAGAAGAAGCCACTCATTCAGAAGATCCATTGTCTTCCAAATCTCCAGCAAGGAAAAGGAGGGGTAGTCCATCAAGTTCTTCACCAAGCCCCCTTCTGATGATCTAGATGCCACTTGGAAGCCACAAACTGAGTCTGAGAGGGAGCCACGTTCCAAGACCAAGCTAGGGAAAAGGAAGGTTCCAGAAAGCCTTACACTTATGGAGGTCGATGTAGAACAGCAGGATGATGATGATGAGCCAGTCATCACGAACATCACTCCCGGCCCTGAGGAGATGGAGACCAACATTATTACCCTATCCAAAATCGCTGCGAGGGATGTAGCACGCATACCTCCACAGGTAACACCAACACGACCTACAGCTTCCAGATTTGCATTAGCAAAGGCCCGGCAGCGACCTACATCCAGCACAACCACCACCTCAGTAGGAGTAGGTAGTGGTACAGCAGCACAGAGTCAAATTCAACACACACCCTCCAGTTCATCCGGCATTGGAAGTGGCACCTCCAGCAGGAGGCCAAAGTTAAGCTCCCCAGTTTGGGACTTCTTTACGGTTAGCGAAAAGGAGGAGAACATTGCTATATGCTCCATTTGTAATAGCTCTGTTAGTCGTGGTAAGTTTGGTACAAACTATGGTACCGGAGGCCAAATGACCCATCTGAAAAAACACCACTTGATCAGCTGGGAGGACCACCTTTGCTGCATAAAAACTGCAACCATTGGTGTTGGTGGGGATAAAGGAGTAGAAGATCCGATCACGGTGGAAGAGGAAGGACAGGGAGACATTCTCTCTGGTAGTGGTACACAAGGTGTCCCTGACCCCAGCAGTGCAGTGTTAACGTCGCCCACATCTTCAGCAACATCTCAGTGGCACAAGAGCAAGAGTCAGCCTGAGACACCAAGGAGTACCAGGTCCGCAACCCCAAAAAGTGCGTTGTTGAGCCTAAGAGAAAGGAAAACCATGCAGCCTACCATTATCAGCATGTTTGGGGGGAGGGGCAGTACGAACGCAACCACCCAATAGCACGTTTGTACAATGCGAAGCTGGCTAAAATGTTAGCACTGGACCTTCTCCCTTTTTCTTTTGTTGAAGGGGTGGGTTTTCTGGAATTTGTGTCAACCATCTGCCCAAAATGGCATGTTCCCAGCCGCTACTATTTTGCCAGAGTTGCTGTTCCAGCACTACATCACGACGTGCTGGAATTGCTTGGCAAAGCCTTGAAGCAGAGTGCTGTTCACAGTATCCACCTGACAACAGACATGTGGACCAGTTGTCAAGCCACAGATTACATGTGCATCATTGCACACTGGATCTCTTTTGCGGGGGTTAGAGAACAGATATCTGCTGGTGTTGACGCTGCTGAGATTTTTCATGCCACTCGCAAACATGCAACTGTAGCCATGTTTGCCATGGAGAAATCTCATACTGCTGCAAACATTTTGGAAGAGTTTAACACCAAGGTCTTTGAGTGGCTGCGCCCAAGAGGGCTTACGATTGGTTTTGTTGCCACGGACAACGGCAGTAATGTAGTTAAGGCCATGCGCAATGGTGACTATTTCAGGGTCCCGTGTTTGGCACACTGCATTAACATTGTTGTTCAAGACTTTTTGAAAAATGAATCCAAAGTCAGCAACTTACTGGCCACCTGCAGAAGAATATGCACACATTTCAGCCATTCTTTTAAAGCCCGGAAGCAGCTGAGGGTCATTCAACGTGAGCATAAAATGCCAGTCAAAGCGCTCATCCAGGAGGTGCCAACACGTTGGAACTCAACTTATTACATGCTTGATCGTCTGTTTGAACTGTACATACCACTCAATGCTTATGTCATGCAAAGATTAGGGAAACCTACTGTGAGAGGCATGACCGTTGAGATGGGTCAATGGGACCTCATTAAATGCCTGACTGAGATGCTACTTCCTTTTGAGATCTTCACACGTGAAGTCAGCAGGGAGGACTGTACTATGGGCCAAGCTATCCCATTGTTGCACATGCTATAGCAACAGCTGAAGGAGGTGTCTGAAACGTACGCAGGTGTGGATGACAAACAAGACGCATATCATTTGGCGGAGACCTTAGCCGCTCGCTTATCTGAAAATACAAGGATTCAAAATAACATTTTGTCACAACCACATTACATTAGTGCCACAATTTTGGATCCACGGTACAAAGTATTTCTGAACAGCAAGGCAGTAATTCCTTTTTCGGAAGTGGATGTTGCCAACTACAAAACTTTGATAGCTAAGGAAGCCACTATTTTCGAAAACGAACTGCTGTTAATTACAGGCCCCCCACCCAGTGGCATAGCTAGGGGGGGCGATGGGGGCTTACCGCCCCAGGTGGAACGAGTTTTCGGGCGGCAGCCGGCCCCCCTTCCACCCGCTCTTACCTGCGGCCGTTGCGGCCGCAGGAATCGGCCGCTACCACCCCCCGCTCGTCTATCATTTTGCTGAGGGCGGCAAACGCAGGGGCCGCCACGGGCAGCCGAAGGCCTAGCTACGCCCCTGCCCCCACCCCAGGCCATAACAAGTACTACAGGGCATCCAGAGTCAAGTTCTACTTCGGAGCCTGAGGGCAGTGCGTTTGCCTCCCAGCAGTCACCTACACCAACAATAACATCAACAACAGCAAGAACAGGATCATCCACAGTACAATCTGCAACTGATTGGTTTCTACGGCAGGGGTATGGTAAGTCCAGTGCTGATGCAAAGGCAAAAGAGGCCGAGCACATCGGAGCACCCCTGAACATTGAGCAGACGGTCCAGGCCTATCTGGATGACCCAACAGAGGTCTTCATGGATCGAAACCCATTGGTGTATTGTTATGGGAAAAGAAGCCAATGGACAGTGCTCAGCAGGCTGGAGATAAAGTATCTGGCTTCCCCTGTCGCAAGTGTCTCTTCTGAGCGTGTTTTCAGTGCTGCTGGTGCCATTGTAACTTCGAAAAGGGCCAGTCTCTCGCCCAAAAGCGTGGAGAGGTTAACCATGATCAAAATGAATCAGCACTTTATACCACCGGATTACAAAATACGTGAATCACAGCAGGAAGAGGAGAGCGACTTGGATGACGTAAATAGTGCGTTACAGGACCTACTTCTGTCCGAACCACCAGAGTTTGAGGAAGAGCTCCTCTTCCCTGACAACTAGGCTTTCAAATTGTTACTTTCTTCCTTCCTTTATGTGTCTGTGTATCTGTCTTTCTGGTTCAAATCAAATCACAACAAATCCATCACCACCGTCTTCTCTTTTTATTTCCCTATTGGAGTTGCACGTTTGTGCATTTAACTGTCCACTCTTCAGAGTCCTGCTTCATCTTCCTGTCTCGCCCTAGTACATTTCCATCAAGCCAGACATTGGAGTACAAGAAATGTTGCCTTTAACAGTCCCTCCATAAGAAGTGAAACGTGACTATAGCTATCCTCCGTTTTGTTTCCGAGCCGAAACTCATCAGTGTCCGAAGGCTACCGCCTCTGCAGGCGTCCACAACTCTTCACTGTCAGAACTTGGGCAGGCATCCAAAAGTGAACTCATCACTGTCCGAAGGCTACAGCCTCGGCAGGCATCCAAAGCTCCTCACTGTCGGGACAGAAGGTACTTGGCAGAGAAAGACAAGACTCTTCGAAGAAACTTGCTGACATTTGTGCAAACTCAAATGACCAGCACTGAGCGCTACCCAGGCCGCGGCCCATCATCACAGTGCACTGCTATGACCATGTGAAGCAACTTAAACAGTGACAAAGTGCCACAGATGAATAAGACGAAAACCGAAACAGCGACTAACACTCAAAATGAATATGGACTGGAGTAATGATGAGGCCACTGCCCCGTAAAAAAAAAAACACACACCTGTCAGAACTAGGCATCTGATGATCTGACAGCCAAAGAGAAGAGCAAGACAGGTAATGATGGAATGCATTGGATGCTTGCAGACTCTGAGCGATTGCTGTTGTTTGTTGTTGATGTTGTGCATGAAGTCGAACTCTACTCTACTAGTTAATCTACAAAGTGACTCAAGTGACAGTCAATGTTTCCCTTCTTGTTGTTTAATAACCAAATTGTACTCCTACTACTGCAGGTGCAGGCCAATATCTGTTGCAATTTTTAATATTGAATATGGACTTAATCGGAGTCACTACAGACTGAGTTGGAGTTGGACAACACGTACCACACCATGATGATGACCATACTATCTTTGCAGTCAGTCAGTTGGATCGGAGATGATTGAAGAAATAACTGCGTTTCACAAAGTGGCATAAGGTAAACATAAACACAACAATTCAACAAGAAAGTAAACACAGCAGACCTACATGTCCATGTAGTGGTGGAGTCGAGTCAAGTCATGACTGACAGCGGCGCATAGATTTTGTCACTTAATTTTGAAATTGCTATGTTGCTGTGTATATATGCCTTGTTTTGTCTGGCTCTGTCAAAAATTAAGGTAAATGGAGGTTGGGTCACGGACGGGCTGGTGCTGTGGTGGGCCTGTTCTGTCCTGTTGTTGTTGTAGCTTAATGCTGTAAACAGAATATACACAATATATCCAAGCTGCCTCAGTCTGAAAGTGTTCTCTCTTCTCTTCTTGGACTCCACCGTAATTGATGTTTTTTTTTATTCATTGATTTTTCAATACCCCTTTTGTTTTTCCATCTAGACGTTACAGGCCGGCCTTTACCCTGTGCTATACTGGGAGACACAACTCACATTTACCTTACCAATCCGCATCAGGAAGGCCACCAAGATTGATGTGCGGAGCGTCCATGGAAGATAGGACCAAGAGGAAGGACGAGATTCAACTCCACAATTTGACCAGGATAATAGTAACTTTAGTATCATTCATCATTCATCTTTTAATTAATTGGAATCCTTTTTTCTCTTCAATCATTACGACTGTGTGTTGTGTGTTGTTGTTTGTTTGCTAATTGATCCCTACTACTATTTTTTAATTTTCTTTGCTATCTTTAAAAGTAAGCCCAGTACAACATGGAATTTGGGTCTCACTCTCTGAGGGCATATTACAGGCAAGGCAAATTGCGTAGAATATACTGCTGCCCTGTACTGTCTAATTGTCTAGTAGGATTTAGTAAGTACTACTCATTAACCATCAAGTTATCTTCATCATCATGCATGCATTTCCTTTTTGTCCCTTTATAGATTTTTGGGATAAGATCATGGTCGTCTGCCAAGATTTCGCTTTGCTTTTGTTGTCCATGCGTACTGTTTTTCTTTCTCCAACCTTTCCCCAAACCCCCCTTCCCAACCATTCATCAAACCCTAACCTCTTCCCCGGGCTGTGATTTATATTGAGGTGTGATGTGACTACATAAAATGTACACCAATTGATCACACGCTTGCTGGGGCAGATGTGGTGAAAGCAACACTAATTAAATTTCAAGGCAGGGCGAGGAGCTTCTTCTGCTTGCCCACCCATGCTCAGTCTATGTGCAAGCCGTCACCGGCTAATAGTACATCATAATTAATTGCCAGCATTGATTGGATTCATCATCAAACTCCTACCACACAGCAGTAAAGGTTACGAATTACGATTGTGTTAAGTTAAGTGACTCACTCGACACAACTACAGTTTGTAACTTCTTGTACTAGGCTGTCCCACTCCCCGCCACCATTATGTTTTATTTGACTTTAGCAGTTGCAAATGCAATATTGTTTGTTTGGCAGTCTTCTTCTGTACTGTATTTTACTTCGTTCTACTACTCCTCCCACAGTCGCTTTCAGGCAAGTGACTGTCTCTTTTTTATTTTCTTAGCAAATGCTGCTGTCAGTGTCTACTCTACTACTACCATGGCATCTTCTCCATTCTCTTGGGAAACCATGCAGCCATCGCTGTGCCGAACGTAATCATCATCAATCACAGGTAAGATAAGTTTGGTGGGAGGTATAATGGACTAGGAGGAGAGACTGACAGTACTAGTAGGACAAATAACTCAGTGAGGGGTACCGCATCTATCTGTTTGTGTTACATCATCGGCAGATTATTTAAATCAAACACTGGCTGCGGCCCTGCAGCAGCAAGGAAACCATGTGACGTTAATTTGTAAAACAGTAACCCCCCACAAAACATTAACATTGTATGTTTAAGTATAAATATCATTTATTACCCTAACAAAAATAAACTATCCCACACCTGACCCACCCCTCTCCCTAACCCCAACCAATGTCCAAAACGAAAAAAAGTCCAAAGAATGTCCAGAAACCCCAACGCCCAATTCCCACCCACCAACAAAAGGAATAAAAAAGGGGCAATGCAACAGGGTCCTATTAGATTTGGCGGGCTTTAAGGTGTTTGTCCACCAGACTTTTTACACGCTCCTCTAGTTGCTCCTCTAGCCGTGCCACCCGGAGGAGAATCTTGCATCGAAATGCCCTGCAGTGGCATCCAGGGTGGGGGACAGCAGTGCTGGCTGCAAGAGAATTGCGGCGGTGGGCGGCTGCCAGACCGCGGCGCCGTACCACTGGAGGTCAGGCCTGGCTGGGGCCCGGGGCATCGGACGAGGCTGCAGCTGCTGCCGCCTCCTCCTCCTCCGCCTGAGCCACCAGCTGCCGGTACTCCTCACAGATGGCCTCCAGCTTCCGGCGCCGGGCCCTGGCTGCCAACTCCTTCTGGGATGGTTTTTCTTGGGCAGGAGTATCTATATCAAGAAAGAAAAAGAATATTGTTGTAACCAGTACTCTTAGCAAAACAGTAACACAAAATTAATTCAACACATAATGGCACAGTAGCACTAGCAAGAAGCACAGTACATAACATTTCTGGTAATAATCTATCTATCCTCCCACTTCCTCGGCCTGTAACATTTGTGGGAGTTTCAGGCATTATACTAGCACTATGGACTCCAGTACACAGTACACCAGTCTTCTTCTTATCTCTACTAGTTTAGCGAAATGACATAACCTGGTTGTAGTAGCCGGCATGCCAGCTCGGTCAACTATGCTTGCACCCAAGACAAACATACGAGTCTGACTCATGACGCAGACTCACGTTAGTTTGATTTACTACTGTCTGCAGGTGGGGAAGCTCGTATTTTTCGATTACGGGTGGCACTGGCCATACTCTCTCTGTTACATGAAGGGCAATTGGTCAATTTCACTTTGTCAGTGCCCTGGCTACTACAAAAAGGCAGATTATATAGCTGATCCAATGATCATTGCTTTTATATGGGACGACGACATAAGGTCAGTAGCGGTCGGTGGTGGGACTCGGGGAGTGCTGTCGGGCGGTGACGTAGGGAGGGGCAGGGTGGGGGGTAGTAAACTATGGATTACGGCCAATTACAGGTAAGTAAACATATAAATAAATAAAACTAATTTTCTTCGCCCACTGCATCGCTTTTGGCGGCGCAGTGCGCACAATTAAATTTGCTTTATTTATTTTTATGTTTACAGTAAAGTTACCTGTATTTGGCCGCGTAATACATTGTTTACTGCTACCCCCCACCCTGCCCCTCCCCACATCGGCTTTCCTACTGTGGCGCGGTTTCTTTTACATTCCCTTAAAACTAAAACTGTGCATCCCGTGACAGTCTCCACCTATGCTGTCTTGATGAATACATACAGGCATCCATCCATTCTAAGTAAATGTCAATCATTCTTCTTAATCTCTCCACAAACCTTACTTTGTTTCACCAACAACAACCCATGCGTCCACTAACTCCGTTGCTTGCATTGGCTTAGAGTTTCACCCAAACACCGCTGATGATTCTTGCTATCCACAGTATCCACCCATACTGTGTCGCCCACCCAGGCAGGCATCCATTCTTCTTTACCTTCCACCCATCCTTCAACAACACATGCATCTGATTCCTATCAGCCACCTATCCATGTTTCCAACGTATCCTTCTCTGCCAGTCATCATATTAAATCTCGCCCGTCCTTCCTCCTTCCACCCTTCTTTCCCTTTTTGTTCAACACATCCATCAAGGTCATCTGATCTGACTTTTAGTCTCCTCCATAAAACTTTCACAGCTGAGTTGGAGTCAGATAGAAGAGGCCATTGGTTCATCAAGTCACGCTGGTAATGCTATTGCTACTGCATTGCTAATGCTAAGTAAAGGGTGTCTTCTCTTCTTCAACCGTTGTATAATGTTCACTACAACAACTTCATACCTAATAAGTCTCAACAACAGTACAGTGAGTGAAGTCAACACCCTTCCAGCTAGTGCAATGTCAATAAGTAATGAATATAACTTACCACCGCCCGCCACTGCTGCTGGCTCACCCCTGTAGCTCCTGCAGGTGCCGCATCTCCTGCCCCCTCCGGAATGGTGGAATCGCCGCTGGCCCCGCCGGCACTGGTGGTCGCTACTACGCCTAGATAAAAACATGACACATTTTTAGATGCCTGTGTACACCTCCCCCTATTTATTCTTTTTCACTAGCAAGATTGAAAAAAAAAGTTAATACATACATATTATACATCACATTCACTATTCAAAATCAGGTACTAGAGTCAGTAGACACTAGTAGTGTTATGGTCCCTAGGGTCATTATTTATTATACTGTACTCTACTCTTTGCAAAGTTAGCCTGAGCCATGCAACCATTTTTCACTTCATGTCTTTTGCGCATGTTACCTCGCAGCTTGTTGTGCAGTAAGTAACAGTAAGACGCCTTTTGAGCCCACATGAGCACATACAGCTACTGTCTGAGCGTTGCGTACAAGAGGTCGAAAAACAAGCCACTTTGTTATGGAGTTCGGTTAGTCCGTATTGCTTAGCCATAAGTAACATGTTACACTTTTTTGGCAGGACTGAGAAATGCTTGCATTATACTATCTAACGCGCACCATTTTTCTCAGGCAGAAGATTTCCTTCTACGAACCAGAGATTTGCAGAGCTTATTAATGATGCATGAGATGTAACCAGTAATGCTACGTTCTACGGTGAGGAGTCTCCCAGAATTCGCACTGATCTTTTGTCTTCTATCATCATGCACTTGTTGTAACAATGTTTATTGTTTTAATCTTATGCATTTTGCTGTTGGAGCTGGCTGGAGTACACTGAATTTTATAGAACAACATACAGAGCTTGTTAGTTGAAAATAAACCTTTTGAACTTACACATAGACTCTGTGGTATTTGGTGTGGTGGTGGTGGTGGACTTACACGAGTGAGTGAGCGAAAGGGTGTTATGTTCTGGGTTGTGTAATCATAATCATTGGGTATCTTCGGGTGGGGGTTCGGGGACCTAATGAGACACTATAGCTAGTCGTTCAGAGGATTGTGGGTTCACTTCTGACTGAGGTGTGAGGAACGTCCAAGTTCCAAACTCCCATGACCAACATCCTATTTCATTGTGCATAGTTCTGCATGGGGCTGTGCAGAATCCACACATCAGTAGTAGTATGTACTATATCCTATCAAAAATAGTCAAATATCTGGTTGGGCATTTTGTTTGTGGTAATTGTCAAAGCCTCAAGATTAAGAAGCCTAGAAGAGGACAACCGAAAGGACTGGACTCAGTGGCTAGAGCTATTAGTATTGGTCAATCTGAGTTTTATTCAAAACCGTACAATAAAGAGTGTCAATGCAAACTGGGCAAGCTTAGCGACAGACTAATAGTAGTAGTACAGACATTCATAGCAGAGGCAGTTAGAACTTAGAGGCAGGGATAACCAGAATTTAGAAACAGATAGTCAAGTCAAGATCAAAGAATCTTTTGTAAAAAATAGAATTAGGGAGTGGAACCAGAATTAATAGTTCTGAAAAAATAAGGTGCAGTAAAAGTTAGGGCAATATAATTGTTAATATTAACCACTGGAGGACTTACTGGGACCAGCAGCAGGGCCCTCGGTAGAGGAGCGGTCCTCTGGTGGTTGTCCCGCCGACTCGGACCCCGTCTTCTTGCCCCTGGGTGCTGCAGATCAGTGATCATGTAAGATATAATAAAGAAAGACACAAACATTAATGATTGCTGTGAAACAAATAAATTATCTAAAACGCTCAAAACACGTTTTAGGAAACAAAAATTGCAATAAAATTGACCTATCTAATCCGATCGACTACTGGCTTGCGGGACTCACGAACAGTCTACTTATTTGGGAACACTAATTCAGTGTTCCATTCTGATTGATTCAGAACACTAACTAAGCCTAAGTACCACCTGACCTAGCCCACCTATTCCAGGCGGGCCAATTGTTCATTAAGTCTGCATTTCCATTTTTTTCAGCCATCAAAAATGCATAGATGAGAAGGAGGACACATGCATAAAGTGCATAATGCATACACCAAATTGTTGGTTGGTTGCGTCTGATGTTCTGCAGCTGACTGACACTGCTAAGCTTACCAGTACCACTCACTAAACACACTACAAAAGGTTCTACTAAGGACTGGGGTAAGCAGCACTCAGTGACAGAGGATGCGTCACGCAGACCGCTCAAAAATTATCAACTAATAGTAACTAAACCTAGTATCAATCCATCCACCACTATTTGACAGGAGGACAAAGGAAGGACTACAGTCTCTCTAGCAATAACATTACCTAACTGAAGTTCTCTAAAGTAAACTCTTACATAATAATAAGGACAAGCGATCGCAAAGTTGCAAACAAGTAAGAGTAGCGCCCAGCCCCTGTGTCCTACAATCACAGAAGATTTTGAAACATAATTTACCTGCAATGTAAGCAGCAGTATTCTTGTTATTTGTAAAAAATGTATACACAAATCACAATACTTATACTACTATATATATTAGCTACTCACCAAGCCCCACGACCTCGACACCTAGCAGGTCCAACAGGTCCTGCTCCTGGTCGAGGATGTCTGACCACCGGTGGGCCAGCTGGTTATGGGTGCGCCGGACCTCTGAGCAGCGAAACACTGCCCGGCGCACCTTCGCCCACCGGCGGTGACGCTCCTGGGTCGGGTACCCGGAGCCTGGCCTGCCGCCTGCTGCCAAGGTCAAGGGGAGGTGGCGCTGAACAAAAAAAACAAGGGCGGCTACCTCCGCCTCACTAAAGAGCTGGCGGGCTTGCACCCCTGCAGGGCGCAGTCTGCCGCAAGGCAGGCGGCTCTTGGGCGCACGCACCTTGCCCTTCGAGCCGCTGCTGCTACCCTTCGCCATGGTTCTGGGGTGGGAGGAGGCGGAAAAGAAAAGTTAGAAGGGAAAAATAAAGTTAGGGGAAGAAGTAGGAGCTTAAAGAAGAAAGTTATATAAAACAGTCGAAAAGTTACAAAAACACAGTAAAAAGTAGAAAAAAATGCAAAATATAGACTTAGGCAGAGAGAGAGATAGATAAGAAATAAAGAAAAATTGAAAAACAGTGTAAAATACTAAGGATTGCAAAGATTGAGGGAGGATAGAAAAGCAGGCCCAGAACCATAGCATAGAGTGGAAAAACAAGATGGCCGCGCCCATCGCGACCGCGTGGGTAAGTTCGCGCGATATTTCTCCCTGAGCACGCAAAAAATGTCGCGAACACGTACAACGCGTTCCCGAACATGGAATGCGCATCGCGAGCACGCTATACGCGACCCGGAACAGGAAATAAGGGATCGCGAACGGGCAGGACAAGTGAAAAACAAAATGGCCGCACCCATAGGCAACCGCATGGGTAAGTTCACGCCCCCGAGCACGCAAACAGCGTCCCGAACATGCACAACGCGTTCCCGAGCAAGAAAAACGCATCTCGAACGGGCGCGACAAGCAGCTACGCACGCTCGCGTAGCTCGCGTAGCGCTCCGACGTCTTTGCATAGCTTCGCGTAGCGCGACTACGCGAACTACGCCCAGGGTTACCACAGACACGAACAGCTGTCAGGAAAGATTCCTGAATAAAACTCAGGGCTTTACTATTCATAGCGATACAAAAGGGGATGATGGACGGAGCAGCTTGAGCCAATCAAACACTCACCCCCAGTCAACTGATCTGGGTTTAATCCATCATCATTCTTTAGCTCACTCCACCACCCCAGTTCAGACATGGCCATATGCAAATCAGTCTGACCCTGTGCCTCATGGGAACAGTCCAGCCCGAACTGCCAAGCCATGTCTTCCCTGGACCGGAAACAAGCATCCTAGGACCGGTTTCTGGCATTCCAGCCGTCATCAGCCAGGCTTGCTTGAATCCAGTGGCAAAGTGAGCAAGGGACCCACGTCTGGGCATGCCCCGCCAACTTAGGGCGAACAAAGCGATACAAAAGGGGATGATGGACGGAACGCTTGAGCCAATCAAACACTCACCCCCAGTCAACTGATCTGGGTTTAATCCATCATCATTCTTTAGCTCACTCCACCACCCCAGTTCAGACATGGCCATATGCAAATCAGTCTGACCCTGTGCCTCATGGGAACAGTCCAGCCCGAACTGCCAAGCCATGTCTTCCCTGGACCGGAAACAAGCATCCTAGGACCGGTTTCTGGCATTCCAGCCGTCATCAGCCAGGCTTGCTTGAATCCAGTGGCAAAGTGAGCAAGGGACCCACGTCTGGGCATACCCCCGCCAACTTAGGGCGAACAAAGCGATACAAAGGGGATGATGGACGGAACGCTAGAGCCAATCAAACACTCACCCCAGTCAACTGATCTGGGTTTAATCCATCATCATTCTTTAGCTCACTCCACCACCCCAGTTCAGACATGGCCATATGCAAATCAGTCTGACCCTGTGCCTCATGGGAACAGTCCAGCCCGAACTGCCAAGCCATGTCTTCCCTGGACCGGAAACAAGCATCCTAGGACCGGTTTCTGGCATTCCAGCCGTCATCAGCCAGGCTTGCTTGAATCCTAGGATGCTTGTTTCCAGTCCAGGGAGGACCTGGCTTGGCAGTTCGGGCTGGACTGTTCCCATGAGGCACAGGGTCAAGACTGATTTGCATATGGCTGGGTTCAAACTGGAATGGCATGGTGAGCAAAAAGCGATGGATTTAGGCCCAGATCTCTGTACTGGGGTGAATGTATGACATTGTTCTGCATTCTGTCCATCAAGTGTTGTTTTTGCATTTGTCACCCCGAGTGCGACGGGTATGCCCAGACGTGGGTCCCGTGCTCTCCATGCCACTGGAATCAAGCTATCCTGGCTGAAGAGGGTGAAACCCGAAACCGGTCCTAGGATGCTTGTTTCCAGTCCAGGGAGGACCTGGCTTGGCAGTTCGGGCTGGACTGTTCCCATGAGGCACAGGGTCAAGACTGATTCGCATATGGCTGGGTTCAAACTGGAATGGCATGGTGAGCAAAAACGATGGATTTAGGCCCAGATCTCTGTACTGGGGTGAATGTATGACATTGTTCTGCATTCTGTCCATCAAGTGTTGTTTTTGCATTTGTCACCCCGAGTGGGACGGGTATGCCCAGACGTGGGTCCCGTGCTCTCCATGCCACTGGAATCAAGCTATCCTGGCTGAAGAGGGGTGAAACCCCGAAACCGGTCCTAGGATGCTTGTTTCCAGTCCAGGGAGGACCTGGCTTGGCAGTTCGGGCTGGACTGTTCCCATGAGGCACAGGGTCAAGACTGATTTGCATATGGCTGGGTTCAAACTGGAATGGCATGGTGAGCAAAAAAACGATGGATTTAGGCCCAGATCTCTGTACTGGGGTGAATGTATGACATTGTTCTGCATTCTGTCCATCAAGTGTTGTTTTTGCATTTGTCACCCCGAGTGGGACGGGTATGCCCAGACGTGGGTCCCGTGCTCTCCATGCCACTGGAATCAAGCTATCCTGGCTGAAGAGGGGTGAAACCCCGAAACCGGTCCTAGGATGCTTGTTTCCAGTCCAGGGAGGACCTGGCTTGGCAGTTCGGGCTGGACTGTTCCCATGAGGCACAGGGTCAAGACTGATTTGCATATGGCTGGGTTCAAACTGGAATGGCATGGTGAGCAAAAAACGATGGATTTAGGCCCAGATCTCTGTACTGGGGTGAATGTATGACATTGTTCTGCATTCTGTCCATCAAGTGTTGTTTTTGCATTTGTCACCCCGAGTGGGACGGGTATGCCCAGACGTGGGTCCCGTGCTCTCCATGCCACTGGAATCAAGCTATCCTGGCTGAAGAGGGGTGAAACCCCGAAACCGGTCCTAGGATGCTTGTTTCCAGTCCAGGGAGGACCTGGCTTGGCAGTTCGGGCTGGACTGTTCCCATGAGGCACAGGGTCAAGACTGATTTGCATATGGCTGGGTTCAAACTGGAATGGCATGGTGAGCAAAAAACGATGGATTTAGGCCCAGATCTCTGTACTGGGGTGAATGTATGACATTGTTCTGCATTCTGTCCATCAAGTGTTGTTTTTGCATTTGTCACCCCGAGTGGGACGGGTATGCCCAGACGTGGGTCCCGTGCTCTCCATGCCACTGGAATCAAGCTATCCTGGCTGAAGAGGGGTGAAACCCCGAAACCGGTCCTAGGATGCTTGTTTCCAGTCCAGGGAGGACCTGGCTTGGCAGTTCGGGCTGGACTGTTCCCATGAGGCACAGGGTCAAGACTGATTTGCATATGGCTGGGTTCAAACTGGAATGGCATGGTGAGCAAAAACGATGGATTTAGGCCCAGATCTCTGTACTGGGGTGAATGTATGACATTGTTCTGCATTCTGTCCATCAAGTGTTGTTTTTGCATTTGTCACCCCGAGTGGGACGGGTATGCCCAGACGTGGGTCCCGTGCTCTCCATGCCACTGGAATCAAGCTATCCTGGCTGAAGAGGGTGAAACCCGAAACCGGTCCTAGGATGCTTGTTTCCAGTCCAGGTAGGACCTGGCTTGGCAGTTCGGGCTGGACTGTTCCCATGAGGCACAGGGTCAAGACTGATTCGCATATGGCTGGGTTCAAACTGGAATGGCATGGTGAGCAAAAAAACGATGGATTTAGGCCCAGATCTCTGTACTGGGGTGAATGTATGACATTGTTCTGCATTCTGTCCATCAAGTGTTGTTTTTGCATTTGTCACCCCGAGTGGGACGGGTATGCCCAGACGTGGGTCCCGTGCTCTCCATGCCACTGGAATCAAGCTATCCTGGCTGAAGAGGGGTGAAACCCCGAAACCGGTCCTAGGATGCTTGTTTCCAGTCCAGGGAGGACCTGGCTTGGCAGTTCGGGCTGGACTGTTCCCATGAGGCACAGGGTCAAGACTGATTTGCATATGGCTGGGTTCAAACTGGAATGGCATGGTGAGCAAAAAAACGATGGATTTAGGCCCAGATCTCTGTACTGGGGTGAATGTATGACATTGTTCTGCATTCTGTCCATCAAGTGTTGTTTTTGCATTTGTCACCCCGAGTGGGACGGGTATGCCCAGACGTGGGTCCCGTGCTCTCCATGCCACTGGAATCAAGCTATCCTGGCTGAAGAGGGTGAAACCCCGAAACCGGTCCTAGGATGCTTGTTTCCAGTCCAGGGAGGACCTGGCTTGGCAGTTCGGGCTGGACTGTTCCCATGAGGCACAGGGTCAAGACTGATTTGCATATGGCTGGGTTCAAACTGGAATGGCATGGTGAGCAAAAAACGATGGATTTAGGCCCAGATCTCTGTACTGGGGTGAATGTATGACATTGTTCTGCATTCTGTCCATCAAGTGTTGTTTTTGCATTTGTCACCCCGAGTGGGACGGGTATGCCCAGACGTGGGTCCCGTGCTCTCCATGCCACTGGAATCAAGCTATCCTGGCTGAAGAGGGGTGAAACCCCGAAACCGGTCCTAGGATGCTTGTTTCCAGTCCAGGGAGGACCTGGCTTGGCAGTTCGGGCTGGACTGTTCCCATGAGGCACAGGGTCAAGACTGATTTGCATATGGCTGGGTTCAAACTGGAATGGCATGGTGAGCAAAAAACGATGGATTTAGGCCCAGATCTCTGTACTGGGGTGAATGTATGACATTGTTCTGCATTCTGTCCATCAAGTGTTGTTTTTGCATTTGTCACCCCGAGTGGGACGGGTATGCCCAGACGTGGGTCCCGTGCTCTCCATGCCACTGGAATCAAGCTATCCTGGCTGAAGAGGGGTGAAACCCCGAAACCGGTCCTAGGATGCTTGTTTCCAGTCCAGGGAAGGACCTGGCTTGGCAGTTCGGGCTGGACTGTTCCCATGAGGCACAGGGTCAAGACTGATTTGCATATGGCTGGGTTCAAACTGGAATGGCATGGTGAGCAAAAACGATGGATTTAGGCCCAGATCTCTGTACTGGGGTGAATGTATGACATTGTTCTGCATTCTGTCCATCAAGTGTTGTTTTTGCATTTGTCACCCCGAGTGGGACGGGTATGCCCAGACGTGGGTCCCGTGCTCTCCATGCCACTGGAATCAAGCTATCCTGGCTGAAGAGGGGTGAAACCCCGAAACCGGTCCTAGGATGCTTGTTTCCAGTCCAGGGAGGACCTGGCTTGGCAGTTCGGGCTGGACTGTTCCCATGAGGCACAGGGTCAAGACTGATTTGCATATGGCTGGGTTCAAACTGGAATGGCATGGTGAGCAAAAAACGATGGATTTAGGCCCAGATCTCTGTACTGGGGTGAATGTATGACATTGTTCTGCATTCTGTCCATCAAGTGTTGTTTTTGCATTTGTCACCCCGAGTGGGACGGGTATGCCCAGACGTGGGTCCCGTGCTCTCCATGCCACTGGAATCAAGCTATCCTGGCTGAAGAGGGGTGAAACCCCGAAACCGGTCCTAGGATGCTTGTTTCCAGTCCAGGGAGGACCTGGCTTGGCAGTTCGGGCTGGACTGTTCCCATGAGGCACAGGGTCAAGACTGATTTGCATATGGCTGGGTCCAAACTGGAATGGCATGGTGAGCAAAAAAACGATGGATTTAGGCCCAGATCTCTGTACTGGGGTGAATGTATGACATTGTTCTGCATTCTGTCCATCAAGTGTTGTTTTTGCATTTGTCACCCCGAGTGGGACGGGTATGCCCAGACGTGGGTCCCGTGCTCTCCATGCCACTGGAATCAAGCTATCCTGGCTGAAGAGGGGTGAAACCCCGAAACCGGTCCTAGGATGCTTGTTTCCAGTCCAGGGAGGACCTGGCTTGGCAGTTCGGGCTGGACTGTTCCCATGAGGCACAGGGTCAAGACTGATTTGCATATGGCTGGGTTCAAACTGGAATGGCATGGTGAGCAAAAAAACGATGGATTTAGGCCCAGATCTCTGTACTGGGGTGAATGTATGACATTGTTCTGCATTCTGTCCATCAAGTGTTGTTTTTGCATTTGTCACCCCGAGTGGGACGGGTATGCCCAGACGTGGGTCCCGTGCTCTCCATGCCACTGGAATCAAGCTATCCTGGCTGAAGAGGGGTGAAACCCCGAAACCGGTCCTAGGATGCTTGTTTCCAGTCCAGGGAGGACCTGGCTTGGCAGTTCGGGCTGGACTGTTCCCATGAGGCACAGGGTCAAGACTGATTTGCATATGGCTGGGTTCAAACTGGAATGGCATGGTGAGCAAAAAAACGATGGATTTAGGCCCAGATCTCTGTACTGGGGTGAATGTATGACATTGTTCTGCATTCTGTCCATCAAGTGTTGTTTTTGCATTTGTCACCCCGAGTGGGACGGGTATGCCCAGACGTGGGTCCCGTGCTCTCCATGCCACTGGAATCAAGCTATCCTGGCTGAAGAGGGGTGAAACCCCGAAACCGGTCCTAGGATGCTTGTTTCCAGTCCAGGGAGGACCTGGCTTGGCAGTTCGGGCTGGACTGTTCCCATGAGGCACAGGGTCAAGACTGATTTGCATATGGCTGGGTTCAAACTGGAATGGCATGGTGAGCAAAAAACGATGGATTTAGGCCCAGATCTCTGTACTGGGGTGAATGTATGACATTGTTCTGCATTCTGTCCATCAAGTGTTGTTTTTGCATTTGTCACCCCGAGTGGGACGGGTATGCCCAGACGTGGGTCCCGTGCTCTCCATGCCACTGGAATCAAGCTATCCTGGCTGAAGAGGGGTGAAACCCCGAAACCGGTCCTAGGATGCTTGTTTCCAGTCCAGGGAGGACCTGGCTTGGCAGTTCGGGCTGGACTGTTCCCATGAGGCACAGGGTCAAGACTGATTTGCATATGGCTGGGTTCAAACTGGAATGGCATGGTGAGCAAAAAAACGATGGATTTAGGCCCAGATCTCTGTACTGGGGTGAATGTATGACATTGTTCTGCATTCTGTCCATCAAGTGTTGTTTTTGCATTTGTCACCCCGAGTGGGACGGGTATGCCCAGACGTGGGTCCCGTGCTCTCCATGCCACTGGAATCAAGCTATCCTGGCTGAAGAGGGGTGAAACCCCGAAACCGGTCCTAGGATGCTTGTTTCCAGTCCAGGGAGGACCTGGCTTGGCAGTTCGGGCTGGACTGTTCCCATGAGGCACAGGGTCAAGACTGATTTGCATATGGCTGGGTTCAAACTGGAATGGCATGGTGAGCAAAAAACGATGGATTTAGGCCCAGATCTCTGTACTGGGGTGAATGTATGACATTGTTCTGCATTCTGTCCATCAAGTGTTGTTTTTGCTTTACTATTCATAGGCCAGACCCAAGATACGTCCAAAGACAGCTTCCGGGGGTAGTAACAACATACAGTGTAGGAAAATTATGCCTCGATTGGCTGCAGAAATCTACACTACAGGATGTGAAACAACACTTATCCTTACTTACAGAAGACACAGACCTTAGGGAATTCTTGCTTGGACCAAGAAAACCGCGTCAAAAACGTTTCATATATGCCGGCATTTATGCTGCCTATAATGAAGCATGGAAAGTATCACAGATGGAGGCCGCAGAACGAATACGTGAACTTGATCATATTAATTTAGAGAAAACACTCACTGTGGTCGACAATGGGTTAACAACTTTGTCCTCCAGAATATATTCATTGGATGGCATTGTATCCTCTGCTATCGACATACTAGAACAAGATTTGGCAATGTTACAGCAAGGCCAATCACAATTATGTTCTATTGTGTTATTAAGCTGGACGCTGCAATCTTTGCATGCGGGCTATGTGCCTTGGCGTTTCATCAACACGTCGGCTCTGTTTGCAGAATACAATCTAACTGATAAACAGATCGAACTGGCACAAAGAGGAGCAAAGTATACAGTGCTGAGCATTGAAAAACTGGTAAAGTTACCATTCACGGTGGCTGAAAAACCAGCTACAGAATGGCTCATTCATGGCAAAATCACATTACCTGTGACTACTTTTCAGTTTCAGTATTGCCTCAGACAAATGCAAGCAGGCAAATATGAAAGGTTGGGTAAGGAATACATTAAGACATCTTGGGATTTACTGTATACATATAGATGTTGGAGTGGGGATCGTGAAGTGTTTTTGAGCGGTACACACTGTAAAAGTGCACTGAGCGGTTCGCTTATATGTCAGGACATTTCTTTACACGGGGCTTGCAATGGTTCTGTGGCAAATTTGTCTTGCCATCAGCAGGGTACACCAGCTGCTGTGATTAATCCAACGTTTGGACAACTTTCGAATGGGAGTTACCTCATGTTGAATGATCAGAGTTGCTGCGGCATGTTGCCAGGCATCCCATATCTAGTAACGGTCAACTCCAGGGTCACTTGCTGTATGCAAGTATTGTTTGCCCCAATAGACACAGTCAGGGAGTCGCCTCTATGGCCTTCATTGAACGTCTCTTTTATAACATTTGATACTTTGAGCAGAATGAAAGCCATGCTTTTACAGCAAACAGTGCCTTTGACCTCGGCCAAAGAAACCTATGATCTACAAGTAGCAAGGACTTCGGCTGAGATACAGACTTTAATACGTACAAACTGCCCTATACATTTCGTAGAAATGATAGGACGTATCTTTAACATGTCTGATACAACCGGAATTGTACATGTATTTAAGAGCATCTGCTCCGGTCTGTTAGCACCTTTCCAGGCAATACTCGGAATCATCCCGAACTTTGCACATTCGGTGTTTGGTGGCATACCATTAATTCTAGCACTTGTTGCCGGAGTTCTATTTCTCTTCCTGCTATTACGCTATGGCCAGCCTATTCGCAGACATCACTCCGAGCGAATGGAGAAAGCTCTCCTTAACGAAAGTGCCGTGAGCGTATAGTACAGCTTTTGGGCATGAATCGTCTACGGGAACTTAATACCACGTGGTTCCTGTCATTCAGACCAATCTGGCAAGATTGCATCTTACCTGTTCTACGCTGCCTGCTATGCGGTGAAGAATGCGTGTTAGACACCTGTCTGACATTTCCATCGGCAATGCCAACGGATATCGATACTCTGCTGGACCCGATAACGGCCCATGCTCTGTGTTGTCCCCAGAGGCTACCAATCCTGATGACGGCATTCATTGAGATCTCACAGTCGCTTCCGGCTGCTGCTGAGGTACGAGAAAGATCTACAGGCACACAGGTAACAACGGACGCGAACATTGCTGCGGCATCCTATGCTGAAAGCGGTGCTTCACATCTCTGTGCAATTAATCTACTACACGAGGTGTTCCGAATGTCACCAACTACGGTGGACAATATTTTGTCTACAGAAATAGATGATCTCATGTTTACACCAGACCCGGACACTGACTCTAATTCAGCCCACAGTGTTCCAGAGATGCAGTAACAATTTGGCCTTCATATTTCAAAACTTGGAACTCTTCCCAAATTGAACTTTTTCCCATTTTTTCGAACTGAATGGCAATTCAATCTGCTTGAAGTAGAACTAGCCTTATAGTACAGACTTCGCGGTACTTCCTCAGACATTTTGTCATCTTATTTGTCTATAAGAATCATTTATTTCCATGACATGAAATGACTCTGATTTTGAACGAACTTATCGATCATTTTTTTGTCACATGTATTTATTACTGCTTATTTCATTCAAATAGCATTTTTGTTTTAAATATATGCCTGGAATGAATAGCATTGCTTAAAATGTACAGTACCTTTGCAATTTAATAAGCTTTTTATATGCTTTTTTTAAATGCTTTTAAGAAATATTTTTTAGCAATATGCGGTACTCCATTTAATGTTTAGCATTTTAAATGTTTAGCATTTTATTTATCGTACACACGAAAGTGGAGTGGGTGTTGTATTCCTCTTAGGGTGTCCATACACGGGCTTTCCTGTATCATGTCCTTATATAGGCACAATTCGCCCTGCCCTTATATAGGCATAAAATCCCCAGTCCTTATTTAGGCATTAAACCGTGCACTCCAAATACAGGCATGGTCTCCGACATCCGTCCACCCTAACGTCACAACGAGTTCTTGAAGAACAGACCCTTAGGCTTCGGGAGTTTCCCTAGCACAGGACTATTGATTTCTTCAAGGACTCATCTATTATGCATGAACCGTTATACCTTAGGGGTTCATTCATGACGTCTTCCGCTGTCCGATTCACGTCAATGCTAACATTCTGCGGTACCTCTCAGGTATAAATATACCTTCCCTAGCCCTTGTAAACTAGAGGAGACCTCGACTTCAGAGGAGCCCGTTTCCCGGCCTGATGCACTGAGAAGACGCTGTCATCCCTGCACGCAGAGAGTCCAGCTTCCAGTGATCTGACTTCCCTTGCGGGGTGTTGGAGTTCGAGTCTGGCAAGAGATTCCCACCTCTCTCATTCTTAAGGTATGGAGCTGACTAGAAACCTAGAGGGACTCTTGGCATACTAGGCATACTAGGCTTAACATACTCTTAGTATACCATAGTAAGGAATACTTCACCTACTTCATACCTCTCCCTACACCTAGGTTAGGTTAGGCACATTGGGGTAGAACTAGCTTAGAAACGCATCGTATGAGTACTCGCATTTTTAGTCTGTGTTATTTATTTAAATGAATATCTACTAAAGATCATGCTAGCGCAGTATTATTTATTTCTACTGCTTACGCTGTACATTATTTATCTTGCATACTGTCTTGTGATCGTAACAGCACATTTTACTTACACAAGAAACAAGACTGTTCAATAAACCTTTTATTGAAACGCCCATCTGTTCTTTCTGTGTAACTTTGAAGAAAACTAAGCATGCACGATTGAGCTGAGTGAAATAGTTATCTATTGTTTCCACGACTCTGGGACACGTTCTGATTCAAAAAGGGAAACAAAGTTGTCATGTTTTGCGGCTGCCAGAAACTACTCCCTTCTTGTTTGTCAAGGAGTTTCTAGTGGCCTCTGAGCTAGCTGGCACAAGTAATTAAGTTTAATATACTCGATAGGGACATACCGACCTTAGTCCTATGTCAAACCTATAGGGTATATTATTCCAATGCGCAGAGCCTATTAGGGAAATAGGAGCTACACTACAAAGGTGTACATTCCCAAAGACTTAGTGCGAGATTACCAAAGGGGTGATGATATTTATGCGTGGTTCACGGCATATGAGATCGCACTGAGGATGAATGAGGTGCCTGAGAAGCATTGGGGGCGGGCCTATGGAAACACTTTGAGGCTTCTGGGAGGAATGTTTTACCGCCTTTAGAGAGAGCGGGAACCCTGACCTACGCCAATATGAAGGAGGCTTTATGCCTCAGGTATGGGCTCACTCCTGAACAGTACAGGCAGAAATTCAGGAACTTCAAGAAACTGGAATCCAGTACTTGGGTTGAGTGTGTGAATGCGTACACGCTTGCACTGGATGGTTGGATGAAGGGCAGCAAGGTAACTAATTTTAAGGGCTTATGCGACTTAATTAGTTGGGAGCACTTGAGTAGTCTGTGTGTTCCAGAGCTGCACCAGCATGTTTTGGACAGTAAGCTGACTGATCCCAGTAAGCTTGCTGAAGAGGCGGACCGCTGGACCAGCACCAGGGTCCACAAGGGGATTGGAGGTACTACTAACAAAGGTGTACAGGGTCCCCCGCAGAAGGTGGGGGAGGACAAGGGTAACCACAAGGGGTTCTCTAAAGGGCCCCAAAGTAGTTCCCAGGTAAAAGGGTCCCAGTCCCCCAAGGCTGTTGTCCCATAAGGGCAAGCGGGACAACAGAGGTCCCCCTATTTGTTATTTCTGTAAAGAAGTGGGTCACATTGCCCCTAAGTGCCCCAAGAAGCCACCTTCACCCACTGATGCTCCACCACCGGGTTTAGTGAGTCTAGCGTTGGATGAGGAATTGAGACCTTGGAATGGGGAGCAGCAAGCAGTTATGACCCTGCTCTAATTAGGAGATCGAGAGATGGTCCAGGAAGTCTCTCTGCCTGAGAATACTAAAAAGTACAGGCAGTGGGTGACCATCAATGGAAGGAGGGTGGAGGCTCTGAGAGACACAGGAGCCAGTTTGACATCTGTTAGGTGTCAGTGGGTGTCTGAGGAGCTGGTTGAGAGATTTAAGCGGACCCTGAAGGGCATGATTATGGGCCTTGAGGAACCCATGAGGCATAAGTGGGACGTCCTCTTACCATGCCTGCTGTTTGCTTACAGAGAGGTGCCACAGAAGTCCTTAGGGTTCAGTCCCTTTGAGCTCCTGTATGGGCACACTGTAAGATGACCCTAGAGTTTGGTGAAGGAGGGCTGGGAGAAGGCTCCTAGTAAACCCCCCCAGGATGTATATAGCTACATGCTGGCCTTCAGGAACAAAACTAGGCGTTTCCGGCAACTCGCTCAGGCGAATCTGGAAGCCAGCCAGGAAGAAATGAAACGGTGGTACGACCAGAATGCCACTCTGGTCGAGTTTCAACCTGAGCAAAAAGTGTGGGTGATGGCCCCCGTGGAGCCCTGCGCGCTCCAGGATAAGTGGACTGGGCCTTATGAGGTGGTGGAACGCAGGAGTGAAGTGACCTACCTGGTTGACTTACAGTCTCCTAGGAACCCTCTGTGGGTTCTCCACGTGAACCGCCTCAAACCCCACTTTGAGAGGTCTGAGGTGACCATGCTCTTGGCTACCGATGATGGGACGGAGGAGGAGAGTGACCCTCTTCCTGACCTCCTGTCAGCCAAGGAGAAGGACGGGTCAGTGGATGGGGTGAACCTCTCGCCTACCCTGACCCCGGAACAGCAGAGGGACTGCCGCCAAGTATTGGGTCAGTTCGCCTCCCTGTTCTCCCTGACCCCAGGAGTCACCCATTGGTGCGTCCATGATGTGGGCACTGGATACACCCTGCCTGTAAAACAAAAATTTTACAGAGTAGCTGATAAGGTCAGGGCCAGCATCAAGGCGGAGGTTTCCAAGATGCTGGCGCTAGGGGTGATTGAGCCATCCAGCAGCCCCTGGGCTAGCCCAGTGGTCCTTGTGCCAAAAGCTGCTGCGCCCGGTGTCACCCCAATCCTGGCTTGGGAACCCCTCAAGACCCAGACAGGAGTGAGGGCCTTTTTAGGACTCACTGGGTATTACAGACGGTTTGTGAAGGGGTATGGCACCAGTGTTGCCCCCTTGACAGAGCTGACTTCAAAGAAACAGCCCAAGAAGGTGATCTGGACTGATGCCTGCCAGACTGCTTTTGATGCCCTGAAAACTGCCATGTGCATGGCGCCCGAGCTCAAGGCGCCTGACTTCTCCAAAGAGTTCGCAGTGCAGACAGATGCTTCAGAGCATGGTGTGGGAGCAGTACTCTCACAATTGAACGACAAGGGCTTGGATCAACCCGTAGCTTTAATTAGCAGGAGGCTACTTCCCAGGGAACAGAGGTGGAGTGCAATTGAGAGGGAAGCTTTTGCTGTGGTCTGAGTGCTGAAGAAGCTGAGGCCTTACTTGTTCGGGACTCACTTCCTGGTTCAGACAGACCACAGGCCCCTCAGATGGTTGATGCAGATGAGGGGTGAGAACCCAAAACTGTTGAGGTGGTCCATCTCCCTACAGGGAATGGACTTCACGGTGGAACACCGACCTGGAACAGAACACGCCAATGCTGATGGTCTGTCCAGATTTTTCCACATTTGTGATGAGAACTCCCATGAGGGTGGGTAGTTCCACCCACTTTTCGGCTGGAGGGGACACGTGTTAGACCTGGCATTTCTTGGCGTGATTACCCCTGACTTTTTGCCTCTACCTCTTCTATTTTTGATGCTGTGATGGATTTCGTTTTACTGGCTTAGATGCTTTGGGCACTTTGCCACTGCTGATCAGTGTCAAAGTGCAAGTGCTCCCTGTATAAAGTGTAATGGTAATTGGTTGTCCATAATTGGTATGTTTGCCTTACTAATAAAGTCCCTAGTAAAGTGCACTATGTGTGCCAGGGCTGGTAATGCAAATGCTACTAGTGGGCCTGCAGCACTAATTGTGCCACCCACACAAGTAGCCTTAAGGAGAGATCTCAGGCCTGCCACTGCAGTGCCTGCTCGCAGTTTGCTAAACTGCCATGTTGTCCTGACAAGTGCACCCACTTGCCAGGCCTTACCCTTCCCTTTTTATGCAAATCAGACACCCCTATGGTAGGCCCAAGGTACCCCCCTGGGCAGGGTGCAGTGTATGTGAAAGGTAGGACATGTACTGAGGTGTGTACCATGTCCTGACAGTGAAATACTCTCCATTTCGTTTTTCACTGTTGAAAGGCCATCTTGCCCATAGGACAGAATGGGGAGGCTGTGTAATATGTTTCCAGCCTATCTTCCCATAGGCTTAAGATGGAGGGATGAAGTTTAGTGTGCCTGAACTCACAATTTAATAACACATCTTTTTGTGAAGGTGGTTTTTGCATTGTGTGTTTAGAAACCACACTTTTAGAAGTGGCTGGTTTTTTGTTTTCTAACAATTATGTGCGTCTCTGCCTGGTTGTGGATTGACTGTCTGGATTTTAAAGTGATAGGATCTGGGGAATGTCTTGACCCAGGGGAGGAGGTGAGACAGCAACAGGCTGACCTTCATCTGGAGTGTAGGGGGGAGGAGTAGCCCCTGGAGGTGAAGAGGCCTGGGCTGCCGCCATAAAACAATGGCTCCATATCCAGCTGAGTGATTGAGGATCCAGACCCCCACTATCAAAAGGAGACACCCAGAACTGGTTTAGACAGGGGTCAGTGCCCCCTGAATAACAAAGACTTCAAAGACATTTAGGGGCATAACTATGAGAGCTGAAACCCCTGAACTTAGGACTGTCCAAGACTGAACTTAGGACTGATCAAGACTGTAAAGGATTGAAACTACTTTGTGGTCAAGGGGAACCTCTGCCAAGGAAGAAACAGCTGAAGAGACTGAAGGAAAGGACTGACCCTTGCTGTGTGTTCTGGGGCTGGCCTGCAGTTTGCTGCTTTAACCAAGGAGAGGCGAAGGGACTTTGCTGTGTGCTGTGTCCCCCTGCTTGAAAGGACTTTGTTGTGTGCTGTGTCCTGAAGTAACTTGTCCCCAAGGGCCCGAGGAGAGCTGGCTCCCTGTTGTGGAAACTCAGGAACACAAAAGTTTCCAGAGGAGTGTCTCAGCGATGCTGTGTGTGTGTGCTTTTTGCAGCCTAAGACCTTCGTAAGAACTGCCCCGTGATCGTGTGCACCTGGAATCCAAGTGAGTCTCAGCGACGCTGTGTGCGTGTGCTTCGTGCAGCCTGAGACCTTCGTGAGGATTGCCCTGTGATCGTGGGCACCTGGAGTCCAAGTGAGTCTCAGCGACGCTGTGTGCGTGTGCTTTGTGCAGCCTGAGACCTTCGTGAGGATTGCCCTGTGATCGTGGGCATCTGGAATCCAAGTGAGTCTCAGCGACGCTGTGTGCGCGTGCTTCGTGCAGCCTGAGACCTTCGTGAGGATTGCCCTGTGATCGTGGGCACCTGGAGTCTAAGTGAGTCTCAGCAACGCTGTGTGCAGGTGCTTCATGCAGCCGGAGACCTTCGTGAGGATTGGCCTGTGATCGTGGGCACCTGGAATCCAAGTGAGTCTCAGCGACGCTGTGTGCATGTGCTTCGTGCAGCCTGAGACCTTTGTGAGGATTGTCCTGTGACCGTGTACACCCGAAGCTCAAGTGAGTCTCAGCGATGCTGTGTGCGTGTGCTTCGTGCAGCCTGAGACCTTCGTGAGGATTGCCCTGTGATCGTGTACACCCGAAGCTTAAGTGAGTCTCAGCGACGCTGTGTGCGTGTGCCCTGTTGCAGCCTGAGACCTTCATCATTGCCATCGGCTCGGACCGGCATCCCCAGAGGAGCAGTGCCGCCGGCCCGAGCCTGCCTGTGCCAAGGAGAGACCTCGAACCATCACGTCGGGGGTCCGTGTTCCACTGCCCGAGATCAACGAAGTCGCCCCGGAGGCCCAAGCCGCGAGGAGAGGAGAGCGAGATCGCACCCCCCAGGTAACGCTCAGCGAGCGTGCGTGTGTCGCCGCCTGGGGCGGGGTGCGGTCTCGAAGAGAAACGCTCTTGGCCTTTCCCACCCTTGCAGCGCGAGCCCCCACTCAAGTTAGAATCGCGGCCCGTACTTGCCGAGGGGTGGCAGTACCGGGGCCGGAGTGTGGAGCTGCATTTTGTTTACACCAGACCAGTGTTGGGGGCATATTTTGGCAGTAGCTGACAGCGAGTCAGTACAAGTGTCATAGAGTCCGTCCAGAGCACCATGAACGGTGCTGGAGCACATTATTGTTTGCATTACGAACTGCCTAATTGTTGCATTACGCATTGCATTATTTTTGTATTACGAACTGCCTAATTGTTGTATTACGCATTGCATTATTTTTGCATTACGAACTGCCTGATTGTTGCAATACGCATTGCATTATTTTTGCATTACGAACTGCCTGATTGTTGCATTACGCATTGCATTATCTTTGCATTACGAACTGCCTGATTGTTGCATTACGCATCGCATTATTTTGGCATAACGAGCTGCATTCTTTTTACATTACGTAGTGCCTGATTCTTGCATTACGAACTGCATAGCATTGCATTAGGACTGCATTTGGATCATTGAGAATTGCTCATTAATACTGCAAGAACCTACCAGGGCTGGCTGGCCTAATAACCGGCCAGGTGAAATATTACAAATACGCATATGTTGGATTTTTATTGTGTGGTCTCATCGTATATCTTTTTATATAAACTTATACTTGTTTTTTTATGAAACTCGTGTGGAGTCCATTTGTGGTGTCATCATTGGGTTACTGAGAGCGGGATTGCAAATACTTTACACATTGCCTTGGAGATAAGCCTGGCTGCTCGTGCCAACCTACCGAGGGGGTGAGCAGGGGCTATCTGAGAAGGTGTCCTTCCTTTCCCTGACTTAGAAGCAAGGGTCCCTACTTGGACTAAGGTACCTACCTCAACCAACTGGGGACCCCCAAGTCTAACCTTGGGTAGCAACGGGTGGGGATTTGAACTCTCCCCGTTCTAACAATAAGCCAAGCTATTCCATTGCTGCATCTTCTAAAGAACCAGTTAAAAAAGGTGTTGCAAAGGTTTGAAGGTGTGGAAGGCAATGGAGAAGTGCATGACTTGGTTGAGAGCTTAATCCTTCTCTTGGCTGTTAGTTCAAGGCTGCAAAGTGGCACTGTGTCTTCCAAAGAGTACATCTTTACCACAATATTTGATCCACAGTACAAAAAAATACTGGCCACTTTCATTCCATTTTCAGAATTGGATGTTTCACTTGGATTGTTGATCAAGTGAGAGACCTAGAAGAAGAAAGGCTGGAAATTAGAGTCCCAGCCAGATGTTCTGTGGTGCAGCCTTCAACTTCCAGAGAGGGCAGTGCTGTTGTCTGACAGCAGCCAACACCAGCAACAAAAACACCAGCCACAACAACAGGAACAGAAGAATCGGACCCAATCTCTGCAATGTCTTGGTTTCAAGTGACAGAGCTTAAGTGCAGAGGTGAAAGCAAAAGAGGTTGAGCAAGTGGAAGCAACAATGACTGTTCAGTGGATGCTCCAGGACTATCTGGATCACCCAAAAGAGGTCTATGTGGATCAAAACCTATTGGTCTGTTGGTATGGGAAGATGCACCAATGGCCAGTGCTCAGCAGGCTGGCGATATAGTACCTAACTTGCCTGATATCCAGTGTGTCTGCTGAGCACGTGTTCAGTGCAGCTGGCACAGTTTTCACAGTGAGGAGGACCAGTCTCCCACCTCAAAACATGGAGAGATTGACCACGATAACACTTCCTTCTACACAATTACACTGTTCCTGAAATACCAAAGGAGGAGGAGGGTGAGGGTGATTGGTCAGACTCAAGTGTGTTAGCTGACCAAATTATGCGTAAAACACCTGAGTTTGAGGAAAAACTCTGCTTCCCTGACTGCGTAGGCTACCATTGAACTTTTAAATTATTTATCGTCGAACTGCTTTGCCAAACAAAAATGGATATAGCTAGAGGAACATTATATATTTTGTCTGTGTCTGACTTGTGCAGCCCCACCATTTTAGGTGCATGCATGGCCGTATTGAAGTTGGACCAGTGTGCAATGAAGAAGCCTCCCCAGTTTCTTCAAGGACATTGGAGGGAGACAATGCCTGCCTCTGTCCCATGCCTATCCTTCTTTTTTTCATTCCGTAGAAGGGCTGCCCCAGTAAAGATTATTTGATTTACTAAACTGCTAATGCGTTGCTTCCATCAAAAGAGGTGATACAATTATGTACCACCATAATTGGATTGGAACAGGTAACTACTGCACCAATGAGTGAAATATTATTGAACAATTGTGAGTGATGATTAATGTTCCATGTGGTGACAGACAGTGAGGGCGGTGTTCAGCTAATTCTTAAACTTGATTTCAATGAATTGCAATGTTTTTGGGCCTGATGGGTAATTTTTTCTGAAGGTGATTGGCCCTCTCACACTTAGTGAGATTTACTTGCAAAGTCCACTCCTGGCTGCACTTTTTTCTGGTTCTTCCGAGACCAAACCAGTCAGTGTAGTTAACAAACACAAATCAAGAACAAATGCTCAAATTCTTTTTCTCTTCTTGTTGATCAGCAGCAGTGCACTACAGGTCTATCTCACTCAATCTCATTTGAGTTGCGACAGATTCGGATTGATTTGTTATTTGGAGTCAGGAAAGACTCAGGGTGAGCCTACCTTAACAGCCAGAAGAAGGAAACCAACATGATGATGAATTTAAGAGGCATACACAGCTCTGTGGACTGAAAGAGGTGTGTTGATTTGGAAAATGCTGCTGAGTCTGTGTGCTGGCTCAAATGTAAAACTCCTCTATTATGTGGTTGTGGTGGTCAGAGGGGCCGTTGTAACTGGAGGCAGTCTCAGAAATGTGATGTCACATCATCGCATGATGCACGCACTCAGCTAAATGTTATGATGACAGTTGTGACAATGATCAGCCAGGTACTTGCAGCTAGTTGTCAAGGATTGGTTGTTAAATTGCTCTCACTTCTCAGTTAATCGCACATAAGTCATTCTGAATAACTGCAGCAGCCTATGCTCTTGGTCTGCCTCGGAGACTTGGTACACTCCTCATAAAGCTTACCTTCTGTCCTGCTTGACCCTACAATATCGTTTTGGTTTTACAATTTGCAGGCCTTCTCTTCTCCCGCATGAAAGGCGAATGCTCCATAACACTCCTGCTTACTTTACTGGACTGATTCAGCCAGGCACTCAAGAAGATGGACATTCCAATAAGAATGCAGATGCACCTCCCAATTTGGCATTTATACAGTATCATTTTTCTTTTAACAATCATAATTTTCAGAACTGTGTGGGTTCACGCCTCCATAAATTAGTGCTTTTCAAACCTGTGTGACAGAACATTTAGATATATATAATAACTTGGGTCTGTGGGGCTGAAGGACTGTTTGCAATGCATTTAATTGAACTGTCATTCCTTCATTTCCTTCCACAACAGATGAGATGATGATGACGTGCTGCTCAGCTACCTGACACATATTGTTGTTGTCTAGTGTTTGCCTTTGTCATACCTTTTCCCAGCTACCTGTTCCCATCCATTTATCAAACCTCTAGTCCACTTGCCCCAGGCTGTGTGATATATATTGAGGTGTGACTTGAGAATTGGCACCATAAATGGATCACACATTTGGTGGGGCGGATGTGGTAAAAGCGACACCAACTCACTGCAGGATCTTCTATTACCTGAGGAATAGCCCACACCAGCCCCACTTACCCACTCACGCATAAAAGGGATCCATAATTTAGATATATAACATATTTCGTCAACATCATCCCTTGGAATTGTGTTGAGTAAACACTTTAACCTTGTACACTCCTGAGTATCAAGGATTTCATAAGTTTAGTTTTAATTAAATACTAGCTCACCATTGCTTAGAAGAAGTTAATATTGCTAGTTTTTGTTACAATATCAGGTCTTTGTGTCATGGTGGTACCTGGTCTTAGTTTTTGTAAAGTTGTGATATAAATAAATAACCCACTAACCTTGTGTTTTCTTTCGATCTAGTTGCCTGTGATAGATAATCCTTCTGATTAATCCTAGAGTTCACATGGGTGGGAGTGGGACCTCACTTGTGATGTCTTCCCTGTTTGTTAGCATGCTAGCATGCTAGTACTACCACCACTAAGAAGGCACCTTGGGAAACACTGCAGTAAGGTTTGGAAGATTTGGAGAGGTAGCCGCCGTCGCTTCATCTATTCAGGTAAGAGAACTATGGAGAGAAGTGAACTAGTTTAGTTAGTAATTAACTTCTACCGAAGACTGAGATGTTTATAGGCTGCTGTATGCACTATAGGCATAGGCAATGGCATACCCCTCTAGTGGTCAATATAGATAAAGAGGGTAGTTGGAGAAGGGTATAACTAACTGCTATACACTTTAATAAATGGATTTAAATAAAACAACAGGCTGTGCTAAAATACAGCAGTGCAAAGTAAAAGACAAAAAAAAAGATTTTAGGCATAAAGTAAGAATTTCCCTTTAATTTTCTTAACAATGTAAAACCCACTCTCTCTATCCTCAACAGGCCCATCCCTCTACCCAAACAAATCACCCTAACCAATGTCCAAAAGAAAATATAAAGTTCAACTTCCCATTCCCCCTCCTAATTCCCACCCTCTCCACCCACAACAAAAGTCCCTCCCACCAAGGCCTATAATAAGAAAGGGCATCAAAGTGCATCATCAATGCAGGCACAAAGACTTGCCACCTCTCTGCAAAGCAGCGCCAACTCGTGAATGAAGCAGTGTTGGAAGTTGTCTGGGTATGAGGGGGCAGCAGTGGTGGATCGGGATCCCAGCTGCTAGCAGTGCTGTCGATGTTGTGGCTGGGATGGAGGCACTGGTGGCTGTCTGAAGGTACTGGGGCCCAGGGCAGTGGCAGATGGCTCTGCCTCCTCAACCCCCAGAGCCACCAGCAAGCGATGTTCTACCACAACAGCCATGCTGCTATCTCCTGCAGAGATGGTGGACTAGCAAGAGTAGCTTTATCAAGAAAGAAACATTTTTTTAAGAATAATATTCAGTGCAAACACTTTTTTTTAATAGTGGCACAATAACAGTACATTACTGGCCCCCTGAGGCCATTGGAATTTTTGATGTGTTTAGTCACAGGGCCAAGTTGTTTATACACATGTGTCACATACAACCACTGACTGGCTACAAGGAATTAAGCCAGAATACCACCGGAAGAAATCTAAGTTCTTTTTTACTTTTAAAGACTTTCCTAGTAAAAAAACTAACAGACACTTTAGGCCTCATTTATGACATTCTGGCGTAGGGCAGCACAGCAAGACACCTTGCTGCACTGCTCTACATCAAAGTGAAAGGGTAGAAATGCACCATATTTAAGCAATACAGTGCATTTCTGTCCTTTCTGCCTGCCCTTGCTCCATTTCGGCAGCCTACCACCAACATAGGCACCCTTTCACTATAGTGCAAGGGTGCCTCCATTGCAGGCAGTATTGTTTTTGTGCAGGAAGCGACACCTTCCTGCACAAAAACATCCTAGGGGGCACACATAGAAAGAGGAAAAAAGAAGTTATTGCTCCTTGTTGCACCTCACCTTGGGAGGCTTACAGATTTGGTGCTTCCCCAGGTTTAAATGTTTTTGTAAATCTGGGGAAGCTTCAAATTCCATAGGTGTTGAGTGGGACAACCCAGCGCAATGCCCATGGAATGCCTCCTGGGTGCAGAGTAAGGCGACACAGCGATTTGCGTAGAGTCGTCTTACTCATGATTTATTTTTATTTTTTTTTAAATCTCTTTTATTAGATTTTTTTTTTTTCCTCTGTTTTGTAATACAAACATAATATATTAAACCAATGATACATTAGCACAATAAAATAGCAATATTTCTGAGAGCATGGTAACACTACATTTCAATAATTGACAGATTATTGCGTACTAAAACATAACTTGTATCTGCATCTCTATGTTAATGGATGTGCTTTTATCTCTTTAGTCACCGCTCGCCGCTAATTGCATTAGACACTGCTTCTATGCAAATTCACTTTGTAAATGCAGTTCCCAGCTAAACATGTGTCATTGAAATGTGATGCTTATAAGCGATCCGTATTTGGGTATTGCTGCGTTGCATAATGATCTAATGATCTACGGCGGCGTTGAGGCCAAGAGTCTACACATTTTTATTTTTATGCCAAGAAAGATATGCGAACTAAAAAAAAAAAAAAAACGCCGATTTATTCATACTGTTGGTGGGTTGGAAGCTATATGTCGAGGTGTGCTAAAGCCTGTGCTCAACTTGTGCACGTGTACGGATTTTATAAGAGTTGTGACGTTGCTAGCGCCCCTGGGGTATCACGGAAATAACTGACTGTTCAATCTATGTTTGGGGAAGAGGGCGTCTCGTCGGGGCATTTGTGGCGAGGGGGGGCATCTAGTTGCCCACAGCTTCATCAATGTCACTGGCTGGTTGTGAAGATGTTGAACTATCTGAGTCGTCTAGATGCATGAGCGCTTTGAGGGTAACGTCCCAGGACTGCGCTATCGGATACTTGCGTAGCCCCGCAGTTTCCTCTCTATGTAGTGTAATGCTCTCAGCCTGTGCCCACACCGCGAGGGATTTCACCCAGCTGACTTGTGTTGGGGGGCCGCTGTGTTTCCACCGTTTCGTGATGAGGCGCTTTGCCGTTACTAATCCCAAATCTCTGAACCTGGTAATTACTTTATTTTTTTTCGTCCTCTTACATAGTCCCAATATGCAAAGTTCCCATGTGTAATGTACCGGCATCTTGGTACACTTCGCCAATGCCGCGGTAACTGCATGCCAATATGGTTGAAGTGAGGCGCAGGACCATAGCATATGTAAAAGGTCAGCGCCTGCTAGTTGGCACCTTGGGCAGGAAGAGGTAGTGGTATTGAAGTATTTATTCATTTTATCTGGGGAGAGGTACGCCCTGTGTAGTATATATGTCTGTATGAGTTTAAATCTCGAACTACGTGGGATAAACGTGGGGCCAGCGAGTATCATGTCCCATTCCTTGTCTGTCCATAATTGCCCCCTGTCTGCAGCCCATCTCTCGCGGAGACTCGTCAGTGGTGTCAGTGTATGTGTAAGGAGAGCGGCCACCAACCAATGGACCACATGCGAACCTTCTCCCATGACGTGCAAATATTGTAAGAGCTGATGCGTTGGTGGCTCGGCAGTCATATCTCCCCAGGCCGTCGTCAAAGTCCGCATTATAGCTGCGTGTAGGAGAAAGTGACCCATAGGGATGTTATTCTCTATAGCTAAAGTTTCAAAAGTTAAAAGGGCGCCCTCTGCATATAAATCCCCCACTGTTTCCAATCCTGCCTCGTGCCAAACCATCAGTTCCGTTTCAGACACTTTCTCCCTGCCCCTAGGAGTTCCTACTAGTGGTATCACTGGGGCATAGGGGAGTGTGTTGCGAGTTAGCTGAAGGCTTCTTCGATAGCACCTGTAAGCTAGTTCAATGTACATTTGAGGTGGGCGGGGGAGCCGTGTAATGGGATGGAACAGGTGATAAAGTTTAGATTGAGTCCACGGTGGAGATGTTGTAGCAGTATCGTCTAGGTTCTTCCCACTCATCCATTTTGCCACCCACTGTAGTTGGGATGCTAGGTAATAGAGCTCCATGTTTGGAACTGCCAGCCCACCTTTGCTCGTTGGCGCATACATTTTCCATAATGCTATTCTGGGCCTTCCCTTATTCCAAATTAAGTCTCGGAAAATACTTTCCAAGTTCCTTAGTATCTTAACCGGGACATATACTGGGAGATTTGAAAAATAGTATAACAGTCTAGGCAATATGATCATCTTAGTTAGGGTAATTCGGCCCATTACGCTCAAGGGAAGAGTTTTCCAGAAATGCACCTGCGCTCGGATGGCAGCGATGGCTCTCATTAGATTGCCGTCAAGTACATCAGTAGGGGATCTATATACGTAGACTCCCAGATATCTGAAAGTGGTTGGGTACCAGGTCAGGGTGGTCCCATTGATTATTATATCTGTTTCAGTCATGTTATTGCTAAACGAGTATACTCCTGATTTTGTCCAGTTTACTCAAAGCCCGGACATTTTCTCAAATGTTCGGAAATTGTCGGCTATGCTTGGGGGTATATTCTGTAAATCCCTTATGTACAATAATAGATCGTCCGCATATAAGGAGACTGTATGTAAGCCGTCACCTAGTGGTATGCCCCAGCTCGCGCCACTGTCTCGAAGAATCACCGCTAAGGGTTCCATTGCGAGAGAGAAAAGCAATGGGGACAGTGGGCACCCCTGTCTTGTGCCCCGTCTTATGTGTAGCGCATCTGAGAGTAACTTACCCGTCCTAACCCGGACCGTGGGACGCTGATAGAGCAGTCGCACCATCTGTATGTAGCTTTCCCCTAAATCATATGTACGTAGTACCGCTGCAAGGTATGGCCATTCCAAAGAATCAAAAGCCTTCTCTAGATCGAGCACTAAGCAACCGGATCGTGGCCAAGGATCCGCAGCATATTTTTGTACTTTAAATAATCGGCGTATATTTATGGATGTGCTCCTAGTGGGGACAAATCCGTTCTGATCTGGATGGATTAATGTTCTAACTATCGGAGCAATGCGCTTGGCCAGTATGGAGGCAAATATTTTATAGTCTGTGTTAAGAAGCGCTAACGGACGATAAGAGCCAAGGAGTTCCGGATCTCTGCTTGGTTTTAATAGGGAAACCAGTGTCGCTTCATTTTGTGTGGTGGTGAGGGCAGAGTCCTCAATGGCGGCTTCATATAAAGTTGACAATTGTGGTACCAGGATGTCTGAGTATGCCTTATAGAACTCCGCAGGCAAGCCATCTGGGCCTGGTGACTTGCCATTGGATAATGAAAATATACTCTCTCTGATTTCCTCTTGTGAAATGGGTTCGCTGAGTTCCTCCTTTTGTCCTGGAGTGGGCTGCGGCAGTGCTAACTCTGCGAAATAGGACTGAAGATCTGCGGGTGTGGCTTGCAGTTGGGATTTATACAGTGCGCTATAGTGTGATGTGAATGCCTCATGTATATCTGTCTGAGAGCAGAGTTGGGTACCCTGCGCTATTCGTATGGACGTGACCGGTGAGGCTGCTACCTCCTGGCGAATCAGCCACGAGAGTAGTTTGCCCGCCTTATCTCCCTGATGATGTGTCCTTGCAGAGTGAGCTACATAATTTAAACAGCGAAGCCGGTCTAGCAATCGAGAATGCTCTTCTCTGTCAACAGCTGAAGATTCTGTAAGTTCTCCGGCTTCCTCATGTTCATTCACAGGTAACCTCTGCTCTATGTCAGTTAGCTCTCTTTCCAACTGTCTGCGCAATCCTGCTTGTGTCCCCAAGCAATGGCCCCTCATCACTACTTTAAATGCATCCCACTCTATTTGCGGCGTGGAGGCCGTGCCGGCGTTTGTGTCGAAGTATTGAGCGGCAGCAGTGGCTAATGAGCTACGAAAGGGTGCGTCTAGTAATGTGTCAGGTTGCAGCCTCCAGGTTGGAATTGGCGGCCTAGCATGTTCCCACTCTAGGTCTAGTGTGTGGGGGTTGTGGTCCGAATGTGTCCGCCCTAGGTAGTGTGCCGCAGTGACATTCGGCTGCAAGGTGGCTGAGATCATGAATCTATCGAGGCGCACATGTAGCCTGTGCGCCCCGAGTAATAGGAATATATCCTGTCAGTTGGGTTTCGGTGCCTCCATGCATCTGCCAAGCGCCATTGTGTCGCCCAATTGTTCAGTGCTCGCATGGCAGTGGTTATGTTAGTGCCTGGAAGGGGAGGAAACGAACGATCTAACGTGAGATCTAATACACTGTTGTAGTCGCCTCCTAATATCAGAGGAGTGTCATGCCAAGGTGCTAGTATCTGTGAAATGTTATCCAGAAAGGCCCCCTGTTCTGCGTTTGGCGCATAGAGCGATGCAACCACGATTGGCCTGCCGTCCAGTGTACCCTTCACTACTACATACCTACCCTCCGTGTCAATTTTCGTGTCAGTGACCTTAAAGGGAAGTCCTGGCCTAACCCATATTAAAACCCCTCGTGCATATGCTGAATAGCCCGTGGCATATAATTGTCACCGCCAACGACGGTGCAGATGTGTCAATTCTGATCTGGGTAAATGCGTCTCCTGGAGGAGAGCAATTTGTATATGGTGTCTCCTGAGATAAGAATAAATTAGATACCGTCGTGACGGGGTGTGTATTCCTCTCACGTTCCATGTACCTACTTTAACTGATGTCATTATATACACATATCAGTGGCAGTGGAGAAGCGAGTGAGTACGTCACAAGTAAACTGAACGTCACAGCTAGTAGAAGGCGCAGCACTATTGACTTCACAATGACAGAGTGTCTGGATTGTGTGTCCCAGCATATTATAAACGGCGTCCCAAACAATATTATATATATAAAAAATTCCAAAAGGGCGAATATGCAACGAGCAATCGTCCAAACTATGCATGAAAACAACATTCAAACAATGACTAGGGGGGTGATCTGCACACTATGCTGCAAGAAAGAATTAGTCTAATTTCGTAGCAGTATCTCAGGGGGCTCCCCAGGTATCGGCCAACATTAAAGGGGCAGAGGTCAAGGCTTCACCACAACAGTATGGGAATAGCATCAGATACTTGTTAAAGACATAGTGGCTATTATTAACTTTTGACATCAGCTCTGGTCCTATCTGTTTGTCAGTGACCTCGTTCCGGACGCAAAGCGGCTGGAGTATGTTTACCAATAAGGTAGTGCTCTGAGGAACGCAGTATGTAACAGATTATACTTGCTTGCTTGAACTGTCCTCAGATTTCACAACTCACAATAGAAGACCGTATTATGCACTTCAAATGATGTCACCAGATGTTTGTGGGGTGACGGTTGGTAATTCATATGAGTCCTGTGAAGTCCGTAAGTCATCGGAAAAGTCATCCTCGCTGGCCTGTTCCTGCTGGCTGAGAGTGGAGGCGCCTTCCTCCATCATAGACCCGTTGATGTCGTCCACTGCCCGAAGCGCCTCACGCTGCCCACTGAGCACTTGTTCATGGTCCGGTCTTACTCGTTGGGAGGCCTGCATCTGTTTACGCCTCCGCACCTTCCTGCGTCGACTAGATGGCACGCCGCGTGCTAGTTTTTGCGTGTCAGCCGCATCAGCTCCAGAGCCTGTGGGAACATAAGTGTCAATCCAGTCTTCCGCCAACTCCGAAGTATTAAAGAAGTGCGCTTTCCCGTTGGCAACCACTCGCAACCGGGCCGGATATAACAAAGAATATTGAAGGTTGTGTTGGCGCAAGCGTTTTTTGACTGCCATGAAAGAGAATCTTTGCTTCTGGACCTGTATCGTATAGTCTGGGAAAAACATTACTCTATGATTACCAACATGGACGTTTTGCAGTTTCCTGGTTTCTTGCAGTACGGCGTCTCTGTCTCTGTAATTGAGTAGGCGGATTAGGAATGGTCTCGGATTCGAGCCTGTGGGCAGAGGGCGTGCGGGCACCCTATGCGCTCGTTCCACCACAAAATGGGGCGAGAGGGTCCCCTCAGGCAGCAGAGAGCGGAGCCAAGTTTCAGCGTATGTTATTGGATCTCTCCCTTCCTCTTTCTCTGGCAGACCTATTATGCGAACATTGTTCCGTCTCGCCCGCCCTTCAGCATCTTCGACCCTATCTTCCAGGAAGTCTACTCTGTTAAGCAGGTTTTGTACATGTTTATCTCCTGCTGCTACTTGAGGAGTAATGTCAGCGATCGTAGTTTCCATAGTAGCAGTACGATCCGCCAATTTACTGTGATCAGCGCGCAGGTGGGTAAGGTCGATTGCTACTGTGTCTATCTTATTTTCAAGAGAGGTACGAATTTGGTTAAGTGTCTCACCCAGCTTCTCTACTGCCACGAGCACCGCGTCCAGCTTACTGGAGGTAGGGTCAACATGGGCCTGCTCCGCCATTTTACTTGGCTTAGTTTTAGATGCTAGGGGTGGCGCTAGGGTGCCTCCTACTCCTACCTTTGCACGTGTGCCGTGCGACATCAGGTCCGGACGTTTATACCTAGCGATCACTGGCCTGTGATATTATGCGCTATCGCCTTCCCCCGCAATTTCAGACACTCAAGACTTAAGGCATTGATGAATGCTTCGAGAGAGTTAGTGCAGATGGCCTGATGTATATCCTCACTTCACCTGTCTGCACGTTCCGTTGCCATACACGACTCAATAAGGAGAACTGTGTCACTGTCCACATGAAGCGTACCTTCAGTTCTGTGCTGTGCCTTGAGCTATGGTTCCTTCCACGTATGTACCTTTGGAAGCCTCCAGTCAGTCCCGGCTCCAACGGAGAAGTGGCAGGTTGTGTTCTCCACCGCCAGGTAATCGGGCAATAGAAGTGCGTGGCCCGCAGCTTTAATGTGGGATGTCCTAGCTTCTACTCACGACTATTTGAGGAGGGGGATAAGGTTGAGTGGTGGCGTTTCTGTTAGTATCCGGCTATGTACTCCACTGGGTCTTCTGCACTCTTCTGATGATGACTGTGGTCTAATTTGGTCGCTCCTGAGTTACCAGCCTTCAGATCGGTGGTTCACTTTAATCGACGAGGGGAGAGGGGTCGCCTCGTCACGACCACCGCTCTTCGCCAAAGGTGTATCTTGTTCCACTACCCAGGCCCCAGCCGCAGTTCAGCCGGGAGAACCTCTACAACGTCCATTGAGAGTCATCCAGCCTTGTGAGGAAGCTGAGAGTACAATGTCAAGTGGGTTGTATGCACATCTACCAGCTCGGCAGAGGAGGCCAACAGGCTGCCCCCGGGCACCAACGCAGAGGTGTAAGGGGATGGGCCCAGTAGTGATGGGCTGGGGGGTGCCTCACAGTGCGGATCAGCAGCAGGACCGGAGCAATTCCGCGAAGGGGGGGGGGGGAAGCACCCGAAGGAGCACGATGCAGCTGCTCACGCCGGGGCTCCCCACCCGTCCGGTCACTGTGCCCCCCTCCGCCACCCGCAGTGTACCTTAGAGCCAGGCGAGTCGAATCCACTGTATTTTGTATGCACCTTGCCGCCTCGGGGGCCCAATGTCACCACACACCGTCGCAGGCCGTCAGTGCCTCCGCATGCGTCCACTCCTCCAGCTCCGGATCTCTGGCGCAGAGGTAGGTCACTCAAGGCGTTCTGGCCGCGAGGGCGGCTGCTGAAAGCGCAGATGCGCAGGGGCCGTGCGGCCGAGGAATTGATGGGTGACTGCTCCGGTCTTATAGCGCCGGGTCACAGGATGCCGAGAGCGTTCCTCCGTGCAGGGCAACTCCGACCCTACACTCCGGCGCCTCGCCAGATCAAGTGCGCCACACGCCGAGGCCCTGTGGGCGGAGCCTGACTCCGAGTTTGCGTGCTCTGTATCCCCGGCCCGCTGCAGGCTCTCCCGGCGCCGCACTAGACCAGGGGTCCCGATGCGGAGCGAGGTCCTCGATTGACTGCAGACTCACCCCGGAGCCTCAGGCCACGTCCGGGCGCCGTGTCAGCGAGTCACGGCCTCTGCAGTGTAATTATATCGGATAAATGTGGCCAGAACAGGGAGCCCCCAACGGAGCTCTAGTCGAGCACGTCCTGTTCCATTGCTGGCTTAGCCACGCCCCGTCTTACTCATGATTTATGAGGCCACTCAAAGCCACACAGGATGGCTTTGCGTGACTTCATAAATCTTTATGAGAGCCCTGGGTTATGCATGTACCAATTTGCATGGTGCAAAAGTGATGCAGGGCTCTCATAAATAAGCCCCTTTGTATATAAAAAGAAATTTAAACTACCTCTCATACATGAGTAAGGCATTATGCAATATGCAGCACAGTTAATAGTATTCTTGTTGTGTTAAATTCATGGAGGCATGCTAGATCATCGGGTAATTTTCTTCTCTCTGCAGTCTGCAGCTGGGGCAGATGTAATGGACAATTTATTATTTTACTTTAATTTCAATGACCTTGCTCATCTCAGTCTGCCTTTCAATTGTACCCCGGCTCCAAAGAGGCAGATGTGTAATAATAATACTTCATCACACACATCACGTATAAAACACAGACATCCTGTCTGCCGTAAGTAGACAGTAGGAAAAATGATGCACTGCAGTACAGGGAAAGGAACAGGCTTTGTATTTTATTTGGCACATTTGTAACAGAGTATACCATCTGCAAAACTCTAAATCGGGCACTCAGTCCCACTTTACTTCCTGGGCTCGCCCTCTACCACAAATTATTTTCCAGAAATACCATCGCTTGGCAGTAATGAAAGTTAGAAACTCACTAAGGATATGTTCTACTAGTAATCAGGTTGGTATGCTGTGTAAGTAGGAAAGAGATGTCCTTAACGGGCAAGAACCGTCACTCACCCAAGGGTGATATGCTTCATCATTGGGCTCCCTCCGCACATCGGGGACAAACGGTCCCTGATGTGGGCTACAACTCCCCACCTAGTGTGGTGGTCTGGGGAGGAGCTGAGGTGTTTTAAGGCAAAGGGATGCCACAAAGTGTTCTTTCAGTCTTACATTACCACAAGATATATAAGGAGAGGGAAAGCAAACTAACAAAGCAGAAGAAATCTGCAGACTAGTACAGGCAGGAGGAAGTCAGCGACAGAAACATGAAATGTAAAGAAGGATAATGCAGGGATAACAAGAATTAAAAAAAACATTAGTTAGAGACATTAAAAAAAGGAGACAGCATAAAAAAATAAACAAGGCAAAATTATTCTAATTGTGAGGAGAGGTAAAAGTAAGGGAAATAACAGGACTTACTGGGGCCAGCAGAAGCATTGGCTGTGGCCGCGGCACTGGTGGTTCCACCCGCTGTGGCACTGGTGGTAGCAGCCCCTTCACCCACCTTACATGCCCTCTTGCCATTGGGTGCTGATGTAAGAAATAAAAAGATTAAAAAAATAGATTATTGGTACAGTTAATCTTTCCAAAAATATTTTGTCAGGCAGACGCATTAGCATTGTATGTTTCAAAATCAGATCTTGTATCAAATCAAATCAAATCAAAGGGCATTTATTGAGCACACAAATCACCCGAAAGTCTCATGGCGCTTACGGACAGCTCAGGGGTCAGCTTGGAAGGGGAGGGCTAGTTAGTTTTCGAACAGCCATGTCTTCAGCTCTCTGCGAAATCAGTTATGATCAGTGATGTTGTGGAGGTGCGGGGGCAGTTTGTTCCAGAGAGCGGGTGCGAGAAAAGAAAATGACCTTCCTCCATCTCTAATAGTACGGATTCTGAGAGGTGTGAGAAGTGATCTATTGCTGGATCTCAGAGTCCTGCGAGGCTGGTACCAGCTTAGTTTTTCGGCCCAATAACCCGGACCTCTACCGTACATATTTTTATGTGTTAAACATAGGGTTTTAAAATGAATTCGCTTCCTGACAGTGAGCCAGTGGAGGAATCTCAGATTATGGGCTGAAGAGGATCTTGACGGGAGGTTAAGGACAAGCCTGGCTGCGGTGTTCTGCAGAACCTGAAGCCTGGAGAGAAGATCTTCATTTATTGAGGACAGCAGGGCATTTCCGTAATCCATACGGTTGATGATCAGTCCCTGGACTAGTGGTTTCCTGGCTTCTATCGGAATCCATTTGAAGACTTTGCGTAAGTTAAGCATTATGCCGAAACATGAGCCAATTATATTGTTGACCTGATTTTTCATTGATAGTTGGTTATCCATTTGGATTCCTAAGTTCCGTACTGTCTGTCTAGGGACTGGGCAGGGGCCAAGATTTAGAGGCCACCAGTCACTAGACCAGTGTTCGTGCGCCTTGCCAAACAGTACGATCTCTGTTTTGCCGCCGTTTAGTTGCAGATGATTTGTGCTCATCCACCTATCGACATGGGACATGCAGTCTTTAAAACGTGATTTTGTTTCAGTTGGATCTGGACCAAGGGTGATCAGGATCTGAGTATCATCGGCGTATGACACAACATCAAAGCCGAAAGATCTGATCACCCTGGCCAGCGGAGTCACGTATAGATTGAAGAGCGTTGGGCTCAAAATGGAGCCCTGCGGCACTCCCATCCTAACTGGCCTACTATATGAGACGGTGTCTTCTATCTGTACTGTGGTAGCTCGGTCCGTTAAATAGCTTCTGAGCCTTCCCTCTGACACCAATCTCCCAGAGCTGAAGTTCGAGGATGCTGTGGGAGATGGTGTCAAAAGCTGTTGATAGATCTAGCAGGACGAGAATAGATGACTGCCCTCTGTCCAATGCTAACCTGATGTTATTGGTTACTTCTACCAGAGCTGTTTCTGTGCTATGGGCGGCCCTGAAGCCTGATTGTGACGGATCCAGTAGTTCATGGCTTTCAAGATGGATAACGAGCTGTTGGTTGACCAGTGACTCGAGCATCTTCCCGAAGTAAGGGAGCAACGAGATAGGACGATAGTTAGTGGGGATTTTAGGGTCTGCGGTAGGTTTTTAGAGGATTGGCCTAACTTTCCATATCTGTGGGACCTCTGATTGGAACAGTGACCTATTAAATAGGTCAGTGAGACTGTCGAGCAGTACCGGAGCGATGATTGGGAGGAATTGCGTTGGCACCGGGTCCACAGGTGAACCCGATTTGATTTTTAACATGGCTCTAGTTACTTCCTCTGAATTACACTGGGAGAATTCCTCCAAAATGGGAGGAGAACCCGTAGATATAGCAGAATAGTTACCTAAGAGGTTTATATTGTCTTGAGGCGGAAAAGAGTTATGAATTGCAACGATTTTATCGTCAAAGAATTTGGAAAGAGAATCCGTACAGTCCTGTGAGATATGGGCGTGTATCTGCGCCGGAGGCGTCGTAAATTTTTTAAAGATTTTATAGAGCTCCTTATTTGAGTTAGCCGCCATTTCGATCCGATTTAGGAGAAACAATTTTTTTGTTTGCCTAATATTCTCCAGATAACTGCGGTGAATACATCTGTATTTTTCACGGTCCGTCGGATCTTTACTTTTTCTCCATTTCCTCTCCGCTGTCCTACAGGAGAGCTTCGCTATCTTCAGTTGCTCCGTAAACCGGGGAGCAGCTCTAGATTTGATTTTTGCCCTAGTAAGAGGGGCGATTTTGTTTAGCGCATCTGTTATTGCTCTCTCAAAGGAGGTTGCTGCCTGATCAATGTTGACTTCTAGGCTATTTTGTGGGGGGCTAAAATAGGTTGTAAAGGAGGAAGAGGTGACTTTTCGCCACAACCTTCGCCATATTGATTAATGCCTGAGGTCAGCTTTGGTAGTGTGGACTGGAAATAGCAAATTTTAATAGGTCATGGTCTGACCATAGTAGTGAAGATGGAGGTTCTACTATGATACCTTTTGAATTTGTGAACAGTAAGTCGAGTGTGTGGCCGGCAGTATGGGTAGGGCCTGTCACCAATTGGGCTAGTCCCAGAGTGCTCATATTTGTGATCAGCTGATCTGTATCCGAGTTCAATATCTCTGCATGATAATTAAAATCTCCTATTAAAAGGAAGAGATCAGAGGCCAATACTTGCGGGGCAATTGTCTCAAGCAACTTATATATGAAGTCGGTTTTTGGGCCAGGAGGTCTGTATACTAGAGCTCCTCTCCAAGTGCCGTGAGAAGGACCCTCTATTCTAAAAATACATAGTTCTAATTGGTCGACGCTCATGGTTTCTAAGGAGGAGATACTCACTCCTGGGATAGTGGCTATGAGTAAACCTCCTCCTCTTTTGCCCTTTCTATCCACTCTAATTATGTTGTATTGAGGTGGAAAGGCAATTGCCACATCTATGGAGGCATGCTCATGAAACCAAGTTTCCGTTATAAAGCAAATGTCTGGTGATTCCATGTCCTTAAGGCTCCATATTTCGACGGTATGTTTTGGAATGGAGCGTGCGTTGAAATATATAGCCTTTAATAATTTGGGAGTTTTAATGTTGTTCGAGTTACACGATGTTGGTGTTTTGCTCGATGGGGCCAATTCATTGAAACATGGGATTTCATGCACCCTGAAAGTAGTTGTATCTCCCTGTGTGACTGACTGTTCAGGATGGAAATGATTAAGATTTTTGAGTTCTTGACTAGAGTATTTTAACTTAGCCATTATGGTCACTTACCGAATAGACACAGGCACATAGGTGAAGGGAGAAGGGATCCTGGCGGCTGGCGGCGGTCTGGTACTAGTATTGAATTGATCTATTCCTAATTTTCTAAACATAAGCCCTATTCCCAATTTCCTAAACCTATACTACATTTGGAACTACTAATGCACTGGAATGAATGATCTTTGCTTCTCAACCCCCTTTGATGGGCCAACTCAGTCTCACTTTTCAATGCATAGATGCACACTTCACATCACTGGGAGATTGGAACTATATGAGCTACATAAAGAAAAGCACAGAGAACGCTAACTCAAAGATATTACTAGCACTATCTTAGTGACAGGACAGAAGAGTCCGCATGAGTTCCTAAACAATCAGTCCAAGCGAGTACCGATGTATACAATTAGATAGCACAGAGCACATGGCTAGCTCAAGCTGGATCACTAATTATTTGTAATGTAAACTTAACTTACCTCTGAGTGTGAGCAGTATGCTATTTGAAACAAAATGTATTTGCATTTTAGAAAACAAACATAAATAATTACTCACCGAGCTCCGCAACCCCAACACCCAGCAGGTCAAGTAGGTCCAATACCCTGTCTAGCATGTTGGCCCTGAGGTGTCAGCTGCTGGGTCATGCTCTGAACCCCAGTGGTCCAGCGCACAGACCAGCTCACTCTTCCCCAGAGTAGCCGATGCTCCCGCAGGGTGTACCCTCTCCCAGGCCTTCTGCCTGCTTCCAGCATGGAGAGGAGGTGGTGCTGCACAATAAAAAAAAGACAAGTGCGGCCACTCGACCTCTGAAAAAAATGAGGTGGGGCTGCACCCTTTGGCGGTGCTGGTGACTGCAAGGTGTGCGGCTTTTTTCAGCCACACTGGCAAAGCAACTTGCTGCTTGTTGCTCTGAGATGGTGCTGGGTAGGGGTGAGCGGCAAGCCCCACTCCGCCGGCGGACTTTATGGAGTTTTACCACTCCGCGCTTTGCTTGGAGTGCGGAGTTCACCAAAACTCCACAACCGCCGGCGGAGCGGAGTTAACTGGCGCACTCACCTCTTGTTAAGGCTGAACAACAGTGCCAAACTTCACCAGTTTCTGTTTTTGGAATCACTGCTCTCCCTATAGCAGCGCTGCAGATTTGTTGAGTCCAGTTGGGAGTGTCAAGGTGAGTGGCCGGGCGACTTGAATTTGGTTACTTTCAGAGTGCTGAGGACAGTCAAGGCAACATGTCTGTCCCATTGTTGTTCAGATAGTGAGAAGCATGCATGCACTCTGATGGCTGGACTTGCCTGGGGTAATGTCGCAGGTCATGGAGGAATCTCCTGGCACCCCTCGTGGAGAAGGAGCCGGAACCTTTGTCAGTGGTCCCTGAGCCAAAGCCTCAATTGGCCCCAGTGTGGCTCCCTCTCTGGCCCCACTCAGTGCTTAGAGAGAATGAGGCAGAGAGCCAGCAGGGCACAGAGGAGGGCAGAGAACAGCCAGCACTAAACCTTCCACATACCTATGCAGTATGCAAACAAAATCCCATGGACCCTGCTTGCTGCTCTGTTTACACTCCTTCTGCCACCACTGCCTGCCCCCACCTGAGCAATAGGTCAGCGTGTCTGCTGGACCCCAGCATCCGGTCCCCTCCCCGCTGGCCCAGCAGCCACAGGGCACCCGAGCAGGCCCGGAGCTGCCTACCAACACCCAGGGTGAGTTCCTGTAGCTGGGCTTCTTTTTGTTGTGCAGTATTGATTGGTGATTGGGTGTAACTTCGTGGAGTGGTTGGTGGAGGGGCTTGTCAGATTCTTCTTTGTTAGTTAGGTGGTGATGGCAATTATTGATAGGCTAATTCTACTTCAGGTGATTTTGAATGATCCATTCTGTCTTGTTCCATGTCTGAGGGTGTCTCATGCACTAAGCTTTCCTTTTCGCTGCTTAGGAGGTTGCATGGGGTCTGCAAGTGAGAACTGTGGGCTTCACCTTCACCCTTGTGCCCATGGCTGGTGAATTCCCTGGATGAAATGTGCGAACCAAAGCACCCAGCAAACACACAGGGTGGCTATGGCATGTGGGAACTGGAAAGTGCAAAGGTCGGGGCTGAGCCGTGATCAGTAAAAGTGAAGCTGGGTATGTTGTCATGTAAAAAAAATATACAAATCAGTGGAAAAACATTGAATTTGAAAGACTGCACACTCAACGGCCTCCGTGTTTGCCACCATTTGTTAATCTGCTGGCTAGGGCCTGATGAGTACGAGACACGACTAACTGCTCTGTGATTGGAAATGGTAGAACCAACAGGTCAAAGAGGCGTTGCGCAGAAAAACCCTTTGTTTGTATCTGTGGCTAAGAGCCATAGGGGTGGGCGAACAATACTCCACCTGCGCGTAACTCTGCAGAATTTGGCAGAGCTTTATGGTCACTCCATGGAAATCTGCGTAGTGAAACTCTGCAAGCTCTGTCCGGCCCTAGTGCTGGGGTGGAAAAAAGAGAAGTACGAAGAAAAGGGAAAAAGCAATGCAGAATGGAAGAACTAAGAGAAGTAGATGAAAGAGAAAACAAAAAGAATTGCAAAAAGTCACAGAAAAAGAAAAAGACAAAAATGTAAAATACACAAAGACACACTGATAAAAAAGGTAAATGAGGGGTGGATGAATGGGATAAGAGGAGGAATTGAATAGATGTAAATGAGATTTAAAAAGCAGGCCCAGCACCATGCACAGAACATAAAGCAGGTAAAACAAAATGGCCACGCACATGAGGGCCGCATGGTGGCGTTCGCACTGATTTTTTAGTGCAGAACATGCTACTGTCCTGAAAAAGTTGTACAAATGAGCGGACAAGCATTCTTCTGCCCGTTTGAGGAGTTCTGCGGAATCGCGCTGTGATAATGTGATGGGTGTAGCTGTCCCGTGAACCCCTCCGGTATAGACAACCGTAGGCTAGGGTGTTCTTTGTAACTTTGTTTATTTCAAAGAAAGGTCAAAATATGCATATGTCCCGGTTCATCCAATGGTGTCCTTCTCGGGTCCTTCCTGGAGCGTAGTTCTCCGGTGGAGGGCCGGGGGGGGAAGAGGGAAGAGAGACGGGAAGGAAAAAAGAAAATAAGACAAGTATTAGGCCGCTGGCCTTTGATGCTTAGAGGGGGGTATTGTGCACGCCTTCACCAGTACCCTAACAGTGTGGTGCCTATGTGAGGGACTGAGTGATTAGCTGGGTGCTTTTCTTAGACCTGCCCACCAGCCCTTTAAGGAAAAAAAACGTGCAACTGGCACTTGCCTGTGTCCACGACCCTCTGGGGCCGTGGTAATGGGAGATCCAGCCTCCTTAGTTCCCTCAGGAGTACCGGTCTTGAACACAGTGCTCTTGGAGCGTCCCTCATGGTCTTCACTCGCCTCCTCCTCCTCTGGCTCTTCCGGGGTCATCTGCACCTCGATGCCGCTCTTCTCCACTTCTCTGCTTTCTCCGCTGCCACTCCACCTGGTCCTCTCACGCCGTGGTTCTTCCTCTCCTCCGTACTCCGGTCGCAGAACCACTGTGTTTTCCCCCGGCGTTCCTTTTCTGCTCTCCTCGCCCGTCACGTCTCTGCCAGAACGTGCTGCAACCACTAGCAGGTCACCCTCACTTCCTGGTTGGATTATGCCGGCTGCCATTTTGGAAGTCCCGGGATCGGCGGACTCATCACAGGTGCCAAGTTTTTTTTGGAACTCTGCGGAATTCTGTGGAGCACAACTCAGTGAGATCTGCCCAGGTCTTCTATTTACCAACGAAAAAACTGCAATCAATAGCCTTATCCTGGTGTCGTGATAAATCTATTGCGATCTCAGTGACCTTGTCAGTGTGTTGCTCCCCCACCCCACAGCTCCGCCTGGTAGCTTTTGCCCCTTGCACTTCCAGGTCTCATGTGTTTGAGGCCCTCCTCCACCCGCAGGTACCTGCCTGTGCCTCATCCCTGGTGGGCCAGTGGTGAGTCTCTCTGCTTTCCTGTTTTCCTTCTGTTTCTGCTGTTTTTGCCTTTTGCTTTATTGCTCTTTTTCTAATTTTGCTCTTTTTCTATTTCCTCTATTTTTCCTCTCAATCTGTGCCTTTCTGTGTTTTTCACCCTTGCCGCTGCTGAGCCCCCATGGCTTCGGCCCCATCCAGCACCGCTTCCCAACTCCCAGCTGTCCAGCCCTCCCCTCCTCAACACTAGTGAATGGCGGCCGCTGCGCGGTCACACGCAGTGGGCGCGCCATAGGCAAGCCCGTTTGCACCCGTCCGCACCTGGGCTGCGCCCAGCTGCAGGAACCCTGGTTCCCGGATGTAGGAAGGTGGAATCTGACTATATGGTTGCCCCCACTTTTTTCCTGGTGTTTTGCTGGTTTATGACTTAGTTGGACTGGGACCCTGCTATTCAGGGCCCCAGTCTATCTGCTCTCTCTAAACGACATGGAGTGCACTCTAGGTGCACTAGTGATTGGATTCTGTGGTGCCTTATGAGTCCCTAGTATATGGTACCTTAGGTGCCAAGGGCATAGGTACTTCACAGGCCTACCAGGGGCTGCAGCATGTGTTATGCCACCCCTGGGAAGCAGTCTAAATCTGACACCACAGGCCTGCTACTGCAGCCTGGGTGAGGTGGTGCTAGCACCCCTCACTGAGATATAGGTTTCCTATATCTCTCCTGCACACACATATAAACCTATCAGTCGCCCCTAAGGCAGGCCCTATCAATCCTGAGGGCAGGGTGCTTGGCTTCTATGTGAGGGGGTGCCTCTGCCTGAGCAGGGCCCCTCTGCAGCTCTCAGAGTCTATTCTCTGGTGCTGTTTGTGGATGCGGTTAAACCATATACTATTTAAGTGCATTATATCCTCGCGGTAAATGCTAACTTTGGAATGGCTGCATCAAAACATGTCGTGTTTGGTGTCAAACATCTTGGAATACTACCCCCCGCCAATCTTGGCGGCGGGGGTAGCATTCCACCCTTCTAGAGGGATAAGACATGTACCTGCTGTGGAAACGCGGTAGAATCCTAAAGAGCCCTGGCATCACAAAATGGATGCCACCAGTCACAGACACTGGGCTGCCCTCCTGCTGATGACCGAAACTCGCAGTGGAGGAAGCCCAACAATAGGCATCCTGTCACAGGGAGGTGTAACCACCTCCCAGACAGGGTTTAGTGTATTGGGGCTGGGTGGGTGCACTCTTAGAGTGCTTTGAAGTCCTGCACTGGGGGAGCAGAAGGCTCCTCTGTGCATATGCCAGTTCAAACCAGCTCAGGGGCTACCTGCCCCTGCTCTGGCGTGAAACTGGACAAAGGGAAGTGGGTGTAGCCACCCCCTCGACCCTCCCATAGGTGGGGTCATAGAGCTAGTCCATCCCCTCTTTTTAGTATAAGAGGGGGAACCTTGCCATTGCAAAGCAGATAACCCCTGGGCGACGCTCTACAGAAGAATCCTGGCCCTTCGACGTTCCACTACCTTTGGAAGACAGAAGAATCTCCCTTGGAGTCAAGGAGTGACTCCCCTGCTTGGCAGGCACCAAAAACGACAACGACGGTCGCAAACTACGCCGCTCCCGCCGGAGTCCGAAGTCCCTGCAGCCCAAGAAGTGGATTTCCTGACTTCTCCAAGGCCATCGTGAGTCCCCAGCGAAGCTGAGGCAAGTGGACCCCACGAGTGATGAGGAACCGTGACCCCTGGGTACCATGCACTATTGTTGAGTGCAACCCCTTCACAACGTTCCACGAACTTGTGCTTTGGACCACGTGTGGTCCCGACCTCTGGCAGGAAGCCCTCCAAAGATCAGAGGCCTACACCGTTTCGAGTGACCGTGGGCCCCTGTTGAGTGATTCCGCCCGAGGTGTCTTCGCGATCCCTTGCCAGCCGGCTCGTGGGTCCCCAGAAGACTTCTTAAAAAAACCAAAGGGCTCCCCTGGTTGCTCCAGGCCTGCCCTGACTTACCCTCGCTGGGTGAGTCCCCCAGACCTTGCTGGTCTGTGCCATCGACTTTTCTTCATCTCCCCGAGACTTGCTGTTGCCAAGGCTTGTTGGCTCCAATCGAGTTGCCGACACCGCAGTAAGCTGCAGACTTCGTGGGACACACAGAATCCAGCTTCTGGTCGTCATCGACGCCTCCTGGACCTCGTGGCTGAAGAGTCAAGGCACCCGCAACTGACCTGAATCAACCGACGACGGTGGGCATCCATCTTCCTTGCCCCGAGTCACTGCCAAGTGACTTTGAACACTGTCCCCTCTGCTTTCAGGTCATCCTTCTTCAGAATCCAGGCTTGGATTCCACCGGACACTTCTTCAGCTCCCGCAAGCAGCAAGTCTTCTTTGTTCGCCATTGAAAACGACGCCGCGACCCGACACCAAAGGACACCTATGCACCCGGCTTCCCTGGGTGAGGTAACTCCAGCACTACGGTGCTCCTGTGGGTGTGGGCCCTAGAACTACTTACCCTGTAAGTGACTTGCTTGTAGGTTCTCCCGAAGTCTCCTAGAACTCTTAATTTCCAACCGCGACTTGCCCCATTGAAGTTAACGGCGATCCGCGCCTGTGTATCCACACTGCACGCGTCCCCCGTGGGTCCTTTACTTACCTGCCTTGGGTGGTTTCGTGAGGCCCCAGCACTTCTGAAGGCCCTAGGCCTTGTCTCCCTGCAAGTCGTTGTTGCTAAGTCCCTTTTTTAGTATATGGTCTGGTACGCCCCTAGGGCCCCAGCCATATTTTGTGCTTAACTTATTGTGAAACGTTGATTTGTGCATATGTTTGTCTTCTAATCTCATAAAGAGATTAGTAGAGAGTTATTTAGAAATAAATACATATATATTTGATATATATACCTGTGTGGTGTCTTTTCATTTGGTGATTCAAGAGATTATATGGTAAAACAAGCTGCTTTACATTCCTTCGAGACTTAGCCTGAAGGCTGCTCTCCACAGCTACCACTAGGATAGCTTTCTTTAAAAGGTTGTTTTAAACCTATCTACCATAAGAGTCGATTTGCCCTGGTGCAAGGTGTCCACTTTAATTAGTGAACAGCATATACCAGGCCAACTTCTCACATTGGTGGGCAGCGTGTGGGATTCCAGCTTGCCATTGTTTTACCAGAAAATCTCTATTTGAATTACTAACTGAAAACCATTATAGGTACTCAAGGTACATATAAAGTCAAGCTTAGTATCAATAAGTTCTACTGAACTTAGAGCTGTGTGCCAAGGGATAGCACACCCTTTCCACAGCTCAAGCTAGGATCAGTAGGCCACAAACTAGTGTAGGTAGTACAACACTGCACAACACTAGAATGTCCTTAAGGGGTGGACCCAGTGGATCCACTCAGCCTCAGTATAAGGACATGGCTTTCTCTGACTTGAGAGCCATGTGTGTTGACAGACACCTGAGGCTAGGACAGAGTCCCTCAACACTACACCTGATAGATCTGCTGACAGCAGATGACCTTAGATTGGCTCTAGGAGCTAAAGGGTCTGAATCAGTGGGTGGGTCAGTCATAGTATCTGGGTCAGATGATGAAAATCAGAATGACCAAGACTCTGTGATTGAAGGGCCAGGCTTCAAGGGGCCTGAAAAGGACAGAGGAATTCTCCCTAAGAGAACTGACAGAGAGGAGGAGAGGCACAGATCCCCTTCCAGGGAATCTGACCACTCTTATCACTCTGGCAGAGAATTTGTCCAGCAGAGGAGCTCATACTTTTCCTTAAGAGAGACCTCCTCTGAGAGAAGGTGCAAACTGCTCCAGTATGAGGAAGCCAGAGTGGCCCTCAGAACCAAGCAGTTGGCCCTGGATAGGGAAGCCCTGGAGATCCAGAGAGCTTCTAGAAAAGAGGGTTTAGAACCCCCTGGTGGCAGCAACAGTGTCCCTAGAGGCAGAGAATATATTCCTGACCATAGGAACCTGAGCAAGGTTGTTCCTCCCTACCAGAGTGGGGATGATATCCACAAGTGGATAACTGCTATGGAGAGGGCCTGTAGAGTACAGCAGGTCCCCCAAAAGCAGTGGGCAGCAATCTTGTGGCTCTCCTTTTCAGATAAAGGAAGAGACAAGCTCCTCACTGTTAGAGAGGAGGATGCTGATGATTATGAGGTCCTGAAGAGTGCACTGATAGATGGGTTTGGCTTAACCACTGAAGAGTACAGGTTGAAGTTCAGAGATACCCAGAAGGCACAGACTCAGGACTGGACAGACTTTGTAGATTGTGCATCCAAGGCTCTGGAGGGTTGGCTGGTTGGCAGTAGGGTTACTGATTTCAAAGGATTTTATAATCTAATGATGAGAGAACAGATCCTTAATAATTGTCAAAACCAGCTTTTACACCAGTACCTGGTGGACTCTGATCTGACCTCTCCCCAAGAATTGGGAAAGAAGGCAGACAAATGGGTCAGAACCAGAGTAAGGCCTAAGAATCAGGGTGGTGACCACAAGAAAGATTCTACCAAGTCCCAAGAGAAAGGTGGGGATAAATCTAAGGATAAGTCCACTACAGGGCCCCAAAAGTCCTCTTCTGGGGGTGGGTCCCAAACTCCTTCCTCTCCTGAAAAGAAACCCTATTGCCATGTCTGTAAAAAGCCTGGGCACTGGAAATCTGATCCCAGTTGTCCCAGGATTGGCAATAAAGAAAATGTTCCTCCAACAACTACTACCACCCCTCCTGGTACTACCAGTAGTAATCCTCCAGTTGGGAGTAGTGCACCCAAAAAGTTAGGTGCTTTTGCAAGAGGAACAGAGGTGGGCCCTAGTTCAGACAGGACCCCCTCAACAGACTCCTCAGATTCTGATGGTGGTATAGGATTTGCCACCTTTACCGTGGGTCCCACAGCATTGGGCAGGTACAGACTGGAGCCAATAATTAATGCTCAAAAAGCTGTGGCATTTAGGGACACAGGGGCTAGTGTCACCATGGTGGCAGGGAAACTAGTCCCCCTCACCAGCTTTTACCTGAGTTTAAATACCAGGTGACCAACATTGATGGTGTCAGAACAGAGCACCCCATGGCCATAGTCAATCTCAGCTGGGAGGGGGTCACAGGCCCAAAAAGAGTGGCAGTGTCCCCAACCTTACCTGTAGATTGCCTGATGGGCAATGATCTGTAAATTTCAGCCTGGGCTGAAATTGAACACCAAACCCATCTGAGGATGTTGGGTGTCCCTGTAAAGGTTAGTGGGGCTGTGATGGCCACAGCCCCAGCCCAAGATTTTGGAGAGATGGAGCCTGGAAGAATGGCCCACTCTCCCCCAGAAGAGAGCACAAGGGTTGAAGAAAAGTCTTCTTCCCTCCAGACAGTAGGTAAGGGTCAGCCTCCTCAGGGAACTGACCCTCCCCTAGTGAAGGAACTGCCACAGAGGTAGTCAGGCCTGGCCTGGCCCCACCCCTGATGGCAGAGGACCCTTCCAAGGTGGTACCCAGTCTGGAGCAGGTAAACTGCCCCTCTCTACCCTGCCTCAGTCAGCCCAGGGCTGCAGAGGTCAGGGAGGTCAGTGGACCCCCAGGGCCCCCTGTCCAGAGGAACCCCCCATCAGCAGATTAGGGGCACCCAGTCTAGTAGCCCTAGCCAGGTGAAAATTCCTCAACCCACTGAGGGATCCCCCATACCTTTATGTAGGGACCACCCCCAGAAGGACTCTGTTAGGCAAGGGCAAACCTGGAACCAAAAGGTTCCAAACATGCCATGTCCCTCCAGTGTTCCACCCAAAGGGACCCAACCCCCAGCTGTAGGCAGTCAAAGGTTGACCCTTAGAGCAAAGTGCAACTCAGTCATGGAAAGACAGGCATACATGGTGACCAGTGATCTGAGGAAGCTGAGGCCAACCTTCCTAGGGCCTCACTTCCCTACTCAGACACCCCACCAGCCTTGTACTTTACCAAAGCACACCAGAGGTAGTGATTCCCCATGGTGGAGACCCTCTCATACCCTTAGGGTGGGGGATTGCTTAGGGGACCATAAGACAGGGGGCAACCATGCTAGTGCAGGTGCTTCCTTATATGGCCACTTAATCAATAAAGGCTCAACTGGTCAAGGTTAGCCTTATCTCCTTTCGTTTGGGGGGGTTATGTAGGAAGGTGGAATCTGACTATATGGTTGCCCCCACTTTTTTCCTGGTGTTTTGCTGGTTTATGACTTAGTTGGACTGGGACCCTGCTATTCAGGGCCCCAGTCTATCTGCTCTCTCTAAACGACATGGACTGCACTCTAGGTGCACTAGTGATTGGATACTGTGGTGCCTTATGAGTCCCTAGTATATGGTACCTTAGGTGCCAAGGGCATAGGTACTTCACAGGCCTACCAGGGGCTGCAGCATGTGTTATGCCACCCCTGGGAAGCAGTCTAAATCTGACACCACAGGCCTGCTACTGCAGCCTGGGTGAGGTGGTGCTAGCACCCCTCACTGAGATATAGGTTTCCTATATCTCTCCTGCACACACATATAAACCTATCAGTCACCCCTAAGGCAGGCCCTATCAATCCTGAGGGCAGGGTGCTTGGCTTCTATGTGAGGGGGTGCCTCTGCCTGAGCAGGGCCCCTCTGCAGCTCTCAGAGTCTATTCTCTGGTGCTGTTTGTGGATGCGGTTAAACCATATACTATTTAAGTGCATTATATCCTCGCGGTAAATGCTAACTTTGGAATGGCTGCATCAAAACATGTCGTGTTTGGTGTCAAACATCTTGGAATACTACCCCCGCCAATCTTGACGGCGGGGGTAGCATTCCACCCTTCTAGAGGGATAAGACATGTACCTGCTGTGGAAACGCGGTAGAATCCTAAAGAGCCCTGGCATCACAAAATGGATGCCACCAGTCACAGACACTGGGCTGCCCTCCTGCTGATGACCGAAACTCGCAGTGGAGGAAGCCCAACAATAGGCATCCTGTCACAGGGAGGTGTAACCACCTCCCAGACAGGGTTTAGTGTATTGGGGCTGGGTGGGTGCACTCTTAGAGTGCTTTGAAGTCCTGCACTGGGGGAGCAGAAGGCTCCTCTGTGCATATGCCAGTTCAAACCAGCTCAGGGGCTACCTGCCCCTGCTCTGGCGCGAAACTGGACAAAGGGAAGTGGGTGTAGCCACCCCTCCCTTGACCCTCCCATAGGTGGGGTCATAGAGCTAGTCCATCCCCTCTTTTAGTATAAGAGGGGGAACCTTGCCATTGCAAAGCAGATAACCCCTGGACGACGCTCTACAGAAGAATCCTGGCCCTTCGACGTTCCACTACCTTTGGAAGACAGAAGAATCTCCCTTGGAGTCAAGGAGTGACTCCCCTGCTTGGCAGGCACCAAAAACGACAACGACGGTCGCAAACTACGCCGCTCCCGCCGGAGTCCGAAGTCCCTGCAGCCCAAGAAGTGGATTTCCTGACTTCTCCAAGGCCATCGTGAGTCCCCAGCGAAGCTGAGGCAAGTGGACCCCACGAGTGACGAGGAACCGCGACCCCTGGGTACCGTGCACTATTGTCGAGTGCAACCCCTTCACAACGTTCCACGAACTTGTGCTTTGGACCACGTGTGGTCCCGACCTCTAGCAGGAATCCCTCCGAAGATCAGAGGCCTACACCATTCCGAGTGACCGTGGGCCCCTGTTGAGTGATTCCGCCCGAGGTGTCTTTGTGATCCCTTGCCAGCCGGCTCGTGGGTCCCCAGAAGACTTCTTAAAGAAACCAAAGAGCTCCCCTGGTTGCTCCAGGCCTGCCCTGACTTACCCTCGCTGGGTGAGTCCCCCAGACCTTGCTGGTCTGTGCCATCGACTTTTCTTCATCTCCCCGAGACTTGCTGTTGCCAAGGCTTGTTGGCTCCAATCGAGTTGCCGACACCGCAGTAAGCTGAAAACTTCGTGGGACACACAGAATCCAGCTCCTGGTCGTCGTTGACACCTCCTGGACCTCGTGGCTGAAGAGTCAAGGCACCCACAACTGACCTGAATCAACCGACGACGGTGGGCATCCATCTTCCTTGCCCCGAGTCACTGCCAAGTGACTTTGAACACTGTCCCCTCTGTTTTCAGGTCATCCTTCTTCAGAATCCAGGCTTGGATTCCACCGGACACTTCTTCAGCTCCCGCAAGCAGCAAGTCTTCTTTGTTCGCCATTGAAAACGACGCTGCGACCCGACACGAAAGGACACCTATGCACCCGGCGTCCCTGGGTGAGGTAACTCCAGCACTACGGTGCTCCTGTGGGTGTGGGCCCTAGAACTACTTACCCTGTAAGTGACTTGCTTGTAGGTTCTCCCGAAGTCTCCTAGAACTCTTAATTTCCAACCGCGACTTGCCCCATTGAAGTTAACGGCGATCCGCGCCTGTGTATCCACACTGCACGCGTCCCCCGTGGGTCCTTTACTTACCTGCCTTGGGTGGTTTTGTGAGGCCCCAGCACTTCTGAAGGCCCTAGGCCTTGTCTCCCTGCAAGTCGTTGTTGCTAAGTCCCTTTTTTAGTATATGGTCTGGTACGCCCCTAGGGCCCCAGCCATATTTTGTGCTTAACTTATTGTGAAACGTTGATTTGTGCATATGTTTGTCTTCTAATCTCATAAAGAGATTAGTAGAGAGTTATTTAGAAATAAATACATATATATTTGATATATATACCTGTGTGGTGTCTTTTCATTTGGTGATTCAAGAGATTATATGGTAAAACAAGCTGCTTTACATTCCTTCGAGACTTAGCCTGAAGGCTGCTCTCCACAGCTACCACTAGGATAGCTTTCTTTAAAAGGTTGTCTTAAACCTATCTACCATAAGAGTCGATTTGCCCTGGTGCAAGGTGTCCACTTTAATTAGTGAACAGCATATACCAGGCCAACTTCTCACACCGGACCTGCCACCACTATGATGCCACCAGCCTCCACGCCCTAAACACGAGACATTCCACCACCTGCCACCTCGTGTCACGAATGACACCCAGGGCCCATTCACCTCTCACATATGCAACTGCACACCAGATCCACCAACCGCACAACCTTCAAGAACCAAACCCAACCGCCTCAGCTGCATCCTACTCAACACCGGCACCCTCAAAAGACACATCGTGGGGATCTGGGACCTGCTTGACTCCATCTCACACAATGTGCCTTCTTCACGGAAACATGGATGAACTCCACCGCAGCCCTGGATATTGCAATCGCCAACCCCGATGGCTACAATGTCATCCATAAGGACTGCACCAACCAACCGGGAGGAGGCATTGCCATCGCACACAAAAACACCCTCCTTCTCACATCCAGCTCCGATGACCACTCACCTGACATGGAACACCACCACTTCCAGATCCAGACCAACCCAAACACCACCCTCCACGGCATCCTCGTCTGCAGACTTCCCAGATCCCGCCCCCTTCAGCAAAACCATAGCTGACTTCATTGCACACCACGGTCTCACCTAAATGGACTACACCCTTCTCGGCAATCTCAATTTCCTCCTGGACAACCGCAATGACTACAACACCAGCTCCCTACTGGAGAGCCTCACTGCCATCAGACTCAAACAACTGGTCACCTCTTCAACCCACTCAGCAGGACACACGCTCGACCCCATCTTCTCCGCAAGCAACAACATTTCTGTCAGCCACACCTCCGAGCTACATTGGACCGACCACCACTGCTTCCACTTCTCCTTCACCAAACCCACGGTACACCACCACGCGCACCAATATCCTGGCAGATGCTGGAACAAGGTCACTGAAGACCAGCTCACCACCTCCCTCAGCAACACCCTACCTCTGACATTCATGGACGCCAAAGCCACCGCACACAACCTCCACCTTTGGATCTCCAACTGCACCAACACACTGGCTCCCCTCAGGAAACCCTCGGGCAAGCAGCCCTCCAAGAAAGCCAGCTGGTTTTCTCCTGCCCTCCAAGAGTCCAAGTGCACCTGCAGATGGCTTGAGAAAAGATGGAGAAGCAGCAAGATCTTGACAGACCACGCAGCCTTAAAAACAGCTATCACCGCACACCACCACTTCATCAGAACAACAAAGAAATCCTCCATACAGGAATGCATCAATGCCAACACACACAACAGCAAAGAATTCTTCACCATGCTCAAAGAATACACCAAACCCAGCACTGAGAGAGCAGACATTCCCCCTCTCAAGACCTCTGTGACAACCTCACCACCTTCTTCCACTGCAAGATCAAGAAGATCTATGACAGCTTCACAACACAAGACCCACCCACCCCACCAGCAACCACTGCACCCAATGGCTCCAGACCACAGCAGAGCCTGCCCAATGGACCCCCCTCACCTCTGATGACACCCTCAGGATCATGAAGAGTGTACACTCTGGAGCCCCCTTCGATCCCTGCCCTCATCACATCTTCAACAGAGCCCGCACCTCCATCGCCCCGAACTCTGCCGCACCATCAACTGCTCCATCGAGTCTGCCACCTTCCCTGAAGGCTGGAAACACACAGACATCAACCGCCTGTTGAAGAAACCCTCTGCCGACCCGACGGAACTCAACGAAACAGTCCCATCTCTCTGCTCCCATTCCCAGCCAAAGTCATAGAGAAGGCCATCTATGCCCAATTCTCCTAGTTCATCGAAACAAACCACATCCTGGACCTCACCCAATTGGGCTGCAGAAACAATCACAGCACCACAACCACTCTCCATGCTGCTACAGATGACATCCGCACCCTCCTTTACAAAGGCAAAACTGCAGCCCTCATCCTCCTGGACCTTTCAGCCACCTTCGACACTGTCTCCCACCACACACCTCTGCACAAAACTCCATGACTTCGGCATCCGCGACAAAGCCCTAGAATGGATCGGCTCCTTCCTCAGCCAACTGAACACAGAGAGTCAAACTTCCACTTTTCTACTCGGAACCCACAGAGATCAGCTGTGGAGTGCCTCAAGGATCCTCCCTGAGCCCCACCCTCTTCCAAATCTACATGGCCCCACTTGAAGCCTTCAGCAGCAGTCACAGACTCAACATCGTCTCCTATGCCGATGACACTCAGCTGATTGACTCCCTCACAGATGACCCACCAGCCACCAAGAGCAACTTCCACAATGGGATGAAGGCAGTCACCACCTGGATGAAGGACAGCTGTCTCAAGCTCAACTCAGACAAAACCAAAGTCCTCAATATGAGCTCCAACCCCTCTGCCTGGGATGACTCCTGGTGGCCCACAGTGCTTGGAACCCCCTCACACTCACGGACCACGCATGAAACCACAGCATCATCCTGGACTCCTCACTCTCAATGAACTGCCAAATCAACACTGTCTCGTCCTCTTGCTTCCACATGATCCACCTGCTTCGGAAGATTTTTAAGTGGATCCCCACTGAGTCAAAGAAAATGGTTACCCATGCACTGGTCAGCAGCAGACTCGACTACGGCAACACACTCTATGCTGATACCACCCAAAAGCTCCTTAAGAAACTTCAGAACACCCAGAGCGTCTCTGCAGACTCATCCTGAACATCCTCAGCTACAGCCACATCACTGGTCACCTGAGAGACCTCTACTGGCTGCTGATCAACAAATTAATTACCTTCAAGCTCCTCACGCATCCCGACAAAGCCCTCCACAACGCCGGACCTGCATACCTCAACCACCAGCTCTCCTTCTACACACCCACCAGACAACTCCACTCCTCCAACTTGCCCTACTCACCATCCCACAGATTTGCAAAACCATGGCTGGAGGAAGATCATTCTGCTACCTCGCTGCGAAGACCTGGAACTCCCTGCCTCTACATCTCAGGCAATCACCGTCGCTGCATCAATTCAGGAAGGACCTCAAGACCTGGTTCTTCGACTGAACCGCAGTTCCCGCCCACCAGCACCTTGAAACCCTAATGGGTGAGTAGTCGCGCTTTACAAGAAACCTGATTGATTGAATCTTTGTTTGGCCACCCATGAATTGCAAAAAAAAGTTTATGTCATTAAGCAGCTGTTCTGGTGGCCCACACTAGTGAAAGATGTGGAAATTACGTGGCTTAATGTGTAGTCTGTGAAGTGGATCACTGATTACCTTAGTGTGTATTAGTATTGATGGAGCACGATTTTTGAAAATAAAATCTGCTCGATGAAATCCACTCTAATGCATGCATTTTTAATAATATGCGCGAAACTACTAATATAATACGACAGTGTATAACATGTGAAATGTGCAGAAGGCACGATAGTTTGATTTTTCTTAGCTCAAATAATGAGAATAATGCTAACTGGATGATATTCTGTCTTCCTAACTGAAGAAAAATAAACGACAAAAGAAAAAGCTTTATTCTTCGTGAAAGTAGTATAGGCTTTTTAGAAATTATTCTCTGTTTTACTAAAATAATGTAGGCCTCAGAATTGTTAGAGGATGTACTTTCCGTGCTCCTGTCCTTCAAATGTTACCAATACTTCCTTAGAGTGCAGATATTTAGCCTGTTTCTAAAAGTCTTTTAGGATTCTTTCCTTTCTAGGCGAGGGTTGTAGATGACATGAATGAACAATTTCAATGTTTAAATACATTTGTAGCTAGGTTCTTTTCCTCTTCCTCTCTTGGAAGTTATACAATATTCAGACAAAGAGTGTTTAGAAAATAGTAGTAAAGTCACTGTCAGTAGATTGTCATACCATCATGAATAACCAATAGAGAGGCTTGCTGAAGAGAGAGAATGCAACATTTTAATGGACGAAAGGAAGTAGCGTACTATAAAGATTTCTGTGAGAAAGTGTTCTTTGGCTCGTTCACAAGATTGGTGACCTGTCCTGCAATCTTGGTATGCTGCATGCCGTGCTGATTCCTGATTCTCTGGCTGGCAATACCTGCTGATCCTAAGAGACTTTCTAGAGACTTTGCACATCATCGGCTGATGGTGCTGCTCTTGCTATTCCCTAACGACAGTGGGGTTAGCTTTTCAGACTAATTGCACGCTGTGCATTAGTATTTCATTTCGTAAGTGAACTGTTGTTCCGCTGATGTTCTCTCTCTCTCTCTCTCTCTCTCTCCTCTATACCTGATGTTCTGATGTTTCATGAATGAACTGAAATGATTATTGTGAATCTATTCTGCATTTTATGAACCAAGTAATGACATTCTAATTTGTATTTGTTATTGACCATTAATTTTATGAAATAATAAGAGAAACTAATGAGAAAAGAATAGTGTTTGTCTTTATTACTGAGTTACTGAGTTATTTGAATATGTTTATAATGACCAAAGTTTAGCGTATTTCTTCAGTGTAGGTCCGCGTGGAGAAATAGCCTTTCATCTTTCATTATTTAGTCCCTTTTAGCTCTACCAAAGATTCATCGGAGGACCTTTGATATTGCTAATTGAGTAACAATGACTTATGGGCCCGTCATTAGAGTTACGCTTCCGATTATTGTATAATGATTGGTGTGGATAAGTGAGCTGACAAAAATCCCCCAAGGTTTCCGCTGCATCAGTATCTAAGGCCTGATTTAGATCTTGGCGGATGGGTTACTCTATCAGAATGGTGACGGAAGTCGTGTCCACCGAAATCTAAATCCCATAGGATAGAAAGCGATTTAAATTCTGGGGGATGAGATAACCGTCACCGTTGTGACGGAGTACCACGTCTGCCAAGATCTAAATAGGGCCCTATGTCAATATCTACTAAACCTCGGCTTAATCTCTCCATGGTTTTTAGTAGTCAATGTGTTTAGGAGTATAACATGTTGTTGATTGTTATAGATTACCTAATGAAAATGGTTCTCTTCATCAGTACAAAGTGAATACAAGATGCATCAGAGATAGCCAAGCCATTCTTGTTTAATGTAGCCTGACTCCAAGGACTCCCCATTGTTAAATTGTCAGACAGGGGCTCACACTTAACTTCACGATTTAAAAAAGCCTTCTGTGAATTACTGGTAATCACAGTGACACTTTCTCCTTGTAGCCATCCTCAAACAGATGGACCATCTGAATGAATCAACCAATCCATAGAGAAGTATTTATTCTGAAATTTGCTAAATTTTAGGGATATAGGTAGAATTCGAATTGTTGACTTTGTTTAGAACAATGCTCAGCATTCCAGAATGGGTTATCACACTGGAGTTTTTCCAAACACACTTCCTTCAGATTCAGCTTCTCTGGAGACACATGAAAGATAACAACACATTTGGCAAACTTCACAAAAGGTTACGTGATGCTCAATCCATAGGAAGATATATGCTGACAAACAACGACCCACCTTAGAATTCAAGTCAGAATGAGTTTGGCTGTCAAACTCCTATCAGACCATGTGAGTACCAAATCTAGATGTATTGTTCCATTTTCTTTGTAAATTATGGTAGTGATCTCTGCTGTTAAGTAACTGCAGTTTTGGTGTGAATGTATCCATACTTTTATGTGTGTATAACTATAAAACTGCATCCATCAGTTTTGGCCATAGTGTCAAATGCTCCACTTGTCATTCGAGTTCGAGGTGGATTGGAAAGGTTTTACTGCAGAGCACCAATCTTGGGAACTTTCAGCCCAGCTCCATAATTCCAACTTGAGCATTTATTCCATCATGAGTGCCCTCAGAATCCTTGGGGGGCATTAATTGTAAGGGGGACTGACAGGATCCACTTACCCCGCCAGTCTGCATCATTATCGTTCCTTCCTTTGACTCACACCAAGGGCTTACAGCTACTGACACATGAACTCATTTGGAGTCGTCAGCCTGCACCATTGTCACCACATGGCCTCACTAGGAGTCATTACGCCCCCTGTGTCAGGATTATGTGGGGTTGGGATAAGGCCTGATGTGGTTTTTCATAGTTTTTTGTTGGGAAAAGAAAGCTCCCCACTGTGCCCCAACGGGTTCTGATTTTCTATTGAGGATATGAGGTCTTGTGTGATCTCACAGGAAGGTGCAAGATCTTTAGGCCATTATGTGTGTGGGGCAATTATTTAAGTAGACCGTGAGGAACTTCACCCGAACAGAACCTTGTCTTGGGAATGGGGCTTTGCTGAGCCCCCAGAGAGGTGAGCTTCAATTTTATTTGTGCGTTTGGATCCACAATTGTTTCATAGCTTATGAGACAGCAGAACGCCAAAGAGGAAGAGAATTCACTTGGAGACAATTTCTAGCTTAAGACCTGTGAATTCCTTGGTGAAGGTAAGATTTGGAATTTCCCAGTTCTACGTGTGCAAAGAATGACTTGCTAAAGAAGTATTTGAGAATTTCCAACACAGGGATCTTAGGATTCAAGACCAAGAACGAAAGATCGGTTGCAACATTGGAATATTTGACGTAAGGCTTTCTGGAGTGAAGACCTAGAAAATCATTTATGAGAATTGAGGGTGAATTTTTCTAACAGATGCTGATCTCAGTAGGTATATAAAAAGTCAGAGAAAAGAAGCATAATCTTGATCCAAAAAAGTTTAGATTATTGGTGCTTTTAAGTGTGTTGGTAGCAGGCATCTTGTTCTTGCTGATGGTTGCTGTGCCACCGTGTCAAGTCGAGTACCCTGCAACAACCCACCCTGGGAGCGCACAGTACGAGTGTACTTTTTTATAATCAAGTCCTGTCATTTTCCCCATACAGGGAGGGGCAAATCTATGTTTGTTTAATAGGAGCTTGAGCTGAAAGAAAGTAAGATCGCCATATTTGACCAGACGACAACTCAAGCTGTCATTTCCCTAGCACCCTCCCCCTTTTACCGCAATCTGTTGAGGTCTCTAACTCACTGTCAACAGCTTTATCATTGTGCGGGCAGCATGGGGCTAGGTTCTGCTTCTGCCTAAGTATTCTGGGCATAACATAATGCAAAAGGTGTTGAGCAGGGAAGCTGGTGCCTTCTATGTCATCAGCACTAGGAAGTGGCCTTTTGTCACAAGCACTTGAAAATAAAAACAAGTAAATAAAAAACAGTTCAATAACAAACCAAATTAAAAAGCTGTATCTCCTTTTTCATGACCAGCTGTTTCCTTTAAAATGATCTGCTTGGCGGTGGCACTCCACAGAAGACACCTACCTACCTACTTAAATTCTGCCTCTTGTGGTTAAACATATAGATCATGGGTACTCACAAACTTTCTCTTAGGGGCCAAATTTACAGTGTGGTTTGTGGCCGAGGGCCGCACTGGTGGGGGCGGGGTCAGTGATAGAGGGGGCGGGGCTAGAGCAAAAAAAAAACTGTGACCATGATGTTGAACACAGGCCCCTGCAGCGGACGCCTTCGTCCACTGAGCCACCAGACCCGGCATACACACATCTCTCTCTCTCTCACACTCTCTCACACTCTCTCACACTCTCTCACTCTCTCACACTCTCTCTCCCTCCCTCTGTCTCTCTCCCTCCCTCTGTCTCTCTCCCTCCCTCTGTCTCTCTCTCTCCCTCCCTCTGTCTGTCTCTCTCTCCCTCTGTCTGTCTCCCTCTCCCTCTCCCCCTCCCTCACTCCCCCTCCCTCATTCTGTCTCCCTCACTCTGTCTCCCTCACTCTCTCTCACTCTCTCTCACTCCCTCTGTCTGTCGCCCCCCTCCCTCTGTCTGTCTCCCTCCCTCTGTCTGTCTCCCTCTCTCTCCCTCTCTCTCTCTCTCTCTCTCTCTGTCTGTCCCTCCCTCTCTCTCCCTTCCTCTGTCTCCCTCCCTCCCTGTCTCCCTCCCTCTCCGTCTCCCTCCCTCCCTGTCTCCCTCCTTCTCCGACTCCCTCTCTCCGTCTCCCTCTCTCTGTCTCCCTCTCTCCCTCCCTCTCTCTCCCTCTCTCTCCCTCTCTCCCTCCCTCTCTCCCTCCCTCTGTCTCCCTCCCTCTGTCTCCCTCCCTCCCTCTCTCTCTGTCTCCCTCCCTCTCTCTCTGTCTCCCTCTCTCTGTCTCCCTCCCTCTCACTCACTCTCACTCTCTCTGTCTGTTTCCCTCCTCCCTCTGTCTCTCTCCCTCTGTCTCCCTGTCTCCCTCCCTCCGTCTCCCTCCCTCTCTCTCTCTGTCTCCCTCTGTCTGTCGCCTCCCTCCCTGTCTCCCTCCGTCTCCCTCCCTCCCTCCCTCTCTCCGTCTCCCTCTCTCCATCTCCCTCTCTCCGTCTCCCTCTCTCTCCCTCCCTCTCTCTCCCTCCCTCTGTCTCCCTCTCTCCCTCCCTCTCTCTCCCTCTCTCCCCTCTCTCTCTCTCTCTCTCTCTCTCTCTCTCTGTCTCCCTCTGTCTGTCTCCCTCCCTCTCTCTCTGTCTCCCTCTCTCTGTCTCCCTCCCTCTCACTCTCTCACTCACTCTCTCACTCTCTCACTCTCTCTGTCTCTCTGTCTCTCTGTCTGTCGCCCTCCTCCCTCTGTCTCCCTCCCTCTGTCTCCCTGTCTCCCTCCGTCTCCCTCCCTCTCTGTCTCCCTCCCTCTCTCTCTCTGTCTCCCTCTGTCTGTCGCCTCCCTCTCTCTGTCTCCCTGTCTCCCTCTGTCTCTCTGTCTCCCTCTCACTCTCACTCTCTCACTGTCTCTCTCTGTCTCCCTGTCTCCCTGTCTCCCTCTCTCCCTCTCCCCCTCTCCCACTCTCACTCTCACTCTCACTCTCACTCTCTCTCACTCTCTCTCACTTTCACTCTCTCTCACTCTCACTCTCTCTCACTCTCCCTCCCTCTCTCTGCCTCCCTCTCTCTCTCTCACTCTCCCTCCCTCTCTCTCCCTCCCTCTCTCTCTCTCACTCTCTCTCTCTCACTCTCCCTCCCTCCCTCTCACTCTCCCTCCCTCTCACTCTCTCACTCTCCCTCCCTCTCACTCTCTCACTCTCCCTCCCTCCCTCTCTCTCTCTCTCACTCTCCCTCCCTCCCTCTCTCTCTCTCTGTCTCACTCTCCCTCCCTCTCACTCTCTCACTCTCCCTCCCTCTCACTCTCTCACTCTCCCTCCCTCCCTCTCTCTCTCTCTCACTCTCCCTCCCTCTCTCTCTCTCTGTCTCACTCTCCCTCCCTCTCCCTCCCTCTCACTCTCCCTCCCTCTCTCTGTCTCCCTCTCTCTCTCTGTCTCCCTCTCTCTGTCTCACTCCCTCTCTCTCTCGGTCTCACTCCCTCTCTCTCTCGGTCTCACTCCCTCTCTCTCTCTGTCTCACTACCTCTCTCTCTCTTTCTCCCTCCCTCTCACTCTGTCTCCCTCTGTCTCCCTCCCTCTCACTCTGTCTCTCTCCCACTCACTCTGTCTCCCTCTCACCCACTCTGTCTCACCCACTCTGTCTCACCCACTCTGTCTCCCTCTCTCTCTGTCTCCCTCTCTCTCTCCCCCTCTCTCTCTGTCTCCCTCTCTCTCTGTCTCCCTCTCTCTCTGTCTCCCTCTCTCTCTGTCTCCCTCTCTGTCTCCCTCTCTCTCTGTCTCCCTCTCTCTCTCTCGCCCTCTCTCTCTCTCCCTCCCTCTCTCTCCCTCTCTGTCTCCCTCCCTCTCTCTGTCTCCCTCCCTCTCTCTTTCTCCCTCTCTCTCTCTCTGTCTCCCTCCCTCCCTCCCTCTCTCTCTCTGTCTCCCTCTCTCTGTCTCCCTCTCTCTGTCTCCCTCCCTCTGTCTGTCTCCCTCCCTCTCTGTCTCCCTCTGTCTGTCGCCCTCCTCCCTCTGTCTCCCTCTGTCTGTCGCCCTCCTAACTCTGTCTCCCTCCCTCCGTCTCCCTCCGTCTCCCTCCCTCCGTCTCTCTCTCTCTGTCTCCCTCTCTCCGTCTCCCTCTCTCCCTCCCTCTCTCTCCCTCCCTGTCTCCCTCCCCCTCTCTCCCTCCCTCCCTGTCTCCCTCCCTCTCTCACTCTCTCCCTCTCTGACTCCCTCCCTCTCTGTCTCCCTCCCTCTCTGTCTCCCTCCCTGTCTGTCTCCGTCTCTCTCTCGGTCTCCCTCCCTCTGTCTGTCTGTCTCCCTCCCTCTGTCTGTCTGTCTCCCTTCCTCTGTCTCCGTCGCTCTATCTCCCTTTGTCTGCCTCTCCCTCTGTCTCCCTCTGTCTGTCTCCCCCTCTGTCACCCTCTGTCTGTCTCTCCCTCTGTCTCCCTCTGTCTCCCCCTGACTCCCTCCCTCTCCCTCTGGCCTCTCTGTCTCCCTCTCTCTGTCTCCCTCCCCCTCTGTCTCCCTCCCCCTCTGTCTCCCTCCTTCTCCCTCCCTTCTCTCTCCCTCCTTCTCCCTCCCTTCTCTTTCCCTACTTCTCCCTCCCTTCTCTCTCCCTCCTTTTCCCTCCCTTCTCTCTCCCTCCTTCTCTCTCCCTCCTTCTCCCTCCCTCCTTTTCCCTCCCTTCTCTCTCCCTCCTTCTCTCTCCCTCCTTCTCCCTCCCTCCTTCTCCTTCTCCCTATCTCTGTCTAGGCGAGGTGTAATAATTCTATTAGAAATATCTCGAAAAGCAAGAGCTCTTTGCTGCACACATCGAACCACCTTCCCCAGCCTTCCCAAAATCTGCAGCACGTTATTAATGACACCCTAATGTAGAGGGTGCACGAGAGCTGGCTGGACCGCCGCGGCAGAGATCAGGTGTAATCCGGAGGGCAGAGATTCCAAGTAAGGCTGGGCCTACTCAGACTTTCATCCCTTCAGTGTCGATAAAACAAATGCTACTCGGGGGAGCACGAGCTGCGCAGAGTGATCTCCGAGTTCACGCTCGGTTCAATCAGTCACGGGGTTTGTCTTTGAGTCCTGGTCACTGTAATTGTGCAACAATTCCCGAATTACAAGAGAGCCGAGAAAGAAGCGAAGTGGGAGGACTGCTCCCCGCAACCGCAGGGGTGGCCCCTGAGTCACAGAGCCAAAGGGGCTCCTGGTCAGATGCTTCCCAAGGCCGGCTACAGCCATGCGCTGGGTGTAAAGTGAAGCTTTGGACACTGTTATTAAAAGTAGGTTGTGAAGGACAGCCCTGCCACAGCCAGGGGCAAGCAAGCTTATGTATGTGACCACCATAAACCTGCGTGCCAGGCCAAAGCCCTGCAGGAAATATATGTGCCACATACAGGCGCGCAACGCCCATTGAGTTCAAAGGGCTGTGTGTCAGCCGGGCTGAGACAGCTTCCCGGGCGCACACACAGCCGCACCCGAGTACTTCACAGGTCTTTAAAAGACCATTTACTTGTTAATGAGGCTTTGTTGTATTTCACCTCTTCTTAGCGCCCCTGCATCTCCACTCTGACTATCCCTGGAATCGCCCGGCCCCCATAGAGCAGAGTCTCTTGGAGTCCCACTGCTGCAACCGGCGGTGTTTGCTGACACACTTTAAACATTTTTTTTTAAAAAGCAGGTACGATATCTGCAAGGTCCGCGGGCCGCCAAGGAAGGCTTGCCGGGCCGCTGGCGGCCCGCGGGCCGTACTATGAGTACCCGTGATATAGATGATACAAACACACCTCCTCATACCATTCAAATGGGACGATAGCATGTAAAGGAGCAAGAAGAGCTAGCTACTGCCGGCTATTGGTGTGATGGTGAAGTGAAGTGACAAACATGAGATTGGTGAACAGAGTTTGAAATAGCAGAGCTGCGTCAGGTGAAAAACTCCAGCGGAAACTGAACAGTAATTCTCCTTTTGACGAGTCTGTGCCCACTAATGCGTTTCTTCAGATACCGATAGATCCCTTCAGTGCAGAGACAGAAGTGTTCAAGCTTTTAGCGAACCCTCCAACATCACACACATTTCTGTGATGTCGCCTGAAGAAAGTTGGACTGACCACGCTGGGGGCAAGAATTAGAATGACTGTCCACGGGTTGAAGCGTAGACGTTGAACCCTCACGGGCGTCCAAAGTACTAGAGTGAAACTGCACGCAAAGTCAGCCAGTTTGAATTATGTCATTCTATTCAGTTCTATGGAGTTCCTACGCTAGAGCCCGGATACAATAGTGAACCAGGTGCTCGAATTATTAAACTTCGTTCAGCCTCGGCAGTTATAGAGAACTTCAGTTTAATGATATTGATCGGCTCTATCTCAGGAACTTTTGTGTTCGATCTACTATGACGCAGGCACTGTATTGATGTATGAGGATTGTATTTGTCAGAAAACAAAAAAAAAATAACGCTTCAGACAATCCTGTTGAATGAAGGGTGTCAGCCGGTGTTTGTTGTATTTAACCTGCAACATTTATGTAAGGCACTTTTCTAAAGTTAGGGATGAGTGAGATAAAATGGCAATATTCACTCGTCTTAGTTGGTTGCTTATCTGTAAGGACTGGAGTCATCATGGTGTAAAGTGTACACTTTTTATTATAGGGATCGATTGCCTTGTGGAATGTACTAATAAGCAAGATGAATCTAATATTTAGGTGGTCTAGAAACATCTTTAACTGTCTCTCCAACCTCGTGATCCCAAAAAATAATAATAGAAATGCATAAATACATCCATACATACAGGGGTTTTGGTCAGTCCTCTTCATCCATTGATCTTTTCAAATATTAGTTAGATTTTGCTTCCATTCATTATTGTAAACTTTATTGGTCAGTTGGTCAGACTACATCAGCCGTTGGCTCTCTTCACAATGAATGACAACATTTAGCTTGTGCACATCCGCCTAAAAAGAAGCCAAATTCCGTGCCTATACTGATGGGTCAGTCTCTGCTTTTAATTCTGCTTCCTTTTCAGTTTTAAGGCATTTTGTGATCGGTGATGTTTAACTTATTTTTGTGCAAACGTATTCGCACAACCTTTGAGCGTGACATAGTTTACTTTTTTAATTTGTACACTTTTAGTGCCGGTTGCAAATTTTTGCTAAGTATAGTTTTAGAAATTACAGGCTTGTCAGCACAGACCTATTGTCTTTGGCAAAGCTTGTTATAACCTTTCGTTTCAGAACAGTTTGTAAACTGTGTTAAATGCTCACAACTTTGCACTATAACTTTAATGCCACATTCTGACTAGTTTACTCTAAGAGCTTACTCAGCCAGAGAGTACACACTCAATGTACGTCTGAATAAACCTGGGAAAGCCATACATTAGGCATGCATTCTTTATGCCTGATTCACAGAATGTCAAAATGCATGCATGCAAGCAATGTATGAGTACACAGTGCATTCACTGTTGTGTACACCATGCATCTCCTTGTGTTTGCATTGTTTGCCCTAAGTTGGCTGGCTATGCCCAGACGTGGGTCCCTTGCTCACTTTGCCACTGGATTCAAGCTAGCCTGGCTGATGAGGGGTGTTACTCTGAACTGGGGTGGCAAAGTGAGCTAAAGAACGGTGATGGATTCAACCCAGATCTGTGACTGGGGGTGGCAGATCTGTGACTGGGGGTGGCAGATCTGTGACTGGGGGTGAGTGTCTGAAAAGTTTCAGCGTTCCGTCCATCATCTCCTTATGTTTACGCTGTGCATGCCATCATTGAGTAAGCCATGGGGCAATAGCCCTAATGCAAGCAAGGAGATTGGGCCACTTGGCACCCTTTAGAGTAGTAAACTACACCCACAATGATGATGTAGGGGTCCCTAGTACACTGGGCTCCAAGCCCACAGCACCTTCTGCTCTACTGGTAGCTACACCACGGTGCACTGTCTTCTAACTGTAGTTTAACAGCTCACATCGTTACCGTGAAATACACGTATATTGTATTTTCAGTTGTTTTTGTGAATCGTGTTCCATTGTGTGAAAATGCCACATATTCCAGAAACACAATCGAGAGAGTAACAAACGTGTGTAAAGAATCACTTTCTATATCATGGGCATTAACTAAGTATAACGTGTTGTGTGCTCCAGTGTAAAACATATATGAAAGAGAAATACTACGTGTTGGGGAGAGATGGCGTCATCCTCTTGCCTCCCTGTTAACTTTACATTGTTCCCATCGATGTTTACAAAGGGGCTTTCACTTAGCAAGACTACAGGAGTTTACATCACTTCCACCATCAGGGCAGCGATTCAAAGTCCTAGTGTTGCCAGCTCTTAACAAAACGCCCTCAATCTGGAAGAATGTCGAATCTCATTAAAGCTTCAGAAAAGCGAAATTTGTATGTTTAATGAAGAGTTTACCAAGCTCTTTCCTCTTGCTTAGAAACTTTTTAAGGGGCCTTTCTGTTTGGGGAGAATGTAAAGCAGGATTGCTCAGACAGACAGCTTAATGGACTGACGAATCAATTCATTTCAGTCAAGTAGCTACTTAACAAGTAATAATAAACTTGTTTCTCTTGCGTAATCCTTTACATCTCAGTTTGGTTTTTGACTAGACTATGTCTCAGCACGAATGTGAAGTCTTTTCCTTGCCAAACTGTTAGTCAGAAGACTTGTTTTTGGACATTGTGTGAATGAAAATACAGACTACGGATACGTCAAATACAATTCCTAAGAAAAAACCCTTATCTTTCTTTAAATACCTTGACTTTGGCTCTTATTGATGAATTCTGTGTATTATATTGGAAACTGCGTGGTAATATATGCAGTATGCAAGTGGGATTTGCCTTTCAAAAACGGAACAATTAAATATTTTGTGGTTTTCACCTATTCATTCCTCATTTGCTCTTCTGTTATTGAGTGGACGCCTTGACGATCCTTCTTTGTCTCAAATATACTCAATAAATAAAATAATATATTCCTTATAATAGTGATTATTTTGTATTATTTAATAAGATTCCACAAAGAAAATATACTCTAGTCTCATTTCTTCTAGATGACTTTCTAATGATCAATATGTTATTTTCCTGGTTAGATGTGATATAAATTTAAATATGACGTGATCGTTGTGAGAAAATGGATTACTAGTTGGAGTGGAGGGTAGTAGACCAGAAGTTATAATGTCACTATGCTTGTTAGGTCCAGTAAAGGCTTCAGTAATTTAAACATGAGGTCATCCCCTGGTATCTATAGCACAGAGCAGACAGGTCTAACATAAGAAAATGTGTAAAGCATTTAGAAGTACCAAAACACTTAAAACATAGAACACTTAACACAATAAAAATCCCACTCCAATTTATAAACATAGAGAATATTTTAATGAACAAAAATCCTGGGCAGGATTTCAATTCTGTTGGAGTAATCGGAGTAATTTTGGTAATACTGCATTACTCTTACACAGAATTACTGATAATATTGTGTTAATTGGTGTCGAAGGCAGCAGATTTAAGTTGTAGCCTGGTTCGATGGCGACATGTTTCAAGAGGAGGAGGCCCCGATACGGTTGTTTACAAAGGCAGAAGAAGTTTGAGTTTCTGTGCCTTGGAGGTCATCGTGTGGATTGTGTCCTTGTGAATTGTGGCATTGAGGAAGCTGTAGGATTGAGTCGAGGGAGCCACTACATTGACGGACTCTAATGTCGAGCAGAAAGCATAGCGGGAGCTACAGCAAATTTAGCCCCACCAGCGATACAACCCGGATGGATTGGCTGGCAGGTTTGTCCCTGTCCTTCGACTGTTCTCCAGGCAAAACATTTATAAAAACGTTTTTAAGTCCCAGGTTTTAAGGTTAGACACGATGAGTGTGCTCTGACACAAGCCAAGGGTTCCAGGAACTGAGGAACAGCAATTGTGGGTCAGGGCTCACTCCAACAGAAGCCACAAGCAGGGTTCTAGGCAGGTCCAGTTTAAACTAGTCAGCTGGGCTCTTTAAGAAAAGTGGGCTTTGTACAGCTTTTGTGTCCCTGTAGTTTAATAGGAGAACTGACCCTTGGATTCCAAGTTTTTGGCCTGGGTATAAGTGGGAGCAGGTCCAGCCCTTGGGGTTCTCTTGACATGTCTCAACGGAGGATACATTCCATCTTCAGTCTTCCACAGGTCCAGTGGTGTTCTAATAAAGGTACCCAGGGGTGCCACATTTATATCTGGCACAAGCTTGTGGATGGGGATGACTCCTGGCCCCTCCCTAACCATAGGGAATAAGCTCCCAGGGGCAACCCTATCCATTTCACTTTTGCAACCATTTAGCAATTCCATACTGCACTTCCCAATACAAAACAAAAATGGGTGAACCGTCCTTCTCCTGTGCAGAGGTCCCTGTGCCCACCCATAGGTGTCTCAATGGAAATTGGCATACCCTTCCTCAGGTCCCATTAAACCAGTTTTGGGGAAGCTCCCCCTTCCACTGGCTTTGGACCAGCCTGAATAGGAAGAGAGGCAGGCCCAAGTATGAGCTACATCTGCCAGTAACAGTATAGGCATCCTTTGAAGATGCAAGTGGTTGGGAACAACCCCCAGGCTATCCTGTCAAGGGAAGGTCAACCTCACCCCAAACTCAAGGCCTTTGTCTCAGCTCTGAGAGCAATTTCACACCTCATCAAGAGCCTATTAATCTCCTGGGTGACAGTTGGGACTCATGCAAATGGGCTTCTAGAGACTTTAGGCAGGCAAAAAGTGGATGTTTAAAAGTATATTTTGTAAAATATTTGTTACAAATTCGACTTTACATGAATCAGATTTGTAATAAATATTTTTAAAAAGTCCATGAATTAACTTTTCACATGGTTCCTAGATGAAGATATCTTTATTAACTCTAATAATGTATCCCAATGCTTTTATGTGACGCAGCAAACCCTGATTCAGTAAAAATAGCTTTTGGGGTATTGTCACTGTAAGGACATGTTTATCTTTAATCTTTTACATGTCCTACTTTTAAATATTATGCACCTTGGCTTGATAGGCTTTTTAGCCTTCTAAGGGGTGACTTATTAATATATAAAAGGAGGATTTAGGCCTGTAAAAAGGGAATATTTTGACAGGCCAAAAATTGCAGTTTAATCCTGCACAGCCAGATTACTGGTGGCAGGCCTACAGCCTTGATTTTCATTTTCATTATAGTGGTGGCAACATATCTACTGCAGTCCACTAGTGACATTTAACTTACATACCCTGGGTACACTTTTTACCATTAACTAGGGAGTTATAGATAAGGTAATTATGCCATTTCGGAGTAAAGCCAGTTTTTGCAAATTTTAGGGGTCAGAGCGCATGCCCCCGGGCCCGGTTCGCAGATTCCTAGTACACAGAGTAAAAAAATACAGCAGCATCAGTCCAAAATATATGTGTGATCATGCAAAAAGAGGCATTTTCTTAAATCGTGATTCAAAAGAAGATCATATGTAATGGGCCAGTTCTAAACAGTCCGAAAACCTAAATTACCATACCTTGTTTATGTAGGTCCAGCTTTACATTGAGTATTAGAGCGTCTTCAATGAACATATTGTTTTCTGGACTACCTTAACAGTGCGGTTTCTGTTAAATTTTCAAAGCTACAACCAGACAATTCAATTAAATTCAAAATAACTTTATTCAATCCATGATTGAACCATAAAAGCATACATACTCATAAAATGCATAAAAGAATAAAATCAACAGTAGCCACTCCAATACATTTCGCAAACACATAAATAAATATCTCAAACATCATGCATTGTTCACAGTATATATACAAATCGTAGAAATACAATTAATCTGATTGCATAGCGACATGTGACCGTACTGCTGAAAGCTTACAAAGAGGCAGGACTCCTTGTCTAAATGTTGTTGGAGATAGTAGTAAACCTGAATGCAGTGCCGAAGGTTCCTACATTTTACGAACAGGACTAAGTACCTCTTAGTGTAAATTTTATAAACGTCACAGAAAAAAAGGAAATATAACATTGATTGGTTTGAATGTATTATTATAAATACATACTTTACGTTCAAATTGTGTTTGTGTCCAAGTGGGAAACAAAGCAAATAGTTTGCAGGATCAATTCTAAAACGGAACAATAATGAGCATACCCAATGCCCCCTAGTGTTCCATAAATAGCTTGTGGGAAAGATTTCAGGATTTAAATGTAAATAATTTGCAACAGTTATTTTCTGGCATTCGGCATTTAACCTATCAACTTGTAATTGGGCTATCAATAAAGCTTGTGCTTGTTTCCTATCAGGGATGGCATGAGGTACCAAGTAATTTTTTAACATACGTCAGCCATGGTACTGTAAGCCCCTTGTCGCAGGCCAGGTAGCCATTTATTATGTCCCTGGTTAAAGCTGCCTCCTCTTTTCCCCAGATTGATAACCACAGTAGAGGCGATTTAATATGAATAAGATCACTTAGATAGTTCAAGTTCAGTTCCTTATGGCAAACATAATGACGGGTGCCTGGAAAAATGTAGACAGTAAAGAGTTAAAGATTTCCTTAAAGAATACCTTGCGCCCTCTTCCATCAGAGGTAGATGAAGCTACCTCTGTGTACACGGAATGGATAGACCCCTGACCTTGACTGGTAGGTCGCTCCCCCACCACACAGCTCCGTCTGTGTGCCCTGCTGCTGCCCCTGATTGTGCTCGTTTTTTTTCCTTTCTGTGCCCCCTTGCTGCCCCTGATTGTGCTCGTTTTTCCTTTCTGTGCCCCCTTGCTGCCCTGATTGTGCTCGTTTTTTCCTTTCTGTGCCCCCTTGCTGCCCTGATTGTGCTCGTTTTTCCTTTCTGTGCCCCCTTGCTGCCCTGATTGTGCTCGTTTTTTCCTTTCTGTGCCCCCTTGCTGCCCTGATTGTGCTCGTTTTTTCCTTTCTGTGCCCCCTTGCTGCCCTGATTGTGCTCGTTTTTTCCTTTCTGTGCCCCCTTGCTGCCCTGATTGTGCTCTGTTTTTCCTTTCCGTGCCTGTTTCCCGCCGCTGCGCCCTGCGGCCCCGCCCCTCACTGCCCATTCGCTGCCCCATTCCCTGCTCCTCCCTCCCACCTCCCCATTTATGGCGGCCGCTGCGTGGTGAAGAGAGCGACCCCTGACCTTGACTGGTAGGTCGCTCCCCCACCACACAGCTCCGTCTGTGTGCCCTGCTGCTGCCCCTGATTGTGCTCGTTTTTTCCTTTCTGTGCCCCCTTGCTGGCCCTGATTGTGCTCGTTTTTCCTTTCTGTGCCCCCTTGCTGCCCCTGATTGTGCCCGTTTTTTCCTTTCTGTGCCCCCTTGCTGCCCCTGATTGTGCTCGTTTTTTTCCTTTCTGTGCCCCTTGCTGCCCCTGATTGTGCTCGTTTTTTTTTTTCTCCTTTCTGTGCCCCCTTGCTGCCCCTGATTGTGCTCGTTTTTTTTCCTTTCTGTGCCCCCTTGATGCCCTGATTGTGCTCGTTTTCCCTTCTGTGCCTGTTTCCCGCCGCTGCGCCCCTGCGGCCCCGCCCCCTCACTGCCCATTCGCTGCCCCATTCCCTGCTCCTCCCTCCCACCTCCCCATTTATGGTGGCCGCTGCGTGGTGAGGAGATCGACCCCTGACCTTGACTGGTAGGTCGCTCCCCCACCACACAGCTCCGTCTGTGTGCCCTGCTGCTGCCCCTGATTGTGCTCGTTTTTCCTTTCTGTGCCCCTTTGCTGGCCCTGATTGTGCTCGTTTTTCCTTTCTGTGCCCCCTTGCTGCCCCTGATTGTGCCCGTTTTTTCCTTTCTGTGCCCCCTTGCTGCCCCTGATTGTGCTCGTTTTTTTCCTTTCTGTGCCCCCTTGCTGCCCCTGATTGTGCTCGTTTTTTTCCTTTCTGTGCCCCCTTGCTGCCCCTGATTGTGCACGTTTTTTTCCTTTCTGTGCCCCCTTGATGCCCTGATTGTGCTCGTTTTCCCTTCTGTGCCTGTTTCCCGCCGCTGCGCCTGCGGCCCCGCCCCCTCACTGCCCATTCGCTGCCCCATTCCCTGCTTCTCCCTCCCACCTCCCCATTTATGGCGGCCGCTGCGTGGTGAAGAGAGCGACCCCTGACCTTGACTGGTAGGTCGCTCCCCCACCACACAGCTCCGTCTGTGTGCCCTGCTGCTGCCCCTGATTGTGCTCGTTTTTCCTTTCTGTGCCCCCTTGCTGGCCCTGATTGTGCTCGTTTTTCCTTTCTGTGCCCCCTTGCTGCCCCTGATTGTGCCCGTTTTTCCTTTCTGTGCCCCCTTGCTGCCCCTGATTGTGCTCGTTTTTTTCCTTTCTGTGCCCCCTTGCTGCCCCTGATTGTGCTCGTTTTTTTTTTTCTTTCCTTTCTGTGCCCCTTGCTGCCCCTGATTGTGCTCGTTTTTTTCCTTTCTGTGCCCCCTTGATGCCCTGATTGTGCTCGTTTTCCCTTCTGTGCCTGTTTCCCGCCGCTGCGCCTGCGGCCCCGCCCCTCACTGCCCATTCGCTGCCCCATTCCCTGCTCCTCCCTCCCACCTCCCCATTTATGGCGGCCGCTGCGTGGTGAAGAGAGCGACCCCTGACCTTGACTGGTAGGTCGCTCCCCCACCACACAGCTCCGTCTGTGTGCCCTGCTGCTGCCCCTGATTGTGCTCGTTTTTTCCTTTCTGTGCCCCCTTGCTGGCCCTGATTGTGCTCGTTTTTCCTTTCTGTGCCCCCTTGCTGCCCCTGATTGTGCCCGTTTTTTCCTTTCTGTGCCCCCTTGCTGCCCCTGATTGTGCTCGTTTTTTCCTTTCTGTGCCCCCTTGCTGCCCCTGATTGTGCTCGTTTTTTTTTCCTTTCTGTGCCCCCTTGCTGCCCCTGATTGTGCTCGTTTTTTTTCCTTTCTGTGCCCCCTTGATGCCCTGATTGTGCTCGTTTTCCCTTCTGTGCCTGTTTCCCGCCGCTGCGCCTGCGGCCCCGCTCCCTCACTGCCCATTCGCTGCCCCATTCCCTGCTCCTCCCTCCCACCTCCCCATTTATGGCGGCCGCTGCGTGGTGAAGAGAGCGACCCCTGACCTTGACTGGTAGGTCGCTCCCCCACCACACAGCTCCGTCTGTGTGCCCTGCTGCTGCCCCTGATTGTGCTCGTTTTTCCTTTCTGTGCCCCCTTGCTGGCCCTGATTGTGCTCGTTTTTCCTTTCTGTGCCCCCTTGCTGCCCCTGATTGTGCCCGTTTTTTCCTTTCTGTGCCCCCTTGCTGCCCCTGATTGTGCTAGTTTTTTTCCTTTCTGTGCCCCCTTGCTGCCCCTGATTGTGCTCTTTTTTTCTCCTTTCTGTGCCCCCTTGCTGCCCCTGATTGTGCTCGTTTTTTTCCTTTCTGTGCCCCCTTGATGCCCTGATTGTGCTCGTTTTCCCTTCTGTGCCTGTGTCCCGCCGCTGCGCCCCTTCGGCCCCGCCCCCTCACTGCCCATTCGCTGCCCCATTCCCTGCTCCTCCCTCCCACCTCCCCATTTATGGCGGCCGCTGGCGACCCAAGGCGCGCCTAAGGCAAGCCCGTCTGCGCCCGTCTGCGCCGTGACCGCGCCCAGCGCCAGACCCCCTGGTCCGGGCATCCCCCGCGCCCGCCACATCAACAGACGCCGATACGACGCCAGCACCCTCCACGCACTCAACCCCAGAAAAGATCACGCCTACTACCAGGCCACCCCGAAGCGCACCCAAGGGCCCTTCACCTGCCGGAACTGCAGCTTCGCCAGCACCCGCCCCGCCAAACCACCGCCCAGGAAAGAACCCAACTACCTCAGATGCATCCTCCTCAACACCCGCTCCGCCCGCAAACAGGCCATCGAACTCTGGGACCTTCTCGACTCAACCTCCACAGACGTCGCATTCCTGACGGAGACCTGGCTGAATCCCGCTTCAGCCCCCGACATCGCCATTGCCATCCCGGACGGATACAAGATCACCCGCAGGGACCGCACCAACGGAGTCGGAGGAGGCATCGCCATCGTCCACAGGAACACCCTCAGAGTCTCAACCAACACCGACGACACCCTCAGCACCGCCGAACACATGCACTTCCAGATCCACACCGATCCCAACACCACCCTCAGAGGAACCCTCATCTACAGACCCCCGGACCCCGACCACAGTTCAGCGATTCCATTGCTGACTTCGTCAGCACACACGCCATCGCCTCCACGGACTACATCCTCCTCGGGGACCTGAACTTCCACCTCGAGAACAACAAGGACACCAACTCCACCCCCCTGATCAACAACCTCGCCACCCTCGGACTCAGACAGCTCGTGACTACACCCACCCACGCCGTCGGCCACACGCTAGACTCCATCTTTTCCGCAAGCCCACACGTCTCCTTCAACCACACCTCCGAACCCCACTGGACTGACCACCACTGCATCCACTTCACCTACAGGAAGCCCACCACGCACCACCGCACCGAACAAATGCCTCGCCGCTGCTGGAGCAGAGTCACGGAAGACCAGCTAACCACAACCCTCGCCCTGAGCCCACCCGCCGAACCCTCCGACCCCGACACCGCCGCCCGCAACCTCAGACAGTGGATCGACGACTGCGCCAACACCCTCGCCCCGCTCAAGAATCCGCCCAACAGCCACACCAGCAAGAAAGCCACCTGGTTCACCGAAGACCTCCAGGCCTCCAAACGAACATGCCGAAAACTGGAGAAGATCTGGCTCCACGAACGGACAGCGGACAGGTACGCCGCCCACAAGAACGCCACCCGCAGTCACCATCACCTCATCAGATACGCCAAAAGGGCCTCACTCAAAGACCGCCTAGATAACAATGCACACAACAGCAAAGAGCTCTTCAACATCGTGAAGGAACTCTCCAACCCCAGCTCCAACACCAACGACATCCAGCCATCGCAAGACCTGTGCGACTCACTGGCCACCTTCTTCCACCGCAAAATCGCCGACATCCACGACAGCTTCAACACCACGACTGCCCCGGCAACCACCGAGACCACTGCCCCCACAACCACCAACTGCCTGCTCTCCTGGACCAACATCAACGACGAGGACACCAGCGAGATCATGAACACCATCCACTCCGGTTCACCGCTAGACCCGTGCCCTCACCACATCTTCAACAAAGCCAGTACAGCCATCGCGCCCCATCTCCGGAAAATAATCAACCGCTCTTTCGAGACAGCAACCTTCCCGGAAAGCTGGAAGCACGCCGAGATCACCGCCTTACTCAAGAAACCCAAGGCAGACCCCAATTACCTCAAGAACTTCCGACCCATCTCTCTGCTCCCGTTCCCCGCGAAGGTCACCGAGAAAATCGTCAACAAACAACTGACCCGCTACCTCGAGGAGAACAACATCCTGGACCCTTCCCAGTCCGGCTTCCGCAGCAACCACAGCACCGAAACCGCCCTCATCGCCGCCACCGATGACATCAGGACCCTGCTAGACAACGGAGAAACAGCAGCCCTCATCCTCCTGGACCTATCAGCCGCCTTCGACACGGTCTGCCACCACACACTACGAACACGCCTTCACGACGCCGGGATCCAAGAGAAGGCCCTGGACTGGACCACATCCTTCCTTTCCGGCAGAACACAAAGGGTCCGCCTCGCCCCCTTCCGATCCAAGGCCACCAAGATCATCTGCGGCGTACCCCAAGGCTCCTCCCTCAGCCCAACGCTGTTCAACATCTACATGGCACCCCTCGCCCACGTCGCCCGACAGCACAACCTCAACATCATCTCCTACGCCGACGACACCCAGCTGATCCTCTCCCTCACCAAAGACCCTCACACCGCCAAAGCCCACCTCCACGAAGGAATGAAGGCCGTCGCCGAATGGATGAGGACCAGCCGCCTGAAGCTGAACTCGGACAAGACGGAGGTCCTCATCCTTGGTTCCAACCCTTCAGCCTGGGACGACTCCTGGTGGCCAACATCAATGGGAACAGCCCCGCCACCCACCGACCACGTACGCAACCTAGGGATCATCCTCGACCCCACCCTCTCCATGACTAAGCAGGTCAACGCCGTTTCCTCATCCTGCTTCAACATCCTCCGAATGCTCCGCAGGATCTTCAAGTGGATCCCCACCGAAACAAGAAAAACAGTCACCCAGGCCCTCGTCACCAGCAGGCTGGACTACGGAAACGCCCTCTACGCAGGAACGATGGCTAAGCTCCTGAGACGGCTGCAACGCATCCAGAACGCCTCTGCACGTCTTATCCTCGACATCCCCCGACGCAGCCACATCACACCCCACCTGAGAGACCTGCACTGGCTCCCTGTCAACAAGAGGATAACCTTCAAGCTCCTCACCCACGCACACAAAGCACTCCACAACTCCGGACCAGCCTACCTCAACAGACGACTCAGCTTCTACACCCCCACCCGCCAGCTCCGCTCGACCAGCCTCGCCCTCGCCACAGTCCCCCGCATCCGGAAAACGACCGCCGGCGGCAGATCCTTCTCCCACCTCGCCGCCAAGACCTGGAACACCCTCCCCACCAACCTCTGACAGACCCAAGACCTACTGGCCTTCAGAAGACTCCTCAAGACCTGGCTCTTCGATCAGTAGCAGCACCACCCCCCTCTTCCCCCAGCGCCTTGAGACCCTCGCGGGTATGTAGTGCGCTTTATAAGTGACATGATTGATTGATTGATTGATAGATGCAGCTTGTAACAAACTAGCTCCGGTTAAAAAGTGAACCCCTAAACGGGCCCAACCGTCAGCCCCTTGGTATTCGGACGAATTAAAAAACCAAAAACAGGCCTGCAAACGCCTAGAAAGGGCATGGAGGAGAGGCTACAAAAGCTTGGATAAAGAAAAATATAAGAAAAGTCTCAGACTGTATAAGGGTACACTGTTGGAAACCAAAAAAAAGTTCTTTGCAGAACAAATCTTTCAGGCCAAATCGAATTCCAAAGAACTGTTCAAAACCATTTCTAAACTAGCGGCCCCAATGGCCCCCAAGAGCCAAAGCAGTCCTGAACTCTGCAAAATATGGCTAACTTGTTCCAACAAAAAGTGGAATCCATCTTTTCCTCATTTTCCCTAGCTCACAGGGGGGAAAGGGTGATGCCACAGAAAGAGGAATTAATTACACCGGTTCTAGATAATTTCTCCCTGTTAGGGACACCCGACTCGATTAAACTTCTGAGTTCCATTCGATCCGGGTCTCCGTCGGATCCATGTCCGGCCTCGGTATTGAAACAAATCCCAGAAGTTATAGGATCGGCCCTTACACCGCTGTTTAACGCCATACTTACAACAGGCAAATTTACCAGAAACTGGAAGAAGGCATCTATACTCTCCCTATTAAAAAAATCAACCCTTGACCCCAATGATCCAAACAATTACAGGCCAATTTCGAGACTTCCACTTCCTGCAAAAAGTATTGAAAAGGCCATGAATATCCAGCTCAGTACATTCCTTCGGACTAATAATCTACTCGACCCATCTCAATACGGGTTTAGAGCAGAACACAGCACCGAGTTGGCCTTAATTAAATCAACAGAGGAAGTGAGGGAGGCCTTGGATAGTGGAGGAAAGGCAATTCTGATGTTGTTAGACTTATCAGCAGCCTTTGACATGGTCCATCACGAAGTGCTGATGGACCGGCTGTCGGAAGCAGGGGTATAAGGAGCTGCCTGGAATCTTTTGCAGTCCTTCCTTTCTGAAAGGACACAAACAGTGGAATTGGGCATCCACAGGTCAAAGCCGTTCTCCCTACCATGTGGGGTGCCGCAGGGCTCTTCGCTAAGCCCGACGCTCTTTATCGTATATGTTAGTTCTCTGGCAGGCCTGATCAGATCCTATGACTTCAAACTTACCTCCTACGCAGACGACACTCAAATAGTGTTGTCACTCAGGGATGGGGAAGAGAAGGAAACAGGGGCCCGTTTTCAGGACTGCATGAAAGCCATCTCAGGGTGGATGTCGTCCAATAGCCTAAAACTGAACTCAGGCAAAACAGAGGTCATCTTGTTCGGGAACAACCCCAACCTGTGGACATCAGACTGGTGGCCAGCCGAGCTGGGTGTATGCCCCGCTCCCACCAGGAAAGCAAAGAACCTGGGGGTGATTGTGGACAATAAGCTCATGTTTGGCGATCACATATGCTCGGTGGTCTCAGCATGTTTCCATATTCTGAGAATCATAAGGAAAATAACATTTTTCCTCCCTGAAGGCAGTCTTAGGACAGTGATCACGGCTCTCATTATGGCGCGGCTAGACTACTGTAACAGTCTATATTTGAATGCCCAAAAACAGTACATCAGTAGGCTTCAAATCGCACAGAATGCAGCTGCTAGATTGCTTACAGGGACACCAAAATTTGTCACAGTAAAAAAGGAATTAAACCAATTGCACTGGCTCCCCGTGAAGCAAAGGGTACGTTTTAAGGCCCTCTGCATGGCCTATAAAGCCCTTAATGGGGTAGGCCCTAACCATCTCAGGCAAAAATTCAAGTGGTATGTTCCTGGAAGGACTCTTCGGTCCCCAGGAGCTAAACAAGTCTTAGTCCCCCCGATTAAAAAGGCCAGCTGGTGGGGCAGAAGTATCATCACCTGCGCCGCTAAGGCCTGGAATGAGCTCCCGTTCCATTTGAGGAACTCAGCCGATCTCCTCACCTTCAGGAAGGGCCTGAAAACTGAGGAAACGATTTTCTTCCCTCTGTAACAGCACACTATCACCTACCTATTCCATATATTTCTGCCCTATATGTTAGTAACAGGACACATTGGGCAGCATAAATCTGCAATATGGGGGCCAATACCCGGCCTCCAAGGGGGCATGGGAGGCTAAGAAGGGAACCTATTGCTCTGGCCAGTTTCACTCTGCATAGTGCAATGTGAGGAGCCCGGGAACCAGAGGAGAAAAGGTTTACACCCAAATAAGAAAATGTGCCAGTGCTTATTAGTCAATGGGATCCTGCTTGTATGGATGTAAGTTTAATGCGCTTAGGAAAACAGTACATAGTGAAGGATTTAGCTAAATTAGTTGTTAGCTCGAGATCGGCCTTGAACTGTACAAATGATGCACGAGTGAAGTCAGCGCTTTAGGGGTGCAGCCCGTAAGCACGGCGTCATCCGCATACAACAGAACTGGTTGTGGTATGCCGTTTATTTTGGGAACATCGGAGGTGCTCAGTGTCAGCTCTGCACATAATTTATTAATATAAAGAATAAACAACAATGATGCAAGGACCCATCTTGACCAACCCCGTATTCTATGCAGATCTCTTTTGATACCTCCCAATTTTGGCCAAGCCTGACTCTGTCTTTCATTTTTGTATGTAAGGAAATGAATAAACACACAGGGGCATATTTACAAGCCCCTTGCGCCACTTTTGCGCCGCCGTTGCGTCACGCATGTGACGCAGTGGCGACGCAAACCATGCGCCGCGTTGCGCTATATTTACAACGTGACGCATCTAGGGAGATGCATCACGTAGTAAACCCCTGCGCCACATGAAACCTGCGTCAGGTTTCATGTGGGCGTACCGGCGCAGGGGGGGGCGTTCCGGCGCAGGAACGCCTCGGAAGAGTGACGTAGTGAAATCTACAAGATTTCACGCAGTCACTTTTCCGACGCTGGTGCGTCAAATCCTTACGCCTGCTTCAAGCAGGCGTAAGGATTGACGCACCATGTTAGGGATAGGGAAGGTTGGAACAGTGCTGGAGTTGCGTCGCGCTTGCGACACAACTTCAGCACTGCGCCAACCTTCCGCCGGCAGATGCGTCACGCATCTGCTTATCCTGCACCACGATGCGCCGCATTGTAAATGCGGCGCATCGGACGTGGTGCAAGGGTAAACTTGCGTGACGCATTTTCCCTGGCGCATCCCTGCTGATATGCAGGGATGCGCCAGGGAACGTAAATATGCCCCACAGTTTTTTTTGTCTAGGCCCATCTCCAGAAGCAATTGCCACAACTTTGACCTGTTGACACAATCAAATGCCATTGACAGGTCCATAAAGGCGAGACGAATAGAGGATTGCTTGGCCACTGTATATTTCCCAATGAGTAAGTTCAAATTTAGGCATTGTTCCAAAGTGCCAATACTAGTGCGAAACCTACACTGACAAGTGTTTAAGATATTGCTGTCTAGTACCCATTCCAGTATCCTTTTATATAGGACAATGCCTAGAATTTTGGCAGGGATATCTATAAGTGATATGGGGTGATAACAATGTGGTTTAGACCGGTCCCCTTGTTTAAAGATTGGAACAATCAATGAGCATACCCAAAGGGGCTTGGTACAGTCTGATGGCATAAATTCAAGATTGTAAGATTGCATTTGATTATGTCAATTGGGACACCATCTGGCCCTGGTGCTCCCCCCTTTACTCTACTGTATGGCAACAATCGCTTCCTGTAGTGAGACCTGTGGTTTTAAGGGTGATTCTGGTGTTCCTGACAGGGCTAGCAGGTGAATCTGGGTCTGAGTATATTGCGGAAAAATGAGCCTCCCACGCCGAGCTACTTATGTGACATCTAATAGTGGTCGTTGTCTTGCAAGGGAGCAGATGCTAGATACTGCTCTTCAAAAGGATTTACTGTCATTAGAGTGAGCCTTATGCAACAATGTATCCCACTGAGGGGAAATTATTTCATTTCTCCTCTTCATCGTCACCATCTTATTTTTCCTCAAAATTGCTATGGCAGTACGATCCCTCGGAGTTTCATTTAGAGCTTTACGTAGCAACGATTAGCCACAGAACAGTCATGGTCGAACCACCGTGGGGTCTGCTGCATAGGTCTAGGCTATTTGAAGAGGGACTGACGAATTCTGGAGCACAGTGCGACAAAAGAGTCAACTATCACCCTGTGCACACCTTCCTCCTTCAAGCAACCCATGACTAGATTGATATTCTCAGCAATTTCTTTCTCAGAAAATCAGGAAGGTTGGCTCACTAAGTGCAGCAAGGGTTAGGAAATTCTCCCTGAATGGGAGAGCAAGGGCTATTTTTATGGGTTGTGGTATCCAAAATCTGGACTAATGAGAGTACCATAATGTAAAATATTAGTTCAATTTTGATATACAAATATATAATCAATCACTGAAGAGCAGATTCTCCCCCTGTAAGTGGCCAATGCTAAATTATTAGTGCCAGCTATATCAAGTACTTTATACAAGTCCGAGAAGGTGAGCAAGGCTCCCAGTTCATTGCCACTTCTGTACGCCCCAACATCACTATCGTGCATATTCCTCCACAAATATTGGGCAATTTGGCATTGAAATCTCCAGCCAAACATATATATGTTCGTTGTCCTTTGAGAACTCCTTTTTCCAGGATAGCAGAAACACAATCGAAAAGATCTGGAAAGCTATGATTCAGGACATTGATAAGGTCATTATTATAAGAATGTATAAAACAAAGAGCTAGGGCCCCATTGAAAAGAACCACCTGGATGCCACTTTGTTGGATTTTTACGGCCATTGCATGTCCGTCAAGCAGTAGGCTGACCCCTATAGTTAGGCCACCAGATGTTCGGCCTGAGCGAGAGGGAAACTTTGCAGATTATGTAGTTTGTATCACAGGTTTCCTGCAGAAACAATATATCATAAGGTTTTATAAACATATGCCATTCTGGAAGGGCCACCTTGGTGTAACCCAGCTATGTTCCAACTCACTATTCAAAGTGGGCGCTTAGAGGGCGGGGCGGAATCGGCTGGCAGGGAGTAACTCCTAGGAAGTGTGCTCTCTATAGACACTGTACACACTGGCATTTTGGGGGATACAGGAAGCGTTAGTGTTCGATACACCCAGGGGGTAGGTTGCTGTGGCGTGTTTGGGTGGTCTGGGCACACTTTGTCAGTCAATATCATCGCAGTCTGAAAGAACTGCATATCTGTTATTGCAGGGCAAGTTTAAGAAGAGCTGGCGCTGTGGCTTGAATAATGATAGAGAGTCCACCCTCCTTTTAGGTGGTTTGTAAATGTACCCCAATGGTAATAAGACAATGTTTGATCTCTTCTGCTTCGTTGCAATGTTCATGTCAAGTATTTCCCTCACAGTGAGGGGCTGCCTAAAGTTAATAACTTTACAAACTTGTATATATTTTACTGAGGGGCCAACCCAATCTACTTGCCGTATCATTAGAATGTCATGCACATTTGCATTGTTAAACTTCCGGTGTTCACCAAGCCAAAAAAGAACTTTATTGAGTACCTGATCCTATGATTCAGTTTGGTTTTCCTTGAGGAGCTGCACGCCTGCCATTACCAGGACATAGCGACACGACTTGTGGGTAAGATTAAGAACCAAAGCATTTGATCTCGCGCTCGCCTTTTTATTTGTAGATCCATGTGCCTCTCCATCTAAGGGTGTCCGATTTGATCCAGTTATGGCAGTTGAAGGATTATTGATCATACATGTACAGATGCTGCCCGGCTCTACAGGGTTCAAATCGTGGGTGGAAGTGACAGCAGCCTAAGTTCTACTGATACAAATCTTTGATTTGGCACTGCAGGAAGTTGGTGGATCCACAGAAGATTGCCCTGCGGGGGGCTCCGATTGTATATGAAAAGTGAAAGAATCTGTAAAGTCCTTCATGTGCCTCGACACGCCATTCAGCAGGGTATAAGTTGCTGCCATGGTTGCTAATTGGCCTTTGATAATAGTCAGAAGATTGGTCAGGGGCTTTAGGCTCTTTTCTAGAATATCAGAAACTGTTGTGCATAATTTCACAATGTTTATACCACCCACACACAACAGGCCCAGACCCTTCCAAGTAGGTAACTGTTTGCCTCTGATATTCATGTATGAGGCCTGATTGTTTTTTTTTTCCATTTTACAATTGGTTCAGGTGATGAGTTAGGGCTATCAACCGGAACAGTAATAGGGGCTGGGAGGATATGGGGGATACCATTTGTGGATGTGGTCAAAAGTGTACCCCTAGTGTCCACTTCTTCAAGGTCATCCGGAAAACTGTTTAGTGCATCAGTCATCATACCAGGCCCCTGAATACTTTTCCCGGGACCATTCCTGCACCCCAGGGACAATCTATGCTCAGTTAGTTCTATTTCATTGACGATATCTACCATGGTTCTCCCTAGCATTGTAATGATGTTGGTAGGCATATGTGGTAAGTTCCCAACAGCTTTTCATTTTCCCATGATACTGAAGGAGGAGAAACAGTTTACTGTACCTAGAAGTACTTCAAAAGACGATAATCCACTCATCGGCATTGACAGAGGGGTGGCCCAACCTAGTCCATCCACGGACGGGAGGAGGCAGGCCTGTCCTTGGCCTGGGCTTTGTCCAGGCATGTCGGCATGAGTCCCGTGCTGCGAGAGTGCTGCAGAGTTGTTAAGTAGCTCCCTGGCCAATCCAAATGGCCTGGCTGACTCCTGGTGGGACGTTGCCGCTCAGACCTCTGGTAGAGATAGTCTGCCCCCAGACTGGTACCCTGTGGCGTTCTCGATCCCCACACTGCAGGAGTGCTGCGGAGCTGTTAAGAAGCTCCAAGGCCAATCAAAATGGCATGGTCGCCTCCTAGTGGGAAATTGCCACTCACAACTCTGGTAGAGGTAGTCTGCCCCCAGACTGGTGCTCCATGGCGCTCTCAATCCCCATGCTGCGGGAGTGCTTCAGAGTTGTTAAGCAGCTCCTGGGCAAATCAATCGGCCTGGCTGCCTCCTGGTGGGAATTTGCCTCTCAGACCTCTGGTAGCGGTAGTCTGCCCCCAGACTTGTGCTCCGTGGTGATCTCGAGCCCACCAGACAATATTTCAAGGAGCTTATTCATGTAGTTCCCAATACCCATATCCTTGTCCATGATAAATAATTGATACACCTAACTACCATTATACCAAAATATTAGTAAGGAATTATTCTTACCTCTGCTCCTCAGCCTAAGCTGTAATGGTGCTGTCCATCAGGATAAAACCTTCATTATGCTTTGTGAAACATTCATCCAGTTAACTGCAGTTTAATGAAAAGTTCAAGATGGAGCAGTGTTTTAATATTAGTGACCCCTTATTTTATTTAAGAACAAGGAGGAATGGGAGGGCTAAAAAAGGCCGCTCATTCAGTAAGCCTGGCTTTTTTAGAAAACCACGCATTGCCCTATTTAAAGTATGTGTCTACATCCCTGCATATAAAGTTATGTTGTCTTACAACAGAGTGACCTGAGAATGAGGATGCACCATGGAATGGCTTGCGTGAAGCTGTTGCATGTTTGGTTAAACTATTCAGTGAACAACCAAATGTGGTGATTGAAAGATTTTCTTTTCACATAAGCAAAGTAGTGGTGAAAGGTTTGATGAATTTATAGCCAGTTTGAGGATTTTAGCAGCATCTTGTGACTTAGGGAGTAGCATAGACACATATCTTCAAGATAAGCTACTCTTAGGCTGCTTCAACAAAAAATTACAGGAAAGAATTTTATGCACATGTAATCCCTCTTTAGCTGAATACATTGGTATAGCTAAAGGGGTAGAAAGATCTATTCTATCATCAAAAGTGTTATCAACTAGCAAAGAAGAAACAAGTGTAGCAGTAGTACATGTGGATACTAAAAAAGAGAAAAGGCTGTAGGTTGGGAAACTCTTGATACAAGGATGGCCATCCAATGCGCTACTGTTATCACTGTGGGTAACAATCCAATATAGGAAATTATCCTAATTGTACTGCTGTTAAATGTGGGTGTCTGAAGTGTGAAAAAATTGACATTTTTCTAAGGTGTGCAGATACAAGGAAAGTGGGGGTGTTGGGTGTAACAAAAAGAGGAGTGCAAATGTATCTAGTGTGCAGATTGATGAAGAGGACATGTTGGATGAATGTCAAAGCAAGTGTGATGAAGTTGTCCTTACTATTACATCCAATGATGATTATAAGAGTAAAGAAACATTTTGTATTATTGAAATTGGTACCAAACAAGTGCTGGTAATGGCTGATTCAGGATTGCATTACAATTTTTGATCTATGCACCCTTTGAGGAGAATTGGAATGATAAGCACTTGTTTGAATGGGATATTTCACCTAAAGCTTTTGATGGGTTTGAGATACAATTGTCAGGTTGGTTTGAGGATACATTACAGTTTAAGGGGAGGAAAATTCTCATGAAGATTTATGTTGCTGTTGGGGGCAAGGATGTGTTTGGCTGGATGGATCAGGATAGGTTTGGAATAATTTTAAAACTGGGGTCTCCTGAACCTGTACATTTGGACCCTGATTGGATGGAGAAGTAGCAAGATTTGGAGTCTTTTAGTATTAGTCCTTCTTTATTGAACATTAACATGTATAACATGAAAGACAATTAGGTTTTACTGAGAGATTATGACAAGGTGTTCAAGGATGAAATTGGCTGTGTGAAAAGATTTTTACATGATATAAGATTAAAAGAGAATGCAAAACCAGTCGTACATGAGGGCAGGAATGTGCCTTTGAGTGTCCCTAAGGATTTAAAAGCATTGCTAGCTAAAATGTGTGAGGATAAGATCATTGCTGCAATGGAATGTTCTGAATGGATTTCCAGTATTGTCATTGCACAGAAAAATAAATCAGAAATCAGGTTGTGTTCTGATCTTTGCTCTCTGAACAAGAACGTCATTGTGGAATGTCATCCACTTCCAAAAATACAGGAGATGCTTGCACAAATAGGAGATGCATGTATTTTTAGTACCATCAACTTAACACCTTCCATGCTGAGGACGGAATGGTTCCGTCCTCAGCCACGGTGGTCATGTGTTGAGGAAGGAACTGTTCCGTCCTCTGCACACAACCAGGAAATCCCTCTGCTGTTTACAGCAGAGGGGTTTCCTTTTTTATTTTTCAGCCTCAGGAGCTGAGGAAGAGCTTCCCCAGCAGCCAGAGGCATTTTTTTTCTCAATGTACTGACGATCGTGCGCATGGCGTGCTGATGTCATTACATTGAGAGTGAAACTGAAATGAGCCGATCGGCTCATCTCACTTTCACTGCTTACATGCTCAGGGGGCTATGTCAGCCCCCGAGCACCGAAGGACATGCCAGTGGTACTGTTGGAAATGGGAGAATCTTCCCTTTCCAATGGTACCATGCACTAGTGGATCCCTGCTTGGGGATCGCCGCAGGAGTGTGATCCCCTAGCAGGTATCTACCACTAGACACCAGGGGGGGAGCGACCCCTTGGGCAAGGGCCTTTGCTCACCCCAAATGTTTATTGGCAAAATCAGTCTTTCTGCCCCCCCCGGAGGCAACTGGGGGCAATAGCCCCCGATTTTCCCCACCCAGGGGGGCAGAAAGCACCCAAGGCACCAGGGTGATTTTTGTTTTAATATGTAGGGGTGTGGGTTTCCCAAAATGGGAATGCCAATGCCCCCACACCCAAACAAGAAAAGGTACAGTTTTTCTGCCTGCCCTGGGGAGCAAATGGGCATTATTAGCCCCGATCTGCCCCTGGGGGGGGGCAGAAGGCCCAATAGACACCAGGGATATTTTTTTAATAAAAGATGGGTGGGGGCTGTCCATAATGGGGAAGACCATTCCCCCACCCAAAATTAATTGCAACAAAAGTTTTTCTGCCCCCCTGGGGGGCAGATGGGGGCACTAGCCCCCAATCTGTCCCCCTGGGGGAGGGCAGAAAGCCCACTAGGCACCAGGGATTACTTTTATTAAATATGTAGGGGTGAGGCTGCAAAAAATGGGCATGCCAATACCCCCACACCCTCAAACACAAATGGGACAGTCTTTCTGCCCCCCACTGGGGGCAGATGGATGTTATAAGACCCAATACGCCCCCTCGGAGGGGCAGAAAACCCACTTGACAACAGGATTCTTTTTATAAAAGAGAGGTGGGGGCTGCCCACTATGGGCATGGCCATGCCTCCACCCCACATAAATGGGACCAAAGTCTTTCTGCCTCACCTAGGGTGCAGGTGGGGCAATAGCCCCCGATCTACCCCCCGGGGACAGAAAGCCTACTAGGCCCCAGGGATTGTAGGGGTGTGGGCTGCCCAGAATGGGCATGCCAATGCTCCCACCTGCCAAAACAATGGGCACAATCTTTCTGCCCTCCACAGGGGCATATGGGGGCAATACCCATCGATCTGCCTCCTGGGGGACAGAAAGCCCACTAGGCACCAGGGACTATTATTTTTCTTAGTGTAGGGGTGAGGGCTGCCCAGAATAGGCATGCCATGCCAATGCCCCCCACTCACCTGAAAAAATATGCACAGTCTTTCTGCCCCCTGGGGGCAAATATGGGCAACAGCCCCCAATCTGCCATCGTGGGGGGGCAGAAAGCCAACAAGACATCAAGGATTATTTTTAATTTGTGTAGGGGTGAGGGCTGCCAAGAATGGGCATGCCAATACCCCCCACCCCCCAAAAAATGGACACAGTCTTTCTGCCCCCGGGGGGATCTTCCCCGTGTGGTGGCAGGCAGCCCACTAGACACCAGGGACTATTTTTGCTTTGTGTAGGGGTGGGGGCTGATCAGAATGGGCATGCCAATGCCCCACCCCCAAATAATTGGGCACAGTCTTTTCTCCCACCCGAGGGGGCAGATGGTGGTTAATGCACCCAATCTGCCCCCCGAGTGGAGGCATAAAGCCAACTAGGTAACAGGGAAATGTTTATGGGCATGTCAGGGAGTGGCCCCATAGTGAAGGGTCACTCCCTCTTTCTTTATGCACAAACTATAGCCATTTCTGCCCCCTGGGGGGGCAGATCAGCAATATTTGTAGGCTCATCTGCCCCCAAGGGGGCAGAAAACCATTAAATACCAGGGAAAATGTCTTTGTGTGTGAACTAGAGTTTGGCTGACATTCTGCATGTACTGGCGTTTGGCTGGCTGTGTGTATACTGGAATTTTGCTGGCAGTGTGTGTGTATTTGCGCTTGGCTGGTGGTGTGTGTGGACTAGCACTTGGGTGGCAGTTTGTGTAGACTGGTGCTTGCCTGGTGCTGTGTGTAGACTGGCACTTGGCTGACCGTGTGCGTGGACTGGCTCTTGGCTGGCGATGTGCATGGATGGCGCTTTGCTGGCAGTGTGCGTTGGATGGTGCTTGGCTGGTGGTGTGCATGGATGGCACTTGACTGACTGTGTGTGTGGAAAGAGCTTGGTTGGCGGTGTGCATGGACCTGCACTTGGCTGGCATTTTGTGTGGACTGTCGCTTGGCTGGCGGTGTGGATTGCATGGATCGTCTAGTGTGTTCTTACCCAGAATCCTCTTCAAACCTCAAATTTAGCCAAAAGGTCAAATTTTCCTCACATGTCTGTGTGGTAAAGTTAAATGAACACCACACCGGCACAAATTTCCTACCACCCAGCACTCCTGATAAAAATGATACCTCACTTGTGTGGGTGCCCAAGCAGAGTCAGCCTAAAAACGTATAAAAAAAAACTGCCTTTATGGACACGCTTTGGTGCCCTTTCAATCTCTACATGTTTTTGGCCCTTCCCTGTTGCAGACACTTAGCCCACCCACACAAGTGAGGTGTCACTTTTATCAGGGACTGAGGGGAGCGCTGGGTGGTATGAAATTTATTCCAGCATGCTGATTCCACACAGAAATGTGAGGAAAATGTGATTTTTTAGCTACATTTTAGGTTTGCAGGGGATTCTGGGTAAGAAAACATTGGGGGATCCACGCAAGCCCCACCTCGTAGGACTCCGCCGGGTGTCTAGTTTTCAGAAATATATGAGCTTGGCACTTTTCCCTAGATGGCCGCTTAGCCTGGGAACAAAAGCCCAGGTGCCCCCCTTTCTATCACAAAACAACCCGTTGTTGCAAAGGGGGCTCCTGCATTTTGGTCCCGGGCTCGGGTGAGAGTCACACAAGTCACCCCATCCTGGATTCCCTTGTGTGTATAGTTTTAAATAATTTACAGGTTTTCTAGAGTTCCCTAGGTGCCGGCTGAGGTAGGGCCCAAAATCCACAGCTAGGCACATTGCAAAAAAATGGTCAGTTTCCATTGGAAAAATGTAGTGTGTTCATGTTGCATTTTGGGCCGTTTCCTGTCGCGGGCAATAGGCCTACCCACACAAGTGAGGTACCATTTTTATCGGAAGACTTGGGGGAATGCTGGGTGGAAGGAAGTTTGTGGCTCCCCCCAAATTCCAGTTCTTTCTGTCATAGAAATGTGAGGAAAATGCATTTGTTTAGACACATTTTGAGGTTTGTGCGGGAGTATAGGAAACAGAAACTGGTGAGAGCCACCCAAGTCACCTCATCCTAAATTCCCCAGGGTGTCTAGTTTTCAAAAATGTACAGGTTTGCTAGGTTTCCCTAGGTGCCGGCTAAGCTAGGGCCCAATATCAACAGCTAGGCACATTGCTAAAAAATGGTCAGTTTTCAGTGGAAAAATGTGATGTATCCATGTTGTGTTTTGGCCCATTTCTTGTCACTGGCTCTAGGCCTACCCACACCAGTGACGTATCATCTTTATTGGGAGACTTTGGGGAATGCTGGGTGGGTGGAAGTTTGTGGCTCCCTGCAGATTCCAGAACGTTCCATCACAGAAATGTAAGGAAAATATGTTTTTTAGACAGATTTTGAGGTTTATTGGGGATTCTGGGTAACAGAACCAGGAGAGAGCCACACAAGCCACCCCTTCCTGGAATCCCCTCGGTGTCAAGTTTTAAAAAATGTACAGGTTTGCTAGGTTTCCCTCAGTGCCAGATGAGCTAGGGCCCACAATCCACAGTTAGGTACATTGGAAACAAAGGGTCCATTTTCAGTGGAAAAATGTGATGTGCCCACGTTGCGTTTTGGGACGTTTCCTGTCGCGAGCAGTAGGCCTACCCACACAAGTTATGTACCATTTTTATTGAGAGACTTAGAGGAACACAGAATAGTAGAACAAGTGTTATTGCCAATTGTTTTTCTATGCATTTCTGCCTTCCAAATGTAAGACAGTGTGTAAAAACAAAAAGTCATTTTGAAAAATGCCCTCTAATTCACATGCTGGTATGGGTACCCACAACTTCAGAGATATATAAATTATCACTGCTTCTAAACTCCATATCTTGTTCACAATTCAGAAATACATAGGTTTCCTTGATACTTATTTTTCACTCTTTATATTTTACCAAATGATACCTGGTACACAATGACAAACCATTACAAGATGCAGCTCAGTTATTTGCTCTGGGTATCTTGAGTTCTTAGTAAACCTACAAGCTCTATATATCTCCACAACCAGAAGGGTCTATCGGACGTAACGGTATGTTGCTTTCAAAAATATGCCATAGTTAAAAAACATTACAGGTGAAAATGTAGGCACAAATAGCTGTTTTTTTAAACTCAATTTCAATATTTTTTTAGTTTCACTGTTACTTTCTATAGAAGTATATAGCTTCCAAGGATAGATTATTGGTTTCATACCCATTTCTACCACTAACTGGAAGAAGGTTAAAAGCACAAAAAATAGGAAAAATAGGCTATGTCCCAGTAAAATGCGAAAAATGTGTAGACAAAATTTGGTTTTCTGACAAAAGTCTGCCTGTTTCTGAAAGCTGGGAAGATGGTAATTTTAACACCGCAAAACCCTTCATTGATACCATTTGCAGAGAAAAAAACAGACGCTTTCTTCTGCAGCACTTTTTTCCCATTTTTCCCACCCAAAAAACAAGTTATGTTGTATTTTGGCTAATTTCTCAGTCCCCTTCAAGAGAATCCACAAACCCTGGGTACCTTTAGAATCCTCAGGATGTTGGAAGAAAAGGATGCGGATTTTGCATGGACACAATATGTGGATAAAAAGTTATGGGGGCCCAAACGCAAACTACCCCAAATAGCCATAAAAAGCCTTAGCATAAGGGGGGAGAAGGCCTAGCAGCAAAGGGGTTAAAGGCTGCATATCATCAGATTAGAGTGACAGATAAGTCAAAACATTTAATGGCATTCCATTCATTACTCCTTTTGGGACTTTTAAGTATCTGAAATTGCCATTTGGGTTAGCATCGGCAGCTAGCGTCTTTCAAAGACGTATGGCTGGATTGTTCAAAGGGATGGATGGTGTAATGACCTATCAGGATGATATTCTTATTTATTTTATTTAATTTTCTTTATTGATCTTTTTGGGATAACAGTTGCACAAGGAGTGCTCAATAATGTACAGATCATAACAGCATGGATATACCACCATGTCAATAAAGAAGAAAACATCCATAGCACAACAATAAAACAAGGTACAAAATCAATTCTGAAAGGAAGGTGTAAGGTCTCTCGCAAGTAGGAAATATTTTCACACAGTACAGTATATTTGGGTACAGTCTTATTTACAATATCCACTAGAGGGCAAAATTCATTCCATATTAGTTATGTTTAGGTTCCGCGTGTTAGCGTACTGCATATCTCAATGTTCCAGCACTTTCACTCCTACCTCTGCACTCACATGCTCGCCTCAGGCCTCATCAAGGGGTGGTCAAGCAAGTAGTTCCTCAGTGGTTGCCAAATGTCCCGAGGGCGGGAGGTGGGTGGTAATAGTGTAGCATATAGTTCGCACATAGTTATCGCAGTGGATCATGTCTCGGAGCCAGGCTTTCACTGTCGGTGTATGTGCCTTTCCCCAGTGTATAGAGACTTGACGATTTGCAAGAAGCATAGCTATTGCAGTGAACCTCCGGATGGCTTTTGGTAATGGATGGACGTAGCCCAACAATGCCAGCAAGGGAGTGGTCTGCACCACCTGTCCCACCTTAAGGGATACATGCTGGAAGATACCAGCCCAGTATGGTTGTATTCGTGTACAGTTCCATGCTATATGCGAAAAGTCAGCCTCAGCCGTAATGCACCTAGCACACACATGTAGTGCGCTTGGATCTATCTTAGTCAGCCGTTTCAGGGTTATGTAAATTCTATGTAGATACTTGAAATGTAGTAATTTGTGTCCGTGGTTATTCGAAATGTATCGTGTTTGTGCACAGCAATAGTGCCAAATGTTGTCGGTTATGGGTATGTCTAGGTCTCTTTCCCAGGCTGCTCGTGCTTTAGCGCTGGCCATAGGACGAAGGCATAGTGAAAGGCGGTATAAGCGTGAGACCAGGTGAGTGTCGTCTGATGATGCAATAACGAGCGTGAGAGGGAGGAATTCCTCCGGCTCCACTTGCCCACTAGGTATCGCCCCAATCAGTGATCTTTGGACTCTGTGCAATAGGAACATGTCCATGTATGTAACTTCCCATGTGTGGTAAGTTCCGACACCGTGCATGGTCGGGAGTCCTTAAACAGATCTCCAACTGTTTGGAACCCATGCTTGCCTAATGTTCGTTTGGTCAGGACTTCAGTGGTGGGGGGTAGCCACGGGTTGTCTGCCAGTGGTAAATGTGGCAAATACAAGGATTCCTTTAGCAGATATCGTCGTAGTTTGGTCCACGCCCAGCAAGTCGTAGGTAGAGTTTGGATCTCACCGGGCGAACGGGCCAGCCCTTGTGGTAATATGGCAGTAAGGGGGTTGGGGTATATTTGGGAACGCTCGGCTTTGAGGTATTGATTCCGGGCATCTGGGTGATACCAATAATAAGTGAAGTGGGTTTGGGCCACAAGGTAGTACATATACAAATCTGGGGCGCCGAATCCCCCACGTTCGTACGGCATAATTAGTGTGTCCCAGCTTATTCGCGGCTGTCTGCCTGCCCAGAGAAGCCGAATGAGCAACGTACGTAATGTGTCGAAGAATTTCGTGGTCAAAGCAATAGGTATATTTAAAAAGAGGTATAAAAAGCGCGGCAGCACCGCCATTTTTAGTATGGCTATTCTGCCAGCTAAGGAGAGGGGGAGCTTAATCCATTTGTCAACTTGCGTCGAGAGGTGATACACTGCAGGTCCATAATTTAGTCGGATTACTTCTGAGGCACAGCAGTGCAGGTATACTCCTAGGTATTTGGGGGGGGTCCATACACCATTTTAGGGGGAACTCAAACTCCTCTTGCGTTGTTGCCGGCGTTAATGGGAAAATTTCTGATTTAGTCCAATTTATCACTAATCCTGAATAAACTCCGAAGCGGACTACCTCTCACAGGAGAGGAGCCAGGTTGTCTGCCGGCTTCCGCACAAATAGCATTATGTCGTCTGCATAGAACGACGCAGTTAGTGGACCTGTGTGTAATTGCAGCCCTCGATGAAGATGTCGTTCCTGTATGTGAAGGGCCAGGGGTCCATGGCAATAATAAATAGTAAGGGCTAGAGGGGACATCCCTGTCTAGTGCCACGAGATAAGGGAAATTGATGTGTTATTTCACCATTAAGTTTCAATCGGGCGACAGGATTCGCATACAGGAGGCGGACGAGGTTTAAGAAACCCACTGGGATCCCCAGTTTCTGCATTACCGCGTATAAAAAGGGCCACTTCAAGGAATCAAAGGCCTTTTCGGCGTCAAGAAGAACGACAGCCGCTGGCAGTGTGGGTTCCATTTGATTCATCACAGAGAAGATTGCGCGCGGATTAAGACTCGTGGACCGGCCGGGAATGAATCCAGCCTGATAGGGGCATAGTGAAGTGTTTACCAGTAATGCCAGTCGGGTCGCTAATATTTTGGCTAGTATTTTATAGTCGTGATTGAGTAGTGATAGTGGGCGGTACGATGAACAGTGGCATGGTGATTTACCTGGCTTGAGTAACAGCGTCAAATTAGCCTCACGCATGGTCGGGGATAGGGATCCATTCTGAAGGGCTTCATCATAGACTTCAATCAATCGCGGCGCCAACTCATTTTGGTAGGCTTTATAAAATTCTCCCAAAAGGCCATCCGACCCAGGGGAACGGCTACTGGCCATCGCTTTTATTGCTTGTTTGATTTCATCCTAGTCGATAGGGGAGGCCAAGAAATCACACTGACCCTCCTCCAACCAGACCATGGCTATCTCCTGCAAATAGTCCGTTAACGCCTGACCCACTGGCGGTTCCCGCATCCTGTATAGATTAACGTAATATGAGAGGAAGGTTTCAGTAATGTCTGACCCCCTTGTCAGCTCGGTGCCGCTGTCAGTGTCCAGATGTGTGATGAATACCGATTGGTATTGAGGTCGGAGGAGGCGGGCAAGTGTCCTGCCGGGTCTCTCCCCCTTTCCGTATGTGCTGGCCATGGCATAATTACCAAGGTATTTGACCTCGCGAGCCGCCGTTTCCGTGAACTCAGTCAAGAGAGCTGCGCGGTCACGCAGAGATTCTGGGGATGAAGCAGTCTGTGCATTGGCGTCCATATTCTTAAGCTTTTTCTCGATGTTCTCAAGGTCGGTTCTTATGGACCGGAGTACGCCGGTGTGTTTCGCAATACAGACCCCCGGGATAAATGCCTTAAAGGCGTCCCAAAGCACTAGTTGTGAGGAAACCATACCCTCATTCAGTAGAAAATATTCTCGTGTGGCATCACCCACTTCACTGTGGAATACATGGTCTAGTAATGCAGACACAGCAAATCGCCATAGTGGGCACTGCTTAGGCACTGTGGGAAAATCTATCTGGAGGAGCACTGGGGAGTGGTCCGACAGTGTGCGGGGAAGATAATCAATCTCCCGCACTTCTAAGAGTAGTTGTGGTGTAAGGTACCAGTGGTCTATACAGGAACAAGAGCCATGTGGGGCAGAGTAAAAAGAGTAAGCACGCGTTCCCGGATGTTGCTTGTGCCAGGGATCCGCGAGTAAAGCCGACTGCAATAAGTTGGTTAGACCCTGTGTGGCATGAGGCATAGTGGTGCGACCCGTACCCGTGGTGTCAGTCATGGGGTTGAGCGTGAAATTGAAATCAACCCCCAGCAGTTTATTGTCAGTGCCCAGTCAGTCAATATGTGTCGTGAGGTTAGTAAAGAAGTCAGTAGTGTCTGTATTGGGAGCATACACATTAATGAATAGAACGGATTCTCCTCCCAGCGATCCCAACACCATCAGATATCTGCCCTCATTATCTTTTACAACCTCAGATACCTGGAAAGGGAGAGAGCGGTGTATCAGTATGCACACCCCTCTTGAATATGTGCTGTAACTGGAGAAAAATCGGTGGTTCCCCCATGAGGACGCAAACCCGTGTGCAGGGAGCGGTGCGTAGTGTGTTTCCTGAAAGAAGGCGACCTGGATATTGTGTCTGGTCATGTATGCTAGGACTTGGCGCCCTTTTTTAGGGCTAGCTAATCCCCTCACATTCCAGGACAGACATTTAAGACTAAGGCACCGTCCTTGCATACTATTGGAGGTCATTCGGCCCTTCGTAGATGAATCACTGTAGGATGGAAACTTATGGAAGGTATATCCCACATTATGTAAGCGAGACATGCTTTGTACCAACAGAAAATAAAACCATAAACAACAAACCAAAACACCCAGCCCTGTTTCCACACCCCACCCACATCGGATACGTTAAAATAAGGCACCCGGTGAATCCCATTTAAACACTTCCAAACATAGGGGAATGGGGGAAAGGGTGGGACGGGAGGGAAGAACAGACAGGAGAACATCCTGCGGGGGTAGGCAACGCTCCAGTGAGCCGTCGGGTCATGGAATGCACATATATCAGGTTCATATCTGCCCAATATGTGTCTGTTATACATTAATAGGTGTTAGTTGCTTGGGGTTGTAGTCTGGACCAGGGTTGGCCACGGGTCCTCACATAAATGCCCTTCGGCGGCCCCCCATGCCTCCCAGAATCTATCAGTATTGTACAGCAAAACCTGAAGAGAGTCCATGCTGGGTGTCAAGGAAAAAGTCAGTGTGCCAGCATTAGGAACCAGGGTCTCGTCCATCAGCCTTCGCCTGCGGTTTGTCTCTCAGCTGTTGCTTCTTCCAGAACTGCATGGCGTCCTCCGGGGAATCAAAAACGTGTGTTTTGCCGCCAATCTGGATGCGGAGTGTGGCAGGATACAGCATAGCGTACTTAACATTTGCTTTCTGGAGAGAACGCTTGATGTCTGTATATTTGCGGCGCGCCTCCTGTACCATTGGCGTGAAGTCCGGAAAAATAGATATATTTGAGCCTTGGTACCTGAGGGTGCCTTGCTCTCTTGAAAGTCGCAGTGCCACATCTCGGTTGTGAAAGTTTAGTACCCTGGCAATAATCATTCTCTGTGTCGCTCCAGGTATTGGTGCAGGCCCCAGTGTTCGATGCGCACGTTCCACTGCGAATGTGGCAGAGAACGCCTCTCTCCCAAACACTTCTATAAGGAGAGACTCAACAGATTTGTCCATGGGACCGGTGTTTGTGGATTCGGCTATGTCCACAATGCGGAGGTTGTTCCGGCGCGACTGCGCCTCCAAATCCTCCGCCTTCATGGCAAGCTGCTTAAGTAGGTTCTCCGTCTTCTCCAGTCATCTTTGCGCGGTGGGTTGTGCGTCCTCTAGGTCTGAGATACGCTGTTCGGCATTGCCGATCCGGGAGTCCTGCGCCTCTAGCCGGCCGTGGATGTCGTACAAGGCGCGTGGAAAGGGTGTCTAGTCTGGCATCAATGGACTGGAACCCAGCCCGCAGTTCGGACAAAATGGCGGCAGCGCCCTCCAACTGCTGTAGTTCTGATTCAGCAGGAGTATCGGCGTCCTCGCGTCGGGGGGTCTTCCCGGCGTCGAAGCTTAGCTGACGCTGTTTGGGGTCTGTCCGCCCCATTACGGCATTATTGGAGCGAGGGGGAGCAACTCCACAAGGTCAGTAACTGGTGTGGCATAGGTGCGCTGTGTTTGGGGCGCTGTCCCTAGTTATGTTGCTTCCTGATCCCACTGCCGACCATTGCTTAACTGCCATGAGGGACACGGCGCATCCGCTAGCCATCAAATTGCCTATGTGCCCCTCTTTCGTGGCGCTATTTAGCAGTACCCGTTGCGCCCAACCATGTAGGGATATCGATCAGCATGCGTGATAACGGGGGACGGTCCAGCATGTGCATTACACCATCAGCCCATCCGTATAGACAGCAGCTCCCACCGGGTCCAGGATTATGGCGGTGCTATTGTGGGGGTCACATCAAGCACTGTAATTGAGAGGGCCAAGGTGTTACAGCGAGGAAGGGTTGGTCGGGCAGCATGCTACCCCCTACCTCTCGTTGTGTCCTGCACCTGTAGGCCCCTCGCAGCACCGGGGGAGCAGGCCACAATAGACACCTCTCCCAGGCCCCCGCTCCACACCGTGAGTTAGTGGGCGCTTCGGTGGTTCCCCGGGCCGCGGCAGCCCGCCGCCGCGCGTGCCCCCCATAGACCCCGCCCTCAGGCTCGCCCGAGACCCCTATTGTCTCGGGGCCTCTGAGGGCCTTCCGAGCACTCGCCACGCAGAAGGAGGCGGTGATTAGTGCTGGGAATGCCGGCAGAAAGAGAAAGGCAGCCCACGGCTCAGGAGCTTCGCAGCTAAGCGGCCATCTTGGTCGCCTGCTCGGCCACGCCCCCATGATATTCTTATTTTTGCTGCTAATATGACTCAGCATGATTTTATTTTGTGCAGTGTTAAATGTCTTTCAGGAATGTGGTATGACCATATACAAGAATGAGTGCAGGGATAAGTAAGTGAGATTGAATGTTTAGGCCACTGAATTTCTGCGAGAGACATTGAATCAAAGGAAAGCTACCTAAGAGCAATTAAAGAGGCCCCCACACCTAAGGATAAGGACAATTAACTTTCTTTTTAAGGACTTAGTGAATACTATGCCAGGTTTGTCTGTGGGTTCAGTGTGATAGCTGAATGTTTGAAGAAGTTGTTAAGGAAAAAGGAGAAATGTTGCTGGTCAGAGGAACAAACAGGAGCATTTGAAGAGGTGAAAAAGTTGATTTTGAAATGTGATGCTTTTAAACCATTTATTCAAAGGAGACTTTGTGAAGTCACAGTAGATGCAAGTGTGTGTGGTTTAGGTGCTGTATTAGGTCAGAGGGTGAATGGAAAAGAGAGGACTATTGCTTTCATATCTCATACCTTCAGTGGTGCTGAATTAAAATATAGCACCATGGAAAGGGAAACCTTAGCTTCCGTTTGGGCTATAAATACATTCAGAACATATTTGTGGGATCAAAGATTTGAAATTTTGACAGATCATAAACCATTAGTGTATCTTATGAGTGATAAGGGAGTTGGCCAGTCATCCTCGAGATTGGTTAGATTGATAACTTCACTACAGGAATTTAACTTTGAGATATTATATGTGCCCGGTAGTTTGAATGTTCGTGCTGACTGTCATGGCTACCGGTGAGGGTAGTGATATAAGTGATGAGAGTTTGTCAGATGAATGTGTGGTAGCTGCTGTGGATGCAGTTGAAAGGTGTTGTGCTGCAATATCTCCAGAGGAGTGGCATGATGAATGTATGAAGGACAGTCAGTACCAAGAGCTTCTTAAACATATTTGTTGTAGTGAATTCAGAAACATCAGGAATGTTTCTGGTGACATCAAGGATTTATTCCATGTGTTACCTGAGTTGAGTGTTGAATCTGGAATCATTCTCAGGGGTAATCTCTTTGTGCCACCTGAACCTCTGAGGAAGAGGTTGGTAAATATAGCTCATGAGGGGTATATAGGTCTAACATCTACAAAGAAAAGTTTGCACAGCCATTACTGGTGGCCTGGCACGGACACCATGGTGGATACTCATATAGAATCTTCTCATGAATGCCCATTATCTGATAAAAGATGGCATTTTAGTAAAACTCCCTTGGTTAAATTTAAGATGCCTGAATGACCTTGGGTTAAAATAGTTGTTGATTTTTGGGATCCTTTGGTTGCTTACCAAGTGATCAGAGGTATTTTATTTTCCAGATTTACTATTTTTAAAAATGGGTGCAATTTAAAGCTGTGAGAGAAATCACTACTGATGCAACAATTGATTTTCTGGATGATATATTTTTTTGGGAAGGGGGACTGGAGATCTTAGTATCGGACAATGGCACACAACTAGTATCAACAAAACTGTGTGAGTTCCTTAAAAATAATAGTATAGCTCATTACAAAGTTGCTCTTTATTCTTCACACTCTGGACTTGTCGAAAGGGCAAACAGAATCATTAGAAGGGTTTCAAATGGCTATCTCTGCTAATTTGGATGCATGTAAATATTAACAATGCAAGATTAGTTGTTATCACAGTACCCCCCAATTGGAGCAACACAGTTTGAGCTTTTTCAGAAGAGAGTAGGGTTCTCAGAAACATTTCTGCCATGGTTGGCTTCTGATGAAAATTAAACACTTAAGGATTCTTCAGAACTGAGAAACAATGTACAAATATTCTGTCAAAAAGGAATAGGTACTATGATAACGAATACAGGGTTAAAGAATGAACATTCAAGTTGGAAATTGTGTACTGATAGAAAAGACCAGTTGGGTTCCTAAAGGCCTTTCCAAATTAAAAAAACTGCTTCTTGGTGAAAAAGTGGGAACGTTGTAGTATTCTAGTTTACTATCCATTCTTGTGTATGCCATTTCCACCATATGCCTTGCCAGTAGAATGTTACAGTATGATGATGTACTACGGAATGTTGGGTGTCTGTCAAGAAAAGCCACAGTTATGATGGGGCTGAGCAGCATGCTGGCTGCTCCTGGTGGGGCTCATCTAGATAGCTACAATAAATCATCCTGAACTCACCAATCTGTCTGGACTTCATTACTACATTTTTATGGTGACGATCTGGAAACTTACCCTCGTTCTACGTGCTCAACAAAAGAAATCAATATCAAAGAAGTCAAGATTTTTCAAAAGAAGCAACAATCACCCTGAGCCCCACCAGTGACCAGTACACCGGTCGCCCCCAACCTCTGCGTGCCAGATCCCACTTCACACAAGCCTGTCTCAATTAATGGACTTTTCAACCACCGCACAAGAACAGTGTGGCTCTATGGATGGTCTGTCTTCAAGTGCCTTTCAAGATCAAACCAATCCTTGCGCACTGTAGTCAACCTCAAATGGCCACATCTTCTGTCTCTGTGTCATGAGTCTACATCAATATCAACTGCGCCTTCAAGGGAAGTAAGCTTTATCATTTTAGACTTTTTACTATTAATTTCTATTATTAATGCTGCGCAGTTCGTGATTTTTAAGGACATTTGTAGCGTCTGGCATTGTGCAACCTTAAAAAACTGCCCGTGTTGTGTGGGGTGTCTATTTTTCAGTCATCTTTGTGTGGAGTTTCACAGAGGAGCGACTAGTGACCTACTGTTTCTAATCTACCTAATCTAATGTTCCTCGTTTCTGCCTCTGGCCAGCCTAAAGTCCTACTTGTTGTAAGTGCTTTTCCTGTCTTATGGCTCTGCTCCCCCGCAGCACCTCAGAGAAATTGGAGATCAGCACACTCTGTCAGGCAATACTTTTATCTATTTGGCTAAGACTACCGGCGGTGCATCAATTGGTAACAGTGAGTGCTTTGTTTTTACTGATTTTGCCGCCCATTGGGGTTACGTTTGCACCATGGCAGTTCAACTGCTGCCAAACATTCAAACATGTCACGAGCTGTGCACAGACTGCACATACAAAGCGTGCGCAGTCTTACTTTATTTTAGCTCTTCTGCGATGCCTCCATTCGATTTTATGTCGTCGTCTTTCTCACAAGGTATCCTGCTTTCATGGATGTTTTGGAGCACGGTGATGCCAGGAGCCATCTGGCGCGGTGTCACCGGTGCGTGCCTCCATTTTGCGTTTGGAGTATTTTACATGGTTTCCTGCAGTTCCCTGGATGTATTTTACACGCTATGCCAACCACGTGCGATGTTTTCCTCTGCATGCATATTCCTGCGTGCTAGCATCATGGGATTGGACAGCGTTTGGCGGTCTGAGTGAAAATTTCTTTATTTCTCTATATACTGCTTTTTCAAAGTATAACTTTTGACTAAACCTGCAGTGCCTCAGGGTCAAGTTCTTCTGCCTCTAGTCCATGTTTTCTGCTGTTGTTCTAAAATGTGTCTACACCTTTCGGTGACAGGTATACCTTGGACATGGGTAAGAGGGAAGTTTGCTTCTTACTTTTTCACCGTTTGGTTCACATTGCAAAAGAGCTGGCACACAGTGGTTTTTTGTGCCATTGGGCATTTTTCTAAACGGTGTGAGTACTCTTCAATTTGTCTTTGATGTTTTTAAAGTGGGGTGACAGCTCGTTTTTGTTACGGAAGGTTACTTATCGGAGAATTACTCTAGTTGGAATAGTCACATCTTTACCATTCTGACTACATTTTTCAAGACAGTGCTTGTTTTCTTCAATATGTACACATGGGAGAAGGACTCTAATTGGAAATATCATATTTTTGTTAGGTGTTTTATTAATTGTCTGTGCACAAGTAAGTTAATAGTTTTAGTCCTCTCCGGTCTTCCTCTTCTAAGTTTGTTGGTTCAAACACTGGTGTCTGTCATATGGGTATGGTGACATGTACACATCGTTGTAACTCTCAAGAGTTCGATTATTCAATTATCTCTACTTACATGCATGCGTGCAGACTTGACTATTAGCTTTCCTCCCTCACTTTCTGGGGTATGCCCTATGTTCAGGTTCAATTTTCTATTATACCATTACTCCACACAGTGTTGTGTAGTATGGGATTTATTACCAGTACAGTGCACAACATGTGACCTCCATATGAGGTTGTCCTTACATGGATGTCAAGTTTTTCCAGGTTGTCCTTACACGGACGTCAAGTTTGTCCAGGTTGTCCTTACACGGACGTCAAGTTTGTCCAGGTTGTCCTTACACGGACGTCAAGTGACCTTTACACAAGTTTGTCCTAGCTCTCCCTTTTGACTCACAGTGTGTGTTATATGGGTTTTAATCTCATTATTACTGTGCAGTGACCTCTGCACGAGGTTTCTACACGGGTCAATTCCACTCTCAATTGTTCTTCACCGTGTTTACATTAATGTCGATTTTTCATTGCTATGTTGTTTTCAGGGAAGTAGGGAGTGATGTTATTGTATTCATTCTTTCTTCACCCTGTTTACATTAAGCTTCATTGCTTTACAATGTCGATTTTCCATTGCTATGTTGTTTACAGGGAAGTAGGAGTGATGTTATCTTATTCATTCATTCTCTTCTCTGTCTTCTTTATTTCTCATGCTGTGCTTTGCCTCCTGTCATACCTGTCTGGCCAGTAGGTGTGTCTGGATGTAAGGATCGGTACTCTCTTGCTTTTCTTTTGGTTTTTATCTTATTTGTTGTGTTAGAAGAAAAGGAGATATGTAGTATTCTAGTTTACTATCCATTCTTGTGTATGCCATTTCCACCATATGCCTTGCCAGTAGAATGTTAAAGTATGATGATGTACTACGGAATGTTGGGTGTCTGTCAAGAAAAGCCACAGTTATGATGGGGCTGAGCAGCATGCTGGCTGCTCCTGGTGGGGCTCATCTAGATAGCTACAATAAATCATCCTGAACTCAACAATCTGTCTGGACTTCCTTACTACAAACGTATTCAGTGTTCTCGAAAAATAGGGGTTGGTGGAATTTGAACAAAGTTATTTTGATCACAGATTCCCAGGCACACATTTTGTGGGATGGGTTAGATAACAAGGCCAGTGAAACGATTCAGGAGAAATCTGGTGAGCAGAGGAGTAGCACCAGCCATTTACAGGAAGTTGACGAAGGAACAAATGTTTTAGGCAATGCTACTTGATGTAGGGTGATGAGTTGTCTTAATTTTAAATCTTCCCATGAACAAGGCATGGGCACAGTAAAAGAAAATATTGGTGTTAGATTTGGTAGGAGAATTGTGTTACAACAAAAATTCAAAGATTTTGCAATATGAAGAAGAGACCTTTTTTGTGTTTTTTTGTGGGGTGGGAGATGTGGTAGGCTGAAGTATTGTTAACTTATTAACTGTTGTATGCTTTTACTGTTCTGTATCTCTGCATCAGTCTGCCTTGTGGTGTAACGTAGGTGTAGGAGTTCTGTAGGTGGAATGATGGATGTTAGGATTCTGTGATGAGGCAGTTGGTGTCTGGCAGACTGAGCGGAGGATGCAGGATGGTACTCAGCTTATGTATATGGAATAAACTGTCTGAACAAAGATAACAGCAGCTTCAGTGTGAATCCTTACACATAGGTACTCCAGATGGATGATTGTTCATAGATACTGTGTGGGAGCAGAACAACTGTAGGAAGAGATTTGTGAAAGAAAAAGCACATGGATTGTAGCAGGATGAAGAAGGTTAATAGGCAATTTGAGAGTCTGAAATGAAAAAACATTGGCCATAGACACCTGTCAAGAGAGAAGTGGATAGGAGGAAGAAGAGGTACCACCTATATCTAAGAACAGTTATAGCCTGGTGGGCTCCAAAGAACAGATATAGGTTACTTTGCATGCAGGATATTTACTAACAGTGTGGTAGAAATAAAGGTCAGCCAGGTCAAGTGTCCTGTAGCTCCTATTTTTGGGGAGGACCATACTGCCAAGATAAATATCATATGCCCACACAGATTGACACATAACAGAAGTGTTAGAAATTGAGTCTCTAGTTGGCAGAGGGTGCAACCTGTCCAAGTAGAGACCACATTCCAAGTCAAGGTAAGCTAGTTACACTCTTAAAATGAACCTGTGCTCACCCTCTGGTATGTTGGCACAGACTTAAGAGGCAATGTGTAAAGTATTTCTGCAACACTGGCTGGTGGCCAGAAGAATTAGGGCCGACCCCGGTTCCCAAACCCAAGATCAAAAATTTGGGAGTTTGGTTTGATAATATACTATCCTTTACGGAACAAATATCAGCTCTGGCTGGTGCATGCTTTGGCCTCTTAAGGATGCTAAGGAAAGTCTTAGATCTCCTTCCTCTGGATGCTAAAAAGACCATTAGCCAGGCTTTGATTACATCTCGATTGGAATACTGCAATATTCTCTATCTAGGGGTCACTAAAAGCAATTTGAGAATGCTGCAGAAAGTCCAGAATGCTGCTGCCCGACTGCTACTGAACATCCCAAGGCGAACCCCGGTGGGAGCAGCCCTGAGGGAGTTGCATTGGCTTCCGGTGCATTACAGAGTAATGTTTAAAGCTCTGTGTTTTTGCCATAGGATTCTGAATGAGAAAGGACCTAGCTATCTGCGGCCCTTACTCACTCCTTATAGACCTCTCCGGAATCTTAGGTCTGCGGGCACGGCTAAGCTGACAGTGCCAAAAAGTCATAAGGCACGCTTAGGAGGCTGATCCTTCAGTTTTTTATCAGCTAAGGCCTGGAATCAACTGCCGCTAGAGCTGACGATGCAGCCTTCAGAAGTGCTGTTCCCTAGAAAACTCAAAACATGGTTCTTTCAGTCTCCTTTGGGGGAGTGGTGCTAACTTTTCTGTCTTGTATTGGGCCCCGTTTTTCTCCTTCAGACAGTGATGTCTTAGCGCGGGGACACTCCGTTGGAGTAACCATGCCCTTTATAAGCTTTTAATCTAATCTATTCTAACACACACAGACAGTAACACAATGAAAACACCACAAAAAGTCTTCACACAGGTTTAGAAAAAAAAGATTATTTATCTGAGTTAAACAAGACCCGAATTACACAAATCCAATAAGTAAAATTCGAGATTAGAACTTTTAAAGAATAAACTAAAAATAGTGCTTAGAAGTCACTAGCGGTCAAAGGTTACTTGAGGTCACGAGGGACCAGTACAAAAACGAAAGTTCAGGCCAACCGCAATGGGGGGCAGGCCGGCTACAGGACCCAGATCAGTCCTGCTGAAGAAATACCTTGGCTGGAGAAAGTGTCGATGTCAAGAGCCTACTACGTTGTAGTCGAGTCGTGCAAAGGGTGTCCAGCGTCATTATCGAGCTCCGTTGGAGTGAATACAATGCATCGACGTGCAGCAGTGCAGAGCATTGTCAACAAGCCGTGCAGGCTGTGGATCTGCTGTCATCGAGCAGCCTCTCTGTCGACACTGAAAGGTGATGCGGAGGAAATTCTCACACAGTTGAGGCGTTGCAGCGGTTTTTCCAGAAATCAGCTGCAAAAACTACGTCTGAGGACCAGGACTGGATGGGGCACCTCAGGCAAGGGTAGGACTTACAGATGGCAGAGTCCAGCAGCACTAGTAGGATTGCAGGAAGTATTTTGTGTCCTCAAAAAACAGGAGGCAAGCCAGCAATCCCTTGGAGTCACTCTTGGTTCAAGTTAGATGGGTCCAGGCCTTGTCCTTAGCAAGGCGAGATCAGCAGGCAGCAGAGTAGCTCAGCAAAGCAGAGAAGCAGTTCCTCCAAACAGTCAGTCAAGGCAATGTGACAATCCTTATGGCACAGCAGTCTTTCCTCCAGCAGAGTTCTTCCCAGGTCCAGTAGTACACTGATTTGGTACGGTCAGAGCCCCAGTACGTATACCCAAAAGTGCCTTTGATGTAGGGGGTGACTTCAAAAGAGATCTCTGAAGTTCACAAATATCTCTTTCATCCTAGTCCTGTTTGCCAGGCTAACTGTGGGGGTTGAATCAGTGCTTTGCGTGTGGACAGACCACTACCTATTGAAATGCATGTGTCAACCCCTCCCATTTCTCCCTGCCCAGGAAGACCCATCAGAAGGCAGATGAATGCAGACGAGTGCTCAGAGTGCAAATGAGCCTCACTTTCCTGTTTTTGTTTTTGTGGCTAAAGGGAATGTACAAAGTGTAGCTGTCACCCCAGCCCAGACATGTATTGGAGACAGGCACACAGAGCAATGTTAAGAGCAGAAAAATGTTCACTTTCTAAAAGTGGCAGATCTAAAATAGTAATGTCCTATCCAACTTTACCACCAAAGAGGATTTATCAGTACCCTTCCAAAGATATGAAACATGATTTAATCAGGAATTATAACTCAAAAATATTTAAAGCAATTCGTAATTCTAGCCTTTGAGAGAAGTAAGCCTCAAAGTAGTGAAAAATGAATTTAGCTGTTTGTCACTACCAGTACATGTAAAACCTAAAAGTACATGTCCTACCTTTTAGCTACACAGCACCGTGCCCACAGGGCTACCTAGGGCCTACCTTAGGGGTGACCTATGTGTAATAAAAGGGAAGTTAGAAGGCTTGGAAAATTGTTTTTAAATGCCAAGTCAAAGTGGCAGTAAACTTCACACACAGGCCTTGCAATTACTGGCCCGAGGCCAGTCTAAAGGGCTACTTGTGTGGGTGGCACAATCAGTGCTGCAGGTCCACTAGTAGCATTTAGATTACAGGCCCTGGGTATATAGTACCTCATGTATCTGTCAGCTTCCTCCCCCCACCACATTCCAGCTCACTCTCACTTTGCTTACTAATTGAGTGGAGCATTTACACCCTGACTTCCATAGCCTTTATTTGGAGCCAGTGGGAGCAGTTCTCATTCAGAGTCCTGGGTTGTAGAACAGTGCTTTCATTTATTCAATACTTTATTTCTTGGCTTTTACAAACATAAAACTTCATATATAAATAAGTTAAAGCATTAAAAATTCTTGTTCACATTAAAATGATTCAGTGTGTAATTCTGGTAGACCTGCTTAAAAACCGACATGGCATACCCGTTTAAAAACGGTAAACAGATTTACAAACGGAGACAGTGTTAAAAAGACAATACAGTACATGATTCAGATATAACTTCTTAATTTTAATAGCCCACATAAATAATCTTATTTAAAAGAGTTTAACTAGCAGCAGTAATGTTGCAGTTACAGGTACAGATTATGTTTTGATCGCACACACTGAGACCAAAGCGCCTTCCGGCTAAGTTGACACAGATAGCTTGTTTACTCTGGTTCTCCATGCCCACATTAAGAATTTAGAGACAGTGAACACAATGTGCTCCTTTGTGTCCCACCTAAGTATCCTAGAAGCTTCCTCATAGTGGACAGTGCACATTAACTTGCACACAGGTATGATCATTTTTTTCCGAAGCAGGGCATAGCTAGAACGGAAAAAGAGAAAATGATCAACTGATTCTTCAGACTGTGGGCAAAATGGGCAATGGGAAGACAAGAAACAACTTTTGTCCCATTTAGATGTAAAAGATTTTAATAGCAAGGTTCCGATTCTAAACTTTTTGCTTGGGCAGGGCATATCCTGTCCAGATATAGTTCAAAGCTATAAAAATATTTATAGCTCAGAAACTTCTCGGTGATACTCCCCGCTTTTTGGTCTTTCCAAGTTTGTTCCAACATAAAGTCCTAGTAGACTTGGTTCAATTTTATAAGGATACCTTTAAGACATTGAGGCGGGAGTTAGCCAGACCTCATCCAATTTAACAAGTGCACACAGGGCTTTTTTCCCCTGAGCCATGGGGAGTGAACCCCTTTGTCGATAGAGACTATCTCCACCAAGACTTTTCTAAATGGCTCAAGTTCCGGTGTTGTCCAAAGACGCACCTAGTTTATCAAACTTTTTAATGCTATCACCTGATCAATTCTCTATAGCACTAAATCAAGTCAGATTGGTGTGACAGGTGTGTTTGCTGGCAGATTAAATAGTATCCTGATGAATTGGTTTTCAGTTTGGTAAAGCATAGACACATTGGCACATCCTCGAAGTTCTGTACCATATGTTTACCCTGACAAAGCTGTGGCCCTATATTCTTCAAGGGCTAGAGTTATTGTTCCGCTGGAAGTTGCGTTCTATTTCTTCCTATAGCCAACACCCTTTGGAGCAGGATGGTTCTAATTTTTCCCAGCATTAGTATTCAGGACATATTATCGGCCAATCTTACACCAAGGAAATCAAAACATTTTACTTGCTCCAAGGGTGCCTCCTCTCTTCACATTCTGTGGGGGCTCAGTGCCATGAATTTGTATTTAGACAGGTTTATCTCAAGGCCCCTTGATTGGTAAAAGGATCCCAAGCAATCCAACAGTGACAGAAGACCACACGGGCTTCAGGATATTAAAAGCGCATTGTTAGCAAACATAAGAATGGGGGTGTTGATGTCCGCTGATTTAAGGGCATCGTGATTACATTTTTCCTGCCATTCTATCGCTCCATTAATATTTAAGCTAAAAAGCGCAGGGACAAGCACACATCCTTGCCTGACACCACGAGTTATAGTTATCCAATAGACAGGTACGGGTAGTAGACTATGTAGGGGTGTTTATTGGTCAGTTCACAGTGCAATAGGACAATAAAGGAGACTCTTGCAACTTTAAAATATCTTTTGCTAGAGCCAAAAGTGGAAAAGTGTGGCCCAGTTCAATAACAAGGTGAGGTCTGTCATCGTGAGGTTCAATGGGACATGATTCTTAGCCATATAAGCCCAATTCCACCCCTTCTAAAGTTTTACAAGTACAATGCGGCTCCTCTCAAGCACAGAAATTGTAGAAGTAGCGTGGGCAGGCTTGAAAACTCAGAGGCAGACTGAGACGCCCCTGACAGTTTGTCCGCTGAGTTCAGGCACAGATACTGCTTATTACAAAAACCACAATGAGGGAACAAGAAGACTAAGAGCCATGAGGGAGCTTTACAAGTAACAGCAGAGGCTTGCCAGCATAAAGAGGGATGCCTGATGTAAAACACAAGGGGGATGGCCGTGCCCTGGCTCTTCCTGGCAATGACGGTCCCGCCCTTCGCCTAGGCACAGCCCTTGAGCATCCTGCACAGCAGGATTGTAGGGAGCCCTTTGAGCGTGTCATCGGTGGTGGGCCTCGCACCCTCCTGGGCCTTCTCTGCAAGTGCATCTCTTCCCGTGAAGAATAGTGGGGGATGAAGTCACCTCGTTCAGCTGGGATCTGTCAGGTAATTCACCCCTTCCTTTACCCCCGGTATGTCCTGCAATGCTCTCATTTGAAGCACAGGATGCTTTAGTACATATGAGATTTCAGAGCCTGCTAGTGTGGGAAACTAGATGCCTAAAACGATATAGTCTGAAAGAAACGTTTTGCATACTACTTATAGTGTGGAAGTGGAAGGTTCCCCTTAAAGCCAAGTAGAAGGCATGTGGCAATTGGCACAGAAAACAAAGAAATTATTATTTTGTGATGTCTGCACAAATGAAGCAAGACTGAAACTAATTGAAGACACATTATGAAAAAGTAGTCTGGGCTTCCTGCATACTCGTGCTACAGCAACAAATGTTGGACGGAATGATGAGTAAATCAAACATTCACCCCCAGTCAAGAGATCTGAGTTAAATCTATTGATCTTTTGCTCATTACGCCACCCCAGTTTGGAGCCAGCCATATGCAAATTAGTCTTGACCCTAATACTCATGGGAACAGTCCAGCCCGAACTGCCAAGCCGGTTCCTCACTGAGCAGGAAACAAGCATCCTGGGACCAGTTTCGGGGTTTCAGCCCTCATCAGCCAGGCTAGTTTGAATCCAGTTGCACAGCGAGCATGTGACCCACGTCTGGGCAAACCCATCCCACTTAGGGTGAAAAGTGCTACAGCAACAAATGATGGATGGAATGCAGAGTAAATCAAACATTCACCCCCCATGTCAAGAGATTTTGGTTAAATCCATTGTTCTTTTGCTCACTACGCCACCCCAGTTTCGACCCAGCCATATGCAAATCAGTCTTGACCCTGCTCCTCATGGGAACAGTCCAACCCAAACTGCCAATGCTACTCATGCATTCCAGTGGGAAGACGGTCATCTGATATTCATGCCTCAGGCACTGAGGAGCACTCCATAAGCCCCCGTGAGGACTCCTTAATTTGCATAAAGTTGGGCCAATTTATGTATTCTTGGTCATGTTTTGCTCCTGGAGAGCAGCTTCGGTCCTCAGGAGCATTTTCCTCAGTCCTCCTGGCCTCTAAGGTTTACATCAATGGTGAGCTTGGCTTTGCTGCTCTTTCTAATGCTCTCTCCTGCTTGGGGGCGACTTCCACAGCTCTTCCACACCCTGCAAGCCAAACAATCCCCCTGCTGCACTGCGCATGTGCTACAGTCTCCTAGCTACTTGAAGGGCACCTCTCTGTCTGCATAGACCACAGACGTTCCATGGGAACCATCTAGGATCCCCCAGCAGGTCCATTCACCTAGCTGTTTTTCAGGGGGCAAAAGGGTGGTAGCACTAGTGGTTTTGGAGAGCCCTATCCTAGTGTTGAGTGCTAGCTGAATTTAAAGTCTTAAAGTCAATCCTTGCAGAGTTTCTGGGGTCTTTTTCCTTCTAGCTGGCCATTCGTCTGTCTTCGCAGCCCCAGGTCCAGTGCCTTTTCAAGTGCCTCTCCCCTGTGCAGGGGTGAATAAGTGGGGATAGAAGGTTCTGGAAGTTGGGCCCTTTTGCTCAATCCAAGGGTGCCAAATCATTCCTCTCTAACCCACTTTCACAGCATTCTAGGAAATTAAAGATGGCAACCTAAAGTGGTCAAGATAAGATCTTCCCTGAGAGCCTCAGATCTGTCCCACCTGACACAGCTACCTGATCCTTTCCCATTAAACTATCAAACGGGAGTCTCTCTAATGTTTGGTTCAAGAGATCTGACACTCCTCTTTTGTTTCCATGGGCTTCGGCTTGCAGAAATCAGTTGCTGAGTGCCACAGGGCTCCTACCTGAGCCCCACCCATTTCAACATATACATAGCCCTGCATGCAACCATCGTCAGAAACAACAGACTCAATATCGTCTCCTACGCCGATGATACTGAGCTAATCCTCTCCCACTCCGATGAACTCACAGCCACCAAGAACAATTTCTACAGTGGAATGAAGGCAGTAGCAACCTGGATGAAGGACAGCTGCCTCAAGCTCAATTCAGACAAGACTGAAGTCCTCATCCTGGCCTGACCCCTCCATCTGGGATGACTCCTGGTGGCCTGCAGCTCTCAGAACCCCCCCCAACTCACGCACAAAACCTCAGCATCATCCTGGACTCCTCGCTCTCAATGAACTGCCAGATCAATGCCGTCTCGTCCTCCTGGCTCCACATGCTCCGAAAGATCTTCAAGTGGATCCCCACTGAGACAAGAACAACAGTCACCCACACACTCGTCAGCAGCAGACTAAACCACAGCAGCACACTTTTTGCCGGCACCATGAAAAAACTGCAAAAGAAGCTGCAAAACATCCAAAACACCTCAGCCAAAATCATCCTGAACATCCCTCGCCGCAGTCACATCATCGACCTCCTGAGAAACCTCCTCTGGCTCCTGGTCAACAAAAAGATCACCAACAAGCTCCTTATGCATACCTACAAAGCCCCCCATACTGCTGGACCTGCATACCTCACCACCACCTTTCCTTCCACACCCTCACCAGACTTCTCCGCTCTGCACATCGGGCCCGGGCCACCATCCCACGGATCCACAGGACCACCGCTGGAAGAAGATCCGTCTCCTACCTAGCTGCAAAGAGCTGGAACTCTGTCCCTCTGAATCTCAGGCAAAAACCAGCTCTGCCTCAATTCAGGAAGGACCTCAATACCTGGCTTTTTGACTGAACAGCAGACCCCCCGCCCCTCCACAGCACCTTGAGACCCTTAAAGGTGAGTAGTACTGCTCTACAAAATCCTGATTGACTGATTGAGGTGCAATGTTAGGAGTTAACTAACCCAAGCAGCTTTCCTCCCACCCCTTCTTTTTTCAGGAACTGTGTCAAGCACCGTTAATGGCTCTATTGTATTGGGAGGCCATTGATCCTCCTGCTGGCCAGCAGAGTAATTAACTTGGCCCAGTAGAGATGACAAAGGCCTGGAGTCTGTTTTTGGCTGAGCCAGAGAAATATGACAATTTGCTGTGTAGTTCCAAAAAATACATAGGATCTGCACGTTTAGACAACATAAACTAAGGGATTGCTGTCCAGACTGATTCCATACACCATCAAAGGATATGTCAGCCTTTAGACCAGCTAGCTCACAGTGCCACCATAAGTCCCCTAACCTTACCAAGGGGCGAATAGTTTATGGCAACTATCGAACATGACAACCCTTGATCCTTCAGGGATCGTGAAAACAGTACAGTACTTTTCGCTAACCCTGGGCGTAGTTCGCGAAGTAACGCTTCGCGAAGCTACGCAAAGTGCAGTTCGCACTACGCGAGCTACGCGTAGCACTACGCGAACTGCGTAGTGCGTGTTCGCAATGATTGCACAGTGCCGGATGCTTGTCCGCACTGTGCAATCATTGAAAACGGCATCTTGCACAGTGCGAGCTGTCTTTTACTGCCGCTCGAGTAGATTTTTACTCGAGCGGCAGCTTTCTCAACGCGGACTGGTAGTTTCTCATCGCGAGCGGTCGCGAGCATACGTGACCACTCGCAATGAGAAACCTGACCTCCCGCGTTGAGAATCTCGCCGGGAGGTTTATTTTCCACGCTCGCGATCGGCAACTTGATGTTGCTGATCGCGAACGCAGGAAAAAGTCTCGCCGGGATGTCATTTTGCTTGCTCGCGGTCGCCAACTTGACGTTGAGGACCGCGAGCAAGCAAAAAATGACCGCTGCACTACGCTACGCGTGTTTGCACTGTGCTACGTGCAATTCGCGTAGTGCGAAGTAGCGCAAACTTCGCAAACTACGCGAGCGTAGCGTAGTTTTCCGCCCAGGCCTACTTTTCGCTCAATCAATCGGGCTCACTTAGTCTCAGAGATATACACAGAATAAACGATGGGGATGTTTTCAATGAGTGTTAGAACTGGGGGTCTCTAGTTGGCAGAGGTAGGTACCTTTGACCAAGTAGGGACCCTTGCTTCTAGTCAGGGTAAGGGGGCTATATTCCTAAATAACCCCTGCTCACCCCCTTGGTAGCTTGGCACGAGCAGGCAGGCTTATCTCAGAGGCAGTGTGTAAAGCATTTGTGAACACATACAGTAATACAGTGAAAACACTACAGATGGACACCACACAGGTTTTATAAAAATAAGTATTCTTTATATAGACTTAACACAAGCCCCAAAACGACAAAAATCCACAATACAGTATTAAGAAAATGACTTTTAGATGGTAGAAATAGCTTAGTTCAAAGATGATGGTAAATGCGACACGTTTCTCACAAAGTACCTTTGGATGCGTCACGCAAGATAAACAAAAGGTTCGCAGGGAGAACGATGCGTCGGTTCCTTGCTTCGGGGGAGGCGATGCGTCTGTTCCTGAGTGCTTGCGCAAAGTAGGCAATGCGTCTGTTCCTTACCGGAGAGGAGGTGATGCGCCGATCTCGTGTTGCGTTCCGGTTGCGATGCGACAAGATGGCGCCTCAATGCGCAGCGATGATCCGGTGCGATGCGACAAGATGGCATCTTTGATGTGATGCGACGACGTGAAGGCGATGCGTGCACGCCCGACGGCCGTGTGGCGAACTCTGTAACTTCTGAGCCGCGACAGGCCCTGCGACACGCTTCTCCGGTGATGCGACGACGACCCTTGCGGTGGCGACACGCTTCTCTGGTGATGCGACGACAAACAGCTGCGACGGAGACACACTTCTCTGGTGCTGTGACGGCCACCCTTGCGGTGGCGACACGCTTCTCCGATGATGCGACGGCAACAGCTGCGGATGCGACAGGCTTCTTCTCATTGAGTCGCGCTTCCAGCTCCCAACAATATGCAGGCTTCTGCAGACAGAATTCCCAGCAAGGAAATTCAGGGGGGGGGGGAGCTGGGGGTGAAGTCTTGTATCCCTGAGACTTCAGCAGGAGGCAAGCACAGTTCAAGCCCTTGGAGACTCTTCTTCAAGATGATGAAAGTTCAATAAAAGTTCCTTCTCCTTTCCGTGGCAAATAAGCAACCACTGCAGGCCAACCCCAGAAAATAGCACACTGGCACAGGGGCAGTCAACTCCTTCAGCTTCTTATGGTTCCTCTCCTTGGCAAAGGTTCGTCTTGATTCCCAGAAGTGATCTAAAGTCTTGGGGTCTGGGCCCCAATATTTTTACTAGTAAATCATTTGTCCTCTGAAGGCAGAGGGTGCCTGTGCCTAGCCAAAACCAGTTCTGTGCAGCTTCCTGGCAGGAGGTGGAGACAGCATTGTTGAAAGCAGACCTGGCCCAGGTAGCTGAAAGGAAATCTCCTCCCCTACTCTCTATTCTATGAGGGCTCAGGGGAGTGAAAGGAAATCTCCGCCCCCCACTCTGTATGCAGCCAAGGTCCTATTCAGCCCAGCCCTGACTCATCAGACTGCTGGAGCCCAAGCCCTCCTGTCACTCACAAACCAGACATGCAATACACAACCTAGCAGAGGCAGGCTGGATGGTTAGGCAAAAAAATATCTACTTTCTAAAAGTGGTATTTTCAAACACAGAATGTTAAAACCAACTTCACTAAAAGGTGTATTTTATCATTCTGAGTTCAGGTATACTAAATTCGTTTTTCTACCATGTTCCCTGGGATAGTTAGGATTATGAGATGTTATAATCAAACTGCCCATTCTGGCCTATGGGGACAGGTAGCCTTGCAATAGTGAAAAACGAAATTGGCTGTAATTCACTATCAGGACATGCCACACACATCAGGGCATGTCCTACCTTTTACATACAATGCACCCTGCCCATGGGCCTACCTTAGGGGTGTCTGATATGTAGAAAAGGGAAGGTTTAGGGACTGGCAAGTGGGTGCACTTACCAAGATAACATGGCAGTACTGGACTGCACACAGGCTCTGCAATGGCAGGCCTGAGACACACTTTACAAGCTGCTTCTGTGGGTGGCACAATCAGTGCTGCAAGCCCACTAGCAGCATTTGATCTACAGGCCCTGGGCACACATGGTGCACTGTACTAGGGTCTGACAAGTAAATCAAATAAGCCAATCATGGAGTCACTAATCCATTACCACAATTTACAATAGGGAGCACTTGCACTGTGGCACTGTGGCACAGTGCCCAAAGCATCTAAACCAGCAAAACATATAAAAAACAGAGGAGACATCAGAAAAAATGGAAGGGAGACTCACGCCAATGGTACCAGGTCTAACAATGAGCATTTATTGAACCAGCGTCATTCTAGTATAAAGCATGTTTGCCGCGACAATCATAAGACAGAAACAGATATATGAGATTACAAGCACCAACAGAGTAAATAAAAGATAGAATTCTACCATGGTGCTAAAACAGTGAATATATGCAGTCATATAGATACATGACAGTAATCAAGCGTACTCCTAAGATGCAAACCCCACCTAAGTGTACCTAAGTGTACCAAGCATGTATGTGGGTGTAAAGCATAGAATCCCCTAGGAAAGAGCCAACCCCATTACCGATGGGAGAGAACAAAGGACCTCGTCTTGGTCTCGAGTTGGACACCCACCAAGGGATGTCAGACCACTGCATGTTGTAGCTTCTGCAGGTGGGACTTCAGCCTCTAGTGTCAGCGTGAAGCTTGCTCCTCTGCCTATCTAGTCTTGGTATGGTTCTTTTATACCACAAAGATAGCCTTGGGGTTCCTTACATAATCGATGTGTTGTGAATACAAATGAGCCTAGAACAATACCTGCGAATATGCAAAGTAGTTCTTTCGCCCTAGGATGAAGATGACCATGACTTTTACACAGAATGTTTTCATGCTGTTATGTACGTCATGTGCAGAGACTTTTCTAAGATTGGCCCCAATTTACACCGGCATTTATGAGCACATGAAGCAATACTACAGACCCTAACACTAAATTAATGTCTCAATTTTGGTGACTTTCCTCATTCTTTCAGCACACATGAAAACTATTTTTTCATTTTTGTCTTTATTGCAAACTATGCGGTCAATTAATTTACAAAGGCATTTTTGAGTTCATGAAGTAGTATTGCAGGAGTAATACTTCATGTATTCATAAATGCCTTTCTAAATGGGCCCCCTTTGTAGCTAATGAAAGGGAGCATGTGAATTAAAACAGGCATATATTGAGCTTCTGCATGAAAGCTTTTATTTTGTCTTAGTGGTGCTATCAGTGAAGCACATGTTCTCCAATCAATGCCCTTGGAGGCCAAACATGCCCTCTTTGAATTTCTGCTGTGAGTGTCCTGTAGCATTTAGTGCTATTTGCTTAACCCAAAATGCACCCTCTGGCCCATTTTTGACGTCAAGGTGTTTAGAAATAGCACAAAATGCTGGATTGCACTTCTCACATAATTATGCATAATTCAGAGTAATGTTGTGGTAATTACACTAGAGAGAATTACAATAGTTACACCCATCTCTAGTTTGGAGTAGAGTTTACTAACAATGGAGTAGAGGTTGAACCTGAAGAAATAAAGTTATAAAGTTATAAATCTTTATGTTTTTTTCTGAGGGGCATATTTTGTAAAGTGCAGGATTTTGAGTTCTATCATGGATATTGAAGGGTCCAGTTAGAATTCATCAAGGCAAGGGTAATGGAGCCACAGGATTGTAAACCACTGGTCAATGAAAGATTTTTGGATAACTTGAAGAGAATGTTTTTTGATACATTCTATATTTTTAAATTTAATTAACAGTTTTTTTCTAATGCATCTATGCCGTGTTAAATAAAAGGATGCTTTACAAGGATCTCATAGGATTACATTGAATACAAGGCAACATTGTACTTGGACAACTCATTAAAACAATTAGAATTCTGAACTCATAGGATTATTTCAAAGCATAGGTATCCAACACGGCGAGGCCATTGAGAGAATCAGAAGTTCCATATTTTCATAGAAAAGAGCTTTCGTTTGAATAGTAACTTTTCAAAATACAGTATTGAGCTGACAATGTCTTGATGATTTTTGATTGGAAAAATATGAAAAAACCTTAATTCAGGAAAAGATAAAAATGAGATGTTTTAGATGCTTTCTAAAAGTAGTTTTAGTAGTTGTCATCACCATTGAAAATCTTGGCCAGTCGGTGATGTTTGATTTTCCCCTGAAGCGATGTCAATGCACCTATCTCACATTTAGTTTTTCAATCCTTAGTTCCCAGACTACTACCAGAGTGGTGCACTGTTGGATTCAGTACTCAACACTGTGGCCAAGATTTACTAAAAATTCATGCAAAGTAGAGCGGCAAATAAGGTTGGTGTGGTCTGTTGCATGAACCGAAAGGAGCAGAATAGAGCCACACCTTCTAAGATGTGGCACTGTTCTGCTCTCTCTCTCTGTGCTGGCTTGGTTTTGGCTGCCATGCGCCAGTGCAGACACACTTGCAGCATAATGCAAGGGTGCCTGCATTGGGATAAGCACAGTTTTTGTACTGGAATGGGCACTTTCCAGTACAAAAAAAAACTTAAATTAAATAATTTCTCCTCCTTACGCCTGCCTCAAGGAGTTGCAGAGTTTTGGGGCAAATCGTAGATCGTGGTTTGTAACAAAAACCCATGGGTGGTTACATGGGTACCACCATGCCCAACGTAAGGATTGCCCCTTTTGGACTTGGTCCTTTCTGCAGAGTCATCCCCAAACATTTTGCTTTCACCCTCCTGGTATCTGAACCCAAAGACGCAGGGTTGACCCTGGAGAAGCAGCCATCTTTTGGAGGACACACAGCCAACTTCGCTCAGCTCTCCTTTCATGCAGCATTGTCTGCTGTCCAGGACAATCTTGCGGAATTCCTCTGGAGGCCCTTTTACATTCTAGAAGTAGACCACTCTGCCCCGCTCTCATTACCAGATCCCCCGGACCCCATCCAAACTTAATTGGCAATTTTTGGCGGCTTTGGGAGTATACACCATCCTTGCACAGGTGTAGACAAATTGAGCCCATTGGTTCTTTCAGCAATGTTTGATTGGTGCCCATCCTCAATTTTTCTCGAACTCATCTATTCTTAGAGTCCTGAGGATGATCCTTCTATAAAATGGGCCCTGTTGTTCTTACTTGATACACATTCTTGATCACGTATTGTCACATGTGTGTATCACTTGTTTGAGAGCACCAAGCACGTTTCTCACCACAAACTCACTGTGCCGTCACATTGTTTTTAATGTATTTTATATACGATTGAAAACAATGATCATTTGGTGTATTTGCACATTGATTGTGATATCTATGTTCTTGGGACCATTTTTAGAAAGTTGGCATTTTCTTGTCCCAACCGTTTGGTGCTTGCAGCCTGTATCGTAGGTCACAGAACTGGGTGTAGCTGGCAGTTGGTCTGTGTGCATTGCTCACAGACAGTGAGACAAAAGGGAAATTGGTGTTGGCAGGATGGGCCATCTCTGACTTGATAGGGGGCGGAGCGGTCACCTAACACACTGGAACATCATAAAGCCTCTGTCTGAGCACACTCACATAGGGTCTCACGCTAGCTTTATGTGCACCTAGACAAGCTGTGGCCAGGGCAGGAAGGCAGGAAACTCCAAACACCTCAGGGGGTGGAAACCTCCAGAACTGTCTCCTACTTCAAAGATGACACCAAGTATAAATATTGGATCCTCATGCCCAACTCTTCTGTACACCTCTGGACATGTGAAAGACTGAGAAGGACTGCTGTGCTACCCTACAAGAAGGACTGCTATTCTGCTACCCTGCTGCCTGAGTGACTAGGACTGGACCTGAATCTTGAACCCAGGACCACGGAGGTGACTCCACAGGCTAGTTGGCTGGCTTCCTGATCAGTGCCTCAGGGGAAGAAAAGGTTCCAACCACCTTACACCCAGCATCTGGACTCTGCCTGCTGTGAGTCTTGGCCCCCAAGTGGTGCCAGCCTAGTCCTGGCCCCATGGAAATTGGCCTGAAGGTTCTCTGCCAGCCCTGCTTTGGTCTCTTGTGCAGTACCACTGCAGCAAGATGTATCACCTTGCAGCCTCACATCGGAACCGCTGCAATGAGACGCATCCCTGGCACAGGACCTGCAGCTCCTCAGAATCTCCCCTACACTACACATTCCTTGATGCAGGACCTGCCAGCCACCACTACTCAAGGCATCCTCGATGCGGGACCTCGCAACCCAGATTTAAGGCACTTTGATCAGAGAGCCTAACCTAGGGCCCAGTTACGATGGCGGACGGACCTCAGTCCATCTGCCATCTTTTCATATTTGGGACCACCCGCCTACAAGGCGGCGATTCCACATGGCAAATTAGGATGTGACCGTCACCTTGGCAGTTACATTGCCCATGTTTTCTATTGCGGTGGGTGCTGGGCTCTGCAGCACCCGTCACATTACAAAACAAACTCCCCACACATATCCCTGCACTACGTGGCAGGCACCATGCGGTGCCTGCCACATGGTGCAGAAATATGTATGGGGGCACCATAGGTGCCCCTCAGGTCCCGTGTCTGTGGGTCAGGAGGTAAGGGGTGCCCTCTAGGGGCCCCAATGTCCCTTTCCACCAGCCTTTTCATGGCGGGTTCACCGCCATGAAAGGGCCGGCAGGAAGGAACATCGTAATGCCTACGGCGGTACCTGGTAGGCATCGCCACCATTGTGGGCATTACTTCGCCTCTGATGGAAGGAACCCGTCGGATCCGTGGCGGTCGGTCTTTCCGACCGCCACTCAGCTGCCCGCCATCCAAATGTGAGTTAGGTATCAATGGGGTAACCCGCAAATCCACTGGACTCGGGTGAAAACTGGTACAGAAAGGATTGTCTCAGTGGACGATAATCAAACACAAAATACAATAATATACACAAATCAGCAAGAAGGAATCAGGCTGAAGTAGAAAAGAAAAGGCCTCGCAGGCTCCTAAAAAACACACACACACTTTTCACAACCCTTCCTCCCCTCCTTTAGGTTGCACCTTTTTTTTAAAAAACTTTAAAATTTACATGTATTGTACTATATATATGAATTGATTATTCCAATTGGTGATGAGATTAAATCACAACCATTTGATGGTATAACTCGAAGGTGATGTTGTCAAACGTTTTTAGCAACATAGACCATTTGTGTATATTATTGTATTTTGTGTTTGATTATCGTCCACTGAGACAATCCTTTCTGTACCGCCATCCAAATGTGGCAGATGGTAAAGTTGGTGAAGATGGCGGGGAGACCGCCACCGACAGCCTGTCGGTGGCAGTCTCCCCGCCATTGTAATCAGGCCCCTAGTCCCTATATCCGTCCCACGCTTCATCATGGTCTGCCTGAACTTATCACTTTGTCCCAGTCAGTGTGACCAGATAACTACAGTTGGTGTTCACTTACATTTTTAAAACTGTCTATCTCCGGTTCTACCAATTTAATTTTTGTTGTTTTGGTCTCAAATAATTTATTTAATTGTGTTCTTTTTTTCTGAATTGTTGTGGGATTTTTCTTGTGTTGTGTTTCCACTTTATTACTGTTTGAAGTGCTGCATAAATACTGTACTCATTGCCTCTAAGTTAAGCCGGACTGGTTTTGTGCCAAGCTACCAGACAGTTAAGCACAAGTTAATTTGGAGTTTGCTTGTGACTTGACCCTGACATAAATGGTAGTTGCTCCTTGAGTTGGGTTGCTCCCCCAACCAGTAACCCAATTTCCTACATACACACTTGTATGATTCTTTAGATGCATGCATATCTCTCACACACATGGGTTAAATAAAGTATAAGACCTGCCTCCAAATCATAGTTTCCCTTAAAGTCTTGTGAAGTGATAAGAAGCTGTGTGCCTTTGGTTAGCTTCAATGTACTGGTATCTGGGTGTTAGGCTCCAGTTATCTTCCAGCCTGGATGATCCTGGAACAAATGAAAGTGCTGATGGCCCTTTTAGTCAGGTCTTCTGTTTAGGCCCAGCTGGAAGTGAAAATAAGAAGCCTCCCCTACTGCCGGCAGGTTAATTCTCCAAATGGAAAGCAGACAATGTGCCGGAGCTACTGAATGTGTCCTGGTCTTGTCAAATTACAGCTAAACAAATTCTGCATATTTCACTAGGGCCAGCCAGATCTTGGTTCTCGGTCAATAACCACTGATGCATCCGGTATATGGTGGGTCCCCTTCATTTTCCTGCATTAATCGTGTGAGTATCGGGTGTTTTCTTCAATATTATTTTTGCATTGTTTGTGCACTGTTGGACATTTGCATCTATGACTTGTTCTTATACACTAGAAAATATATACACCTAGGCGTACTTTCCATGCGCTGGTATTTTGTTTTTCTTGCAAGGAATAAACACAACTTTGCAATGATTTTTCATCATTAGAGGAGCTGAACGACACAAAATTCTGCACCTCTTCAAATGCGTCCGCTCATCCAATCAATATTATCCGATATACATCCCTAATACCCATTCCTTATTTGAAATGCTATAATATGTTTTAATATCAGTTGATTAATTTTGCCTGGGAAAAAGTATAAATTTGTTCATAAGATCCACAATGTGTCAATCTTATGAAATTGCATGCCAATGAGTTTAGTGTTCATGTGTGCACTGTACAGAAACTAAGTGTACTCTACTAGCACGTTTTTGAAGCTAGACTAGAGTTTTGTTTCAAATGAATCAGTGGGAAAGGAGGTAAGTGATCACTGATCACACAAAATTAGCTTAGCAGGTGTTCACAAACATTGTCTAATGTATTTACCACACTTAATTAATTCACTGCTAATTTTACACCTAAATCGTGAGCATATGTGATGTAGAGGGTATTGGAAAGTGATCACAAATGTGCCTCTGGAAGTATCAAGGCAGGCATGCCATTAATGAGAAATATTTACTGAAATACATGTTGTAGAAGATAATGTTGAATTTCTATTTTTTTTTTTCTAACCATGCGTGGTAATATATGTAATGCTTAGGAATAACAAAACTGGTGTAGTTTATCATTGTACGGCATTACCATCACATACACAACTTACTCTTGAGTATTGTATGACGAAAATGGTTTCAATAAAAAAAAAACTTTTTAGCTACTAACAAATGTATTCCTAAATTACACGTCGTAATTTGTGTGCATATTCATTTGCTTTTTTGAATTGACACAAACATCGTTTTTTTTAAAATGGTCAGATATATCTAATTTTTCATACTCACTAAATTTCATTTTAAAAAGAAACGGAAAAGGACTCAAAAAGTCTATGCAACAAATGATTCCACACAAGAAATCGTTAGAGAATAGATTTTGTTTACCACGTGCCTTCACACACCCTTTTCAACCAGAAGTAACTAAAATCGCTTGTTATACCCTAGTCAGCATTTTGGAGTTTCGGAATTATAATTCGATAAATGTCAGTGGGAGCATTGATGATTCATTCTCTTTTTTAATGTGTTTTTTTAATATCATTGACAGGGTCCACCAATAATCCTATGAAATATATTAATCCGCTGTTTTTTGGAAATAAATTCTATCTGGTGCTGTCACAGGAATAGTATTGTTTTGCATAGCAATCACTGTGCAAAAATACTTTATTTTTTCCTTTACGTGAACACACTATGTGATCCATTTATCACGTCAGCCCCTGCTGACAGTACTAATTGCACCAACACAGAATGTGTTGGTAATGAACTGAGTGTTGTGCCCCTTTAAATTAAGGGCAGCCATAGTTTTCAACAGATTACACTGGCACAAAAATGGCTCAATGACAAGAAGCACAAAGTAACATTTAAATTGAATGATTTATGACCAGCTGCATATGATTCATTTTGAAAGTAATGATGATTTTATTAACTCTTTAGCGACTCCATATGGCAACGCCACATCATCATGTCCCGACAACCCTCGATTCAGTAGAAAATATTCAGGCTCATCAGTGCTTGAAATAATTAATTAAGTTACAAAAGAATACATTATTCAATCAAGCACACCGTGAAGCTTCCTTCCTTCCAATTGCAACTTTAAGCAGAATCATTAGGTCGATTTATGCATAGATTGTCGCGCTAATGCCTATGTGCCGTGTTCTATCTAAACCCAAGACTCGGTAATTCATGGATGCTTGTAAACACCGCAAATTACTCAGCAGAAATCCAAGTGGTATATAAAATATTCAACATTAGGTGGCTACCTCCAGTACCTGAATTTTGACTTTAGAGAACCTTGATGGACACCTACAGTGTTTCGAAATAGTCCGGGCAACCCGAATTAGCAACAACAGCTTTTGCAAATTAACCTGCATTTTCTGGACACATCTGCAGGTAGAGTACACATTTGTCAAATTAGCTCCAACGTTAAAAGATACAAAAAGGGATAATGTGATTTTCTTCTCTGCAAGAGAGGATATTTTTTTTTAGTCCTGGAAGTGTTTATGTGGGCGTACCCGGGATTTTAAAGTGATTTTTCGTCAATGTGTCCCAAAAACCTCACTCCAACCAATAATCTTGTGTTGATAGGTGAAATTAGCTTCAGAATTCTAATGAAGCTCAGCAGCTGGGAGACAGACAGCTCATCTGAAGATTAAATGAGAAAAATTGCTACTTTTGCTGGTTCCTTTAGAATCTCATTTACATTCTGTCAGCTTCTATTAGGAAGGGGGACTGCAAATATTGAAGAAAATATGCATGAATTCTATACTGGGCTGGCCAATCAGAGGAGGCGGTTTCCAGTCTACCTAGCAGCCAGAAGATTTTACGGTATGTTGTGCCTTCTGGAAACAGCGGGTTATAATCTACTTGTCTGGGGCTGTGAACTTACACTTTAATACAATTATGTACACGCCGCAGTGTCACCTGGGGAGGTGAAGTTTTAAATGCTGAGTCATGAATGAATTACGCAAATTGAATATAAAGTGTGACGTTGATCAGATGTTAAAAAAAAAGCAACAGCATTGCCTGGAATACATAGAAAAGCGAGGTTCTTCCAGTTAAAGGGTTAATGGTTATGCCTCATCATTAGAATAACAAATGCGCAATGTAAAAATCTTCCACGCTGTGAAAAAACACACACACGTGTTGCCTGTCGCGAAGCAAATACTGGGAGACAAGAGTATTTTAATCCACTTCTTTATTAACTTGAACCCAAGTACAGCGTCGAGGAGCCCCAGCAAGAAACCTCCTCTCATACTGGTGCTCTGTCCTTTGGTGATCTCATCGCATTCCACAGCTTGAGGGGGACTCAAGGATTGGAACTCCATGAGCTCACCAGCAGGCACGAGCTCACAACACAACATTGCCCACTTTACTTTCCAGATTCTTAGAGTCAAGCGGTGCCAAACTCACCTGTAGCCCAAATCAGGTCAGTATACACATACTACACAGTGAAAAACTCTGCGACTACCTAGAGACGGAAATCCAGAGGTGCAGATCCTACTCAGCTGGCAGATGCACATGAGGCTGAATCAGCCACTTTGCCCCGGTACAAAAAAAAACAGGCCTGTCAAGAGAACGGGTGTGTAGTGACCACCTAATACACAAGTGGTATTAGTTGAAGATTTATTGAATACAAGGGACTGCACATAAGGGCATCTGAGGACCACGACCGTGAACATTCAACTGCCGTTCCTCAGTTCTACATTCTCCACATTCTAATACAGAACACAGTGACATCACAAACCCATGATGACCCTAGCCCATTTGTAATGAGATAGCCAGTACAAAGATGTAACACTGACTGCTACATTATGCTCTTTCTCTAATAATATAAAATAGCATGTTTGAACTAAATAGCAAGAAAACAACAAGAAAAGCTAAGCAAATTTAATACGTAATATGAGCATGTACCTTAATATAAAATGACTTGCAACACAAAACAAAGAATAATAAAAATATAAAAGAAGACCTATACATATGATTAATTCTTAACATAAAAACACTACTATAAGTGGGATAGTAACTACTAGTACCCAACAATACATAAACAAGACTGTTGTCATGGAATTCATGAAATATGAACAATATACAAACACCCACATGGATACTTGTAGACATCAACAATATCTAATGGGGACCTTCCACTACGACTGCTCTTTGAGCACTGAAAGGATTCTGCACTACATTGTTTTATTGTTTGTGTTTTTGGTTCTGGTCTCATTCCTATCCATATGACCCAAACTTGGATTATCAACCATTTCTTTTTTTGTGCTAGCAAAGTTCTTAGACTCTTGAGTATTGTTGACCTTGATCACCTTCCCTACATTCCACCAATTCTTGTTATTGACACTGATTGCATTTCCACTTATCTTGTCAACAACCATAGATTCTGTATATTTCATGCTTCCTTTTTTTTATGAACAGGAACCTTGATCCATACCTGACCACCAACATTTTTATATAAGTTTAAACAACCTTCTTCTTTGCATCAAAATAATTATTTGGTTCAACTTGTGCTTGATGTACATTATGCCCAACGACCTCATCCATATTTTCCATTACATTCTGTTTTCCCCATCTCGACATCCAGCCAGGACACATCTTGGATGACGGTTTCCTACCCCTCAATAATTCAAATAGGGACACTTTTGTAGAAGAGTGTGGTGTGGTGTGGTAGAACCGAAGCATCGAACGCACAGCATTTTGAACAATACATGTGATCACAATTGCCCACTGAATGCAATTACCCAGGCCCCTGTTCATGCATTCTATGAGCCCGTTCGTTTGCGGGTGATATAGTGAGTTTTTCAAGTGTTTATGCCCCGTTGCTGTAGAAAACTTTGAAATTCCTCAGTAATAAACTGCACTCCATTGTCAGATATAATGAAAGACAGGAAACCTTTGCTTAAAAAAATATATTTCAAAAAGTCTATGACATTTTTGTTGCGGGATCACTCATGAACCGGACCTTTGGCCGCTTTGAATAATAATCAACCAGAATCACAGCAAATCTGTATGGAGATGGTAACAAATTGAACGGACCCACTAGGAAAATGCCAATTCTTTCCCAAGGCCTGGTTGGAAGTTCAATTAGTTGCATGGGAGGGTTTCTGATTTTAAACCCCTTCTCAGCATTGCTACACACTACACAATCACCCACATTTTCATCAATGACTTTGTCCATTGTAGGCCACCAGAAAATCTCCCATACTCTGCACTTCGTTAAGGTCCCACCCAAATAACCCTCATGCTCACCACACATTATTCTTCTCCTTAACCTCTCAGGAGGCACACATCTCTCTTCGCATGAGTAGCCTATTCTCAACTGAAAGTTCAGATGAAACTTTAACAAAGGTTTGAATTTGATATGGCACATTTTTCTCCTTGGGCCATCCATCCTTCACAAACTTTATCACTTGCAACAAGAATCATCCTTATTCAACTATCTTCTTCAGTCCACCTCACTTATGGCATACATGTTTTCAACATCAATGGCTGCAATAAATCAACTTTCCTGTTCTTCCTCTTCAACAATATCCAGGTCACTTGCCCAATAGGAATCCTGGACAAATAGTCTGCTCTACTATTCTTATTACCAGGCAAATATGAAACCTCAAAATCATATTACAGTAGTTTGGTGGATAACCTGGCAATACGCGGTGTATGATCTTTGGTTTTGTCTCCCAACAATATGGAGACTAGTGGACTGAGATCAGTGCACAAAACAGAATGATTTCCCCAAATGTAAGGATGGAACTTTCTCATCGCCCACCAACATGCCAAAAGTTCTTTCTCAATGACAGAGAAATTCACCCCTGCTCTTCTTAGCACCTTGATGCATAACCAAACGTGTTTTCCACATCATCCTTGGTTTGGGTGAGAACAGCACCAAGCCCAAACCCACTGGCATTAACCATTAAAGTGCATTTTCATACCTGCCATTTGGGATTTAATCCACCTAAACACTTCCTGGCAACTTTTGTGCCACACAAATGGAACACTTTTCTTCAACATATTAGTAGGCCTGGGTGGTGAACTTCGCTCCGTTCGCGGAATTTGCGGAGTTTTCTGCACTCTGCGGAGCTCAGAAAACTCTGCTTCACGATGTGCAGCAGAGTTTTTTCCCCGCTTGCGAAGGCAAACGGTAAGTTCGCGATTGCGAACGGTAGGTTCGCGAACGCGAGCTGCCGCTCGGGTAGAATTTCTACCCGAGCGGCAGGAATACCAGCACAAACTGCAGTTCGCACTGCATTCCGCCACTCACGGAACTTCGCAGAGTTTTTTTGTAACTTCACGGAGTTCCACGTAGCAAAACTCTGCGAACTATGCCCAGGCCTGCATATTAGTCAAAGGCTTCACATTTGATGCATAATCCGCTATGAATCTTGAGTAAAACTCATAGAGACCAATGAATGATTTGAAACCATTCTTATCAACTGATGGTAACACTTCAATGATTGCTTCAACAAGACCTGGTCTTGGCTCAAACCCATGTTGAGATATCAAATGTCCCAAATACTCCACTTTCTTCTTCAGAAATTGACATTTTTCACCTTTCAACACTACTCCTTTTTCCTGCAGGATACTCAACACTTGTGACAATGTATCATCGTGTTCCTCCCTTGTAGCTCTATAGATCAACACCTTATCCTAAAAAACTGCTACACTTTTGATCCCATTGAGCATCTGACACATGATCCTTTGAAAGACTGCTGCAGAAGATGCTAGCTTAAAAGGTGTTCTGCAATACTGATAGGTACCAATAAGGGACACAAACACCATAAGGTGTCTAGATGAAGGATCTAAGACAACCTGGTGGTAGGCCGAGGCTAGGTCCAATTTTGAAAACCACTTTGATCCATTGATCATGGTTAAGAACTCAGAGATTTTAGGCTAAGGGTGGGAAGCAATCCAAATATGCTTGTTTAGGCTGAGCAAGTCCACACAAACATGCAAATCACCTATCTTCTTCCTCGCTACAACCAATCGTGACAACCATAGTGAGGACTCGATAGGCTCGCTTATTCCCTTTTCACACAATTCATTCAATTCTTGCTCAAGTATGTCTCTTACACTGAAATGTACACTCCTCAACCTATGTTTGACCAGACCAGAATAGCTCCTTGTGTGACATTTATTTGATGGGTGAATCCTTTTATCATACCTAACTGGTCATTAAACACAGAAGGATATCACTTTAAGATGCCTTCCACAAAATCTGTAGATTCAACAACTGATATTTGTTCCTTGGTGAGTGGTCTGAGGAACATCTGAAATAAACCATGGTGTAACCACCCTAATATTGACAACCCTTTGATAGTGACATACACTTTTCCCAGAATTTTCCTTCCTCTAAACTCTACCACATCCTAATTAAATCCAACAAGTTAAATTTTGCGTCCCTCATAAGACACCGGTGCCCTGTCAGGTGGCTCTAAAGGTCTATTTCCCCAAGTTTTTTCAAAAAATTTCAGCGTAATCATGGTTATCTAGGCAGCAGAATCTACAAGTACCTTAATATTATTGTCACCAACCCCAATTTTGACGTAGGGATCTACACATGTAGACGCGTCCCCCATCACCATGTCATCAGCAACCACCATCGCCATGTCTCTACGCTCATCTTACATCCTTTGTACCTTCTCTAACTGATCATAATCAGCCTCAAACACATTGACTACTCCATTACTGTTCATGTTGCTCCTGGTGAACTGAATGTTTCCACCACTCCTTCAGCCACTATGACACACTTTGGCAAAGTGACCTGCTTTACCACATACTCTGCAAGCAACATTTTTGATGGACAAACTTTGTTTCCCCTAGCATGAGTAGCATTGCCACACCTAAAACTGCTTGCAAAAATGGCCTATAGTCCCCTCGTGCCATGGTGCTAGATCTGACCTCCTTTACCTTTACTGCACCTACAGTTTCACTGGACTTAACCTCAAGTTCTTTGACAGATGCTTTGGACAATTCTATGCTTTTCTTCAAGAGATGTGTTCCCCATAGAAAGGTGCTTCTGTTGAATCGTTTTATCGGGACATTTCCAAATGTACTGATCCTGACCAGCTGATCAGTAAATCCCTCAAATTGGCAATCTGTACTTAACTTTCTGAGTGCAGAAATGAAAACGTCGACATCTTCTCCAGATCTTTGCTCTCTCTTGAAGAACTTGTGCCTCATGACTACACGACTTGGATTAATGTCAAAACATAGCTCTAATCTTTTTACAGTCTCAACAAGCTCATCAGGCTCCTCTTCTAAATTGTTAGCTACTAACAGTGGTAAATGCTTAAATACAGACCTTCCTTCAAACCCCAATGAATGGAGTAACAAGTATTATTTCCTTTCCGATCTATTATGCGAGGCAGCTATTGCCCCCAAATATGTGGAAAACGCATCATACCAGTTCTTCCACGCAACCGGTGGATTACCGGAAACCTCAAGGAAAGGCAGTGGCATTGTGACCTCTTGCATCGTGTCCTACAATCAGTGTTGCTTTTTAAAACAAACACTAGTCAATGTAGCACACGTAAATGACCTACATAAAATGCACAATTGCGTGACACACAAATGCTTAGAGCCACGTGCTCCTTATGAAGATGTGCATATCACCAAGATGCAACTGCACCTGTAGGACCAAACAGGCCACAATGGTTAATATCCAGTGAGTCAGTTAGAATTACTAAAAGTATGAATGGGTGTGCACATCATTGTCTTTAATACACTCTGGTGAACGTTTATTTAGTTATTTTTTTATACAAAATGCACCTGTGTTGGATATATTGCTCTTCACAAGTATTAAACAGGTGTGCACATCACCGACGTGCCTGTGTGCATAATCCTTTTGTCACACACACTTTGAACCAAATGGAACCTGCACGTATGTTTTAATTTTTGTTCCAGTGTGCAGATCAACGTGAAATGCCTCTCAGCATCGATTAGAACCTGTTTTAATTTTGTTCTGGTGTGCAGATCACCCTGAGGTAATTTACAGCAACAAATTCAACCTGCACGTTTGTTTTGATTTTATTCCAGTGTGCATATCACCATGAAAAGCCTTTTTACTATAACAGGTGTTTTACTATGCCCAAAACTGGCTGTGATATGCTCAGAACTGACAGGAACGGATCAACAATGTGGTCCGTGTCACTTATTATTAAATAGTTTCCCTGGGTTATGCCAGCATGAACTGTTGAACGCTGGAGTGAGCAAACACGTCAATTTTCAAAGACGGAACACTAGCCCGCTCACCCTAATTGGATTGGTGTATATAGTGCACTTCGTACACTGGAACAAGCACCAAACAAAATGGTGGTATGTCAGATTCTTGAGACAACACTAGTCCACTCACAGTTAATTGTTTTGATGTTTAAAATGGTGGCACACAAGCATATTGTGCAGTGCATAACTCTGCAGGGAAACACTACTTCAATATGGCACCAAACTATATGTGAAATCACGTCACTCAGCAAGCACTGAATGACGCGTGCCAGGCCCCTCCTGCCATGTTCTCCTATGAGCAATTCACATGCACACTGACTTTGTTCACCATAACAGGAATGCTTCAAAATGGTGCTGTGAGCTCAGCGCTTCCTTCCAGCTTGTGTGTGATGTGCAGACTGTACCTCTTTTTGGCAAGGTACCACCTCAGCCTGATGTCTACACTCAACAGTGAGTGAAGATTTATCTTTTCAGCCAAGTGGGTTCTGGAGTCTCTTCTCTTCTTCCCCAATCATTCCCACGATATTTGTAGTGATCACACTCCGTGACTGAGACTGCTTCTGGGAGATCCAAGGGTGTTCCAGTGTGGCTGGTGCTTGACGCATTGCATCATGCCTTCCTGTCTATCTTCCAGGGATCCGCACTCCTCCGTTCTCCCTCACTGGGGCCGCTGGCCCTCTGGCCCATGGAGACTACAGTGGGTGGGGGGGGTTTGACCCCGGTGGATTTTGGTGGCAAAGCTCTTTCTCAGCGGCAGATGGAGCAACTGGGTAATTGTCGGGTAATTGCTTGCCAGGCCCAGGAGTTATTTGGAAACCGTGGGACACCTGGCTCCCGCTCTGCTTCCGCTCCCCTACTCTCTCCATCCTCACAGTTCTTGACCCTCAAGTAAGCCACCATGGCTGAGAGAAAAGGACCAAGTGGCTAAGCAGCGGCAATAGCAGCACTAGAGTAAGACCTTCGATCCTCACAAGTACAGTGCCACATACGTCAGGGGGTTTACTTTTTGTTGCTATTATTCTTGCCTAGGATCATTTTAAGGAGGCCAGTCCAGACTGCTCCTTATTAGGAGACAGGAGGGGACCTTCGTTTTTTCAGCACGATGCTCGCATGGGAAAGAGCTGAACCAAATGTTTTTTTCTAAACTGGTAGTGAGGAAAGCGAGGAGAGCGGAGCATGGGGGTAAAAGTAGACGCTAAGAAAGTGTGACTAATAATCAATCCTAGGGGCCTGCAGGATAAGTACAGACAGCTCTCTATCCCTACAGATATTTTAGCATTTTTAAGACAGAATCTTCAGTCATGTTCAGTCAATCTACAAATCGGCGATGGTGGGGGTTGGAGCAGCCTGGGTGGGTTCACTAGGCTCCCCCCCACCAGGTGTAGGAAACCTGTGGGGTGCTGCGGAGGAGATCCGTGTAGCTATGGGTACAGCTTGTGTCCCCCCTTGTGAACCTTTGGCATTCCCCCTAAAACATGAGTTGTCTAGCGAAAGGTACTGACTCTCTCTTGACATCCAATGAAGCAACTCTCACAGACACCTCGGCTAGAAGTATGAGTGTAGGAAGGTAGGATCCTTCTGCATGTGTACCCCCACTTTTTGCCTGCTGCTAAGCTGGTTTTTGACTAGTCTGACTGGGATCCTGCTAATCAGGACCCCAGTCTATCTGCTTTCTCCCTAAACTGTTAAGGGCTTACCTGGTTGTAGGACCTTAGATTCATCGTGGACAAGATTCAGAACTGAAACCACTGCACTTCAACCGTCTGGGCACTCTGGACTTCGCTGGACTTTGTTTGGGCCTGACTTAGTCTCCCTCTCAGTCTGCTGCATCGTCTGTGCCTGTGCACCATACAGGATCTGTGTAGGACCTGTGGAGCATCCAAGACACCTGAAGATAATCTCCCTAGGAGTGAAGGAGTCACCCCCTGCATTCACAGGCACCACAACACTGCTGAGCGGTCTGCTTATCCCGAGTTCCTATGGACTCCGAAAGGCTCAGCAACACAGGAGTTGGGTTTCTACATCCCCCGAGGACCGAGCTGCCCTCTCACCAAGTTTGAGGCCAGTATCCCTCATGGGGGCTGCAATACCCGAACCCCTGTGCACTGCATACTTTTGAAAGTGCATGTGCTTGTTGGCAATCCTGTGACAAGTGCATTGGGCTCCAAGTAGCCCCAACCTCTGCAACTTTTCCCACAAAGATCTTCAACCACCTCACACCGTGTGCTCCATGGCCTGTTGTTTTTTGAAGCAGCTCGAGGTCCCCTTGTGACTCTGTGCCTCCCGCCTGTGGGTCCAACTGAGAGTCACCTTTGTTTTCCTTGGGCTCTCCTGATTGCTCTTGACTTGCCCTGACTCCCCTGCTTGTGGTGAGTCTCCTGGACCCTGCTGGTCCAAACCGTACTCTTCTTTGACTTCCTGCGTGGGTTGCTTTTGCCAAGGCTTGTTAGTGCTCCAGCCGGACACCGATCCCTGAGAACTCGACATCCTTCGTGGGACAGCTCGCATCCAGCTTCTGGTCATCCTCAATGTCGCCTGGTCCCTGCAGCTGCAGAGTCAAGGTCACCGTCAACTATCCTGAAGCACCCGACATCGATGGGCATTAGTCTACTGAGCCCCTGGTCACTCTCAAGTGACCCAGACTTTGTCCACTCTGCTGTCAGGTACTCTTTGACAAGAATCCACATTTGGATTCCAACGGAAATGTTCTCCTCTTCCAGCAGTGGCACTTTCCTGAAGTCGTCCGTTTGGTTCGACGGTGGTTTCCGACGCCACTTCACACCTATGCACCTGGCTTCCCTGGGATAGGTAACTTGGGTGCCACGGTATCCACAGGTGGGATGGCTCTCCAACCTTCTTTCTTCCACAGGGTTTCTTCAGGGTCCACAGGGAAGGGTCCTTAATCTTTGAAATTCCAACCGTGACTTGCACATAGACTTGTACGGAGCACGTGGTCGTGTTCACACACGACACACGCACTCCGTGGAGTCCCTGTCTACTCACCTTTGGTGGTTCCTTGGAGTCCCAGCAATTCTAAGTCCTCTCGACATTATCCTGACTCGAGTCGTGGATCTTATACCACTTTCTTAGTATACGGTTTGGTCCCCCCCTGGGGCCCACTGTGCATTAGTGCTCTTTACTGTGATTTCTTTGCTAAAGTATTGTGCTTTGTGCCTATCTCCGCGTAGGAGATACTGTAACGTACTAGATAGTGTTATATAATAAATACATATTTTTTATAACTACTGGGTGGTTCCCTTTTCATTTAATCTATATTATAAGATTGCTTTCTGGTAAAACAAGCTGCTTTACACCCCTTTAAGGCTAAGCCTGAAGGCTGCTCTCCACAGCTACCACTTGGATAGCTTTCTAAGGTTGTCTGAGACCTCTTAAGTCACCATAAGGGTTGTCTGAACTGGTGCAAGGTGCCCACTTACATTAGTGGACATCGTATACCAGGCCAGCCTCTCACACTGAGCACCTAGCAAATCTGCAAGGGACAATAATAAAAGCAGCAACCAGACAGGATCTGTCCCACTGCAGGGGGCTAGCATTCTGGAAGAGACGCAGCAGAGAATACCCCCAGACCATCTGCCTCTGAAGATGAATCTGCAGGGACTGGCAGCATTGTGACACCAGACAACCACTTGGGTTGGACCGAGTGGAGCAGAACCTTCCAGCTGAACTACACCGGAGCTCTCCCCCGATGTACCAGTTTTTGGAAGTAGTGGATGGGAACTTGCCCTAGAGAACAATCTATCGGTGCGTCTCAACCTGAAAAATGCTCTTTGTGTAACATTGCTAGGTAATCCAGCATTAATAAACATCCTAACAGCATAGCCCATGTTCTCAGCTGTCAGTCCCAAGGGACAGCAAAATGGAAGGGAAAGTGGGGCTTTGGATGCTTGGGACACTGAGCACGAATGGTGCAAGTTGAGCAACATGAAGAAAAGCTCGGTGAGTCATCTACATATTTTAGCAGCTCTGTCCAATCTCTCACCCGCTGCAGCTCCTCAGAGGACGTCAAGTAATACCCAAGGGACGAATGGGAACAGAGTCAACGATCCTGCAATTTTACTCTTACAGACTCAGGTCCAGCCCAGGTGGCAGCATCATGGCAAGCTCTTTTATCACTTTTACCCCAGACACCCCTGATCAAGGAGCTATTACAACCAATAAAAAACAAATGAGCAATTGGGTCAGATCAACACCAATATTCAGTTGCTTACCTATCAAGTGTCTCAAGTGGAGCAAAGAGTCTCAGACTTTGAGGATTTCAGGTCAAAATAAGACATCACAAAATCTAAGATCCAACTGGAACTGGTGGAACTTCAATTGAAACTTGATAACACAGAAAATCGATCTCGCCAGTCTAATCTGTGATTTGTCGGAATTTCGGATGGTCGCGAAAACAGCCAGTCATTCGGCAAGTTAATCTTGGATCTCATGTACATGTATGTGTGCCCCGAAATGGCAATGAAAGACACGGACCTCACAATTTCCGGGTGTACTGTGGCCCAGCAGTTCAACCCTACAATGCCAAGTATTCCTGTACCATTTTGGTGAACTTTGGTGAATTTTGGGTCAAAAAGCAGATCCTGTCTCAAGTTATCAAGAACAAAGTGTATGTCACTCAAGACAATTACTCCTATAGAATCTTTTCAGATGAGTAAATGTTGGCTGCACATTGGATCAGGGACATTATAGGGCAGACTGATGACTTCAAGAGCCAAGATGCACCTGCAGGCATTGTTCAGCAGTCTAATCTTAAAGACCTCCTGTAGGAAAGTTCTTCTTTTGACATGGTTGGCTCCCACTTTTTGCCTGATGTCTGATGTAATTTCGAACTGTATGTGCACTGGATCGCTGCTAACCAGGTCCCCAGTGCCAGATCTCTCTGCCCAAAACAACACCACAATTGGCACAACTTCAGTGGCCCCTGAAAGTCCCTAATAAATGGTACTCCTGGTACCTAGGGTTTGGGTACTGAAGAGGGTCCTCTGGGACTGCAGCACTGATTGTGCTACAGATCTAAAGAGTCAACATGGGATGTAGGGAAATCTCCTCTACTGCAGGCCTTTAGCCCTAAGGCAGGGTACACTGATTCCTATGTGTGGGCATATCAGCAGGAGCAGATATGCCCCTACAATGTCCAGTCCATTCTGAGAAGTTGTAAGTGCACAGGGAAGCCATAAAGTGTACATGGGCTGGATTCTTGTCAACACGAGTTTCCTAGCTCCATGATGGCTTCACTGATTTCTAAGGTGTTTGGTACCAAACATCTTGTCTTAATAAATCCTCAATGATGCCAGAGTGGGATTTATTAATACATTCACATAGGAGACCCTTTTAAAGGGTCCCCTGAAAACCTACCAAGCACTGGTGTGGTTCCTGATTTGTTGTCGCCAGCCTGCCACTACCATACATGTTTCTGACCTCCTGGGTTTAGAGCCAACACTCTCAGAGGAATGAGACAAAGCCTGCTCTGGGCAGAGGGGCTTCACATCTTGTCCAGGACAGGATGGCCTTCCTGAGCAGAAAGCTTCAAAGGCAATGCCACCTTAGAAATCCAACCCAAGAACCTCCTGATAGTATATGGAGGCCAAGGTGTTTCCTGCTCCACGTTTGGCATGAGGAAAGGCTGGAAAATTAGTTAGATAAGGAGGAGGGTACCCCTTAGCCTGCACCACTGAAATTCCACAATCTTGAGATGATGAGAAAACCTCCTATCAGGGCTAGGGTAGTGCCTCTTTCCACAGGAAGTGGTCATTAGAGTTTGTAGACACCCTAAAGGTAAGTGGCCCACTGGCTACTACCAGTCTCCCTTTGTAACACCCCTAAATTCAGTATTTAGGTAGCACCCCGAGACTTTAACATCAGATTCGATGGACAAGAGAAGACCAGGACAAAGAAGACTTGCTGCTCGAGAACTGAAGCCCTGCTGCAGATGAAAAAGGTGCCAAACCCTGCCTGCTCTCCTAGGACTCGACAATCGCTGGTGCTGTGTTGTCCTGAAACGGGAAAGGACTCCAAGAACCCCGGAGCACTCCAGCCTTCAGGAAATTGGCAAGATGATCCCTTGGAGTTAAGGTATCATTTCCTGTACACTGCAGGAACCGATCCCATGATGTCTGGTTTGTTGACGTGCTGCTCCCTCATGACCTCGATGCAGCACTGAAGCAAGACAAGGTGCAACCACTCCAGAGGGTCAGATCTGCCTCCCCACCAAGGATGGAGGTACCAGGACCCAGTGGAGCCAGGGTGTACCAACACCTGTGGTACCATACCCCCAACGGCAAACACCAAGAAGAAGAGTCCACTACGGACTCCAGAAGCCCCAAAAGCAAGCACCCATTGAGGGACTTTGAAACACCGAAATCCACTTCCTGAGTGGCCCAGCTGTCCCGAGATTGCCTCTCCAAGTTGCCTGCTTCTGACTGCATGGACCTCAAGATGCATGACGCCCGGCAGACTTGTTCGCTCTGCACCCGGCCCCACTGGCCCCAGCACCGACCAACCTGCCCTGCTCCCATGGTCCCCAGGCCCATGCAACCTCCTCCCTTCAAGGAGACCCACCAGACTTACCTGTAATTCCCTCTGTGCAATAAAAAGATGTTGTTTTTGAGGCACCATCTAATCATGTCAAGCAACATTTCATTATCAAACATGGAATTGTGAAGCACGCTTCTCACCCGTGAGGGTCTCAAGGCGCTGGGGGGGGGGGTGCAGCAATGTAGCGTATCAGACTAGAACTTAAGAAATGCCTTACTGCCTTTTTCCCATCCTCATGTCATATGCTGGTGTAAAGCAAATTTACATCAAGAAATCAGCTGTATCTTTGGAGTGAACACAACACAATACTACATGCTATTCAATGCAAGGCCAGCAGTGGCGGCTTGCCGAGGGAGTGCTGCGGGCGGTGGGGTGGGGCGGGGCAGGGTGGGGGGTAGTAAACTGCGGCATATGGCGGTACAGAGTTATGTAAATAAATCAATAAATAAAACAATCAGCTGCATCGCTGAGTTGGCGTTGCAGCGCGCGCAATGTAAATTGTTTTATTTATTGATTTATTTACATAACTCCGTACCGCCGTATGCCGTAGTTTACTACCCCCAACCCTGCCCCTCCCCCGCCTCACCACCCGCAGCACTCCCTCGGCAAGCCATCACTGAAGGCCAGTAAAGCTCAAGAGGCTGTATACCTGCAAAACAGATTTTGCGGTGTACGTTCTTGAATGCAGGTGTAAACTGCGATATGTGGGAAGCACTAAGCTACAGGTATATGTGAGAATTCTACAACACTTGAGGGTTATAGTGAACTCACATCACTCGTATCCTGTAGCTCGTCATTTCAAGCAGTACCACAGTACTAATCTGAATTGCTTGAAATACTATGTTATAGATGCTATCCCTAACCTAAGGAGAGGAGGAAACGGGGAAAATTTGCTTCGCAAATTGGAAACCTGGTATATCCTGGAGTTAGATACAAAATCCCCTAATGGGCTTAACATTAGTGAAGATTTTCATAACTTCCTTTAACTTTAATGTTTTTCCTTACCGAATAGTATATACTGATATTGATCTGTACATATTTTGAGATGAACTAAACATAAACAAATTAATCACTTACACTGCTGGATAACTTCTATCATTTCTCTAGTTTGTATACACTTTTTAGCACCTAGCACTTTTTGTCATCGGATATTGATGACCTAAAACAGCGACCATTTTGCACATAAAATACAGGATATGTCTCCTGATGACAACATAATTTTGGGCAAACCACTGGGAGCTACTTACAAAAACAAGTTGGTAGGATAGATCTATTGGAAAGATTAACTTTAAAAACCAATATACAATCAGATGAAGGAAACAATTGAGGGTGGATACTTAAACAAATTTAATTTTGTTCAGTGAAAATAATTAAGCTCACTATGAGCACAATTCTGGGGTCTTTGGGCAAGGTAGATAAAAAACATCCATACATCACTTAGATTTTCCATTATATTTTCCAACCTACACCTGCGAGATTGTATGTAAATAAGTGGTCAAATCTCCCTTTAAACATCTACCCAAATACCGACACAATAGTTTGTTTAACATCGGCTATATGATATTATACATTCACATATGCATATGAAGTGGTGATGCCCTTTCAGTTATCTTAGAGAAAACAATGTTTTTAGATAAACTACATTAATTATAAGGACATTAAATTATACATGCAGACTATGCCTTTTTTATATACATATACATTTATTTATGTATTTACATATTTATGCCAATATATATTAGTCTGTTTTCTCACCTACAACTCCTGTTTTCTTGCAAAGGTAATAGTCTGTTATCAATGACCATCACTCGTGTGTAAGTCACATGGTGACTTTTTATACCACTGTTTGATTATGCAGCGCGATTGTGAGCAAGGCCAAGGATTTGACCGAAACGCATCATGGACATGATTGGAAAAATTTAATAAATTGCACTTACTAAGAATGGAGTATGTGCCCGGATTTGTCTAATACTGGATTTACAGGATTTGTGCTGAGATATATATATATATATATATATATATATATATATATATATATATATATATATATATATATATATATATATATAACTTCCTTCGGTGTTTCTGTCTTGGATCACCCAAATCCACGGCGGCACACGTCCAGCAAGCACCCTACGGAAACTCCAAATTCCAGGTCAGTTCATTAAGAAAGTTTTTTTTATTATTATTCCGTTCAGGCTTAAACAATAGGCAATAACCAGTCCTTTCACTCTACAATCCTGGACCAACGCATTTCGGTGAGTTGCCTTCCACTATATATATATATATATATTCACTGAAAACCAAAGGCTACAGGGACGTTATAGTTAGGCTCAGGTTTCACTCATACAAAACCAGTGAAATTCAGCTATTATAGTTAGTGAGCACATGCCATGGCAACATATTAATGTCACAAGTTTGTTTTTCCCATACATCATCTAGTGACTGTGAGTGTTTTTAAAAAGTTTATGTGTGTTAAATATACCAAGGTCTATTGGTGAATCAGTGGGTGTATGAGTGCCTATTTGGATGATTCAGTGGGTGCGTGACTAGCTGTATGAGTGAGTGATTAGGTGTCTCAGTGAATGTTTGAGTGAGTGACTGGTTGTGTGAATGTCTGTATCTGTCTGTCAGTTGGTGTCTAAGTGGCTGTATGGGTATGTGAGTTTCTGTATGGGTGAGAGATTGGTTCTCATAGTACCTCTATGGGTGTCTGAGTGTCTGTGTGGGTGGGTGAGGGGATGTGTGACTGCCTGTATGGATGAGTGAGTGGATGAGTCAGTGGCTGTATGGGTTAGTGAGTGTGTGTGTGAGGGGCTGTATGGGTATGTGAGTGTGTGCATAGCTGTGTTGGTTAGTGAGTGCATGTGTCAGTAGTATATGGGTGAGTAACTGGCTATGTCATAGGCAGTATAGGTGAGTGAGTGAGTGGGTATATGAGTAGCTGTATGGGTGAGTGAGTGGATTTATGTGTTGGTCTCTGAATCAGTGAGTGGATGTGTAAGTACTGGAATGGGTTTTAAATGGGTTTGAGAATGGTAGTGTGGAAGCTGAAAGTGGGTGTATGAAAGGTTATATGAGGGTATGAGTGGGTGTGTTAGAGATTCTGTGGATGATGTCATCATTGATGTCATTTGAGATGTCATCAGTGATGTCACTGACCATGTCATGAATGATGTAATATGTGAGGTCATAAGCAGTGCATTGCTGGGGCCCGAGTTATACTCAGCTCACTAACTATAACAGCTGATTTTCATTGGTTTTGAAGAGTGAAACCTGAGCCTAACTTTAACGTCCCTGTACCTTTGTTTTTTTTTGTGAATTTCTAAGATTTTTTTAAATGCTAATTCCTAACTTTAACGTCCTTCTAACCTTTGTTTTTTTCAGTGAATTTCTAAGGTTTTTAAATGCAAATTCCTAACTATAATGTCCCTGTAACCTTTGGTTTTTTCAGTGAAATTCTCTGGTTTTTAGGTCGAGCCTAGGCAGCATGCATGTGCTGTCTGCAAGACCTGCTGTATTCACTTTATGGAGTGTAACCCCATCTGCTGCTTACCATAGGTTGACTCCAGCTTTGCTCTTCTTTGGTGGCTCCTCATTGGTTCCCGCTCCCAATACATCAGTTCCGTATGGAGCACAGGAGCACTGCTCAACTACACATTAAATATACTTAATTAATGGCCATCCACTTTAATGCAGGCATTATTTCTTCCACCCTCTCCCATTCCCTATGCTCCGTCACTGCTTATTTTGTTTCGCTACATCTGTGCGTTTTTCTTGCCATCAGGAGGGCCCCTGTTTACTTTTCTTTTAATCACTTCAAAGTTAGAGAATTTATTTTTACATTTATTACCACCTTTGTTAGTTTTTTTTTTATTTTGCAATTTGACAGGATTTGCAATTTGAGAAGTGATTTACACAGAAACATAGGATGTTGAGCCTCTGAGACTCAAACCTTGTTTGACGGCCTTAAGGTCAGCTGCTCTAGCACTTACACCATCTTCTCTCCCCTCGACAACACCATGTAAGATGGCTGACACTCCTTTGGAACGCACAATTATAATTAGGCCTGGGCGGAGGTCGCAGAGTTTCACTTTGTGGAATTTCACTGAGTTAGCGAAAAACTCTGCGAGATTCCATGGAGTTCTGTGAGCTAGTGGAGTCACAGTGACTATCAGTCTAAGTCTTAAGAAAGGCCTGCCAGGGACTGAGAGGGTGGATTGAGAAAGGCCGGACCTTTCTGTGAGGCTGGCCATGATCGGCCTCACCCACAAGAGTCTTGTCTGGTGCTGCTCGAGGCGCTTCCCTTAAAGGTGTCCTGCTGTGGCCGCATCCATTACCAAGAGCAAGGACACCAATGCAGGTAGCAAGAGATCTATAAAATGCTGAATGGCAATGATGATGAGGATAATTATACAGTAGTTCCTACAGGTTGCCAGAAGTGATGCAGATGAGGACGGAGCCTCATCATCCCACAACCACAGCAGGGGAGACCATGGGAAGCGGCTGGTAACTGTAAGGAACTTAAGCATAGTGACTCCATGTCAGTGCTCATCCCGGACTCCATGTCAGTGCGCACCTACAAAAAACAGCACAACTAGGCACAGCATTTTGCTTGCTTTTAAGATGGCCACCTCTTGGGACTTGAAGGGACAGAGCATGCGCATATGTTCTCGTTCTGCCCCAATCCTGACAGATCTTAAGCCTCCTCCCTACGGGAGCCTAGTCTCTGCCCATCTGAGTCACATGCCATGGGCCGGGGAGGGGTGCTTCCAGGACTCCGGGTTGAGAGCAGCAGGTCCTTCTTGCCATTTCTCTACAGTCCCGAGCTTGCAGGTGCATCACACGGTGCCCAGGAGGAGCACTGGCATGGAGTCACTATGGTTAACTCCCTTACAGTTACAGACAACTTCCCATGGTCTCCCCTGCTGCGGTTGCAGGAGGATGAGGCTCCGTCCTCGTCTGCATCACTTCTGGTAACCGGTAAGAACTACAGTATAATTATCCTCGTCGCTAAGTGACACTCGTCACAAAGTGACACTGCTGGCTTATGACAGGCAATGAAAAGAAAATACAGCAAGTGACGGCAGTGAGGGGATAATTCAGGAAGGGAGACTGCATGCACATATTGTCACCTGCTTACCTACAACTTGCACCATGAAAGAGTCCATCCCAGTCTCTAATAAGGAGGTGCACATTGGAGAATGATAATGGTCAGAGTGTACAAAATGCAGGTGGGACTTTGTGATGGATGCGTTGTAGAATCTGCAATAAACCGAACACTTGATAGGCGCATTGGAAACTGATGAGGGTTCAATGCGCATTTAATGCACGGTGGGTATTTCTAAATATTCTGTTCAAATGATATGTGCAGTAGACACTGCTGTAGGTTTGGTGCCTTCAAAGTGAACATTAACTGCTACTAGAGACCCTAACACTCTTGTAGGGACATTGGACACTGCTAGTTGCCCTTTAACCATGATATGTTCACTAGACACCTCAGTAGGCTTTGTACACAAGATATGCACATTGGACGCTAAGAGTGTCTCTGGCCCATCACAGCACATTGAACACCTCTATGTGCATACTGGACATAGTTAAAGACTGTAGCCAAGGGGCGCACCATGGACACTGCAGAAGGCTTAGTTCATGTGACACATGCATTGTGCACCGTTCAGGGTCTGCCTCCGTGACATGTAGACAGAACACTGCTATAGTGTGTGCCTCAGACATGGCACTGTGGGTGTATTCTTCTGCAGGGAGCCATTTCAATGTTTAGCATAGAGCCACATGCTCTTACACTACTTCATGGAGTGGATACCTCCATAACGCATTGACACCCCCACATGCCTATGACGGGCCGCAACCCTGAACACTAAGCAGGGCAGGGGTGCTATACTAAACATAGAAATCCAGAACAAAATCAGAGCCGCTTTAAGCATGGGTCCTTCAACCACTACCTCTCTCAATGTTGTTCAACAATCACAAATACTTTGATCTGCAGCTGGCATGCCTTAAAATAAGCACATCCAATGGGTGCTGTTTCAAGAAGTGTCAATAATTTGTCCGAACAGAGAATAACATTGTGTAGCATATGTGCCTTGTTTAAGACACAGTGAACATCGCTAGCCCAATAATAAAATGCAATAAAACAAGCTTCCAGTGTTGTGCGATTCAGTGTGCTTTAGTTTGCATGGATTTTAAACGCTCTTCAAGTACTTTAAAGTCTCTCACGTGCACGGTTCACAGTTGGGTCACACATGAAGAGTCCGTGCATGCCACCACTCACTAGGCTCTGTGATAATCTGGGAAGCTTGGATTAACCATTAATAAGTCATGCACAGAAAGGTTACACTAGCTTGTAAAACAATACTGGGAGTTTAAAGGGTTTAAAACAGAGCAACGCCACTCCTGGTACGTCCACAAGGGAAGGGTGCATCCTGGTGTGAGACTGGTTCCCATGAGGACATCATCGCACGCATCCCTGGAAGTTTTCACTAGTGGTAATTGGGGCAGAGTGCTCAGGGGACAGGAGGAGCACATTTGTACGCCTGTCTCCTGTAAGTGCAGCAACACCCTACACCCTGATGGTGCATGTGCCCCCCTCCTGCCCCCACTGGTGTATGGGAACCACAACTCACAACATTCAGAGCCTGTCACGCATGAGGCACAATGGAGGAGCCGCTCACCATATATGGTAACCGGAAACCTGCACTACTGCAGCATCCCAAGGTGGCGCTTGTGTGATGTGTGCACAATCTTGCACTGAGAGCATGCTTACTGATGTGCCAATAGGTGCACTGCATGGGATATTAACTATGTAACACCGGCAACATAGTGACATGCCAGGACCTATACACAATATGAGGGTGCAATCAGGCACATTGAGAGGAGACCTGGTAAAGTCAATGCTGTGCACTGAGTGTCAGAGGTTTATACAACTATCTGCACCCCTGAAAAGAGGGTACACTCAACGACAATCTCACAGACATACACATATCAATTGTACACAGTGACAACTATCTTGTAAGCGAGTACACGCACATGCTCTGCATATGAAAAATCTGTCCAGTAGTAATACTGCACAATGGACGTAATCACTGACAGGCAAAGCACACATATGAAATACGTGTGCAGTTCAGTGTTACATACGAGATGTGTGTACAGGCTGTGACCCCAATACACAGAAAACGTATTACTTGTCGGTGTTTGCTAAAGTCCAACAGGCCCAGCTCCAAATTGCAGCACTAATACATGTTTGCATAGCGCATACTACAATCAGAATGGTCTCTAAAGGCTGAAACCAAGTCAATATCAGTCAAATTATTGTCATCGAAGGAAAAAATAACTTGTCAGTGTTTGAACCTGTGAACCCCAGATCTCTGCAGCAGGTGCTCTGATCTACTAAGGTACTTAACGCATGTAATAAGTATTGTATTGTATGAAATGCTTATAACTGCAAAACTTAAAAAGTGGCTGTATTAACATTTATTTTGGGGGATCCGCTGGTATGTGAACCCAGAGTAGATGACATACAATGCCAAAACTCTGGCAAATAAATAAAGTTTAGATCTAAATGGGAGGTATCAGCTCTCTATTCCCTGCACGCATGGAAGTAGCTAGAGGTGTGAGGGTGGATCCCTGAACCTAGTATTTGGTGTCAGCATGAGGCATGTGGGGGAACAAGCCCTAAGGACGCCTTCACAAGTGAGTATTACGAGCCTATGATGCAGGCTCAGAGGCACTCGGCAGGTGCACTGTACGCAATAGGTGCCCCGACCTGCACCTTATATGCACGCAAGGTCGAGGCCCACCTGCATTTGTGATCAGGGGGCTTAGTTACGACTCCACAGACTAGGCCTTCATTCTTTTACCAAACAAGGTTCACCTGAACTATTTTTATGATACCCAAAATGTGTATAAAGCCTTGCTCAGATTGATTGTACTTTGAGACAGTCCTCAGACCTGCTTCTGTAACTGTGCTCCCGGCCAAAGTGTTTAATTAAACCAACAGTTCCCGTTTTGCCAAACGCCTCTTGGCTTATGTTTTTTCATGGTAAATTCATATTTGAGCAACACTTTGGTGAGCCAGCCAGGAGAGATTGGTACCTCGGACCCGACTGCAGCTGAAGGAAACTGACCCCCCCCGGACGGATTCACGTTGACGCAGCAAGGAAGATGAGCAGACGTCGCAGTTGATTGGTCGTTCTGCTTAATCCGCGGGGCTTAGGTCCTTCCTGAAGCTGCTGCCAGAGCGTAATTGACCACAACTAATCCTTATCCCCAGCATTTAGTGTATGCAAACTAGGAAAAAATGCAAAAATTTAACCTGAGCACCCTGCCACTGACTGTCTAGTATGTTACCTATTTTATGTGCCTGAACTGAGTAGTCGCAAGGCATCCTCGGATGTGTTCCCGCAGAGGTCACCTTTTTTCGATAGTAAGCTAGGAAGGGTGAAAGTGGTTATTGCTTGGACCACTGAGCATGATACAGATGGAATGTTTGTCCCATGGTTGTGATACAGGGCTAAGGCCTTATCATTTGGACCGCTGGGCATTATACAGATGGTACACTTGTTCCTTGGGTGTGATACAGGGATGAGGCCTCACCGCTTGGACCTCTGGGCGTGATATAGATGGGCACTGGGTATGATATAGGGTCTGCACCTAAATCCTATTTTTTAGTCTAAAGGGTTTTGTCAGTGCTACCAGTTACTTAACACTGTTGGTATCTGAAAGAAGTGAGATGTGTTGTTTGCTTGGACCGCTGGGCATTACACAGATGGTACGCTAAGCACCTGGGTGTGAAACATGTTACAATTTGGACATTAGGGACAGATTTGGATCTGGGAGATCAGGTGTAGCGTGTGTTTGGCCAAGAGGGGCCTGTGGTTCTTCAAGTGATTCCTTTTCACTGTGAAAATATTGTTATTTTCTTTGCCTCAGAGCCAATATTGATAGACTTTTGGCTCACATAGTCCTACCACATGTGCTAGGAGCCAGCTAAGGTATTTTTGACAAAGTCATAATTTTTTCTGTGTCAGTTTTTTCTTTTATAATGTTGAAATTGATGCTAGATATATCTGATATTGTGGTTATTTGATGTTGTGGTGCTGGTAAATAAATGCAACTGTATTTTGTCTTGAGTATTGTGTTTTCATCAATGTCTCAATGTGCTATATGAAGGTGTTGCTATTTTCACAATTGTTATTTCATATCATAGTAAAGTCTGCTATTTCTCTGCCAAATTTCATGGTGTTTTAACACTTGCACTTTCTTCCAGGTTGTGACCCTTCATATGCATTACTATTTGTGTTTGTGAAATGTTTGTATTCATGCATCTATAAATACCTTTGACCACACGCCCGGATAACCAAGTACCCCAGTCCAGCACCTTCATTAGACGAATTTCAACGAGTCCTTCAGCAATGTCTCTCTCCTTTCTCCCTCAAAGTTTTCCATGTATTTTAAGCCTGTTCACCAGGTCATGCCCCTCCAGAATAACAACAAACACGTGCTAACGGAGAGAGGAGAAGGAGGTGCCGGGGAAAAGGGAGTCCATAAGTCCATCACAACTCCTTGTGAGATCCATACTCAAGAATGTGCTCACCCTCGTATCAGGCCTAGCAATCAGCTGAATTCACCAGGCATTACACACACCATCTGAAGGAATAGGTAAGCCCAATCTCAGACCCCACAAATATGAGAAGCACACAGAGGCCGCGTGACAGCTTTCTGACCACCTCTATTGTTTTCCCTGATAAAATAGAATAATAGATCACGTGAGAACTTATTAAAGCGCCCAAAAGACTGATTAAAATAAATTAAAGCCAGGCCAAATAAGAGCTTCTAGAAAACAGGCGTAGTCAAGACACCTGGTGCCACTAGGAAAGGTCACATTGCATGCTGCATGCCGGAACTAGAGTGGTATACATGAGACCTCAGGGCACGTTGCTATTGCCAACGACATTCAATTGGGACATGCCCCCTCTTTATACACTGCCCCATGCACGTGTATGTCAAAATACACCGCCCACACTGATAGCACCCTACATGTTTACATCGGAGAGAGAGGCTGGTGATGCCCATAGAAACCAAGCTAGATTTAATACCATCTCATGTTCTCAAGATTCCCCAGTAAAAATGTTGCACCAACATAACTACAAGCTAGGTATGGAGCGAGAGAGGCCCAACATCTCATTAAATTGAAAGACCAAAAAATCAATAAAAATTAATGCATCCCACGAACAATAGCACACTTTCAAAAATCGATACTCCGACTGGGGCCACCTTCCAGTGTCTCACTAAAAATTGAGTGAATCGAGTTTTGAGAGCACACTCTTAAAAAGGAAGACACGAGAACCCCAAAGGAAAATAGCGGCAAATGCAATAATGCACTGTTTTTTTTAAGTAACCAAACAAACATAGCTCTCATGCAACAGGTTGTCAATCAAACGTCCAAGTGCATCACCCTTTCAGCAGCCACATCAGCACCCCGTTGACTAAAGGCACTTCCAATTACCAGAGGATTACAGACGTCTCTCCTGGATCCAATCCCAAGACCTGCAATGTTCAATAAGTTATGTATTGTTGCACTTCTGTGTACCCTCTGCTTACTATGGGTGTTTCCACATCCATTCAGTACCAAAGCACTGCCCAGTCTGATGAAGTCTACCCTGAAGCTATCACCAAGCTTGCGTAGGGACCTCTCCCACATCACCTATATTTACACTGAACTCAACATTAGCATTCCACACGCAATACACAGTGCCCTCTTAGGCAATATGTGGTATCAACATATTACTTCCATGGGCTCCAAAACAACAGTCAGGTCATGTTATGTCTGTTTGCTGATACTGCATGCAGTAGGCACACACAGGCTTCACTTGTCCCAAGAGGTAGCTCCTGAAAAAGAAAAATGCCTTCTCCACCTATGCCTCTGTAGGATTAGGGCCAAAATACAACCCAACAGAGTAGAACTCCATAGAGTAGTAGTGAACCTGACCTGATTCAAGACTAATCCCACAGCATTGCACCTTTTCACTGAGCCTAGAGACATTCAGACTGAGCTGGAAAGGATACGCAGGATGGGCACCATAGGGGAGGATACTGTTTGGCCCTGAGACTTTCCAGAAAAGAGATTCTTGGAGGTAGCAAAACCATTGCACCAATGCACAAATACATCCCCTCACGCTTACATCTGTGGTCCCAGGGTGGCCCTTTTTTCATTTCTGGGGCTGTCTTCTTTAATAACAAATGGACCCCAGACATGGAGTTCCAGTGTAGAGCCATCCACCTCGATGATACAAAGGGAAGCAAGTCTTGTAGGGGAGGGTTGAACCACAGCATATTTACTCCATGTCAATAAATATGGGATACTGAGGTAAATAGACATACGTGGTTAGAAGGGAGAGGCAACCCTTAATTGTATGGAAATTTACAGTGTATTTATTGTGTTGCAGGGGTAAAGGAACCATTCCATTGGGAAATGAGAACTGTGGCACAGTACTGCACATTCAATGACATGCAATGGGGCGCCTCCACGATGATGGATGCCTACTGATAGTGTGGCAAGTTTGGCTACACTCAGCTCTTCCCTGGATGGCATTGGCTTTGCTCCCTCGTCACCATACACACCGACCCTGGCCATTCCCAGAGAAGACCTGTCAGAGTTGCAGAAGAAGAAGATTACTCTGTTGCATCAGGCTCAAGAAAAAAAAAGAACTGCTGATCATGTTGGCTGGGCTCAGTAGAAGGACATTCGGGAAGAATTCAGACTGTGTTCTGACATACAAATCAACACAGGGGGGTCCATATCCTTCCTCACAGTGCAGATGAGAGCAAACACCCTCTGGTTGCAAATGATAAGGTGGGAAATGCTCAACATGATGAACAGCACTGAGCTCGGCCTTGAGGCAATCAAGGAAAGAACTAAGAGCAATCCCCCTCATGGTAATGCAACATCGATATGTGTTGGACTTAATGACTGCAAAGGAGGGAGGAGTGTGTGCCAAGATCAGTGCGTCGTGCTGCAAGTAAATCCCATTTAACCACCTTGATAATGGGTCTCTGGCTCATGCCATCAAAGAACTGCACCATTTACCAAGATACATGCTTACAGAGGGAGGTGACCCTGAGCAAGCATGGTATTTGAACTGGTTTGCTTGGCTCCGCCGGTCGGTGACCGGACTGTGCACGTCACTGTTGCCTATTTTCATATTTTTTTGCTGTTAAAACGCAGGCCTCAAACTCAGTAGAATGCAAGTAACCAGGAAAGTAGTAATAGACAAAACTGAAGAACAACATGTCCCCAATAATGAGACTGTCATTAAGTATGGGTTAGATAAGAGGAGGAAATGTTAATATTTATGAAATCTTTGCCAATGTTCATAATGATACACTCGCATATATGAGCGAAATCGCATCACTATTAACAAACCCGTCATGAACGCTCGGTCAACCCTGACTCAGAAATACGTGGTCAGGCAGGCTCTATGACATAAGCCTGAGGTTACTGATTGATACGTCACAGGTGGAGTGACACGTAGCCGGCAGACAAACGCGCAAATAGGACACTCAGGTCCATCCCCCAGATAAGCGCAGCTACTCCACAATGGTTAAGGGAGATTGGCCCCAATAAAGCACACATGGTCGGAGGTTTACATGCATTCCCAAAACATCACATAGTCAGATGCCACATGAAGTTAGGAACAATTAGCCAATCAGGAAACAGCACACACAGTATGTCCAGTGATCACGCGCCCTTCATGCCGGTCATCTAGACACATTACCCACTGGCCCACATTGTGTCCTAGTAAGGTCGAGGGCCACCTGCATTTGTTATCAGGGGTCTTATTTACGACTCTACAGACAAGGCCTGCATTCTTTTACCAAACAAGGTTCACCTGAAGAATTTTTATGATTCCCCAAAATTTGTATAAAACCTCACTCAAACTGATTGAACTTTGAGACTGTCTTCATACCCTCTTCTGTAACTGTTCTCCCCGCCGAAGTCTTTCATTTTTTCAAGGTAAATTCATATTTGAGCTACACTATAACTGCTGAATTTCTCTGGTTGTGTGCATGTAAAATCTTAGCCTAACTATAACATACGTGTATTTCTAGGTTTTTTTTAATGTTATTTCCTAACTATAACGTCCCTGTAACCTTTGGTTTGTTTAGTGAATTTTTAAGGTTTTTCAAATTTTATTTCCTAACTGTAACATGTAACCTTTGACAGTGGAGGTGTGAGATGTTGGATAAGTTGCACAGTAGGTGTATGAGTGGGTGTATGGGTCTGTATGTGTATGCATGAGTGGTTTTGTGGGTGTTAGTGGCTATATGGGTTTCAGTGGCTGAGTGAGTGTCTGAGTGGGTCTGTGCGTTGGTGTGTGTCTCTGAGTGGGTCTATGAGGGGGTGTATCAGTGCATGAGTGGGTCTGTGACTGTGTACATGAGTGTATGAGTGGGTCTCTGAGTGGGTGTGGGTGCATGAGTCTCTGAGGTGGTCTGTGAGTGGGTATGTGCATATATGAGTGGGTCTCTGTGTGTGTGTGTGTGTATGAGTGGGTCTGTGAGTGGGTGCATGAGTGTTTGAGTGGGTCTGTGAGTGGGTGCCTGAGTGGGTCTGTGAGTCAGTGTGTGAGTCTTTGAGTGGGTCTGTGAGTGGGTGCATGAGTATATGAGAGGGTCTGGGAGTGGATGTATGAGTCTCTGAGTAGGTGAGTGAGTGGGTACATGAGTGGGTCTGTGAGTGTGTGTGTGGTTCTCTGAGTGGTCTGTGAGTGGGTGAGTGAGTGTCTAAGTGGGTCAGTCAGTGGGTGCATGAGTCTCTGAATGGGTCTGCGAGTGGGTACATGAGTCTCTGAGTAGGTCTGTGAATGGGAACATGAGTGTCTGAGTGTGTCTGTTGGTGGGTGCATTGTCTGTAGGAAAATGCTTCTTTTGACATGGTTAGCCCCACTTTTTGCAAGATGCTTGATGTAATTTCAAACTGTAAGTTCACTGGGTCCCTGCCAAACAGGTCCCCAGTGCCAGATCTCTTTGCCAAACCTGAACCACAATTGGCATCATTTCAGCCACCCCTGTAAGTCCCTAGTAAATTGAACCCCTGGTACCTAGTGCATGGGTACAGAAGAAGGTCTACTGTGGCTGCAGCACAAATTGTGCCATCCCCAGGGACCTCTCACCAAGACCATTCACACTGCCATTGCAGACTGTGTGTCTTGACGCAGAGAAAACCAAAGAGTCAACATGGCACACAGCCCTGTGTGCCATGCCCCCATACCCTGCATAAGGTATAGGTAAGTCACCCCTGCTGCAGGCCTTACAGCCCTGAGGCAGTGTACATATATCCCATGTATGGACATATCTGCATGAGCAGATATGACCCTACAATAGCAACACCATTCTTGGATATTCTTGAATATTGTAAGGACCCAGGAAAGCCATAGAGAGTACATGGGCTGGATACTTGTCATTACGGGTTTCCTAGATCCATGATGGCTGCACTGTACCTTAAGATGCTTGGTACCAAACATTTCACCTTAATAAATACTCACTGATTCCAGTGATGGACTTATTAATAAATGCACACAGGAGACCCTTTAGAGCAGTGTTTCCCAAACTGTGGTCCACGGACCCCCAGGGGTCCGTGACACATTCCCAGGGGGTCCTCAGGCAGTAATTTTAAAAGCACAACAAAGTTCCTTGTAGAATTAGCAGTTTTCCAGCAACAATAAAAGTGTCAAGATAACGTCCGTGATTAATGTACCTGCTGGAGAGAGATGAGAGTTTTGTCAAGTGGCAACTTTGACTTATCTAATGTAGCACAGAGGGTTAATATGCCTACTGCAAAGAACGTGTACCATGCATTTTATAAAACAGTTTTTTATGTGCATAGGTTAGTGGGTTACTGCTTTTGTCACAGAGATTCTTATGTTACTGTGCAGTTCATAAGTGACAATCGTAATCTAGCACAGTGACCTATAAACTGTCATCAAAGAGCTGCTTGCAAACTGCATGGTACAAGTTAGAAACATATGTTTTTTCCAAGTCTTTCATTATCCTGATTCTGCTAAAAAGGTTTATTTGGGTGGAAATACATTTTTATTGTTAAAGTCAATGCTAACCACTGTGTTATGTTCTGAATCCTGAGTTTGTGCTTCTCCAGACCAAGCACTCTTTAAAAATGCCTACCAGTATGAATGACATGTGAATCCTACACCTTGTAGTCGCATTTGCCTTATGTAACATTTTCTATACACTGATTTACACGTATGAATCATTGTCTCTATGGGGCAGATTTACAAGGAAAGTGACTCGGTGTGTGCCACAAGCCATTTGGCTGCGCCGCACTGAGTCACTTTCAAAGCACAGGGATGCGACATATTTACAACAATATGTCGCATCTCTGTGCTTCCCCCTGCGCTGGCGCACAAACTGCTGCCATGCGCCTGCACAGGCACATTTGCACCATGGTGCAAGGATGCCTGCGTCGTGGGGATATTGTTTATATGCAGGAAGGGTTCCCTTCCTGCACATAAACAATCAGAAATGGCGTTTTTCAACTTCTAAGTGTGCTGCATTAGCACACATAGAACTTGCAAAACGTCAATGTTTTACTGATTGTTTATGTGCAGGAAGGGACACCTTCCTGTTCATAAACAATCACCAGAGGTGATATCCTCTTTCTATGCGTGCTGCAGAATGCAACACGCATAGAAAGAGGAAAAAATCGAGGAGAAATGAATACATTTCTCCTCGTTGCGCCTCCCTACGCCTCCCCTGGGGAGGCATAGAATTCAGACACATTTCCAGATTTACGATTTCTAGCAAATCTGGAAATGTGTCTGGTTTCATGGGTGTTGCGTGGGAACACCCTCAGCAACACCCATGGAACGCCCCTTTCACGCAAAGTGCTGTGTGCAAATGGGCCATATTTACAAGACCAGGAAAAGTCACGCAGGGTGGCTTTTCCTGCCTTGGAAATATGGGGCACTAAAATGCGCCACCGGTGCGTCACTTTTTGTGACACACCCGTGGCGCAAGGGGCTTGTAAATCTGCCCCATATGTGTGTGATGTAAAGTGCTCTGACATCCTTCAATGGTATGAGAGATGCTATAAAACAAATGAAATACATGTGACAGAGGGGCTATGGAGAGATGAGAGGCACTGTTGGAGGGTGATAATAAGGGAATCATTGAAGAACCCCAACAAAGATTGTCGTATCCTGGTGCATAGTAAGGTCATCATTTACTATTCTTTAAAAGCTGATACAATTCAATATATAATGAAAAATGTGTTGTAGAATGCACCATCGTTTCCTAAATTTTCTTGGGGGGAGAGCCTCCCAAAGCCCCCTTTGTAGTGGTCAGGCTCACTCACTGCACTTGGTGTGCACTGTATGGGGACTGGTCTGAAAACATTTGCCAGGGCTGCTTTGGGTTTCCAGTCTGGCCCTGGCAGGAGCCTCGTACTGCGAAATAAAACCAACCATTTAAAAGTTAGTCACGGAGATGCAGCACTAACCTTCCTGTTTTTTGCAAATTCTTTCAATATAAAATACTAAAATCCTTAGTAATTAGAGTATTTGTTTTGTGTGCACACGTGTGTTTATTGTTTTCGAATTACTGTTTTAATGTTTGAAATTTAAATCATACAAATTGCTTGGGGGTCCCCGGCTTCCAGTGGTGACTCAATGGGGGTCCTCAGGAGTCAAATGTTTGGGAACCACTGCTTTAGAGGGTCCCCTGAAAACCTACCAAGCACTGGTGTAGTCTCTGACTAGTCTCAGCCAGCCTGCCACCAGACATGTTTCTGACCTCATGGGATGAGGGCCAGCACTCTCAGAGGCCAGGAACAAAGCCTGATCTAGGCAGGAGGTGCTACACACCTCCCCAAGGACAGGATGGCCTTTGGAGGCAGGAAGCTTCAAAGGTGAAGCCGCCTTTGATATGCAACCCAGGCATCTACAGATAGTGGAAGATTCCAACCCCCCCTTTCCTGCTCCACTTTTGGTGGGAGGAAATGTGGGAAAATTAAATTAGATTAGGTGGTGTGCCCACATTCAGGCAGCATCACTCCTAAGGTGTGGCAGATGATGTGGACCTCACTTTTGCAAATCCTTCTTCTTGAGATGGTAGAAAAACAGCCTATCAGGGCTAGGGTGGTACCCCTCCCCACAGGAAGTGGGCACTTAGAGGGTGTAGACACCCCCAAATGTAGGTAGCCCATTGGCTACTACTTGTCCCCCCTTTAACACCCCTTGGAGTAGAGAAGCTACTCTCCTGCAGCCTGCAGGCACCGAACTGCGAAGTTTGGTTTACCTGACCTGTTGCTCTCTGGTGACTCTGATTCTGCACCCCAGCAAGAAGAGATACATCCACTCAAATGGATCAGCTCTGTCCCTCCACAAAGTAGGAGGACACCAGGACCTACCGGAGCCGTGCCGTACCAATACACAGGGTACCGGACCCCCTGCACTGAAGACCGAGAAGAAAGAGTCCAATCCGGACTCCAATGACACAGTACACAGACACCCATCAAGGGACATCGAGGCCTCTGAGACCCACTTCGGGAGTGGCCCAGCTGCTCCAAAATCACCTTTATAACTTGCCTGTGCCTGGCCGCAAGGACTCATTGACTCACATCGTCCGGCTAACCTATCTACTCTGCACCCAGCCCACAGAGCCTGGGTAATGAGAAACAAGCTGTGTTCCCATGATCTTGAGGCCCTTGTGACCTGCTCCTTTGAGTGGGACCCCCCAAACTTACCTTTAAGTCCCCTTATGCAGTTTGTTTTCAAGTGGCCCCCCCTTCTCCGTAGCGCACCAGCTACCAATGACCTCAGCACCCTGTTTCCGGTCAAATCCGTGATGCTACTGAGAATCTGCTGGCAGACCATTTGAACTGGTCTTGCTAACTACTGTAATCCAAGAGGTGAACCTTGAAAGTCGACTGGCGATTGTCAGTAGGTAGTTATAGTTAGGGCCACGTTTCCATAGGAAAAGTGTTTTTTGACTTGCCTATATCTTTGATGCCGTTTGACGAATCTTCACCAAATCTTCCCAAAAAGTGTCATAGTGATTCTTGTTGCGCATGGAAAGTTTCGGGGTGATCTGTCAAGCGATGGCTGAGAAAAAGGTGGGGGGTCATAAAAAGTGTGTTTCCCATGCTAATTCCCATAGACACTTTAGACATGGCTGCAGCACAAACCGCTGAATGGAATTACACCAAATTTGGCTGAAAGCTACCCTTTGTTCCACAGATTGTGCATTTTTTGATGTAATTCTATTCATTAACTGTTGAGAAATGTAAGGAAATCCAAATTTGTATATCTGCTTATTGAGGGTAATTCATCGAATAATAACGAGCTTCTGCAGAGAACTGCAGAGCTCTGATTGGCTGCCAACACTTCAACCAAGAAGTGTTGGCAGCCTTCTTGGGACTTCACTTCAGCCAAATCCCCCAAAAAATGTGAAAAAAGGGGCAGAGTAGGAATGCCCTGACCCAAAAACCTTGGTCTTGGGATCCCAGAGGGACCCTGGCAGGGCAAAAAAAAGCATTTTTTAAATTTGTCACAAATTTGCTGCAAAAAAAAAAACAAGCACAGGTTCCCAGGCTTGTTTTCAAAAGTGCCCCAGGAAGGGCCAGGTCCCAAGGGCATTTTATTTTTTAAAAGGAGGGGTTGCATGTCCACCCTCCTAAGGCTCTTAGAGCCCCAGGAACCACCACCTCCCCGGGACTTTAGTTGTAAAAAGGGGGGCTTTTTGCCCCCCTCCAGCAGCTCAATAAGCCCTGGGGACCACCATCTCCCGGGGCTAAAGAAGTATTGTTCGGGTGGCTGTGCAGACAACCCCAAGCCCCGGGGACCACTACCTCCCCGGGGCTAAATAACACAAAATGGGAGGCCCCGCTGACCCCCCCGGGACCATCACCTCCCCGGGGTGAGTGCATGTGAGAAGCAGTACAGCAAGCCCCCGGGCCCAAAGTACAGCAGGCTGTGCTGCATTGAGCCCAAACCCTGAACCACTAGCTGCATTGGAATCAAGCAAACCCTGATCTGACAGCCACACACCCAAACACCTGCCAGCTCTGGTTGGGGAGGGGCTGTGGAGCCCCATGTCATTCCTCATTCCTACCTGCCTTGCTCCCCCATCCAGTGTCTACAGGAGGTGTGTGACTGCTTTTGTGAGGAACTACCACAGATGCTATTGAAGCACTATGAAAGCCTATGGAGGGGGATTTGGTTTCAAAGAATATATTCAAAGGTTTATCATGAGAAGTAACCAGATCGATCCTAGGACAGCCCCATGGAGAGTGCCCCTGAATACTGATTGGAGCGAAGGTTCTGCAGCTGAACATTTTTCAGTTTTTTATATTTTCTCAGTTGTCAGTATGGTTGCATCCTTTCTACATAAAATAAATACATGCCATCTGTCTTTGTTTTTCTTTATCAGTTGTGGGTCGTCAGAGTACCTTTAGAACACATTTGAAAGTGTTTTCTTTTCATATTTACACTGTCTAAAGTATGTACTAATAAGTAAAAAAATGATGAGCTTTAGGTTTACATTTCTGTACCAGCACTCTTTGCAGACTGCAGCCAACAATCTGAGAGTCTGAGAATGGTGCAACAACGGCAAGAGTTCAGAGCAGTCCTCAGCCCCCTCACAATTATGCCAAGAGACCCGATTCCATTGGGAAGACTAACAATTTTGCAAGCCACAATGGCTTTCTTCTTTAAATGCTTCTCACCTGCAATTGTCCCCGCTTAAATTGAATTAAACGGAAGAAACATATTCTCCCTATTATTTCTTAAAATCTTCCACTTTCTTCTTTTTACATGATAGAATGAATGACCACCCCCTCCCCCTCTAAACCAAATCAACGCTCGGCTGTTGTCAATATTCTGCAACCAGACACTACCCATCGGAGCAGCCAGAGACCAGGACAATGGGGTAGCCTTTGCCTCTTTGTCCTCACTGGTACCCACAAATAGCCCTGCAAATACACAGATAGTTGGGGGCCTTGTTATGAAAGTGCCTAAAACTGTGTACGTGCTCTTGATGAGGATGGCGCTAAGTGCATAGCCTAGTGATTTGATTGGCCTGTTATTCCCAAAAGTAGTTACTCACTCATGTAGATGCTGCACTGCACCAAATTATTGAGAGACTCATGTGGAGGGAATCTTGCACTGTTACTGCCTCAGTGGGATGCTTGTATTGTGCGACCCAGCCTCCAGCCCTAAACACATTAGCGCCATGTAATGCAACAAGGCAGTCACCTCCTGCCTAGCATTATCCCTCCTGAGGCTGTACCGCTCCCCTAGCCCTCCCTGACCATAGACCCTCCCCCTCACCTCACACAATGCTGCAGCAGACCCTCTCATCCCAATGAGACACTCATATACCAACTCACAAACCCACTCAGAGACTCATGCACCCACTCACAGACCCACTCAGACATTCACGCATCTGTGCGCAGACCCACTCAAAGACCCACACACTCATTCCCAGACCCACTCAGATACTCATGCACTCACTCATAGACCTGCCAGAGACTCATGGACTCACTCACAGACCCACTCACATATCCGCTCATAGACCATGCAAAGACTCACGCACTCACTCATAGAGTGACTTAGAGAGTCATGCACCCACTTACAGACCCACTCAGACATTCATGTACTCACTCAAAGACTGTTTCACACACTTATGGAGGCAGTCACAAACTCACTCAGACACTCTGACACCCACTCACAGACCCACTCAGACTCTCACGCACCCACTCAGACAGCTACTCAGAGACTCATGCACCCACTCACAGATCTACCTAGAGACTCATACACTCACTCACAGACCCACTCAGAGAGGTTGTATGGGGATGTGAGTAGGCATGTCAGTGGTTATGTGGAAGATATCATCAGTGATGTCATTTGAGATATCATCAGTGATGTCATCAGTGATGTCACTGACCTTGTTATGAGTGATGTAATATGTGAGGTCATAAGAAGTGCATTTCGGGGGTGTAAGTTGTAATTAGCTCAGGTGTACTATAACTGCTGAATTTCTGTGGTTTTGTACGAGTGAAGTGTGAGCCTAACTATAACATCCCAGTAACCTTTGTTTTTTTCAGTGAATTTCTAAGTTGTTTTTTTTATTCCATTTCCTAACTATAAAACCCTTTAACCTTTGTTTTTTTCAGTGAATTTCAAAGGTTTTTCCAAATTCCATTTCTAAAATATTATGTCCCTCTAATGTTTAGTTCTTTTTAGTTAGTTTGTGGGGTTTATTTTTAAAACTAAGTTTATTACATTTTATTTTTAATTTAGTTTTTTTGTACTGTAGACATTCTTTTTTTATAAATAGAATTGTTATACATTCAAAAGCATAAAATTCACATATGTAGTTAATGTAAAGTAAATGAAGTTTTCTAACTATAACTAAACAAATGTTATTTGTTTTAAAAATATGTTTGGGGTACTGCAGTACCTTCGTGGGTCAGTAAACAGAGACAGACCACTACTCTATGGTTTTTACTCCCGACCACATGATAAAAATAAATCCGCAATTCTGAATTTGTGGATTCGCCGAAAAGTTTATAAATAACTGCGCATATGTACATCCTGCCATTGTCATTAATGACATCAATTTGAACATATTTACAAGTATATATAAACCACCTTACATCAGGTTTCTAACAAAGTTACCCATTTTGTCACTTTTGCAAATCTGCAAATTTACAGAACAAATTTGCAAATTCCCTCACAGGCACACCCAGCCCTTGTCTTTTGATTGTATATATCATGGCCCCACCCTTGCACATGGAAAACCACTCCCAAAAACAGTTACTTCTCCAGTAACGTGTCTAGAAGGAGGATTGAGAACCAGTGGTGCTCTGTGTAGGAAGCTGGCTCTCTATATAGTGTACTAAAAAGTGCACTGTGCAGAGAGTCCAGAGAATCCCCAAATGGTGCTCAGAGATAGAAGCAGATAATTCTAATGCTCTTTTTGTGGTAGTGTGGGCAAGCAGTTAGGCTATCAGAGGGTAGTGTTAAGCATTTCTTGTACTCCACAGAGACAATAAATGAAACACACACTCAAGAATAAATCCGAGACCAATTTATAAAAATAATGTCGATTTTGCAAATTCAGAAAATGTAGTACTTTTGTGCGTAATTATACACCATAGAAAATAATGGGGAAAAACAGATAGATGAATATAAAATCAGGCAATGCTTTCACTAAGTTCCCCTTTTCGTTTTAGGTCGATGTCATGACCAGGTTCAAAGTTCCAGCAGGAGAAGTTCGGGAGCGTCCTAGATTGGGCAGGAGTAGGTGCTGAGGGTCTTGGAAGCTGGTGCGCAAAGAAAAAGGGGGTAACTTGAAAGTACACTGCACAAGAGGACTTACAATTAAGTCCGGTGGGGCTCCTTTGAGGGAGGAGGTCATAAGGGCTTGGGCACCATGGGAGCACAGCTGGTTAGTTGGTGCCAGGACCAGTCGGGCTGGGTGCACAGCCAACAGGTCAGCCAGTGTTGTGCGTCTTGGGGTCCTTGGGGTCCTTGGGGTCAGGAGCAGGCAACTTGTAGAGGTGATCTTGGGGCAGTCAGCTGACTCAGGAAGTGGGTTTCAGGTGTCTCACAATGGGTGCCTGCTTCTGATGCTTTGGTAGTCCAGGACTCTTCTTCTTGGTGTTTGCTGTTGTGAGTCCAGTACCCCGAGTATTGGTATGTTGTCGCTCCGGTACCTCCTGGTGTTTCCAAACTTGGTGAAGAGACAGATCTGACCCTCCAGAGATGTTATACCTTTTCTTGCTTTGGTGCTGTGTTGAGGTCGTCGGGGAGCATCAAGTCGACAAACCGGACTTCACAGGATCGGTGCCTGTGGAGTACAGGGATGTTATACCTTCACTTAAAGGGAGCTTCTTGGTGATTTCTTGAGGGCTGGAGGTGCTCTGGGGTTCTTGGAGTCCTTTCAGACTCAGAACATGGCAGGCAGCGATTGTCAGGCCTTAGAGCAGCAGGCCAGGTTTAGAGCATTTTTGTTTTGCAGCAGGGCTTCAGTTTTGGTGCAGTGGGTCTTTTTTGTCCTAGTCTTCTCTTGTCCATCAAATCTGATGTTCAGGTCTAAGGGTGCCACATAAATACTGAATTTAGGGGAGTTACAAGGAGAGACAGGTAGTAGCCAATGGTCTACCTAATTTTAAGGTGTCTACACCCTCTAGTGACCACTCCCTGTGGGTAGGGCCATTACCCTAGCCCTGATAGGTTGTTTTTCCACCATCCCAAGATGGTGGAATTTCAGGAGAGGGGCTCACATCGCCTGCCCTGCCCAAGGGGTGGTGTAGGTTAAGTGGGGACCCTACTCCTAATCTAGCTAATTTTCCCACCTTAGCTCCCGCCAAAAGTGGAACAGGAAAGGGAGCTTGGTTTCCCCCACTATCTGGAGGGTCCTAGGTTTAATTTCAAAGGCGTCATCACCTTTCAAGCTTCCCATCCAAAAAGGCCATCCTGTCCTGAAGGAGGTGTGAAGCACCTAAGCCCAGAGCAGGCTTTGTCTCTGTCCTCTGAGAGCAGTGGCTCTCACCCCATGAAGTAAGAAACATGTCTGGTGGTGGCAGACTGGTGAAAACAAGTCAGAGACCACACCAGTGCTTGGTAGATTTTCAGGGGACCCTCTAAAAGAGTCTCCTGTGTGAATTTATTAATAAATTCAACACTGGCATCACTGAGGATTTATTAAGGCAAGATGTTTGGTACCAAACATCTTAGAAATCAGTGAAGTCATCATGGAGCTAGGAAACCCGTGCTGAGAAGTATCCAGGCCATGTACTCCTAATGTCTTCCCTGTGAGCTTACAACATCTCAGAATAGACTGAACATTGTAGAGGCGTATCAGCTCATGCTGATATGCCCTCACATAGGATATAGTGCACCCTGCCTTAGTGCTAAAGGCCTGCAGTAGGGGTGACTCACCTATACATTATGCAGTGTATGGGTGGCATTGCACACAGGGCTGTATGCCATGTTGACTCTTCAGATTTTTCTGCACCAAGACACACAGCCTGCAATGGCAGAGTGCATAGCCTTGGTGAGGGGTCCCTGTGGTGGCACAACCAGTGCTGCAGCCCCAGAGGACCCTCTTCAGTACCAATGCCCTAGGTACCAGGGGTACCATTTACTAGGGACTAACAAAGGTGGCTTAAGTGGTGCAAATTGAGGTACATTTTTAGGGAAAGAACACTGGTACTGAGAACCTGGTTAGCAGGGACCCAGTACACCTCAGTCAAAGTTGCATCAAAAACCAGGGAAAAAGTGTGGGAGGTACTGCAACAAACAACAAGTTTCTCACACTCTGCTTTTACACAATGGCTAAAGCTACACCATCTGCCCAAGATTAGATTAGCATCCACAACCTGTTGAGGATGAGGAGGAGGACACACCACCTCACAGAAAAGTAAGTGATGTGTGGAAGCATTTTAGTATGCCTTCTGGGGGAAAGAAGGTAACAGCAAATTATGTGAAGTGCAATATTTGTGGCAAGCAGTTATCCAGAGGCACTGCAAAGAAGTATTCCCATCGGACAAGTTCCAATTGGAAGCACCTAAAAACAATTCATGAAAGGGTCTAAAACCAGATGATGCAAGAGAAAGCAGGTGCAGCAGGACAGTGGGCCTTCTACATCAGCCTTGGGAGAACCATCATCAGCTGCAGTCATTACAATACCAGCTGCCTGCAAAAAATTGAGTGACATGGTTCTTCACTGTGCAAAATGCCACATGCTTGTCACTGTAAAAATGTCTTGTGTGGGTACATTCTTCGATACAGTTAAGTAGCATCGCTGTTAGTTTTTTTTTCTTGCATTGACAACATAATGTTTTTTGAAGACTTAAGCCTATTGCTTATTTGCATTTATCCTTTTTACTATACTATTCATATTTTGTTCAAAAAAGAAAAAAAAATCAAAAAACTGGTAAAAAATTCCTTCCAGAAAAAAAGGTTCTTGTTAGAACCACCATCTGGTCAAAGAAAGAGCTAATACTGTGTTTTGAATATATCAGTGACTGTTTCGGTGTGAGAGTGGATGTGTTAGTGTGTGCATCAGTGTATGCCTGGGTGTTTTAGTGGATTCCATAGTTTTTGGCTGGGTGTGTCAGTGTCTGCTTTGGTCGATGCATGGGTGTGATAGTATCTCCATTGGTATGTCCCTGGGTGGGTCAGTGTATGCATCAGTGTGTGCATGGGTGTGTTATTGCATGCACTATTGTTTGTCTGGGTGTGTGAGTTTCTGTTTTGCTGTATGCCTGGTTGTGTCAGTGTCTGCATCAGTGTATGTATCAGTGTGTCAGTGTATGCATCAGTGTGTGTTTTAGCATGTTATTGGATGCATTAGTGTTTGAGTGGGTGTGTCAGTGTTGACATTGCTATATGCCTGGGTTTGTCAGTCTATGCTTCTCACCTTAAAAATGTCTTCCCATGATCTCGTTTTCCCTTTTTTACTATTCTCAGTTTCTATAGTCATATTCCAAAAGTGATGCACTTTTGAAAGAAGCATCAATGAACAGTGGGGAAAAAACAATCATAAATATTGTAGAAACCCCCCCAAAATTAGGGGCATATGAACAAGCCCCTATCACCACAGGAACATCACTTTTAGTGACATTTCTGTGGCGATATGTGCTTCGCCTTATTTACAAGGCAGCGTTAAGCCACTTAATGTGGCTTAACGCTGTCTTGTAAATAAGGAATCCTTTCATGCTATACTTACTGAGCAAAGGGGAGTGCAATGGGAGTTGTGGTTGGCGTTCCACCGCAACACCCATTGATTTTGAAGCTGCCGCCTATTTACAAGGGCAGCATAAATAGGAGGCAGCACCAAAATTAAGACGAGGGAAAACCTGATTTTAAACAAGCGAAATGAGGAGAAATGCTTTATTTCTCCTCGTTTTTGCTGTTTCCATGTGTGTTGCTTTGTCCAGCACACATAGAAACAGCAAAAGCCCATTGATTGTTTATGTGCAGGATGGTGACCCTTCCTGCACATAAACAATCATTAAAAAAGGACATTTTGTAACTTCTATGTGTGCTGCATTAAGCACCACACATAGAAATGACAAAATGCCATTTAAAGATTGTTTATGTGCAGGAAGGGACACCTTCCTGCACATAAACAATCTTCCCCTCAACACAGACACCCTTGCACTAAGGTGCAAGGGTGCCTGCATTGGCGCTAGGCTGCTAAATTTAGCGCCAGCACAGGGGGAAATGCAAGGCTGCACCATATTCTTGTAAATATGGTGCAGCCCTGCGTTTCAGATGTGGCGGAGTGTGGCGTTAAGCCAAGGAGGCTACTGCCACGCTCCGCCACTTCATTGTAAATATGCCCCTAGGTTTCTAACTGTGAGTTGTGCAGAATGTATATGGGATACCTTACATAACTTTTTTACACAAACAAACTGCAATATTAAAGACATTACCTTCAAGACTCCAGTAGAACTTTACTCTTTGGAGCCACAAATGTTTGCAGGTGATTTAAGCACAGATTCAAAAGTATTCTGTCCTTCATCTGCAACACAACAAATCCACTTCTTGGAGAAAATACGAATTTCTTTACGCAAAAAGAGTACCAAGCAAGAGGTGCTCTTCATATTCATATGCTGTTGCCCATAAAAGATGCACCTAAATTTGGAACAGACACAGATGAGTCTGTACATTCTTTCATAGAACAGTATATTACATGTAGCTTTCCAAAAGACACTGAAAAAAACCCATAAAGCAGAAAGTACTGTGTTTCCATTCACATTCATGACCAAATTACTGTCAGCAGAAATATGTAATTCTTTCTTAGCTCCTTGTTGAACCTTCTTGTTTTTTACAGTCTGAAGCCATTTCTTTCTTCCCAGTTCCCTTAGGAAAAAAAGAAAAGTATAAAAATGTTAGAAAAAGCTTCTTAAAAACAATAGAACTTTTTACAAACATTTTAAAAGTACCCCACAAAATCTCTCAACCTCTGCCCCTTCTCTAGGGCCACTAGGGCGTCCCTTCCACCAGGAATATGACCCTAAAGGCCAGCTCCCCAGTCCTCCTCAGTGATCCTCTGTACCTCTACAGCTACTTCATATGCCTGAAAAAATCTGTCTATATCACTGCCCTCCTTACAGCCAGGCACCAAGTCTCCGGGTATATTGACGCTTTGTTCTGCACTGGACACAGTAGGTTTGATCCCACAATGCTTGCTAGACTCTAACAGCTATTTGGCCTTCAAGTCTACCTTCTTGACAGTGACTTCATGAGTCAACAAGATCCTTTTCTCCTCCAAGGCTCTCTCAGACTCTGCTTTTCTCTCCTGAGCAGCCACCTGGGCCAGCTGCACCCTTAGGTCCTTCTCAGCCTGTCTGTCCTTGCCCTCCTCAAGGGACTGGTTTTAGAAGGAGACACTAATTTCTGCATCAAATCCAGTAGGCACCTCTCTCTCTGTGGGGGAGCTCCTCTCTCCTCTGAAACTTTTGCCCAGTGATTTCTCTACTCCATTCCCTCCTTCTCATAACTAGTACCCTGTGAACCCTGATTCTAAGGTCAACTACAATCAGGGTTCTCCCTTCTCAAGAGTGCTGAAGTAGTGCTTTTACAACTCTTCCTGTGGTGCAGATTGCATTCTGTGGATGTCCTCCCAGACTGTAAGGGCAAACTAGTAGTCAAACTTGGATGCACAGGTGAGTAAATGAGTGTGTGAGTGTGTGAGTGAGTGAGTGGCAGTCACTGTCTGGCTATATACATGATATGAACATAAGTGCTTTTGTAGGAGTGTAACTGGGTCTGTAATTGCCTGCCTGACTGTATGAGCATATGCAAATTACAAACTATTACTATTAAATTGCATACTATAAGCAAGCACCCAGATCGAATTTGAAACACATTCATTTATACTGGCATAATAAAATTTATATTCATTCAGTATAGCAATTTCTCTTTCTCCTTTCCTAATCACTGTATTTTTAGTTAATTTTCTCATTTAAGCAGCCTTCTATTTTACTGTCTAGTATACTATCTAGAAGCTACACATTTTCTTCACCTTATTTACACTCACTATTTTTTTTCTAAATACACTTTTATCTAGTACAATTTCATTAACATACCTGTAAAAACTCTTTGCTGTTCTCTCAGTTTTATTTCTCTGTTTGGTAAAACCTGTTTTCATTTGAAATCTCGAGTCAGAACTCCTGTAATCCACCTCCTCTCTCAGTAGAAAAGCAGGTGAAGTGGCTAGCTCTCACCATATGCTCTTACTTATGCTACTCTATTTAACAAATCACAGGCTTCCTTTGATCTCTCATTCTATTATACTGCTTCTAAATGGTCAGTATTTCTTTCACCCTTTCCATGTTTCCTGTGAAGAAGCCCAATTTGTATTTTTTTCCCATGACTCTGCAAATCCTCTGCGATACTCAGAGTGGCCCCCTGTGTAACTTCGCAACTAGGTTTGCAGCTATACATGGGAGGCCATGCTCAGCCCCACAACAGCTCCGGGGATCTTGCGAGTGACCCAAAAAAATATTTCGGGTATTTTACTGCCCAATAAACATGCTTTCACTTCATTTATAACATACACAAGGGGTTAAGAAATCTCTCAGCTGACCCCTTCAATCAGTATGCAAGCAACTTTTCAACCCTGTTGGCCATTTCCCAAGATAGAAAATGGTGGCTACAACTTTTTTGTAAAGGTGCAGGCAGCCAATCAAGACCCTACTTTGGTGCGTGGAGCCACAGATCCACCACCGGTGGATCCGAGGAGGGTCAGCGTCCCTAGATATACAAATTTGGTTTTCTATTAATATCTCTAAAACTACTGAATAGATTTACACCAAAATACAAAAAGCACGCTTTCTGGACTAATAAATAGCTTTCTGCCAAATCTGGTGTAATTCCGTTCAGCTGTTCGGGCTGTGGTCATGTTCAAAATTCCTAAGGGAATTAACATGCGTAAAATGCGTTTTGGGACCCCCCTTTTTCTCGGCCCCCGCTTGATGGATCACCTCAAAACTTTCAACACAGCAGCTGAACTGAGTGTCAGATATATATATATGTGTTACCTACTGGTGGTCGCCAGCAGGTAGTTATAGTTAAGACCAAAGTTTCCATAGGAAAAGTGTTTTTTGTTTTGCTAATAACTTTGGCGTTGCTTGACGAAGCGCCACGAAATTATCCCAAAACCTTTCCTTTTTGGTTCAGCTGCTGTGTTGAAATTTTCAGGGTGATCTGTCAAGCAGGGGCCAAGAAAAAAAGGGGGTTCTAAAATGCGTTTTCCACATGTTACGTTTTTGGGATTTTTCGTTTTTTGAACACGACTACAGCCCGAACTGCTGAACAGAATTACACTAAATTTGGCAGAAAGCTGGATGTTGGTCCAGAAAGTGTGCTTTTTGTGATTTTGTGCAAATCCATTCAGTAGTTTTTCAGATATCTAACTTTTAAAAAATTCCGATATCTGGGGATGCGAGCCCTTGCAGAGGACTTGTGGATCCTACTACAATTTTATTGGCTGCTAAGACTTCAACCAGTAAGTGTTGGCAGCCATCTTTGGACTCGGCTCGAAGTCGAGTCCCAGAAAAAAAGTAAAAAATAAAGAAAAGGGGGCAGGGAAGAATACCCTGCCCCGCAGATATGGTGGAGTGGTCCCTCAGGGACTCTGCCAGGGGTAAAAAGCATTTTTTTTAAAAGTTGCCATGGACTTGCGGGTAGATCCTCGAATCCGAGGCACATTTTTTTTAAAAAAGCAAGCGCTGGCTCCCGCGCTTGCTTTAGAATAACCTCCGGGTGGGACAGGTGCCGGGGGCATATTAAAGCCCCAGGCACCCCACCCCCTTTCTCTACTCCACTGGCATGCTCCTGGTTGGGGGATGAAGTCCCCTTGGCTGCTGAGGATCCTTAGGGGCGACAACACCTCCTGTTAACTCCAGTAATCCACACACAGTGGGATTCCTGAGAGATGGTCAGAGGCCATGCCCCCTTTGGTCACCACTCTGCAAACATGCCTCTCGATGCACTGCTGGTGGGGGGATGAGGTACCCTTGCCTCCTGAGGGCCTCAGAACTCAAGTGGAGGCAAGGAGGCACGTTTGCAGAGAGGTGGAGAAAAGGGGTGTGGCCTCTGATGACCTCTCAGCAATCTACCTATATGGATCTTACTGGAGGCAATAGGAGGGGTAGTTGGCCCCCAAGGACCTTCAAGAGCCACGGGGACTTCATCCACCAACTAGTAGTGCACCAGGAGGTGCGTTTGCAGAGTGATGGAGAAAGGGGGCATGGCCGCCAAAAACCTCTCAGCAAACCCACTGTGTGGGACTTGCTGGAGGTAACAGGAGGGTAGTTGGCACCCAAGGACCCTTAATATCCAAGGGGACTACATTCCCCTACTAGTAATGCATGAGGAGGTGCATTTGCAGAATGGTGAAGAAAGGGGGCGTGGCCTCCTATCAGGTCACAGTAATCCTGCTGTGTAGGACATACTGGAGGTAATGGGAGGGGTAGTTGCCCCCCAAGGACGTACTTGGGGGCCAACTACCCCTCCTGTTATCGCAAATAAGTCCCACACAGTGGGATTGGTAAGAGGTCTTCATAGGCCACACCCCCTTTCTCCATCACTTTGCAAACGCGGCCCGTGGTGCACTACTGGTTGGGAGATGAAGTCCACTTTACTACTGAGGGACCATGGAGGCCAAGTAGCCTTCCTGGTACCTCCTGTAAGTCTAAGACAGCAGGATTCCTGAGAGCTAATCTCAGGCCCAACCCCCTTTCTCACCACTCTGCAAATGTGACTACTAGTTAAAAAACCATAAAAATTCACTGAAAAAAACAAAGGTTACAGGGACGTTATAGCTAGGAATTAGCATTTAAAAAACCTTAGAAATTCACTGAAAAAACCAAAGGTTACAGAGACGTTATAGATAGGCTCAGGTTTGTACAAAACCAGAGAAATTCAGCAGTTATAGTTAGCTGAGCTAACTATAACTCGTGCCCCAGCAATGCACTGCTTATGACCTCACATATTACAGTGACATCACTGATGACATCACTGATGACCTCTCAAATGACATCACTGATGACATCACTGATGAGATCTCTGACTGATGCACCCACTCACACCCCAATATAACCTTTCATACACCCACTCCAACTTCCACATTACCATTCTCAAAACCATTGGCACACCCTCTGTAGAATGTATTTGAGGAGGCGATATTGGCTGCCTTGGAGCCCCCGTAGCTGAAGAAGAAGGGCAAGTGTGTGCTGCTATGAACATTCTTCCACAGTCTGCAAAGCTGGTGTTGGCGTCATATTAAAAGCAATGTTTAAGGCAAACTATAGATTAAAATAATGAAAGAATATTGCATTTGTTTTTGCAATAAGGAGATTGGCCTGCACCCAAATCCACACAGTATAGTGGTTTGAGAAGAGAACATGCTAGTGTTCATCTTTTAGGACCCCTCATTTGACCTTAATTTTTTTTAATGATGTATCAGAAAACACTGATCAATACTAGTTTTATTTTTTGTTTATTTTTTTGTTTTTTTGTTAAGCGTCAGGCATGTTTGATTTTCACACACCACCCTTCCCATCCCCTCCTAATTAACAGACTAATGTTAGACTGTTTTATAAACTTTATCCCATCTGCCACACTGCTAGGACTTCATTGTTAAATATGCACATCCAGTGGACAGATCAGGTTGCATATTACAGTTTCATAACTTTATTGTTTCCTAAAAGTCTAGCACTCCATTGGAAAGGAATGCACACAGCCCTTTCAGAGTAATTTGTATCATTTTCTTTAGGGTTTGTTGCTTTGTGTAGTTCTCATTGGTGCAGGTTTGGTATCTACCCTTAATCTTTGTACAGCAAGAACATATTGGGAAATGTAGAACCCTTTACCACCTCCCTCCTTCCCATGTGATCGCCAATTAGCTAGTGAACTGGAACATGCATTCATTAGGAGTCTTGGGGCTTTTGTCCTTTACACATTGAAATTCTAGGTCCTTTTAACATTCATGCTGAAATAAGAAACTAAAATCACTTTTTTCAGTACACCAGACTTATTGTACAAATAGATTAATACTTGCCAATCACTGCTACACACAATAAAAGTGTAAAGCAAATGCACTTCTGAATATATCTGAGCAGGTAAGCATTGATGGTGACTAAATATACCACAGAATGATTTCCCAATCCACCTTGGTGAAGGTGGGAAGGTGAGCGATAAGTAGGAAATTTCCTTTTGAGTAAAGGATTCATATTGAGGCTAGCACTGAAGGGACCAGTCAGATGAATCATTACTGCAGGCAAAGTAAGGAGTGCCATGGAAGAAACTTTGGACATGATTTAGGATGATTTAAGATCATATAAAGGCTCTTATGTAAGAGTCCAGAGTTAACATGGATTTTACTAAAACCTTTTTGGTTTGCTATTGCAAATTTCTTTTTTTAATATTTTGTGGAACATTCTTCATTGTTCCAAATTCCTAATTCTTTGAACCATCGCTGTGTTTCATGTCTCAATTCTTTGTATATGCATTCTTTTCAGATGTATTAAACATAAAATAGCATTGGCACACCCATACCAGTGCTTACACTCCCACTCACTGATTCATAGGTCTATACACATATCCTCTCAGTCACCCATACAGCCACTCATACACCAACTCACTCACTAATACAGTCACTGATATATCCGCTCATACACCCATACAGCCATTCACACACTGTCAGTCACCCATACAGGTACTCACACACCTACTCACTCACTCACCCATAAAGTCAATCACACAGCCACTTACTCACCTATACAGTGATACACACACCCGCTCACTTATTCATACAGATACTAACACATACTCACTCACCTATACTGTCAGTGGCACAAGCACAAACTCACCCATATAGCCACTCTCACAATCACATATAGTCACTCAAATACTCCAACACTCACCTATACTGCCTTTCACATATGCAGTTACTCACCCATATACCACTGACACATCCATTCACTCACCAACACAGCCGTACATACACTCAGTCACTCTCTCTCTTTATAACTTTATTCGGTCATTTGTCCAAAACATCAAAGTATACAAAAATAAAACATAAATATATATACAATGAAAATAGTATTAAACCGTTTCGAACACAAGTACAAGTGAAATCCCGAATCAGGTTAAAAAACAAAATACAAATATACATGAATACAATCGACCTAGTCAAGCTAAAAACAGCCACCAAAAATTTGGAATACTGAGCCATGTATACCAAGCTGATATTTAAGGTACGTATACAGTATAAGGTGGGAAAGAATTGGAAAATGACTTAATTCCCGTAATAAAATTTTTTTGCGAATCAGCCAGAAAGAGAATAAAAAACGGCTAAGAGCAAAAACTATTTGCCCCGAAGTATCAGTTTTTAAAATCCTAAACGCAATCTGGTGTTGCCTAGCACCCAGATTAAGACATAGCGGTCTAATCAATCTCCTGCGTAACTGCCGATACTTTGTGCAAAAAAACAAAATGTGCTCTTCGGTTTCATCAACTTCACGGCAAGCAGGGCAAAGATCTCAAATTAATCCAATCGCCTCTTTCCCCGGAAATTTCAATAGCAGATTACCGTATCTAAACCTAATGTACAAGCTTTTGGCAAGGGGGGGTGAAATCAAGTCAAGAAAAGATTCGATCAAGGAACAAGATTTGATATTGAAAAATTTAGATGTCAGCTGTCCACTTGTTTGGTTATTGGTGTAATGCTCCCCAACTACACTCCAATACGTAGCTTTGAGGGTCGAGATGTCACGTTTAGTGGCCCTTTCTGGGTACTCCCACAGGCCCGTCAGGTTCAATAGTTTACACCATTTGGCAATATGTCTGAACCAGGGTAGTTGTTTTGCCCCTTTAAGTGCTAGGACCTCCCGTAAACAATTACGATAATCAATTAATTGTGGAGTAGTCCATAGACGCAACCAATATGTTAGTGGTCTCAAGGCTGCCAGGTCGCCTATTCTCTTTATCCCAAGATCACAAAAGAGTGGGGTGAGTGGTGTTGTAACAGGTAGCGAGATGAGAGCCCTTGCAAAATTATTCTCGCAAACTGTTAATTTATTTACAGAGGTAAATCCCCATATCTCTGCTCCGTACAGAGCTCCACTCAGTCACTCATACAGCCCCTCAAAGACGCACTCACTAACCCATACAGCCACTGGCTCATCCACTCACTCATCCATGCAGGCAGTCACACATCCCCTCCCCACCCAAACACATTCATACACCCATAGAGGTACTCATACAACCAATTCCCCATACACTCACCAACCCATACAGCCACTTAGACACCAACTGACAGACTGATACAGACATTCACACAACCCAGTCACTCACCCATACATTCACTGAGACACACAGGGCCTGATTTGGATGTCGGGCGGAGAGCCTTTAACCAGTGGTCTGAGGCTCTCTGCCCGACATCCTGAGCTTTCCCTCTGACTGCAGTATTTTGGTTAAGGCAGTCGGAGGGAAAACCGCAAGGGGATTCCACTCCTGTTCCGACGGGCTCTGTGAGCCCATCAGAACAGGAGCAGAATAGTAATCACTTCAATGATGGCAGAGCAAGGCAGTCCTCTGACAGCAGCAGCCAGTGCTCTGTAAGGCAAGGCAGTCATTTTTCTGTAATGGCCACATGTCCAGGAGTGTACTGAAGAGTGGATCAGTAGGTCCAATATATATACCTGGTGCTATCCTTTTAAGTGGGCGTACTCCCCATGCTACTCCCACATCTGGTTCTGGAACATTATTCCCTTCCTCTATCAAGGCTCCAAGAAGTCTGGGTTGACAAAAGAATAGTGTTAGGTTCTTTTGTGTGTGCTGGAGGCAAGCCCTTTGAAGTGTGAGGGGGCAGGGAACATCTTTGCCAGAGCCATCTTGGCAAGAAGGCCTATCCTTTCTACATGAAGTCCCCTTTGTGTCACTGTCTAGGAAGAAATGCACAAACCCCAACAGCACAGCCATTTACAGCCATGTGACCAGGGACACTGGCAGAAGGCACACATGGTTAGGGCAAGAACATGCCAACTTTCTAAAAGTGGCATTTTCAGAATTGTGACATAAGGTCTGACCTTACCATTACATAAGATTTCAAATTACAATTCATTTGAGTACAAACAGTATATCTCTATATGCTCCCAATCAAATGTTACCACTTATTAAATGTAATAAGGTAACCCAGCATTACTCAATGGGAGAGATAGGTGTCACAACAATGAAAAATGACTTTAGGAGTTTTTCACTGCTAAGATGTAAACTTAAAACAACATGTCCTGCTGTTTAAATGCAATGCACCCTGCCCTGTGAACCTTTAGGTACTACCTTAGAGGTGACATATATGTATTAAAAAGGAAGTTTTAGGCATGGCAAAAAATGTTTACTTCTGTCAGGTCAAAATGGCAGTTTAAAACTGCACCATGGGCTGCAGTGGGAGGCCTGAGATATGTTTTAAAAGGTGACTTTAGTGGGCAGCAAATGAGTGCTGCAGCACCACTAGTAGCATATAATTTACAGGCCCTGGGTACATACTTAGGACTTACAAGAAAGTTAAATGTGCAAATTAGGTATAGGCCAGTTTTACCATGTTTGAAGGAGAGAGCACAAGCACTTTAGCCTTTGTTACCAGTGGTAAGGTGCACAGAGTACTCAAGCCAACAAAAACAAATCCAGCAAAAGAGGGGGAAGTGAAGGCAAAATGTTTGAGGGAAGGCTACGCCAAGGATGTTAGGTCCAACAGGTTGCTCCCACAGCATCCAGTGCACTAGGAGTACAGGCATTTATAGTAGGTTGACATTTCACAATTTATGCTGCTTTGAGTGCTAATCTTCTGGGGGGTATAAGCAACGTTAAGAGAACACATGTATTTTCCTTTCAGGTTAACCACACCAAAAAGTGGCCCACTTTATCTCCCTCACTGTGTTTTCTGCCTGTATTTTCCCTGTAGTCGAGCAATCTTAGTTGTTCTAACTGTGGTCTGTAATCTGATCTCACATATGGAGGCATTCTCTCGCACCTGTTTCCATTACCACTTTTATGTCAAGTGTTCTCAGCTCATTCTCCACTCAAGTGATTTCCCTTATTTAGGGTAGATTTCACTCTGTATGATCAGGGGCAGCTCCTCCGTAATGGCAGAGTAGCGTCATCCCACTCGCCAGAGTCATTCACAGAAAAATAAAATGATAATGAAAGAATATAATTTTCTTTTTCTGTGACTAGCTCGGACATGCATGCAGGGCGGGGCCGGGCCAGGCCATGACAGGCAGGTGGTGGGCACATAGAAGTGTGCATGTATGTTTGGTTGGCCGTCCTAGGCCAGCCAAACATACATGCACACTTCTCTTTCTCCAACCCATCTGTGTTCACAGCTGGGATGAAGAAAAGCTGCAGGCTACACAGCAGTATTGAGCAGCAGAGTAGGCCGCTCAGACCAATCCTGGCGCTACTCTACCAGCACGAGAGCAGCGCCAGGATTGGCTGGGCAGCCTCTGCCTTCCCAGAGACTGCTGGGAGAGCTCTGAGGCAGCCGTCAGTGTTGGAGGCTGAGGCAAAAGGTACGTTTCTAAAAATTAGTATTTTCCCTTCCCCATCCACACCCCCTGCCCATCTGTCCCCATCCGTCTGCCCACCTTTGTGTTGTGGCGGCCGCCATTACGTATGATGTTTTAATGCATATTTCATTGTGCAACTTTTTCAGCTCTTCCACTCAATTAACACATTGTTGGTTAAACATTCAGTGTCTTCAAGGAAATATTGAATATGATCCTTTATATTACCATTATAGTGCTCACCAATCAAAGATTCTGCCTGCAATTTCCACATTGGAATGAAAGTGATTTGCTTTTCATTTGAAAGTTTGTCAAGAGCGCTGTTATGATCAGAAAATTACACCCTAGGTGCTCCACATGTGATGTAACACCATAACATGCAAGTGAGAAAAGGTAAAACCATGTCCAACCTAACATGGCAAACGTGTGTTCACCATCCATCAGTTAGAATCCAGTTCATAAGCCACTAGTAAACTCTTGCAATGCTGTTGTCACACTAGTGTTAGGTAGTTGTGGAAAGTATCTATCTAACCATGTGTCTGAAAAAAAAATTTAATCGCCTCCACACCAAAATGTTATTTGAAGTATTGACAAGTAATTCACTTTAAAAGATCCTAAGAACTCAGCCTGTGAGTAGGCCTGGGAGAAATTAAAATTATGTTTTGTAATTCGCATAATTTTGGGAATTTTAAATTTCGCTTGTTACGTGAATTTCCTGAAATTACGTAATAATGATACTTCCCATAATTATGCACCATTTGAGGTAAGATATTTACAGTGAATGCGTGGGAATAACAGATCGCTAGCTGGTGTTCACAGTACATTTGTTTTTTTATTTGTTTTTGTTGTAATTTAGTCCTCCAGTCAGAATTTGACACAAAGATGCATTTCGCAGTATCATATAGTGCTGTATGATGGATATACTTTTCACGTAATTATGCATAATTTCACATAATTTTGTTGCAAGATAACCTAATTACAATCAAAGTGAAGTACGCAGATTTCACACACATCTACCTGTGAGGTGATTGGTGCATGCATGCAGAATATTGTGTCAGTTCATGTCCAGTAATCCTGCCACTATCACAGCTCGATCCTCTAGGTCAGTCTTGGTTTGTTGTATTCTGACTGGGCTACCTTATCTGGCTTGAAGTTGCGTGTCCTTATAGAGCAAGCCTGTCAAATGTCAGGTCACATGCCCTTTCCGAAGCATTGGTGCAAACATGCTCAACGGAGCTATGGAATTTAAAACTACCACACCTGCAGTTCAAAAAAGCTCTGAACAGAAAAGTAAAAATTAAATCTCTTGAATCTGACCGAAGAGCATTAGCCAAAAGAGAACACACCTACTTGGTCCTCAGCAGTTATGATAGAGAAGGTCCACAAAAATATATTATGGAACCATTTCCCTCCTATTATAAAACGAAATACCTGCAGCTGCGGATGGGCTCTTTTTCATCATTAGATCTATCTCCGCCAATGGCAGTTAAACCCGAGTCGAAAACTTGTCGATTATGTGGTCTCTTCCAGGAATCAATAGCTCACCTGCTCTGCATATGCCCTATACTCCTGGAAGAGCACAGAAGATTGCTTCGGCATCTGTGCACCAAGGCGGGGACATGGACATTACCAGCAGCTGCTAGCTTCCTACTGAACAATGTGCAACCGCAAGGGATTACTAAAGTGGTAAAATTCACGGAGAGTATACACAAGAAACTAGGAAATAACCTAGAAGTATAAAAAGAAAATGGGGAGGAATCTTGAATTCGAGCCGCCTCAAAGACCATCTCCAAACAGAAATACATTATCGCTTTGTTAAAGTATTGGTTTTTATTCTAAGCAGACTGGACAGTAATAGCAAGCTTTAAATGGCAAAATCTTATCTAAAGATTATTTTTACCAAGTTACCAGCTGCTGATTGAATCATATTTTAAAGTATTAACAGTACCAACATCGATGTAACCTGCATGAAGATTAATGTTTTATCGGGCGAATCATCGTCAAGTTTGGAAAAAATGTTTTGACACTGTCTATTTTATTAATTCTACTTGGCCCTAACGCACTTTGATACACTTGATTGTCTTAATAAGGTATTTTGAAATTTGACTGGGCTGCCGGGTTGACCTGTGTGTCTTTCCACCTTGAATTACATTACTATTTTCCATAGAGGAGGTGTCCCCTCCATCTCTTATGTACTCTTTCTCCCAATGTTTTTAATAAATATGATTCTCAAAGAAAAGCAAATTCCATGTCACATCTTGTGAGATAAGATTGCATCTCATATTTCTTTGTCGTCCCTATGCCCCTTATGTTTCACTTTGAGAATGTACATGTTATTGATCCACTCATATAGATTCAAGCACAGTCCCACCTCCACACTCAGCACCCATGCCTCCCACATCTTATAACTGAACCAGAATGGCAATATACCTTTATGTTTAACAGTTTCATTCATAACATGTGTACTTATTTTCAATGCAACATGAATATATGAATGATCATGTGTTTCATAACCCTTGACCCTTAATCATAAACGACTCCCCCGTGCATGGCCCAAAATAAGCCCTTTTCTACCTCAGACATAATGGGGCATATTTGCAAGGGGATTTCACCACCGGAACATCACTTTTTTATGTTCCGGTGGGGCAATGCCCTGCACCATATTTAGAAAGTGGCGTTAAGCCACTATTTGTGGCTTAACAGCACTTTGTAAATATGGTACCCTTTCACACAGGTATCTGCATAAAAGGTGTTGCTGTGTGCACTCATCAGCAACACCCATTGTTTTTTGACGCTGCTCCAGATTTACAAGGAGGTGTACATCTGGCGCAGCACCAAAAACTCATACCATGCAATAGCAGGCAGTAGAATGGCGCAAAAAGGAGAGATACTTTTATTTCTCCTTGTATTTGCTTTTTCTATGTGTGCTGCATTCTGCAGCACAAATAGAAAGAGCAAAATGTAATTAATGATTGTTTTCGTGCAGGAAGTTGTCCCTTCCTGCACATAAACAATCATTCCCTGCAATGCAGGCACCCTTGCACTATGGCACTAGGGTGTCTGTGTTGGCGCAAGGCAGCTATTTTTAGTCCCAGCGCTATGGAAAAGACAGGGGTGTACCGTATTGTTGTAAATATGGCGCATTCTTGCGTTTTGGAAATGGCGGAGCGTGGCACTGCAAAATTTGCAGCAGCTCTGCGCTCCGTGATTTCCTTGTAAATATGCCCCGAAAACTCATAAAGGCATATTTTGGGGTAATGACTGTGCTTTTGTTAGGCTCTATATCGTCACTATGCCCATGTACGTAACTCATTGGCTTAACTGCAACATTCTTCTCATACGATTCTCCCCATTTCATGAAGGAGGTAATCTTCCTGTGCTTGCCTGCTAGAAACACATGCCTTTCTCTCTGGTAGGGTGCACTACATATATACTGCACATTTATATGGCAAAGGATAGCCCATACTAACATTTTGGGAACCATAGGCATAACAAGTAGAGGAATTTCAATGTTCTGGTTTGTTTCCTTTTCACCTGCTATGGATCGAGGGCCAGATCTATCAAACTTTCACACAGTGCAACACAGTAAGTCACTTGCTGTGCTGTGCTTTGTGAAGAGGGAGGGCAGGAATGCACCAAAACTATCAAGATAGTGCACATTCCTGTCCTCAGCTGGTGCACATTTAGCAGCCTAGTGCAAATGCAGACACCCTTGCACCATGGAGCAGGGGTGCTTGCATTACAAGCAGGATTGTTTTGTGCAGGAACCAACACCTTCCAGCACAGTAACAATTCTTAGAGGCATATTCATCTTTCTAAGTGTGCTGCAGAATGCAGTACACTTAGAAAGAGCAAACAATGAGGAGAGTTTAAGATATTTGCCCTCATTGCATCTCTGGTGTGGAGGCAAACAATTCTCACGCACTCCCAGGTCTTCCAGTGTTGGTAAATCTGGGAATGCCTCGGAAAACATGGGTGGATGCGTGGGCAGGGGCGTTGTGAACCCCAGCTTTAGCAGCTGCAGTGGGGGTGGGGCTCTTGATGGGCCTCGTCTGTTTGCAACTCGGCAGATAAAGGCTCATCATTAAAATGAAAGGTTTGGTGAGTGTGTCAGTGAAAGAATGAATGTAAGGGTGGATGTGTGAGTGTTAGGATGGATGGATGGATGGATGAGTGAAAGGATGAATAGATGGATGAGTGAGTGAAAAGAGGGATGGAAGAGGGAGTGAAAAGATGGATGGATGAGTGGAAGGATAGATGGATGGATGGATAAGTGAAAAGATGGATGGCTGAGTGAAGGGATGGACGGCTCAGTGAAAGGGTGGATGAATGAGTGAAAGGGAGAATGATGTCTGAATGAGTGAAAGGATGGATGGATGGATGAGTGAAAGGATGACTGTAAAGCTGTATGAGTGAAAGAATGAATAGATGAGTGAAAGGGAGAGTGACTGGATGGTTAGATGAAAGGGTAGATGGCTTCTGAGTGAAGGGTGAATGGATGATTGGATGAGTGAAAGGGTGGGTGGATGGACAGATGGATGGATAAGTGGATGGATGGGTGGAAGGGCAGATGGATGAATGAAAGGACAGATGGCTGAGTAAAAGGATGGATGGATGAGTGAAAAGGAGGATAATTGGAGTGAAAGGTGGATGGATGAAGTGATAGGGTGGATGGATGGGCGTGCAAAAGGATTAGTGGATGAATGAAAGAAGAGATGGATGGGTTTGATGGATAGGTTTGGAGATGGATGGATAGGATTGTATATGACAGAATGTAAATGTGAAATGGTGGATTTCAGAGGGTGGATGGAAGACTGAAAGGATGAAGGGATAGATGCTTGGATGGAAGAGATAAGAGAGTTCTTCTGGGGATGGTCGCACTTTCTTTGCTTGCTTGGTGCGATAAGAGCTTTGGTACAAAGTGGGGGGTGCTTTAATTTTCTGGCTACTCCCTTGTGCGTGTGAACACCTCCAACCCACTCATGTAATGCCCCCATCACTTACAGTAATTGAAGGCAGCAACTTACTCCAGATTTAAAAGCCATGTGGGGCCATGCAAGGTGGCCTTGCTTGGCTTGGTAAATCCCATCAACGTTTCTGGGCACCCAGTTTAGGTAACATAGCCCCTCATCTGTAACAGGCATTTCCAGACAATTTCCTGTGTGGATATTAGAAATGAATATGTGTACTTTATTAAGTAATCAATTAACTGATATGCTGAAATGTTTGTTTTTTGAGTTTTGTTTATGCATTTAAAAGTGTAGGAAAAACAGAATTAAACTGTTAAATGCATGGTTGCCCTGGAGCTTACAACATTTAACCTTCTAAGGGGATGATGTCAGAGAGAGGCCATATTCAAATAATTTTTCTTCCATATATCAAGATTTCCTTCTAACCAGTTTGAAGGAATTTTATTTATTAAATGCGTAAAGTAAAGATTAATTGTGAATATAAGCAATGCAATCAGTTTGAATATTCTGCGTTAAAACAGCTAGGACGCTGTTGGATAAACATGGCTGTGGTTCACAATTTCTTTAACTAAAATTCTGGCTGCATTTGTCCCTGTATGTCAGCGTGGAGGACTACATTCAGTTCATTGCTTGTATTTGTGTGCACTGTCCCTCGACTTATTACTGCATTATTTCCTCACACACGTTGGGAAATATTTTACATGCATGTTTTTGCTGGTGGAAATTCCAGCTGACAATTTGCACATTATTTTCTCCTGCATCACTTTGGTAGCATACTGCTTCTTGCGCATGTTTAATGAGCTGCAGAGAGAAAAATCCAGACACCTTGTTACAAAAGGTTTGTTTTGAGATCAGTTGCCGGCATATAGGCTTTTTTACATTTAATGAACTACTGTTGAAAAACTGAAGTTGATACTTATTGCATCTTACACCTGAATAACTACCGTCATTTTCTTGCCAGTGTGAATTTCCTTATATTTTCTGCTAGACGCATAAAAATCAATTGCCGAAAATCCTAGATACTGTATGTGGATGCAGTACAAGGCATTTACAACCGATCAACTGAATATTTCACCACGGTAACCCTTTGGCGTGTGACAAGAGCATGAAAATAATGTGAACTCATTTGGAATGTCGCCAGTGCCTTTAGGAGTCTTTTCAGACACCCCATTTAGATGTTATTGATACTTATAATATTTTTTTTTTCGAGTTGTACGTAGCGCGAACTAGACCCGAGACATCGGGTATCAGAGCGCTTTAAATGAGCACCAGTTTCGTTACAGATGGACACATTCATTTTTGTTAGGCACGGGGAGATTAAGTGATTTGCCCAGAATCACAGGATGTTGAATCAATGGAGGTCTCTGTGAAGTCTCTTAGGGCGGCATTGAGTAACTTGTAAGTCCTGTGTTTTTAAGTGAGGTAAAATGATAGCCTGTGATTTCGCAACCATCAGTACACCTAATAAATGCTCGCGACACCATGCATGTAAATTCTCCTGCTCTGTCTGGTATAAATGCATTCCGATGGCATTTACATAGATAAACACTTCCTATCAGCATCCTTTGCACGCGCCGCCTTCCCTCTGCACTCCTTCGATGTAATCCTTCTTCATAAATTTCCATATAGGTCAGCGACCTAAATAGCTGGCGCGCTCTCGAGCGCTGTTGTGCGCTATAAATTGCATGCTATATTAGAGCCATTAGCTCCTCGCCGAAAACGATCCGTTACGGAAGAGTCGAGAGAGTCAAATGTAACCTGGAAAATATGAATGGAGAGATTTCACGAGGCAATTAAGCATCTGCATTATGAAGGCTTTTTTTTAGCGGATATCTGCATGACAATAGGGCATTGTGCTGTCAGAAATGTGATATGAAGGCTGATGTATGAGCACTGTGCTGCTCAGCACCCGCCCCATTGAAGCGGCGCCATATGTCACACAATCAGCGATGTTTGTTTCAGTTTGAAGAACGCGAGCAGGTTTTTGTGTTATTTTACACTGGGACTTGAAAGAATTATTTTTGATTAATGAACAAATATTGATGTTTTCATGGCAGATTGCTTATTTTTTCTGTTTTGTTATTTTGTCGTTGTTTTACTAATGCGCCACATGTCTTTACAGCATATTGAGAGTCAGAATGCACGAGAAAAAAATAGCAAACAACTCGGTAGTTACTCCTCGCAAGCGACCGGTGTTGTCTTTATTTCATGGAAGGCAGAGGCTGCAATTGTGTTTGCAGGTACATTTGATTCTTGTGTTTCGTTATTTTATTATGATTTTATAACAAAAAAGAATTCAGAAAAACATTTCCAAAGAGAACTGTTATAGTCAGACCTTAGTTTGGTAAAGCAGCGAAGTTTTAAATGAATCTGGCACTGTACTACTCAAAGGCATACCTAGGTTTGCGGAGATCCCTGCAGTCTGGGTGGAGATGTCCTCACATAAAAGATAGGAGAGGGGGAGACATATATCTTGCCAAGTATGTAAATGAATAGCCTTTTGTAGTATGTTATTGGTGCTTGTGCAGTACTACTAAACGTACTACTAAATGTAGTTTGTGTATAGGCCTCAACGTTTGAGTAATATTAACTGATCAGGGGATTTAATCAGTTTCTGCCACAGTCTATCCGACATTTGAATAGGCAGTGACCTCTGCATATCATTTTCCTATGCAATTTCCACTATTGAATGTTGACTATTTTTTACAGAGTCTTTTATACCCTTGCAGCCTTTGGAATAAACCCACTGTATATGAGATGACAGATTCTAGCTGCTGGAAAACATGTACATCACTTGCAGGAAACAGCACAAGTAAGTCAATTGCAAATAAGAAATGTAATAATTTAAGCAGGTTAAAATAATTTATATATTTTTAGAGATTTATTTAACAAAAATAACACCTACCTGATTTAATGTTTATATGTATTGATTATGTATTAAATGTATTAAACATTATTCAGGGAATAACCCTATTTTTTTAAGCTACTATCCAAATATGTTTTGTAAAACTATTGTGTGTTTTAATCAGTGTCCACCACAGTTTATCCCACATTTGAATAAGGATGTCCTTTTCCCATAAAAGTTCTACTACTGACTAATATCACAGAGTCTTGTATAGCCTAGTAGCCTTTGGAATAAAACCACTGCATATGAGATAACACATTTTAGTTGCTGGAAAAATATGTACATCTTGTAATCCAGAAAACTTGGAAATATGTTGTAGGAAACAGTCACATAACAATTTATAACCAAAAGCTTATTAAAAAGGCAGTGCATATGGGGCGTGTCTTGGACGCTGAGGGTGGCGGTCGGGTGAGCCTGCTGCTCCGCACCGGCTCACCTTGCTTCCTGCAACATCCGAGCTGAGGGATGCCACAAACAGACCCTAGGGTGCACTCCTGATAGCAGCGCACCCTGCACGACACCTGAGCGGGGTAAGATCACTGAGCCGTGTCCTGAGGTGGAGGGCTGGCAGATTGCTATCACCGCAGCGTTCGTATTGAAAATGGTGGCCGCATGCTGGTTATGAGCCCGGAGACTGGGTGCTGTCCAGCCCAGATTCCCAAGGGGTGACCCGGGGATTGGAGGAACAGCGGAGAGTCCGGTGCGCACATGACAGGCAGAGCAGTAGCGCGTGGACCTGTCACAGCTTATGCCGAAGAGGAGCAGCTGGCCCTCGCTGTGCAGCTGACTTGGACCGCCTGAAGGAAGTGTTCAGCATTGCTGCTGGCAGGAGGCCAAACGTAGGGCTGGCATCGTCCTGGAGCCATGGCGCTGCGGCTGCAGTGGGAGCAGTAAGTGGAGCCGGGGCGGGGGTGAGGAGGCCGGAATCCGCTGCCTCCCAGACGCAAGTGGTGCTTGGGCCCAGATTAGGGCCCGGGGCACTGCACTGGGGAAGACAGCCGGCTGCGAGAGGCCTGCATGGAGGAACCTTCCCCCAGTGGGAGTTGGCATGCAGCATTCAGTGTGTGAGCTCCTGGGGCTCAGAACAGGGCCTGTAGGAACTGGAAGCTTGATGGGACGTCTGTGGGTGGGCAGGCTCTCAAAATCAGGTGAGCCCCTGAAATACTGAAGGGACTATGGGCCTAGCTTACACTGGGTGGGGCACCACTCGAAAACCCCCCTTAAGTCATTTGGTGGCCCGACCAAGAGGTGCAGTGCTCGTAGGACAGGAGTGGGGCCCGGAATTGCTGGAACACGGACTGGCAGCTCTTTAAGGCACAGGGGGACACTATTCTAATAACTAGGTGAGCTAACCCGAAGAGCCTGTCACTCCCTAAGGGCCTGTTGCTCTGAATACCACTGGACTGAACAACTCGTAGACATTAGTGGCTGTCGGTGATTTCTACCCCTTATATGGGGACCCCCCTGGTTCTGATATAATGGGCAAGGCAAGAGCTAGGGACACTGGGGTACCTCCTGAAGTGAACAAAACCTCCCAATAACAAGCTATAAAGGGACTCAACCCCGGGCCCCTGGAGGACTGTATACAGATGCAACTCACCAAAACACTAAGGCTACGCTGCAACACGAAATCAGTATTGTGTCGGTGGGGCTGGGGCTACTGAGAGCCGATCACCACAAGCTGGCGGAGAAGGTCAAAGAGGTGGAAACCTTGGTCACTGAACTGCAGCCTACCCAGCAGACATTGTCTCACCAAGTTGTGGACCTTTCTGACAGAGTCCCCACGCTCAAGCATAGGGTCGAAGATGCTGAAGGATGAAATAGGAGGAATAATATCCGAGTGGTGGGTTTGCTTGATGGATTGGACGCTCACAATTCCTTTGCCAGCGGCAGCTCAGCTCAGCATCAAATAGCCCACTTAATCTTCCTGACGGCCCCCAGCGCCTTGAAACCTTAAGGGTGATATGTTCGCACTTCACAAATATGGATTAGTATTATTATTATTACCCGTCGATATTTGGAATTTTATAATCCCTAATACAATCCTCTGATAATATATCAGTGTTTTCAAATTAATGAACAAAGATATTATTAACCAAAATTCAGCTGTCCTATTGAGAGGAACCATGGAAATATATATTGGGGTCTACTTGACAAACTGACGAGAGCTTACTTCAAAAAGAAAAGAAGTATCACTATCTAGAGTTACTTCATTAATTGTATATACGTTCAATCATAAATGTGCGATCTCTTTTTGCTTCTATTAAAAACGATTTATAGTTAGCTTACAAAAATTATCAGTTTCCACCAACATATAGTTTGCCTTTTTAGGGAAAATGACAAATGTTTTGTTTTGATGGGATTTGTTTGGTGACCTCAAGACATCTTTTAAAATAAAATAAATATATTTCAATCACGTTTCAGATGATAGAAAAAGTTCTGCATAATCATCACTGCACCTGCCTCCAGCTTTTCTCACTTGCTTTCTTGATTTAGAAACATTTTATAAACTGTAGCAGAGTGACAATTTACAGCTTCTTTTTTTAAATGTGGCAGAGGAAATTCAAAATTCGCACAAGCAGGGGTGAGCTTAAGCGAAGGACAGATTAAACATTTATTCTGCTTAGTCCAGATCCCCTTGAGGCCTTCTTCCTCGTTGTCCTTCCTGTCTCCACTCCTTTCCTCCTCCCTCCCTTTCCCTGTTATTTTCTTTTGTGTTTTTTCTTCTTAAGTGATTCTCTCTCCTGCATTCAGGCATCTTTCAGGACTCTGTCAACCAATGCACATTTCCCCTTACGTTTTCTACTTTGTCATTTCTCTTCCTGCCTTTCCTCTGATGTTTTATCCTGTCGGATCGTAGTGGAAATAAACCAAAGACTACTCGAATCCGATGTTATTTCACTGCTTACAAATAACCTCTTGAAATGCATTTTTTTTAAACCAAAGTTCTGTGTTTTTTATGTTTTTTTTTTTACAATTTATCTATTTGGGAAGTGTCTGAATTTTTGCTATTTTGTTAGTTATACAAAATTTATTTGGACAATCATGGAAATGGATCTTCTTCATTTTGGTTATTCAGAAAAGTGAAGGATCATCTGTCAGACTTGAGAACTGGTATTCTTTTCCTTTCGATTTCTCATAAAAATGAGAGAGAGAGCATCTACAATGTTTCTGGTAGCTATAGATCCTTGCCTCAGAGCACATACAGTTACCACTTCTCCACAAAATGAAGCAAACACTTTTTTGCTGCTTGAGCAGTAGGGGATGAAACAAAATAATTTCATCCAAACTATATCACTGGCATACAGGTTGTCTCAAAGTAAAAAAGCCTGGGGCCTGATGTACTAAGAATACATTCAGTAAAAGTGGTAGCAATTTGTTTACCGACTTTTACCAAAAGCATTGGTATTTTGCAAACCAACCTATGTATTAATAAGTCTGTTCTCAAATACTGAATCGTATTAGGTTGCAGTTCGACCTAACTCATGAATATTAATGAGGTAGTTCCCAAATAGCGTCCCTCTACAATTTGCTGCCACCATACTGATGGTGACCAGCATGTACGTGAATGCTTTTAAATAAAGCATTTTCTTTAATGCAGCTCATTTACCTTAGAGGAAAACAGAATGCATTTAAAAAAAAGAAAAGTCTCACAAACATTTTTTTTAGGAGTAAGCGGTGGTCCCGGACTGTTGCCTACTCCCAAAAATGTTTTTGTTGAACATTCACAAAGGTGGAAGTGATCCTTTGGGGATTCCTTCCCACTTGTGAATGGAGTACCACCTCCTTTGTGGTGTGAATAAAATTTGAATGTTTTGCAACCGGATTTCAGTCGCAAAACAATTAATACATACCATAAGGAATCGATATTTGGAAGGGAAGTCCTAAAAATGCCCCTTCCAAATACCAATTTGTTATGTTTTCCTGAACCCCATTAATGATTTGGAAAACCTTTTCGAATCATTAAATGGCCTTAGTAAATTTGGAAAAGGGTTTTAGCATTTGCAAATCCTTTGGTTTACTGAATTAGAGGGTTTGCAAGCTCTAAAAGCCTTTGTACATCTGTCTCCTGAGTCCAGAACAAAATTGTTAAAAAACAAACTTTTAGGGGGCCATTACGATGGGGGATGGAAAAGCCCTCTGACCGCCGTGGTGTCAGTGAAAAACCACCTGCCGAGACCGGGGAATATCCGACGGACCAATTACAAAACATGTACTGCAGAATCCTTCCTCCGCGGTCGGAAACCACAAAAATTGCAAACGCAACGGCAAAAATGCCTGAAACTCAGACTGATGTGGAGGGAAAAGGATTTTTCCTAGAACCAAATGCCGATTCCTCAGCGGTATGACTGCTGAGAAAATTATGTTGAGACCGCTGTCCCGTCGCAACGAACTCTGTGTTCCGACAGCCTCAGTCAGGCAAGTATAATATAAGAAATAGGCGCAAAGTAAATTCAGCAATTAAAAACACACCTGTTGGTCATTCCTCAGGTGGACACACCCACATTGCTGAGTACAAAACACACCCCTTCCCTGACCAGCATCCTTTGCCAAAACCCAGCATTCTAGGGCAACACAACTGCTAGGAGAGGCACATTTTTCACACAGCACATCATCACAGCCACCTATCTCCACAAACCAACCCTCATTAAACACACACCTCACACACGCCCTACACCAACACATCCACATTTTTCTATAGCATCCCTAATACTAACACCCTTAACCATGTTTCAGAAAAAAATGCCAACATTTTCTGAGACGGGGTTGTCAGTGATGGTAGATGAGACCATAAGAGTTGAGCCACATTTGTTTGGAACACTAGTCCAATAGACCCCAGTTGCCAGGAAGAATCAAATGTGGGAGAGGATAGAAAACAAAGGAAATGCAGTAGGTACCACCCTGCGCACAATACGTGACATCAGAAAGAGGTGGCATGACCTCAAGACCTGTGTCAAAGAACGGGCCACAGGAACCACCTTGCGGCTCAGAGGACTGGTGGGGGCCCTCCCATTCCACCACTACCTTTCACTGAATGGGAGGAGAAGGTGCTTGCCATCCTGCATCCAGAGAGTTCAACAGAAATACCTTGGGGAGTGCAGAATGGTAAGTAACTACCAAAAAATCACCACACTGTCATGTTATTGTTTAGATACCAATTGAGAAAGCCTGTCACATCCAATCATTACATATGTTGTTCCCACTGCTACCACCCCATCACCCAATGGACAGCCATTGTACTCCTCAGATCATTCACCTTACAGGTAGGTAGCCATCTTACTAGGGAGAGGGGTGTTGGAACAGGAGAACACCACTACAACTCCCACCAGGCCAACTTGCCTCACTCTCAAACAGCATGGAACACTCCCCCCACCCCAGAGCTATGTGGCAGCCATCTCACTCCTTTATTCACCTTACAGGAAGGTAGCCACCTTAAGCTCTCTTGCTTCACCCCTGAACAGCATAACGTTGACAGAACATATCTTGTGACCAATGATATGTGTACATACATTGGATGGGAAACATGAAGGCGACCCAACAACAATACATGCATGTACATCCATTCAAAGTACAAATACACATGCCCACAATACAGTGGTTGATAATCAAGTTGCCAGGTGATGAAATGTCTACTGAAACAGCAGATGTAAATATGTATAATAATCCTCAAGTCAATTAAAGTTCACAAGAAAATAATGGTTGTACCACTATTTTATCTCATGCGGGTAAAGCACATGGATAATGTCTCATACAAATACAAGCCTTTTGTTGCCTTCTAAACATTACTTAATATGTTACTTATTTTTGGGACGAAACTCAGCATCCTGTCAATGACATCTTTCTCCAACAGGCGGATCTCAATCACCATCAGTTGAGACTCAGAACACCGAGCAAATCCAGTCCACATCCCTGGATCAAGAAATCTCGGATGCCAAATCTCCCCAAAACTCGGATGTGGAGGCCCAACCTGGCCCTTCTGGACTGCAGGGGCGACAACAATCCATGGCTGTCACTGGCCCCAACACCACTCCCACCACAGCAGCCAGAACAATGCAGACTACTGCCCAAGGTACCTGTGTACCAACCACCATCACCACTGCTGCCTGCTCCACAGTACCTGTGCCTGAGGGAACCAACAACATCACGCTCAGTGAGGATCCAGGGCACAGTGTGCAGGTGCAGGCCCAGCCAAGGGCACAGGTCCGGGGGGGCAGGGCTGGTGGCAGGGCCACTCGGGGCCAAACACTGGAGCCCAATGACGAGACTGAAGCCCTGGCCAGCATTGCCAGAGTCCTTGGGGGCCTATGAAGGCAACCAGGGACAGATGGGCCAGGTCCTGGTAGAACTCCGGGGATCAGGTTGCTGCAGCAGTCCATGGACACAAGATTTGGTCAACTCATCAATGTCATGGGCAAGCTCGTTGGGGTTCTGAGGGACATCAGAGCAGGTCAAGTCACGGCTATTCCCCCCCCCCCCATCATCATCTAGTGGCCAGTCTTCAGATACTCCATCTACCTCTGTGGCTGCCACAGGGAGGGAGGAACAGACACATGCCTTGTCCTCAGATTCCTCAGAGCCTGCATCAGTGGAACCCCCCCCCCCCAAACGGAAGCCGGGATGTCCAAGAATCACTTCAGGAGATTCTAGGGGCAATGCACCACCCCAAGCCAGTCAGCTGAGCCGCAAATGATGTCACCAGTTGTATGCAGGCCATTTACTTTGTGTACTACCCTGTCCCACATTTCCCTTCTGATGGAAGGAGTCTGTTGGACAGGGGACATTACCAATGTGTTTTCAACTCCTATGTGTTCATCCACCTTCACGGACAACTCAACCCCTGTGTTCCCTTTCCCACTGTTTTAATTTATTTTTTGTTAAATCATTGTCATGCACCTCAATAAAGAATTACATATCACACATCCATTTGTCAGAGTTGCATGTATTTCAGAATCAGTTTAATGTCAACTTGACTGTGACTTTACCAAAAAATGTAATTATGTGCCAAACAATTTAGCCAGTCACTAGGTGCAGCTCTAACCAACATAGCAGATGAGTACACCAAACATGACAACATTTACAGACCTTGAAGTCCAAAATAAACACATCTTTATTACAGTGTTGCAAACATAGGTACTTGTGAGGAGAAGCACATCCACAGAGTGACAACACAGGTGTCACCAGTGTAAGATGCTGTACCACCGTTCACATAAAGCAACATCTTAAGTATGTTTTTGAAACAGAATTCTCTGTCCAATGCCCGTGTAATCACACCGCTGTGTCATCAGTGAGGCCACAGACATGTCAAGTATGCCACAAGAGACTGTACACAGCCAAACAGTCACAGGAGCAGTGGGTCTAAACAGCAAGTCTGCACTGGTACACTCTAAACACATGTGGCTGCATCTCCATGGATATCATTGGGCCATGTATATGTGTTTCAGCATGATCTCTGTCACATACAATAGTGACGCACACAGACACATCCAGTTTGCACATAGAGAGTTATCCGTCTAGTTAAAAGTAGAAAAACATGTATTGGGTTGCAGACACAATGCTGTGATGAACACGAGGGAAGATATAGGATATGCATCACCACACAACACATCATAAATAGCAAGTTGTACCTTAAACAGCCATCCCATTGCAGTGCAAGGTGCCTGCAAAGCAGAGTTGTACTCACAGTGTCAGACATTCCCATGGACACATCACGTCCAATTTCTATGGCAGAACAGCAAAATTCAGCAGATGATGTCAATACACTGACATGCCAGTTATGACAATTACAGGGTGAAGGAACCCACAACAACAAGGAGATGTTATTGAGGAGTTTCATCATGTCCCATCCACTACACGACACTACTGGAGTACACAGTACAAGGATCACATCACATAACACCTACCGACACTAATAACGGGACATATGACATTTCAGCACAAACACATACAACGCATTCCTGTATAACGAGGTAAATACAAGGCATCTTACATTACAATGCATGCAATACAATATGAGCCATTAAAACCCATGTTCCTACATCCCAAAAATAGGTACTCTAACCCCACCGTGAGTGTACATCAGGGAAGGTGCTTGTCAGTGAATGACCTTCATTGTAATGGCATGCCTTCTAATGTAAAAAGTGTTGTATTGTCCGCGTTGTAAAGAGATGGCATTGTAATGCCTATGTTGCAATTCAGCCTGGACGGAGTTCGCGTAGCGGTAAAAAAACTCCCCAACGCTACGCGGAGTCCCGCGAGCATGCAGAGTTGCTTGTACCGCATACTCGCACATGCTCGCGAGACGTTTTTGACGTTCGGCAACAAGGATTGCGTGTTCGAGGGGAAATATTGCGCGAACTTCACCACTCGGTTGCCAATGGGCACGGCCATCTTGTTTTCTACTCTTTTTTTATGGTTCTGGGGCCTGTTTTTGAATCCTCTCAAATCTTTTCAATCCTTTGTTTCTAAAACTTTTTTTTCTGATCTTTTTTATTTATTATCTATCCCTCTCTCCTCCTAAGTGTATATTTTGCGTTTTATTCTTCTTTTACTGCCTTCCTTGTACTGTTTTTCTATTACTTGCTTTTTATTTTTTTTGCTTCCCTACTTCTTCTCCTGACTTTATTTTTTACTTCTACATTTTCTTTTCCGCCCCTGCACCTCCCAGAACCATGGCTAAGGGTAGTGCGACCAGGAGCCGCCTTCCTTGTGGAAGGGGTGCAGGCCCGGGCCTTATTCTCAGAGGTGGAGGTGGCTGTCCTAGTTTTTTTCGTGCAGTGCCACCCCCCCTTAACCTTGGCAGCAGGCGGCAGGCCTGGTTCTGGCTATGGGATCCAGGAGCGTCACCGCCGGTGGGCGAGGGTGCGCCGGGCAGTGCTTCGCTGCTCTGAGGTCCGGCGCACCCATAATGAGCTGACTCACCGGTGGTCCGACATCCTGGACCGGGAGCAGGACCTGTAGGTGTTGAGGTCATGGGGCTTGGTGAGTAGCTAATTATATTACTATTGTGTGTTCTGTTCTGTGTTATTACAAATATTATTTTTTTCCCAAATAGCAAGAATGCTGCTGCTGCTTACATGCAGGTAAGTTACATTTAAAAATCTTATATTATGTGATTGTTATTCTTCTAGACAGGTGCTCGGCGCTACTAATCTTACTTGTTTGCAACTTTGCGCTCGCTTGGGCTGATTATGTAAGAGAGGTTAGAGAACTTAAGTTAGGTAATGCTATAGAGACTCCTTTCCTTTGTCCTGTTACTAAGATAGTGGTGGTAGGTAGTTATTATAGTTAGTTACTTAGTATTAGTTGGTAATGTTTTAGCGGTCTGCGTGTGCCCTCCGTCAAGTGCTGCTGACTCCAGTCCTTAGTAGAACCTTTTGTAGTTTGTTAGTGAGTGAATAATATAGCAACTCAGCTTATCAGCACCCAACAATTTGGTGTATGCAATATGCATGCGTCCATCTATGCATTTTTGAGGACTAAAATAAATGGAAATGCAGATTTAGTGAACAATTGGCCCATCAAAGGGGGTTCCATGATGATTGTAAATGAGATTAGAAGAAGCAAATATAATTTTTGGCAATTCATTCCAAAGTCTTTGCAATAGGTGGGCTAGGTGGTACTTAGGTTTAGGATTCTGGAATCGGAATGGAACACTGGAATAATAAAGAGATAGGACGGTCCGCGACCGCGATACTACTAGTCGTCTGATTAGATACGTCAATTTTATTTATTTATTTATGGGTTTTGTATAGCGCCTGAATCACCCCCGAAGGGGTATCTCTGCGCTGCGGACATACAGGAGGAAGCTGACGCAATGCGAATCTAAAACAGAACAGTTTTAAGAAGCCTTCTAAATTGAAGATGGTCCGGACATTGCCTCAGCGGGGTGGGGAGCTGATTCCAATACAAGGGAGCGAGGTACGAGAAGGCTTTCCCACCCACCCTTGACTTCTTGACCCGAGGAACCACAAGAAGGGATTTGGTTCCAGAGCGAAGATCCCTAGCGGGGGTATAGTGATTGAATTTCTCGGCGAGGTAGGCAAGGCCTCTGCCATACACAGCCTTATGGACGGTGCAACAAATTTTAAACTTAATGCGTTTGCGCACCAGAAGCCAGTGAAGCTGTTTGAGAAGCGGAAGGGAGGCAGTTCTATAAGGGACATTTAGGACCAAACAAGCCGCTGTGTTCTGGACTACCTGCAAACGGCCCAGCGAAGACTCATTAGCTGAGACCAGCAGGGCGTTGCAGTAATCCAGTCTGCTTAATACCAATGTCTGGATGAGAGTTTTCCGTGTGGAGTCTGGAAGAACAGGGAAGACTCGCCTCAACAGACTAAGCACATGGAAACAGGAACCGACAGTGTAGGTCACATGTTCCTTCATGGTCAATGCCTGATCAAGGCGAACACCCAGATTTTTTACAGCTACCTTAGGCGCAGGGGGGGCACCGAGATCCCCTGGCCACCAATCCGGTGACCACAGCAATGGAGCCTCTCCAAAGACCATGATATCGGTCTTCCCTATGTTAAGTTGGAGGAAATTACTTCGCATCCAATTGGAAATTGCTATCATGCCTGAGGAGAAGGTAGACTGGGCAGAGAGAGTAGATTTGTTGAATGAGAAAGTCAGCTGGGTATCGTCAGCGTATGAAATTGGTGTAAACCCGGAGGACCTCAAAAGATCAGCTAAAGGAGTGACATAGATATTAAACAGGGTGGGGCTTAAGCATGAGCCCTGAGGCACTCCCTTGGTCAGCTCCATAGTTTTAGATCGATAAGGCCCAAGGTTAACTGTCTGAGAGCGATTGGAAAGGAAACTTGTCATACACCACAGGGCTAATCCACCAATTCCAGATTCCTCCAGTCTCCTGAGCAAAATCTGGTGGTCGACCGTGTCGAATGCGGCTGAGAGGTCTAACAGCACGAGAAGAGTAGATTGGCCACTGTCTAAGGCCAGCCTAATGTTATCCGTGATGGCCACCATGACGCCACCAGGGCTGTCTCCATGCTGTGTTTGGGCCTAAAGCCTGATTGTGACAAATCAAGGCTACCAGAGGATTCGACATAGTCTGACAGATGTTTATTGATATACTTTTCCAAAAGTTTGCTCGGGAGAGGTAGTAGGGAAACAGGTCGTAGGTTGGAGAGAACTTCCATGGAAGCCTTAGTGTTCTTACGAATAGGTATGACCTGTGCCGCCTTCCATTCCAAAGGAAGATGTCCCTCCCTCAAGGAAAGATTGAGAAGGGAACAGATGGGTGCAGAGAGTTGTTTGACAAGAGAAGAGGAGATTTTGGCTGGTATGATGTCGATAGGGGAACCTGACTTCACGGTGCATAGTAAGACTTCCACATCCTTGCGAGTCAGAGGGGGGAAGCTCACCACCGACTGCCTCTTCACACAAGTAGGAGGATTATAATTCTTAGCGGCCAGCTGCAGGCTACCTCTAATTGTCGTTTCCTGTCAACAAATCTTTTTTGAGCATTTTTAAAAATATTTATTATTTGTTTCACACCAATCAATTTTTGTCTCTTTCTTATGTCTTACATGATCAGCATCCAGGGGCAAGAAGAAGACGGGGTATGCTGAGGCAGGAGCTGTAGGTGCCTCCCAGGGCCAGGATCGCTCCTCTACAGATGGCTCTGCTGCTGGCCCCAGTAAGTCCTCCTGTTGTTATTAATAATTATATTTCCCTAACTTTTACTGCACCTTATTTTTTCTAACTATTTATTTCCATTTCCTAATTCTAATTTTTATCAAATCTTCTTCGATCTATCTGTTTCTAAATTCTTGTTATCCCTGCATTACCTATCTACTTAGTTATTGTATTTCTAGTGTCTGCCTTTTTTTTTACATAAATCTAACTGCCTCTGACTCTGTACTACTATTAGTCTATCTGTAGCTTGCTTTATAATTTATTCTGGTTTTTCAGTCAGCTTTCCCTCTCCCATTATATTTTGTGGACTGCCTAGTGGTAGTACTACTGTAAGACTCAGATAACACATTGGTCCTTTACTATTACTAGTACTACTACTCTGCTGTGCAGATTGCATGCCCAACTAAGGTATTCTATGCATGTTTGTTGAGATTAGAAGGCTTTCTTTTACTTTCTTCTCATGCTCAATCAGTAAATAAAATGATGGTCACGCTGGACTCCCCAAAGTGGTGTATTTTTACTTTTTCTCGTCTAGGCCCAGTACTATTATTATTACTTTAGCAGCAGCAGTTGATTGTGAACAACTGATTATCATGCACCATGGCTGGAAGGAAGTAAGAGGAGGACACAATTATATTTTCCAACCAAGAGAGAGGACTCGAGTCGAGACTTGAGAGACCTCGTGTCCGATTGTCCGCCAAGTTGGCCACTCTTTTTAAAAAGTTTTAAAACTCAGATTCACCAATAGCTCTAGCCACTGAGTCCAGTCCTTTGGGTTGTCCTCTTCTTGAGTGGCTTTTCAAAAATTGCCACCAACAAAATGCCCAATCAGATATTTTATTATTTTTGAAAGGATAGGAGGACATACTACTGCCTACTCTATTCTAGTACCCGGTTTGTACTAGTGATGTGTGTGGTGTATGTATGTATTGCATTTTCAATCTTGCTAGTGAAAAAACATAAATAGGGGGAGGCGTATATGGCATTTAAAAAATGTGTAATGTTTTTTCTAGGCGCACCCACCACCAGGGCCGGGGCCAGCGGGGAAGGCGACACCAGCCAGGACTGGGCTCACTGTGCCACTGGAATCAAGCTATCCTGGCTGAAGAGGGGTGAAACCCCGAAACCGGTCCTAGGATGCTTGTTTCCGGTCCAGGGAGGACCTGGCTTGGCAGTTCGGGCTAGACTGTTCCCATGAGGCACAGGGTCAAGACTGATTTGCATATGGCCAGGTCTAAACTGGGGTGGCATGGTGAGCAAAGAATGATGGATTTAACCCAGATCTCTTGACTGGGGGTGAATGTTTTGATTTGTTCTGCATTCCGTCCATCAATTGTGTGTCTTTGCTTTCTCGCCCTAAATGCGCCAGGTATGCCCAGACGTGGGTCCTGGGCTCACTGTGCCACTGGAATCAAGCTATCCTGGCTGAAGAGGGGTGAAACCCCGAAACCGGTCCTAGGATGCTTGTTTTTTGGTCCAGGGAGGACCTGGCTTGGCAGTTCGGGCTAGAATGTTCCCATGAGGCACAGGGTCAAGACTGATTTGCATATGGCCAGGTCTAAACTGGGGTGGCATGGTGAGCAAAAGAATGATGGATTTAACCCAGATCTCTTGACTGGGGGTGAATGTTTTGATTTGTTCTGCATTCTGTCCATCAATTGTGTGTCTTTTACCAGCCAGGACTGAGCAGATGCGGCAGCTGGAGGGGTGGGAGAGCCAGCAGCAGTGGCGGACGGTGGTAAGTTACATTCCTTACTTATTGACAATACACACTCGCTGCAAGGGTGTACACTGTACTGTTGAGAGAGACTAAGTTGTTGTGAACAACGGTTGAAGAAGACACCCAGGCCTTTGCTTAGCATTTACAATAGCATTAACGGCGGGAGTTGAGTAACTAATGGCCTCTTCTATCAGGCTTCAACTCAGCTGGGAAACTATAATGAAGAAGACTAAGAGTCAGACGACCTTGATGGATGGGTTGAACAAAAAGGGAAAGAAGGATGCAAGGAGGAAGGACGGGTGTCATGTAATATATGTCTGGCAGAGAAAGATGCATGGGTGAAGGAAGGGGGCCCGGGATGAATAGGTGGCTGATAGGATGCATGGGTGGTTGAAGGATGGGTGAAAGGTGAAAGAAACTAGGATTGAACACACTAGCCCTGGTAATTAACCAGGGATGGGAACTAGAGGCACAGAGCCTAGGGGTTAGCCAGCCTCCAACATGAAATGCAAACACAAATGGGGCTACCCCTAGTGGGGAATTTCTACAGGTCTTCTCAGAGATGCATGTAAGGTAGGGCATCTCACAAAAGTGTAGGACTGGCCTCACACACCACCTGGTGTCATGCTTCATCATAGGCCGTCTGTCGCCCTCTAAAAACTCGGTTTGATAGAGGGCGGGCATACACTGATGACAGGGATGCACTTCTAAAATAAGTGAGGGCCCGTGAGTAGTGAAAGTGATTTAAAAACCATTACAGTTGTCGTAAAGACTGTTTTTTAATTAATTCGGCAACTGTATGGTATTAAAAGAAGTGAGCGGTGACTTGGGAACAAATTATCCCTTCACCAAACTGATTGTGGTCAACATGTTTCTGCTAAATGTCCCGGAGAGTACGTGGCATTCATCAGGACCATGTATCTAAAGGGCTCCGTCTTTGTATCTAAGTGTAAATAAAGATCAACCACTAACTGGGGTATATATTGTCACTATCCCGCTGGTATAATAATCCAAAATTGCCCTAGGTAATTACCCTACTTTCTCCATGGGAGGTCGGGAGGGGAAGGCCCCTACACTGACATTTGTCATTAGGTGCGCCTTCCGCCGTGTATCCTACAGGTCTCTGCCACCGCTCCCCGTCGATGGGGAGCGGTGGCAGAGACCTGTAGGATAAGTAGGGTAATTACCTAGGGCAATTTTTGGATTATTATACCAGCGGGATAGTGACAATATATACCCCAGTTAGTGGTTGATCTTTATTTACACTTAGATACAAAGACGGAGCCCTTTAGATACATGGTCCTGATGAATGCCACGTACCCTTCGGGGACATTTAGCAGAAACATGTTGACCACAATCAGTTCGGGTGAAGGGATAATTTGTTCCCAAGTCACCGCTCACTTCTTTTAATACCATACAGTTGCCGAATTAATTAAAAACAGTCTTTACGACAACTGTAATGGTTTTAAATCACTTTCACTACTCACGGGCCTCCACTTATTTTAGAAGTGCATCCCTGTCATCAGGTATGCCCGCCCTCTATCAAACCGAGTTTTAGAGGGCGAGGGACGGCCTATGATGAAGCATGACACCAGGTGGTGTGTGAGGCCAGTCCTACACTTTTTGTGAGATGCCCCTACCTTACATGCATCTCTGAGAAGACCTGTAGAAATTCCCCACTAGGGGTAGCCCCATTTGTGTTTGCGAAAGAAACTAGGATGCCTGCCTGGGTGGGTGAAACTGTATGGGTGATAGGAATCCTCCGGGGGGGTTTGATGGGTCAAAGGCAAGCAAGGACGCATGGGTGGTGGTTTAAAAAAAATTACAAATGTATGTTGTTGGTGTAAGGTTTGTTGAGAGATTAAGAAGAACAATAGCCATGTTTACTTTAAATGGATGGATGCCTGGATGGTATTCAATCATAGCATTGGTGGAGACTGTCACTGGATGAAGACAATGTAAAAGAAAATTAAACCGTGCCAGTGTAGCAAAGCCAAGGGTGAAGATAAAAATAAGATTAGAATAAAAAAATATAATGCTAGAAGAGCAATGCAATGATAAATGGAAAAAATGCTGGGAAGAGAAACAAGGACTGTTTTTTTTCAAGGTTTTTGATTCAAGGTTGTATTTCAGAATACTCCCTTGACTCACAGTAGTTTGCAAGCACAACATATAAATTATGTATGTATGTACCTATACCCACCCATTATCAATCACCTCCCTCTGACTCCGAGGCCCACTCCCTATCTATGTCATTTCGACCGTGTCAGTCATAGGTGGCCTATCACCTGCATGGCTACACAATCAATCACTAGTACCTCACGTCGTCCCATATATAATCATTCAGATCAGATATCATCTGCCTTGTTGTAGTAGTCAGGGTGAAAGTGAAATTGAGCAGTTGCCATTGATGTAACAGAGTATGGTCATAATAGAAAAATAAGATAATTGAGTAGTTGTAGTAGCTAAACAAGAGAGAAAAGAAGACTTGTCTACTCTATAGTGCCTAGTAATGCCTAAAACTCCCACAAATGTTAGAGGCCGAGGAAGTGGGAGGATACCACAAATGTTATGTACTGTGCTTGCTAGTGCTACTGTGCCACTAGAATTTTATGTGTATAATTAATTTTGTGTTACTGTTTTTCTAAGAGTACTGGTTACAATTGTCTTTTTTCCTTTCTTCGTATAGCTACTCCTTCTCAACCGAAACAACTAAACAGGAAGGAGTTAGCAGCCATGGCCCGGCAACGGAAGCTGGAGGCCAACCGTGATGAATATCGGCAGTTGGTGGTTCTGGCAGAGGAGTAGGAGGAGGCGGCAGCAGCTGCAGCCTCCTCCAATGCTCCGGGCCCCAGCCAGGCCCCCCCAGTGCCTCCAGTGGTAGGGCACCATGGTCTGGCAGCCGCCTGCCTCACTTCTCCCCACCCCTGTTCATGCAACTGTAAGGCATTTAAGCGCTGCATGCTCCTCTGGATGGCACGCCTAGAGGAACGAATAAACACCCTGGAGAGGAAGATCCGGCGAGCCCACCACTAGAACTCCGTCGCCTTGCCCGTTTTTTAATCCTTTTTTTTGGTGGGTGGGAATTGGGCGTTGGGGAAAAGTTGGGGTTTATGGGCAATTTAATTTAATATGGACAATGGACATTGGACTCTTATCATTATGATGGACATTGGTTGGGGTTAGGGAGAGGGGCGGGTCAGGTGTTGTGGGTTTTTTCATTAGTTTATTTGTTAGGGGAATAAATTATTTATAGTTTACATATGATGTAAATGTTTTTGGGGGGTTACTCTTTTACTTCACACGGTTTCCTTTGCTGCTGCAGGGCCGCAGCCAGTTTTTGATTGAAATAATCTGCTGATAGTGTAACACACCAACAGATAGATGAGGTACCCTCACTTTTGACTTGTCCTACTAGTACTGTCAGTCTCTCCTCCTAGTCTATGCAGTCTGCAACTAAAACCCCTACGGACTCGGAAGGGTGTGGGTGTGTGAATTAATTAATTAATTTCCATAGTATTATGCCTCCCCCAAACTTCTCTTACCTGTGATTAATGTTTACTTAGGCGAAGCGACGGCTGCATGGTGATGGTTTGGTTTCCCAAGGTGGCATGGTGGTGGTAGTAGTAGTCGACACTGACAGTAGCATTTGCAAAAAAAAGAAAATGAGGCAGTCAGTCAGTCACCTGAGGGAGACTCGGGAATGAGTAGTAGAAGTATAGTACACAAGAAGAATGCCAAACAAGAAACCATGATGATGATAAGCAATGCTAAAGTAAAATAAACCAGAATGCCTGGAGGGTTAGCCTAGTACAAGTTAGAAACTGAAGTCGACTCGAGCTATGATGATGAAGCGGACATGCGGCTTCATAACCTTTAGTCCTGGAACTAGGATGATTGATGACTTGATGCTGGCAACCAATTATATTATTAGGGTGGATTATGTTCTTCTGGAAAAAAAAAATTGAATATTGAATACTGTGTATGTGTAGCAATCTAATATTGCCAGTGTGGGTAAAGTATATATACTTAGAGCATAAGATCCTCGCACTGCCTTGAGTTAGTGTTGCTTTCACCTCATCCGCCCCAGCAAGTGTGTGATCAATAATTGGTGTAAATTTAATTTAGTCACACCTCTTTATAAATCACACAGCCCAGGGGAAGAGGGTTAGTGTTTGCTTAATGGATGAGAATGGGGGTTTGATGGAAAGGTTTGACAAAGACAAACACTACACATAGACAACACACAATCTTGACAGCCGACCATCATAAATCTGTTAAGGGAGAAAAAGGAAATGCATGCATGATTATGACTTGATGAGTAGTACTAGACTAGTAGTACAGGGCAGCAGTATATTATTAATTATTATTGCCTTGCCTGTCTGCCCCCAGAGAGACCCAAGATGCATACATTTTATGTTCTGTTGTACTGGGCTTGCTTTTAAAGCTAGCAAAGAAAATTAAAAAATATCTGTAGGAGTCAAATATAAGCAAACATAATAAACAACAACACACACAGTCGTAATGATTGAAGAGAAAAAATGAATCAAATGAAATGATACTATAATTATTGTCAAATTGGGAGTTGCATCTCGGCATTCCTCTTGGTCCTTCCTTGGACTGTCTCTCCATCAATCTTGGGTGCCTGCCTGGTGGATGCGGTTTGGTAAGGTAAGTGTGAGTTGGTTTTACAAGTATAGCACAGGGTAAAGGCTGGCCTGTAAGTGAAGTGGGAAAAACAAAAAGGATATTGAAAAATCAAGGCGATAAGTAAAGTTAAACTGCATAAATTAGGGAGGAGTGCAACAAGAAAACTTTCAGAGGCGGCATGGCTAAATCATGTTTACTCTGTTTCCAGCAGTTACCGCCAATAACAGGAGCAGGCCCGCCCACCCAACCTCCACTTAGCTTAGATTTTGAGCCAGAGAGCACTGTCCACACATACACACTCACAGCAACATAGCATTTTCCAAATTAAGTAACAAAATAAACGCACCGCTGTCAGTCATACCACCACACTCGCCTCCATCACTACACAGACATTTAGGTATGGTGTTGTTGTTGTTTACCTTTTAGGCCACTTCCTGAAACGCCCCGAGTTATTCCATCAATCATCTCATATCCTACTGACTAACTGCGAGTATGGTATGGTCATGGTGTCCAACTCTGTAGTGTCCCGAGTGAGTCCAGAATCAAAAATGCAATGGATCGGACTGCATCGGTACAATTTTGTTATTGAACAACAAGAAGGGAAACATTGACTTGAGTCACTTTTTTGTGTGTTGTTGGAAAGTGGATTATTGGTAGGGGCAAATGTAGGTCTGCCACTGGCAATAAGGCCACTAACACATGATAGGACACAGCGTAGGTCTTAGAAAATTATTCCCATGCTCAACCCTTGGTAGCTTGGCTGCGAGCAGGCAGGCTTAACTTCAAAGACAGGTATGTAAAGCATTTAAAAACAGCAATTCAGTAAATAATTAAGACACAATGCATAATAAAAATCCAACACCAATTTATAAAAATAGGAAATATTTGTATCTTTAAAATGACACCAAAACAACAAAAATCCAATGTATGGAACCGGAGATATGAATTTTTAAAGATTTATCACTTTATAGCACTTAGAAACATATAGCACCCTATTGGGATATCTGGTCACGATAGACCGGCTCAAAGTCAAAGTTTCAGGCCGACCACGATGGAGCCCTGAGCGGCTACCCCTCGTGGTAGGTCCCGGTCACAGTTTTTACCTTCGGACTTAAAAAGTTTTCTGGAGCTTTTTCTCGTGCGGTCCCTCGATGCTCTTCACCAGGCCGGATTCGGTGAGGGTTCGCCGGCCTCAGATTTCTTCTACTCCCGGTCAAACTCTGGGAGTCGGACCTATGGAGCTTTCAGCGGGACGAACCTGGATGGCTTGGCCAGCTCGCGGTTGAAGGTAGGCGGCTTGGCTGACCAGTTTGAGTCGGTCGACCCTATGGAGCTTTTTTTCACAGTTGCTCCAAAGTTCTCCAAACTTCTGGAACTTCTTCCTGAAGTTCCCCAAAGGGTCCCAAAGTGTCTCAAACTCACTCCAAGGGTCTGGAAGCTCCAAGATGGTCCTTGAAAGTTGAGGACTTCAGTTCCCACAATCCACTTGGACAAAACCCTTACAAATCCACTGGTAGTTCTCCAGGTTGAGGATCCTTGGTGGTGATGTTCCAGGTAAGCTCTGTTAACCTGTAGCTTGCAGGAAGTCTACTCTTTAGTTCTTTTACAGCAAGGTAGTCCACAGGGCTGTAGTTTCAGCTGGTGCAGTCTTCAGAGGGCAGGCCTTAGAATTTGCACCCCAACTAATCAGCATGGCAACGTCTTGCTTTCTTAAGTTTCAAGCAGCAGATCTGAGAGACTCTGCCCCTCTCAGATACTTATTCCAAGTTCTCTGGGTCAAGCAGGAGGTCACTCCTGACCAATGGGAGCAGGGCAACTCCCCAAAGATATGACCACATCCTGTAGAGTGTGGCATTATTTTGTCCCAGAGTGCACCAAATCTTCCATATTCATAATGGCTGAGTTTTCAGCAGGGAGGTAAAAGCTGGCTAAATACATGGCTACTTTCCATATACTCTCCCCCTTGCATCTGCTCATACCTTCTGTTAGAAATGGGATTTCTGGTTGGCTAGGGCTTGCGCCTAAGCCAGGCAGAAACCACCACTCTAGTCAGGGCAAGGTAATTACACGCTGAAGATAACCCCTGCTCACCCCCTTGGTAGCTTGGCACGAGCAGTCAGGCTTATCCCAGAGGCAATGTGTAAAGCGTTTGCGCAACACACACACAGTAGCAACATACTAGGCACACTACAAAAGGAACTCCACACAAGGTTATATATAAAAATAGACTTTGTATTATCATAAACACATTAGAATAGTTATCACACAATATACACTGTGCCAACTGGCACTAGGCAATATTTACAGGGGATTATATACACATGACAGGGCCAATTGGGCCACTGTCAGAACCATCACAAAGTAAAAATAGTAAATGTAGAACACAACCAGTAACTACTGGCAAAACACTGTACTCAGCATTATATCCTGCAACATAAATCATATTATGCAATCAGTATCACATCAGGCTTAAAATACATTATGCGCCAACCTCATAAGCCTAAACACATTAGGTCATAATATCCTCACCAGCATAAACACATTATGCAAAAACCTCACAAGCATAAACACAATATGCAATAACCTCATAAGTAGAAATCACAGATTAGAGGCATAAATCACAGTAGAGAATAACCTCACACGCATAAACTTCAGATTAGGGAATAACCTCCTAAACATAAATGTCAGAGGCATAAATCATGGTGCATAAAACACATCTAGCATATTAGCACATAAATCACATTAGGGCCTGGCGCCCTACCAACCTCATACTGTCCCCCTGGCCAACTGGCCTTCTCAGAGGGCTCAAATGCCCTATGTCCATAATGTCAGGGCATGCTGCCAATGCAGCAGAATCCAAAAGTGCGCAATTGCGCTGGCCTAAACGTTGCAGCTGCCACTAATTGCTGTGCAGCTGTGAAACAAAATGTGAGAAACCGGTCCTAGGATGCTTGTTTCCAGTCCAGGGAGGACCTGGCCTGGCAGTTCGGACTGGACTGTTCCCATTGGGTGCAGGGTCAAGACTGATTTGCATATGGCTGGGTCCAAACTGGAATGGCATGGTGAGCAAAAAAACGATGGATTTAGGCCCAGATCTCTGTACTGGGGTGAATGTACGACATTGTTCTGCATTCTGTCCATCAATTGTTGATTTTGCATTTGTCACCCCGAGTGGGACGGGTATGCCCAGACGTGGGTCCCGTTCTCTCCATGCCACTGGAGTCAAGCTATCCTGGCTGATGAGGGCTGAAAGCCCGAAACCGGTCCTAGGATGCTTGTTTCCAGTCCAGGGAGGACCTGGCCTGGCAGTTCGGGCTGGACTGTTCCCATGGGCGCAGGGTCAAGATTGATTTGCATATGGCTGGGTCCAAACTGGAATAGCATGGTGAGCAAAAAAACTATGGATTTAGGCCCAAATCTCTGTACTGGGGTGAATGTACGACATTGTTCTGCATTCTGTCCATCAATTGTTGTTTTTGCATTTGTCACCCTGAGTGGGACGGGTATGCCCAGACGTGGGTCCCGTGCTCTCCATGCCACTGGAGTCAAGCTATCCTGGCTGATGAGGGCTGAAAGCCCGAAACCGGTCCTAGGATGCTTGTTTCCAGTCCAGGGAGGACCTGGCCTGGCAGTTCGGGCAGGACTGTTCCCATTGGGCGCAGGGTCAGGACTGATTTGCATATGGCTTGGTCAAAACTGGAATGGCATGGTGAGCAAAAAAACGATGGATTTAGGCCCAGATCTCTGTACTGGGGTGAATGTATGACATTGTTCTGCATTCTGTCCATCAATTGTTTTTTTCGCGTGAAACAAAATGTGGGCATGGGGACTCACTGTGCCCTCTGGGTGGGTCCCCACTGGGACTCTGCCAACAAATATGCGCAATCGCTGCAGCTGCCCTCTATCAGGCGGGGCAGCTGTGAAAAGAGCCAAAAAAGAAGGCACGGGCACCACTGTGCCCTCGGGACCCCCACTGGGGCCCTAAGACCAAATATGCAAAACGTTGCAGCTGCCCGCGCTGGTGCGGTGCAGCTGTAAAGAAAATGGGCAGCAGCGCTCTGGGGCCCTGCTCTGGGGCTCTCTAAATTAAACTTGCCCCCAAGTCCCACTCCGGGACGTTACAAAACAAATGGCCCCCAACCGTAGGAGCGGCCCGCTCTCTAGTGGGTCCGCTCAGGCACCGACAATGTGCTTAGAGCCTGGCCCCTCTCCTGGAACCAATGGGGACTGTGTGAAGTCGGAAATGGAGCTTGCGAGGCTCCGGCCTGCCCCACTCACCAGGCTCTCTGCTGGGGATTCCTCTGGACTCCCTCCACGGCAGGGGGAAACTTGGCTCTTTACCCGGTCCCTCTCCTGGGACACAGGTCTTCACGGTGGAGCCCGCGAGGCTCCGGACGGCCCTCAGCGGCGGGCGGGACTTCCTCCGTCCGGCCGCAGCTCCGCCCTGAGTCAGGCAGCTCGCCTGGCTTCCTGGTTGCGCTGCGGCGGCACCTTTTCTCTGCAGCGGCAATACGGGGTAGGCTCCCGTTTCAAATAAGGACGATTGCGGGGTGAGCACCCGCTCACCAAATAAATCATCAAAGCGGGGTGGGCACCCGCTGCTTAGAATATTCATAAAGCGGGGTAGGCTCCCGCTAAGCACCACAATGCGGGGTGGGCTCCCGCCGAAAAGGCACCAAATGCGGGGGAATCCCTACGTCAGGATTCCCTCCAACAGGGCTGCAGCTCCGTGCTGCGAAGCCCACGAGCTCCTCTTCCTAGGAAAGTAAAACACAGCGCTCACGAGGCGTTAGATGTCCAAAGATCCAAAGGGGCACAGCTGGGCCCAGGAGGCCAGCACACAGGGCCCTCCAGCAGGGAGGCAAGCCACTGGGGCGGCTCCTCCTGGGCCCCCAGCAGCAGCAAGCCCCCAGCAAGTCCAGAAACAGCACACTTCATGGGGTCACAGCCCCTATATTTATATGGCCTTTTCCTTTGTCTGCAGTACAGGGCTTTGGGGAACCAGATGCAACTGGTTCAGGGGGAATTGGAGCACTTTGTTTACAAGGCTCCTCTTCCCCTTTGTCAGGTGGGGGCTCGGTGATCAGACACACCACAGGGGCGGAGCCAGCATTCTACAGGCTAGGCACAGACCTATTCAGGGTCAGGGATTACTCCTCCCACTACTTCTAATGCAGATGTCCCATTCAGCCTAGTGCTGACTCACCCTGCCCCTCCTTGAGCCACACACACCTCCCAGGCCCTGTCACTCAAAAGCCAGACATGCAATTCACATCAGGCAGGCAGACATATAGCACACAGAAATGCCAACTTCTAAAAGTGGCATTTCTAAAATAGTTATAATAAATCTGCGCACACCATTGCGCAGCATTTATTATGACAATTCCAAATATACTAAACTTGACCACGCTGCTCCTCTCATATCAGGAATTACCACTGAAACACTTATCAGGGAATCCCCAATGCATTCCTATGGGAAGGCCGCCCCACAGTAGTGAGAAACCAAAATGGCTGTTTGTCACTACCAGGACATGTCACACACTTAAGGTACATGTCCTATCTTTTACCTACAATGCACCCTGCCCATAGGGCTAGCTAGGGCCTACCTTAGGGGTGACTGACATGTAGAAAAAGGGGGGTCACAAACATGGCACACACTTTAGGTGCCACGTCACAGCGGCAGTGACACTGCGCGCACAGGCCCTGCAATGGCAGAGGCCTGAGATAGGTTTGAAAGGCTACTTTGGTGGGTGGCGCAATCAGCGCTGCAAGCCCACCAGTAGCATTTAATTTACCAGCCCTGGGTATATGAGATGCCACTTTACAAGGGACTGACAGGTAAATTAAATAGGCCAAACAGGTGTAGACCAATCTTACCATAAGTATCACAGAGAGCACATGCACTTTACACTGGACAGCAGTGCTAAAGTGCCCAGAGGCCTAAAACCACCAACACCATGTCAGAAAAAAGGCTAGGAGAAAGGCAAAAAGTTTAGGGATGACCCTGCAAAAAGGGCCAAGTCCAACACAACCCCCTTCCAGCCAAAACGCAGGGTAGACCAATCACCACCGTGATGGGCTTCCCTGCTTTGGGCGATAGAACACGGACACGGGCCCGCAACTGCAGGGACACCTTCCGGTTCTACACCACTCTGAACCCATGTGGTTCCCTCTGTAAAAGCTCTCAGGACCAACTAGGTTTCCCCACTGGTACTCCCTAGCTGTCCACTGCCAGGACCAGGCCCTAGGCCACCCAGATGTCACTGGTCCCTGCCAATCCACAGAGTGGGGGGCAGTAACCCCTGGCACATAGGAACCATTCTCCACTCTTCCTCTCAGTGCAGTTCCAAACTGTCACTGATCCTCCAACCTGGGGTTCCGCACTCTCCTCCTATGAGAGGCAACCTCAGAACACAATTCACCCACCAGTTCAGGACCTCTTTCCAGCAACTGGTCTACCAACCTGGGATCTAAACCCTCAGGCTGCACCGGGGTCAGAGGCGAGGACTCCCTCCCTCTGCACCCCCTTCCAGAGCCCTGCACCCTGCCAACTGGAGTGGTACCTCTAGAAGCTCCATCGGTCAGGACACTGATTACAGTTGTCCTTCCCTCCAGGTCAGGCATATCCTGAACCTGGTTCCCCAACCCAGGGACAGAACCCTGATGCTGAGCAATTGCCTGGCAAACCAGGACTTCCTGGGGAGTACATATACCCTCCCCGAGGGTGACACATAACTCATGTGTCGTGTGACAGTCTGCCTGGCGCAGATCTCCCGACCTCCTGTCCATATGACAGTGTGTGAAGATCTCCCAGGAAAGAAGTGGTGTCACCATGGTCATCCATTGCTGACTCAGCCCTTCTGGCTGGCCCCTGACCCACTGGTTCTTCCACTGGGGACTCTTTCCCTCTCTCACCCCTCAATCTGGACTTCTCTACCCTCCCAACCGGATTGGCACTGCCAGACACCAGAACTGATAGAGGTCTGATTACAGACACTCCCAGCTCACCTGACACGGGGAGATCCCCCTCAACGGACGGTCCAACCGGACAGACTGGGATCCCTACCTGGTGTTCCCTTAAGAACCCATCCAGTACTGGAGACTGAGGTTGAGGCTCGGAATACGGCCCAGTCTCACACCTTCCCCTGCGAGACAGGATGTGAGGCCTTGCAACCTCCTCACTATAAGGGTACCTAGCTGGGCTACTCTGAACCACTTTCACCATCCTGGGTTGGAAGATACCTGAACCACTCCTCTTAGGATCACTCCCCAATGCCTCTTCAGAACCTCTGGCAAAACACCCAGAGGTCTGCTTCCCGTGCAAGCTCCCTGGGATCAGAGAACTCACACTCCAACAGGTGTTGGCACAACCCCGGAAAACAATTACAGAACATGTGCTCTCTGACAAACAGATTGAACAGCCCTTTAACATCATTTGCCGTGCTAACCATCACCCAATCGTCTAGTGCATCACAACATTCATCCACAAACTCCCACCAAGACTGGTGAGACAGTTTCTTACTACCCCTGAATCTCAACCTGTACCCCTCTTAACTGGGAACCAGGTACCATACTCGGGGAACTGGGAATGGGACTTCCTGCACTGGACTCCATATGCTGCCACCACTGGATCCCACCCTTACTGGGGAATCCAGAAAACTAAAACTGCACTTAGGGGATAATCTACCCTCCCGAGCTAATTTCTCCTTGCCAATTAAGTCACCACTGTAGGTCAACCCCAGAAATAGCAAACAGCCCTGGGGCAGTAACTTCCTCCAGCTTGCGCTGCAGGGCCACCCCAGAAATAGCAGTCTGCACAAGGGCAGTCAAAAACTCCTCCAGATTCTCTGGTTTCTGTCCTTGGCAGAATACACAACTCATAGTGCAACAAGAAAACACATTTCAAAGAAATTATACTTTTAAGGAGAAAACAAAATCAGAAACAATAATCCCCAAACTTGTGATTATCTAAATGCAGAGTTTGTAGTGCAACCAGTTGTCGCTGTGGTACTGCGCAAACGCAAGTCCTATCCTCAACGCTGACAACCAATGTTAGAAATGGGATTTCTGGTTGGCTAGGGCTTGCGCCTAAGCCAGGCAGAAACCACCACTCTAGTCAGGGCAAGGGAGTTACACGCTAAAGAGAACCCCTGCTCACCCCCTTGGTAGCTTGGCACGAGCAGTCAGGCTTATCCCAGAGGCAATGTGTAAAGCGTTTGCGCAACACACACACAGTAGCAAGATACTAGGCACACTACAAAAGGAACTCCACACAAAGTTATATATAAAAATAGCCTTTGTATTATCATAAACACATTAGAATAGTAATCACACAATATACACTGTGCCAACTGGCACTAGGCAATATTTACAGGGGATTATATACACATGACAGGGCCAATTGGGCCACTGTCAGAACCATCACAAAGTAAAAATAGTAAATGTAGAACACAACCAGTAACTACTGGCAAAACACTGTACTCAGCATTATATCCTGCAACATAAATCATATTATGCAATCAGTATCACATCAGGCTTAAAATACATTATGCGCCAACCTCATAAGCCTAAACACATTAGGTCATAATTTCCTCACCAGCATAAACACATTATGCAATAACCTCACAAGCATAAACACAATATGCAATAACCTCATAAGTAGAAATCACAGATTAGAGGCATAAATCACAGTAGAGAATAACCTCACACGCATAAACTTCAGATTAGGGAATAACCTCCTAAACATAAATATCAGAGGCATAAATCATGGTGCATAAAACACATCTAGAATATTAGCACATAAATCACATTGGGCCTGGCGCCCTACCAACCTCATACTGTCCCCCTGGCCAACTGGCCTTCTCAGAGGGCTCAAATGCCCTATGTCCATAATGTCAGGGCATGCTGCCAATGCAGCAGAATCCAAAAGTGCGCAATTGCGCTGGCCTAAACGTTGCAGCTGCCACTAATTGCTGTGCAGCTGTGAAACAAAATGTGAGAAACCGGTCCTAGGATGCTTGTTTCCAGTCCAGGGAGGACCTGGCCTGGCAGTTCGGACTGGACTGTTCCCATGGGCGCAGGGTCAAGATTGATTTGCATATGGCTGGGTCCAAACTGGAATGGCATGGTGAGCAAAAAAACTATGGATTTAGGCCCAAATCTCTGTACTGGGGTGAATGTACGACATTGTTCTGCATTCTGTCCATCAATTGTTGTTTTTGCATTTGTCACCCTGAGTGGGACGGGTATGCCCAGACGTGGGTCCCGTTCTCTCCATGCCACTGGAGTCAAGCTATCCTGGCTGATGAGGGCTGAAAGCCCGAAACCGGTCCTAGGATGCTTGTTTCCAGTCCAGGGAGGACCTGGCCTGGCAGTTCGGGCTGGACTGTTCCCATGGGCGCAGGGTCAAGATTGATTTGCATATGGCTGGGTCCAAACTGGAATGGCATGGTGAACAAAAAAACTATGGATTTAGGCCCAAATCTCTGTACTGGGGTGAATGTACGACATTGTTCTGCATTCTGTCCATCAATTGTTGTTTTTGCATTTGTCACCCTGAGTGGGACGGGTATGCCCAGACGTGGGTCCCGTGCTCTCCATGCCACTGGAGTCAAGCTATCCTGGCTGATGAGGGCTGAAAGCCCGAAACCGGTCCTAGGATGCTTGTTTCCAGTCCAGGAAGGACCTGGCCTGGCAGTTCGGGCTGTACTGTTCCCATTGGGCGCAGGGTCAAGACTGATTTGCATATGGCTGGGTCCAAACTGGAATGGCATGGTGAGCAAAAAAACGATGGATTTTGGCCCAGATCTCTGTTTTGGGGTGAGTGTACGACATTGTTCTGCATTCTGTCCATCAATTGTTGTTTTTGCACTTGTCACCCCGAGTGGGACGGGTATGCCCAGATGTGGGTCCCGTGCTCTCCATGCCACTGGAGTCAAGCTATCCTGGCTGATGAGGGATGAAAGCCCGAAACCGGTCCTAGGATGCTTGTTTCCAGTCCAGGGAGGACCTGGCCTGGCAGTTCGGGCAGGACTGTTCCCATTGGGCGCAGGGTCAGGACTGATTTGCATATGGCTGGGTCAAAACTGGAAACGCATGGTGAGCAAAAAAACGATGGATTTAGGCCCAGATCTCTGTACTGGGGTGAATGTATGACATTGTTCTGCATTCTGTCCATCAATTGTTGTTTTCGCGTGAAACAAAATGTGGGCATGGGGACTCACTGTGCCCTCTGGGTGGGTCCCCACTGGGACTCTGCCAACAAATATGCGCAATCGCTGCAGCTGCCCTCTATCAGGCGGGGCAGCTGTGAAAAGAGCCAAAAAAGAAGGCACGGGCACCACTGTGCCCTCGGGACCCCCACTGGGGCCCTAAGACCAAATATGCAAAACGTTGCAGCTGCCCGCGCTGGTGCGGTGCAGCTGTAAAGAAAATGGGCAGCGGCGCTCTGGGGCCCTGCTCTGGGGCTCTCTAAATTAAACTTGCCCCCAAGTCCCACTCCGGGACGTTACAAAACAAATGGCCCCCAACCGTAGGAGCGGCCCGCTCTCTAGTGGGTCTGCTCAGGCACCGACAATGTGCTTAGAGTCTGGCCCCTCTCCTGGAACCAATGGGGACTGTGTGAAGTCGGAAATGGAGCTTGCGAGGCTCCGGCCTGCCCCACTCACCAGGCTCTCTGCTGGGGATTCCTCTGGACTCCCTCCACGGCAGGGGGAAACTTGGCTCTTTACCCGGTCCCTCTCCTGGGACACGGGTCTTCACGGTGGAGCCCGCGAGGATCCGGACGGCCCTCAGCGGCGGGCGGGACTTCCTCCGTCCGGCCGCAGCTCCGCCCTGAGTCAGGCAGCTCGCCTGGCTTCCTGGTTGCGCTGCGGCGGCACCTTTTCTCTGCAGCGGCAATACGGGGTAGGCTCCCGTTTCAAATAAGGACGATTGCGGGGTGAGCACCCGCTCACCAAATAAATCATCAAAGCGGGGTGGGCACCCGCTGCTTAGAATATTCATAAAGCGGGGTAGGCTCCCGCTAAGCACCACAATGCGGGGTGGGCTCCCGCCGAAAAGGCACCAAATGCGGGGGAATCCCTATGTCAGGATTCCCTCCAACAGGGCTGCAGCTCCGGGCTGCGAAGCCCACGCGCTCCTCTTCCTAGGAAAGTAAAACACAGCGCTCACGAGGCGTTAGATGTCCAAAGATCCAAAGGGGCACAGCTGGGCCCAGGGAGGCCAGCACACAGGGCCCTCCAGCAGGGAGGCAAGCCACTGGGGCGGCTCCTCCTGGGCCCCCAGCAGCAGCAAGCCCCCAGCAAGTCCAGAAACAGCACACTTCATGGGGTCACAGCCCCTATATTTATATGGCCTTTTCCTTTGTCTGCAGTACAGGGCTTTGGGGGAACCAGATGCAACTGGTTCAGGGGGGAATTGGAGCACTTTGTTTACAAGGCTCCTCTTCCCCTTTGTCAGGTGGGGGCTCGGTGATCAGACACACCACAGGGGGCGGAGCCAGCATTCTACAGGCTAGGCACAGACCTATTCAGGGTCAGGGGATTACTCCTCCCACTACTTCTAATGCAGATGTCCCATTCAGCCTAATGCTGACTCACCCTGCCCCTCCTTGAGCCACACACACCTCCCAGGCCCTGTCACTCAAAAGCCAGACATGCAATTCACATCAGGCAGGCAGACATATAGCACACAGAAATGCCAACTTCTAAAAGTGGCATTTCTAAAATAGTTATAATAAATCTGCGCACACCATTGCGCAGCATTTATTATGACAATTCCAAATATACTAAACTTGACCACGCTGCTCCTCTCATATCAGGAATTACCACTGAAACACTTATCAGGGAATCCCCAATGCATTCCTATGGGAAGGCCGCCCCACAGTAGTGAGAAACCAAAATGGCTGTTTGTCACTACCAGGACATGTCACACACTTAAGGTACATGTCCTATCTTTTACCTACAATGCACCCTGCCCATAGGGCTAGCTAGGGCCTACCTTAGGGGTGACTGACATGTAGAAAAAGGGGGGTCACAAACATGGCACACACTTTAGGTGCCACGTCACAGCGGCAGTGACACTGCGCGCACAGGCCCTGCAATGGCAGAGACCTGAGATAGGTTTGAAAGGCTACTTTGGTGGGTGGCGCAATCAGCGCTGCAAGCCCACCAGTAGCATTTAATTTACCAGCCCTGGGTATATGAGATGCCACTTTACAAGGGACTGACAGGTAAATTAAATAGGCCAAACAGGTGTAGACCAATCTTACCATAAGTATCACAGAGAGCACACGCACTTTACACTGGACAGCAGTGCTAAAGTGCCCAGAGGCCTAAAACCACCAACACCATGTCAGAAAAAAGGCTAGGAGAAAGGCAAAAAGTTTAGGGATGACCCTGCAAAAAGGGCCAAGTCCAACACAACCCCCTTCCAGCCAAAACACAGGGTAGACCAATCACCACCGTGATGGGCTTCCCTGCTTTGGGCGATAGAACACGGACACGGGCCCGCAACTGCAGGGACACCTTCCGGTTCTACACCACTCTGAACCCATGTGGTTCCCTCTGTAAAAGCTCTCAGGACCAACTAGGTTACCCCACTGGTACTCCCTAGCTGTCCACTGCCAGGACCAGGCCCTAGGCCACCCAGATGTCACTGGTCCCTGCCAATCCACAGAGTGGGGGGCAGTAACCCCTGGCATATAGTAACCATTCTCTACTCTTCCTCTCAGTGCAGTTCCAAACTGTCACTGATCCTCCAACCTGGGATTCCGCACTCTCCTCCTATGAGAGGCAACCTCAGAACACAATTCACCCACCAGTTCAGGACCTCTTTCCAGCAACTGGTCTACCAACCTGGGATCTAAACCCTCAGGCTGCACCGGGGTCAGAGGCGAGGACTCCCTCCCTCTGCACCCCCTTCCAGAGCCCTGCACCCTCCCAACTGGAGTGGTACCTCTAGAAGCTCCATCGGTCAGGACACTGATTACAGTTGTCCTTCCTTCCAGGTCAGGCATATCCTGAACCTGGTTCCCCAACCCAGGGACAGAACCCTGATGCTGAGCAATTGCCTGGCAAACCAGGACTTCCTGGGGAGTACATATACCCTCCCCGAGGGTGACACATAACTCATGTGTCGTGTGACAGTCTGCCTGGCGCAGATCTCCCGACCTCCTGTCCATATGACAGTGTGTGAAGATCTCCCAGGACAGAAGTGGTGTCACCATGGTCATTCATTGCTGACTCAGCCCTTCTGGCTGGCCCCTGACCCACTGGTTCTTCCACTGGGGACTCTTTCCCTCTCTCACCCCTCAATCTGGACTTCTCTACCCTCCCAACCGGAGTGGCACTGCCAGACACCAGAACTGATAGAGGTCTGATTACAGACACTCCCAGCTCACCTGACACGGGAGATCCCCTCAACGGACGGTCCAACCGGACAGACTGGGATCCCTACCTGGTGTTCCCTTAAGAACCCATCCAGTACTGGAGACTGAGGTTGAGGCTCGGAATACGGCCCAGTCTCACACCTTCCCCTGCGAGACAGGATGTGAGGCCTTGCAACCTCCTCACTATAAGGGTACCTAGCTGGGCTACTCTGAACCACTTCCACCATCCTGGGTTGGAAGATACCTGAACCACTCCTCTTAGGATCACTCCCAATGCCTCTTCAGAACCTCTGGCAAAACACCCAGAGGTCTGCTTCCCGTGCAAGCTCCCTGGGATCAGAGAACTCACACTCCAACAGGTGTTGGCACAACCCCGGAAAACAATTACAGAACATGTGCTCTCTGACAAACAGATTGAACAGCCCTTTAACATCATTTGCCGTGCTAACCATCACCCAATCGTCCAGTGCATCACAACATTCATCCACAAACTCCCACCAAGACTGGTGAGACAGTTTCTTACTACCCCTGAATCTCAACCTGTACCCCTCTTAACTGGGAACCAGGTACCATACTCGGGGAACTGGGAATGGGACTTCCTGCACTGGACTCCATATGCTGCCACCACTGGATCCCACCCTTACTGGGGAATCCAGAAAACTAAAACTGCACTTAGGGGATAATCTACCCTCCCGAGCTAGTTTCTCCTTGCCAATTAAGTCACCACTGTAGGTCAACCCCAGAAATAGCAAACAGCCCTGGGGCAGTAACTTCCTCCAGCTTGCGCTGCAGGGCCACCCCAGAAATAGCAGTCTGCACAAGGGCAGTCAAAAACTCCTCCAGATTCTCTGGTTTCTGTCCTTGGCAGGATACACAACTCATAGTGCAACAAGAAAACACATTTCAAAGAAATAATATTTTTAAGGAGAAAACAAAATCAGAAACAATAATCCCCAAACTTGTGATTATCTAAATGCAGAGTTTGTAGTGCAACCAGTTGTCGCTGTGGTACTGCGCAAACGCAAGTCCTATCCTCAACGCTGACAACCAATGTTAGAAATGGGATTTCTGGTTGGCTAGGGCTTGTGCCTAAGCCAGGCAGAAACCACCACTCTAGTCAGGGCAAGGGAGTTACACGCTAAAGAGAACCCCTGCTCACCCCCTTGGTAGCTTGACACGAGCAGTCAGGCTTATCCCAGAGGCAATGTGTAAAGCGTTTGCGCAACACACACACAGTAGCAAGATACTAGGCACACTACAAAAGGAACTCCACACAAGGTTATATATAAAAATAGCCTTTGTATTATCATAAACACATTAGAATAGTAATCACACAATATACACTGTGCCAACTGGCACTAGGCAATATTTACAGGGGATTATATACACATGACAGGGCCAATTGGGCCACTGTCAGAACCATCACAAAGTAAAAATAGTAAATGTAGAACACAACCAGTAACTACTGGCAAAACACTGTACTCAGCATTATATCCTGCAACATAAATCATATTATGCAATCAGTATCACATCAGGCTTAAAATACATTATGCGCCAACCTCATAAGCCTAAACACATTAGGTCAAAATATCCTCACCAGCATAAACACATTATGCAATAACCTCACAAGCATAAACACAATATGCAATAACCTCATAAGCAGAAATCGCAGATTAGAGGCATAGATCACAGAAGAGAATAACCTCACACGCATAAACCTCAGATTAGGGAATAACCTCCAAAACATAAATATCAGAGGCATAAATCATGGTGCATAAAACACATCTAGCATATTAGCACATAAATCACATTAGGGCCTGGCGCCCTACCAACCTCATCATGTCCCCATGGCCAACAGCCCTTCTCAGAGGGCTCAAATGACCTATGTCCATAATGTCAGGGCGTGCTGCCAATGCAGCAGAATCCAAAAGTGCGCAATCCTAAACATTGCAGCTGCCACTAATTGCTGTGCAGCTGTGAAACAAAATGTGGGCATGGGCACTCACTGTGCCCTCTGGGTGGGTCCCCACTGGGACTCTGCCAACAAATATGCGCAATCGCTGCAGCTGCCCTCTATCAGGCGAGGCAGCTGTGAAAAGAGTAAAAAAAGAAGGCACGGGCACCACTGTGCCCTCGGGACCCCCACTGGGACCCTAAGACCAAATATGCAAAACGTTGCAGCTGCCCGAACTGGTGCGGTGCAGCTGTAAAGAAAATGGGCAGCGTCGCTCTGGGGCCCTGCTCTGGGGCTCTCTAAATTAAACTTGCCCCCAAGTCCCACTCCGGGACGTTACAAAACAAACGGCCCCCAACCGTAGGAGCGGCCCGCTCTCTGGTGGATCCGCTCAGGCACCGACAATGTGCCTTGAGCCTGGCCCCTCTCCTGGGACCAATGGGGACTGTGTGAAGTCGGAAATGGAGCTTGCGAGGCTCCGGCCTGCCCCACTCACCGGGCTCTCTGCTGGGGATTCCTCTGGTCTCCTCTGGACTCCCTCCATGGCAGGTGGAAACTCGGCTCTTCACCCGGTCCCTCTCCTGGGACCCGGGTCTTCACGGTGGAGCCCGAGAGGCTCCGGATGGCCCTCGGCGGCGGGCGGGACTTCCTCCGTCTGGCCGCAGCTCCGCCCAGAGTCAGGCAGCTCGCCTGGCTTCCTGGTCGCGCTGCGGCGGCCGGCGGCACCTTTTCTCTGCGGCGGAAGTACGGGGTAGGCTCCCGTTTCAAATAAGGACGATTGCGGGGTGGGCACCCGCTCACCAAATAAATCATCAAAGCGGGGTGAGCACCTGCCGCTTAGAATATTCATAAAGCGGGGTAGGCTCCCGCTAAGCACCACAATGCGGGGTGGGCTCCTGCCGAAAAGGCACCAAATGCGGGGGAATCCCTACGTCGGGATTCCCTCCAACAGGGCTGCAGCTCCGCGCTGCGAAGCCCACGCGCTCCTCTTCCTAGGAAAGTAAAACACAGCGCTCACGAGGCGCTAGATGTCCACAGATCCAAAGGGGCACAGCTGGGCCCAGGGAGGCCTGCACACAGGGCCCTCCAGCAGGGAGGCAAGCCACTGTGGCTGCTCCTCCTGGGCCCCCAGCAGCAGCAAGCCCCCAGCAAGTCCAGAAATAGCACACTTCATGGGGTCACAGCCCCTATATTTATATGGCCTTTTCCTTTGTCTGCAGTACAGGGCTTTGGGGGAACCAGATGCAACTGGTTCAGGGGGGAATTGGAGCACTTTGTTTACAAGGCTCCTCTTCCCCTTTGTCAGGTGCTCAGTGATCAGACACACCACAGGGGGTGGAGCCAGCATTCTACAGGCTAGGCACAGACCTATTCCGGGTCAGGGGATTACTCCTCCCACTACTCCCAAAGCAGATGTCCCATTCAGCCTAGTGCTGACTCACCCTGCCCCTCCTGGAGCCACACACACCTCCCAGCCCCTGTCACTCAAAAGCCAGACATGCAATTCACATCAGGCAGGCAGACATATAGCACACAGAAATGCCAACTTCTAAAAGTGGCATTTCTAAAATAGTTATAATAAATCTGCGCACACCATTGCTCAGCATTTATTATGACAATTCCAAATATACTAAACTTGACCACGCTGCTCCTGTCATATCAGGAATTACCACTGAAACACTTATCATGGAATCCCCAATGCATTCCTACGGGAAGGCCGCCCCACAGTAGTGAGAAACCAAAATGGCTGTTTGTCACTACCAGGACATGTCACACACTTAAGGTACATGTCCTATCTTTTACCTACAATGCACCCTGCCCATAGGGCTAGCTAGGGCCTACCTTAGGGGTGACTGACATATAGAAAAAGGGGGGTCACAAACATGGCACACACTTTAGGTGCCACGTCACAGCGGCAGTGACACTGCGCGCACAGGCCCTGCAATGGCAGAGGCCTGAGATAGGTTTGAAAGGCTACTTTGGTGGGTGGCGCAATCAGCGCTGCAAGCCCACCAGTAGCATTTAATTTACCAGCCCTGGGTATATGAGATACCACTTTACAAGGGACTGACAGGTAAATTAAATAGGCCAAACAGATGTAGACCAATCTTACCATAAGTATCACAGAGAGCGCACGCACTTTACACTGCACTGGACAGCAGTGCTAAAGTGCCCAGAGGCCTAAAACCACCAACACCATGTCAAAAAAAAGGCTAGGAGAAAGGCAAAAAGTTTAGGGATGACCCTGCAAAAAGGGCCAAGTCCAACACCTTCCTTAAGCCTAGCATCTGGCTGAGGTGAAAAGTTTAGAGTTGTAAATGACACTGGTTTCTTCCCTCCTCTTTGAAGACCATGGTTTACGACTCCTCCTCCTGCCCTGGCATTCCTGTGGAACAGCACACTGCCCTCCCAGAAGAGCTGGTTAACCCCAGGGGCGCTTTATCACCTCTTCAAAGCAGCCTGGCCAATCCACTTAACTCTGACCAATCGGGACAGACCCCTGGAAGGCTGAATCTGGACCTACAAACAAGAAAGTCTTATAACTTCTTGTCTGTACATTTTAGCAGAAATTCATCAATATCATATTGTTGGATTTATCACTACCATTCTGGGAAGTCTTTGAATGGAAGTTCTATCATACTCCTATCAGGAGTTATTAGTTAATAACTTCTTGCCATGTTAACCCATGTGGCATGGGATTTGCAATGGGAAAAATGACTTGGGCCGTTTTTCCAGCACCAGGACTTACAAAAACATATTTTATAAGTACTCCGCCTAAATCTACAGGTCCCCCACCCCATTGAACACCTAGGGGACATTTTAGGGGTTTCTGAATCTGTAGAAATATTGCAGATCCTCCCACCACAGTGCTCCTAGCATCAAAGTCGAATTTGGGCAGCACTTTATCACAATGTGGGGAGTGAAATGTGAAATTTCACTGAACCCAGGGCATATAAAACTCGATTTATAAGGGTCCACCTTATAAATACCTGACCCCCCACCCCTGGGACACCTAGGGGAGACCCTGGGGGTTCCTAATATGCCAAAACATTGTAGGGTATCCATTCTTAAGTGCCCCAAACACCAAAGTCAAGTTTGGGCACAATTTACTTTCTAAAAGCAGTCATGGAACCCAGGGCTGCTTTTAAACTGACCTCAGGCTTCAGCAGTGCACACATGCAAGTGCAGAAAAGGCTGCTGGCCTCTAAACTACCATGCCCTACTATATACTAGGGACTGATAGGTAGTTTCAATCCCCCTGCCCTATTATGTACTAGGGTCTTATAGGGTAGGTCATGCGAATCACAGGGGTACCCCAACCCATAGTGTATCCTAGTGTATTTAGGTGTTTTCACTGTATTCTAAGTGTTTTCAGTATAGCACTGGCCCTGGGCCTGGTTAGGCAGAACCCAGGGTCAGTCAGAGTCAGTTACCACCAGTACCATTCAGCAAAAAGTTGGAGGGTGCCCAGGGCACAGGATGACTTTGCAACATAGCCCCCCTAAAGGAAAGGTGATGGGTTAATAACCTACACCCTGGTAGTCCTCATAAGCTAAGTGGAAAAACCTGGAAAGTCCATCCGCATTTGCATGGGCAACCCCAGGTCTGTGTTGCACTGTAAAGTCCATTCCCTGTAGGGAAATGGATCACCTTAACAGCTTAGGATTCTCCCCTCTCTTCTGCATGAGCCATCTGAGGGGCCTGTGGTCAGTTTGAACATGAAAGGGAGTCCCAAACAAATATGGTCTCAACTTTTTCAGGGACCAAACCACAGCAAAAGCCTCTCTCTCAATGGCACTCCACCTCTGCTCTCTGGTAAGAAGTCTCCTGCTAATAAAGGCAACTGGCTGATCAAGGCCCTCTTCATTTAGCTGTGACAACACTGCCCCAATCCCTTGCTCTGAAGCATCTGTCTGAACCACAAATTCTTTTGTGTAGTCAGGGGCCAGCAGCACTGGTGCTGAACACATAGCAGCTTTCAGAGTGTCAAAAGCCTTCTGACACTCTGGGGTCCAATCCACCTTCTTGGGCCTCTTTTTAGAAGTGAGTTCTGTTAGGGGCCCCACAATGGTCCCATAATTTTGAACAAACTTTCTATAGTACCCTGTCAGTCCAAGGAGTGCCCTGACCTGAGTCTGGGTAACAGGAGCTGTCCAATCCAAAATAGTTTGGATTTTAGCTTGGAGAGGCTGTACATGGCCCCCACCTACCAGGTGGCCCAGGTACACCACAGAACTCTGCTCTATTTGGCACTTACTTGCCTTAATAGTCAGGCCAGCATGCTGCATGGCCTGAATCACTTCCCTTAGGTTGCTTAAGTGATCCCCCCAGGTAGAACTGTATACAGCTATATCATCCAGGTAAGCTGCACTGAACTGTTCCAACCCAGACAAGACCCTGTTCACCAACCTTTGGAAGGTGGCGGGTGCATTCTTTAAGCCAAAGGGCATTACCTTGAACTGATAATGTCCCTCTGGTGTGGAGAATGCTGACCTCTCCTTTGCTCCATCAGTGAGGGCAATCTGCCAGTATCCTGAAGTCAAATCAAAAGTACTCAGGTACTTAGTAGCCCCTAACCTGTCAATGAGCTCATCAGCTCTAGGTATAGGGTGAGCATCAGTCTTGGTGACTGCATTCAATCCTCTGTAGTCCACACAGAACCTTAACTCCTTGGGTCCCCCCTGAGGATTAGGTTTAGGTACCAGCACCACTGGACTGGCCCATGAACTCTCAGACGGTTCAATTACCCCCAATTCCAGCATCTTAGCAACCTCAGCTTTAATGCTGGCTCTGACATGGTCAGACAACCTGTACAGTTTATTTTTGACAGGTAGGCTGTCACCAGTGTCAATGTGGTGCACACACCACTCAGTGATGCCTGGGGTCAAAGAGAACAGGCCAGCAAACTGCTCCAGCACTTGCTTACAGTCTCTGTGCTGCTGGTCTGTCAACTTGGGAGAGAGTACAACCCCCTCCACTGACCCATCTTGCACATTGGTGGAGAGGAGGTCGGGCACAGGCTCAGTTTCTTCATCCACACCCTCATCAGTGACCAGTAACATGGTCATATCTGCCCTGTCATGGTGGGGTTTCAATCTATTCACATGCAGGACCCTATGAGGGTACCTGGGGGTGCCAAGGTCAACCAAATAGGTAACCTCACCCTTCTTTTCTAATATTGGATAGGGCCCACTCCACTTGTCATGGAGGGCCCTGGGAGCCACAGGCTCCAACACACACACCAAGTATACTCAGGCATAGTAGCCTTCTGATCATACCAGTGCTTCATTAGTTCCTGGCTGGCCTCCAGTTTCCTGTTTGCCTTGTACATATACTCTGCCATTCTAGATCTCAGGCCTAGCACATAGTCAAGCACATTGTCCTTTGCTTATTTAAGAGGCTTCTCTACAGACTCTCTCAGCAGGCTCAATGGCCCCCCTCACAGGGTGTCCAAACAACAACTCAAAGGGACTGAAACCAACCCCTTTCTGTGGCACCTCCCTGTAGGCAAACAGTAAGCATGGGAGGAGAACATCCCATCTCCTCCTGAGTTTTTCTGACAACCCATTTATCATGCCCTTCAGGGTTTTGTTGAATCTCTCAACAAGACCATTTGCTTGTGGGTGATAGGGGGTGGTGAACTTGTAGTTGACACCACACTCATCCCACATAGCAGTGAGGTAGCTGGACAGGAAGTTCGTGCCGATATCTGATACCACCTCTTTCGGAAAACCCACTCTGATGAACACACCAAGCAGTGCTCTAGCCACTACAGGAGCATCAATGGTTCTAAGAGGGATTGCTTCAGGGTACCTAGTGGCATGGTCCACTACCACTAAGATATACCTATTCCCTGAAGCAGTAGGTGGGTCCAGGGGACCAACAATGTCCATCCCCACCCTTTCAAAAGGAACCCCAACCACTGGCAGTGGTATTAGAGGAACCTTTGTCTTGCCCCATGCCTTGCCACTGGCCTGACAGGTGACACAGGAGCTGCAAAACTCCTTTACCTTTTCAGACATATGGGGCCAGTAGAAATGGTTTACCAACCGGTTCCATGTCTTTGTCTGTCCCAAATGACCTGCCAAGGGGATATCATGACCCAAAGTCAGGATGAACTCTCTGTACTTCTGGGGCACCACCAACCTCCTGGTGGCCCCCTCCTTGAGGTTTCTGGCCTCAGTTTAAAGCAGTCCATCTTCCCAGTAGAGTTTGTGAAACCCACCGTCATCCCCCTCCTCTTGCTTAGAAGCAATCCGCCTCAAGCTCTCAAGGGTGGGACAGTCTTGCTGTCCCTTACTGAACTCCTCTCTGGAGGGTCCTCCTGCTCCTGTCAGTTCTGCCAAATCTGACACCTCTGGCAGGGATGGAGTCCCTCCCTCAGAGGCCAGATCCTCCCCATCAGGGTTAGATTCTTCCTGCACCTCTGGAGTTCCCTGGGCTGGCTCACCAGGCCCAGTACCCTTTTACTTGGATGCTTGGCTCTTTGTTCCAGAGTCCAACTGTCCAGCCCCTCCCTTCTGGCTAGTCTGTGACCTAGTCACAGCACATACCCACTCAGGGAGATCCAATATTTTCATATGGATTCCTCTCTCCACCTCTGACCAAGCAGAGGCTTCAAGATCATTGCCCAGTAAACACTGGACCGGGAGCACCTTTGACACAGCTACCTTCATAGGGCCTGTCACACCTCCCCATTCCAAATCCACCACAGCCATAGGATGGAGTTTGGTAGCGCTGTCTGCATAAGTCACCTGGTGAAACTCACCAGGTAACAACCTCTCTGGAGGCACCATCTCATCCAGGACCATAGTTACACCAGCACCAGTCTAGACCATATACTAAGTAAGAGACTTAGGGACAACGACTTGCAGGGAGACAAGGCCTAGGGCCTTCAGAAGTGCTGGGGCCTCACGAAACCACCCAAGGCAGGTAAGTAAAGGACCCACGGGGGGCGCGTGCAGTGTAGATACACAGGCGCGGATCGCCGTTGACTTCAATGGGGCAAGTCGCGGTTGGAAATAAAGAGTTTTAGGATACTTCTGTAGAACCTACAAGCAAGTCACTTACAGGGTAAGTCGTTCTAGGGCCCACACCCACAGGAGCACCGTAGTGCTGGAGTTACCTCACCCAGGGAGGCCGGGTGCACAGGTGTCCTTTGGTGTCGGGTCACGGCGTCGTTTTCAATGGCGAACAAAGAAGACTTGCTGCTTGCGGGAGCTGAAGAAGTGTCCGGTGGAATCCAAGCCAGGATTCTGAAGAAGGATGACCTGAAAGCAGAGGGGACAGTGTTCAAAGTCACTTGGCAGTGACTCGGGGCAAGGAAGATGGATGCCCACCGTCGTCGAGTGATTCAGGTCGGTTGTGGGTGCCTTGACTCTTCAGCCACGTGGTCCAGGAGGCGTCGACGATGACCAGGAGCTGGATTCGGTGTGTCCCTTGACGTCTGCAGCTGACTGCGGTGTCGGCAACTCGATTGGAGCCAACAAGCCTTGGCAGCCGCAAGTCTCAGGGAGATGAAGAAAAGTTGATGGCGCAGACCAGCAAGGTCTGTGGAACTCACCCAGCGAGGGTAAGTCAGGGCAGGCCTGGAGCAACCAGGGGAGCCCTTTGGTTTCTTTAAGAAGTCTTCTGGGGACCCACAAGTCAGCGGGCAAGGGATTGCGAAGACACCTCGGGCGGAATCACTCAACAGGGGCCCACGGTCACTCGGGACGGTGTAGGCCTCTGATCTTCGGAGGGATTCCTGCTGGAGGTCGGGACCACACGTGGTCCAAAGCACAGGTTCGTAGAACGTTGTGAAGGGGTTGCACTTGACAATAGTGCACGGTACCCAGGGGTCGCGGTTCCTCATTACTCGGGGGGTCCACTTGCCTCAGCTTCGCTGGAGACTCACGATGGCCTGGGAGAGGTCAGGAAATCCACTTCCTGGACTGCAGGGACTTCGGACTCCGGCGGGAGCGGCGTAGTTTGCGACCGTCGTTGTCGTTTTTGGTGCCTGCCAAGCAGGGAGTCACTCCTTGACTCCAAGGGAGATTCTTCTGTCTTCCAAAGGTAGTGGAACGTCGAAGGGCCAGGATTCTTCTGTAGAGTGTCGTCCAGGGGTTATCTGCTTTGCAATGGCAAGGTTCCCCCTCTTATACTAAAAAGCGGGGATGGACTAGCTCTATGACCCCACCTATGGGAGGGTCAAGGAGGGTGGCTACACCACTTCCCTTTGTCCAGTTTCGCGCCAGAGCAGGGGCAGGTAGCCCCTGAGCTGGTTTGAACTGGCATATGCACAGAGGAGCCTTTGCTCCCCAGTGCAGGACTTCAAAGCACTCTAAGAGTGCACCCACCCAGCCCCAATACACATTATCCTGTCTGGGGAGGTGGTCACACCTCCCTGCAACAGGAAACCTATTGTCCAGGCCTCCCCTGCCGGAGTTTCGTCCAGCAGCAGGAGGCCAGACTTGTGTCTGTGGCAGCAGCATCCATTTTGTGATGCCAGGGCTTCAGAAAGAAGTTACCGGGTAAGCCAGAGTTAACATGTCTTTCCCTCTAGAAGGGTGGAATGCTACCCCCGCCGCCAGGATTGGCGGGGGGGTAGTATTCCAAGATGTTTGACACCAAACACGACATGTTTAGGTGCAGCCATTCCAAAGTTAGCATTTTACCGCGAGGATATAATGCGCTTAAGAGTATATGGTCAGGCTGCACTACAAACAGCATCAGAGATGGTCTCCGAACGCTGCAGAGGGGCCCTGCTCATGCAGGGGCACCCTCTCACATAGGAACCATGCACTCTGCCTTTAGGATTGATAAGGCCTGCCTTAGGAGTGACTTATAGGTTTATATGTGTGTATGTATTTAGTGATATAGGTAACCTATATCACAGTAAGGGTGCATGCACCACCCTACCCAGGCTGCAGTAGCAGACCTGTGGTGTCAGTTTGGATGGCCTTCCAGGGGTGGCATAATACATGCTGCAGCCCCTGGTAGGCCTCTGAGGTACCTATGCCCTTGGTACATAGTATACCATATACTAGGGACTTATAAGGGCACGCCAGATTCCAATCAGAGATGTGCCTAAGGCACATGGAAACCTTTTTACAGAGAAAGCAGATAGACTGGGGCCCTGAATAGCAGGATCCCAGTCCAACTAAGTCATAAACCAGCAAAACACCATAAAAAAGTGGGGGCAACCATATAGTCAGATTCCACCTTCCTACACTCTGCCTGTACTTGTCCATGTTTGGAGGTAAGGCAGCAAGGGTTGCAATATTCACCCCACCCAGGGACACTAAGGTTGCTTCCACCACCTGACTGCACCTCTCCGGGGCACCACTCTCCACCCCTACACTGGCAATCCCTGTGGATGGCCCCTTAGGTGGGAGCTTCTTGGCGCAGACAGCATCTCCCTGCTTATGCCCTGGCTGGTTACAGTCAAAGCACTTACCCACCTTTGAGGGATCAAAGAACCTACCATTCTTTCCCTGATACCCCCTCCCTTTGAATTTGGGTTGGCTCGGGCCCCCCCTCCTTATGCAGGTTTTTGTGGGTATTTGGAGGACTCCTTCTGGTTTTGACCTTCTTTCCCTTGGGCTTTCCCTTGGGGAGGGACCTGTCCTCCTTTCTTCTGGTCACTCCCCTGGTGCTGAATGGAAACCCGGGTTCTTACCCACTCATCAGCTGCTTCCCCCAGCTCTCTGGGGTCTGTCAGCTTAGAGTCCACTAGATACTGGCATAACTTCTCTTCTGCACAATGAGTCAAAATATGTTCTTTCAAAAACAAATTATACAATCCCTCATATGTGTCAACAGTGTTACCAACAATCCAGCCCTCCAGTGCCTTCACTGAAACATCCACAAAGTCTACCCAAGACTTTGAACTTAATTTCTGGGTGCCTCTAAACTTCACCCTGTACTGCTCTGGAGTCAGACCAAGGGCCATATGTATCAAGCTCATTTCCCGTTCGCAAACGGGCCGATTCTCAGAATCGGCCCGTTTGCGAACGGGAACAAGCCTTTGGGATGTATCATCCCAAAAGGCATTCATAAATAGAGAATCGCAAAAATTGCGATTCTCTATTTTATGAGTACATTAAGGAATCGCAAATTGCGATTCCTTAAATGAAATGTATGAAGCACCTAAGTTGTGCGATTATGGCTTAGGAATCGCAAATTACCACCAACTACAGGTTGGTGGTAACTTGCGATTTCTTTGAGAAATGCATTTTTTGCATTTTTCAAAGTGGCATGTGGCGCACATACATGCCCTTAGGGCATGTATGTGCGCCACATGTGCACCCATGCTCATTTCAGGGGTGCAACAGGGTGTCCTTTGGACACCCTTGCAACCTTGAAATTGCATTCTCAATTTGCGATTCTCTAATTGCTAATCGCAAATTGAGAATGTCCTCCCATTCATTCTATGGGCCTCTAGGCCCATAGGAATGAATGTGGAGGGTTTCTTAACTGCGATTCGCAATTTGCGAATCGCAATTAAGAATATGTAGAATTCGCAATTTTTCTTGCGAATCCTACATACATCTCGTTTGCGATTCTCAAATAGCGATTCTTAAAAATTCGCTATTTGAGAATCGCAAACACAAACTTTGATACATATGGCCCCAAATCTCTTAACTAAGCATGCCTTCATCTGGGGGTATGATTCTGCATCCTCTCCCTTCAGGGTCAGGAGCCTATCCCTCCCAGCTACTGGAATCAACTCCCACAGAAGTGTACCCCAATACTTAGAGTGGACCCTACTCATTCTAAGGGCCCTCTCAAAAGCTGCTAGCCATTTGTCATCCCCCTCAGTGTACTTGGGCACTATACCCTTGGGAAGTTTATGATCAAATGCACCACTCCTGGACATTTCAAAATCTTCATCATTTTCACTGCCACCATTTCTTTTCGACGCCTCCTCCCTCTCCCATCTCTTCTCAGCCAATTCCAGTTTCCTCTGCTCCAAAACTATCAAAGCTAATTGAGCCTCAAGCTGTCTCTCTGCAAGGGACAGTGGTGGTTCCTGAGTAAGGGACCCTTCCCCACTCCCACCACCTGGAATCACTTGGCTAGCACTAGAGATAATGGAAGAGGCACCATCCTTACCCTCCTCTTGGGTGAGGTTGGGGGGAACATCCTCCATCCCCCCTTGAATCTCCTCAGCTACCCCAGCCCAGGCCTGTAGGGACTTAAGCAACCCTACCTTCCTATTCTTGTTGGAAGCAGGCAGCCCCCTAAGCCTACACTGTACCCTAAGATCAGCCATCCTGAACTGGGACAGTTTAGCCAGGTCCAGCTCCATGGTTCCCGAGTTTTGGGTCACAACAACTAGGCACAACAGACTTAGAACACTTTGGAAAAATGAAAACAATGGATTAAAAACAGTTTAGTCCAAAATCCAAAAATTAAACTCAAAAGTTTGGTTCTAAGGCAATTTAGAGGATTTTTATAATCTTAATTCACTTTACTGAAAGGTGTACTTTTAAACACAAGTCCTCATCCACACCGCTGAGTACCAAATGTTGGAAAGTGGATTATTGGTAGGGGCAAATGTAGGTCTGCCACTGGCAATAAGGCCACTAACACATGATAGGACTCAGCATAGGTCTTAGAAAAGTATTCCCATGCTCAACCCTTGGTAGCTTGGCTGCGAGCAGGCAGGCTTAACTTCAAAGACAGGTATGTAAAGCATTTAAAAACAGCAATTCAGTAAATAATTAAGACACAATGCATAATAAAAATCGAACAGCAATTTATAAAAATAGGAAATATTTTTATCTTTAAAATGACACCAAAACAACAAAAGTCCAATATAGGGAACCGGAGATATGAATTTTTAAAGATTTATCACTTTATAGCACTTAGGAACATATAGCACCCTATTGGGATATTTGGTCGCGATAGACCGGCTCAAAGTCAAAGTTTCAGGCCGACCGCGATGGAGCCCTGAGCGGCTACCCCTCGCGGTAGGTCCCAGTCACAGTTTTTACCTTCGGACTTAGAAACTTTTCTGGAGCTTTTCTTCCCGGGGTCCCTCGAAGCTCTCAGCCAGTCCGGGTTCGGTGAGGGTTCTCTGGATTGCCTTGCGATGAGCTCCCGGTCAAACTTATGAAAGTCCGACCTCCGGAGCATTCCAGCGGAGCAAACCCAGGATCCAGGCCGACACGCGGTTGAAGGCAGGCGGCTTTCGCGGTTGCTCCCGGTCACCTTTTCTTCGTTTGGACTTAGAAACTTTTCTGGAGCTTTTTCTCGTGCGGTCCCTCGATGCTCTTCGCCAGGCCGGATTCGGTGAGGGTTCGCCGGCCTCGGATTTCTTCTACTCCCGGTCAAACTCTGGAAGTCGGACCTACGGAGCTTTCAGCGGGACGAACCTGGATGGCTTGGCCGGCTCGCAGTTGAAGGTAGGCAGCTTGGCTGACCAGGTTGAGTCGGTCGACCCTATGGAGCTTTTTTTCACAGTTGCTCCAAACTTCTCCAAACTTCTGGAACTTCTTCCTGAAGTTCCCCAAAGGGTCCCAAAGTGTCTCAAACTCACTCCAAGGGTCTGGAAGCTCCAAGATGGTCCTTGAAAGTTGAGTACTTCAGTTCCCACAATCCACTTGGACAAAACCCTTACAAATCCACTGGTAGTTCTTCAGGTTGAGGATCCTTGATGGTGATGTTCCAGGTGAGTTCTGTTAACCTGTAGCTTGCAGGGAGTCTACTCTTTAGTTCTTTTACAGCAAGTTAGTCCACAGGGCTGTAGTTTCAGCTGGTGCAGTCTTCAGAGGGCAGGCCTTAGAATTTGCACCCCAACTAATCAGCATGGCAACGTCTTGCTTTCTTAAGTTTCAAGCAGCAGATCTGAGAGACTCTGCCCCTCTCAGATACTTATTCCAAGTTCTCTGGGTCAAGCAGGAGGTCACTCCTGACCAATGGGAGCAGGGCAACTCCCCAAAGATATGACCACATCCTGTAGAGTGTGGCATTATTTTGTCCCAGAGTGCACCAAATCTTCCAAATTCATAATGGCTGAGTTTTCAGCAGGGAGGTAAAAGCTGGCTAAATACATGGCTACTTTCCATATACTCTCCCCCTTGCATCTGCTCATACCTTCTGTTAGAAATGGGATTTCTGGTTGGCTAGGGCTTGCGCCTAAGCCAGGCAGAAACCACCACTCTAGTCAGGGCAAGGTAATTACACGCTGAAGATAAAGTTTAGAGTTGTAAATGACACTGGTTTCTTCCCTCCTCTTTGTATGGCTTACGACTCCTCCCCCTGCTCTCACATTCCTGTGGAACAGCACACTGCCCTCCCAGAAGAGCTGGTTAACCCCAGGGGCTTTTTATCACCTCTTCAAAGCAGCCTGGCTAATCCACTTAGCTCTGACCAATCAGGACAGACCCCTGGAAGGCTGAATCTGGACCTCCAAACAAGAAAGTTTTATAACTTCTTGTCTGTACATTTTAGGAGAAATTCAACAATATCATATTGTTGGATTTATCACTACCATTCTGGGAAGTCTTTGAATGGAAGTTCTATCATTCTCCTATCAGGAGTTATTAGTTATTAACTTCTTGCCATGTTAACCTATGTGTTGAGTATCAATGGGGTAACCCGAAATGCTACCAGACCCGGGTAGAAATATCAGTAAAATAGACAAATGGTCACAGTAGCAATCATTTTAGAAAAATAATTAATGACATTCACAGTGTCAATTTTGCATACTCTGCATGTCATGCAATTTATTTTCAAAGCATTAAGCACGTTTTTGTTTAGACAATCATGTTGCTCTAGTATTTAACATCATAGACCAATACATAATCAAGGTGCTCTAGTGTAAAGGATGGGAGAGTAGGGGTGTTGGGTTCGGAGTGAATGGGTAGAGGTAAAGGACAAAGGAGAGGTATAGTGACATATATACATCAGATTCACATAACATGACCTTTCCGGCCTATTATAGATCAATTGTTCCAATAAATATACATAGCATTCAAGGACACTGATTGATAAATTTCAGTTGTCAGGGCTTGTATGGTGATGGTGGTAGTCAACGTTTCGACCCCTTGTGTGTAGAAGGTGATTAAATCCTTGGAGTGGGGTCTTCATCAGGTCATTGATAAGAGCACCTAATTTGGACCACAGCGTATTGATTCAGGCTGTGTAGTTGGAGAGAGTGGGCTCAAAGGAGCTCTATTAGCGGGAGACTGCACGGCCTACAGTGCATGCACAGACATCCGAGAATTGTGGGTCATAACATCCCTCACAGTCAAGAAATGAATCTTAGCGATGCAACCTCCTGCCTCCAGCTCTCGGGTCAAAAAAAAAAGAAACCCGAGAGCTGGAGGCAGGAGGTTGCATTGCTAAGATTCATTTCTTGACTGTGAGGGATGTTATGACCCACAATTCTCGGATGTCTATGCATGCACTGTAGGCCGTGCAGTCTCCCGCTAATAGAGCTCCTTTGAGCCCACTCTCTCCAACTACACAGCCTGAATCAATACGCTGTGGTCCAAATTAGGTGCTCTTATCAATGTCCTGATGAAGACCCCACTCTAAGGATTTAATCACCTTGTACACACAAGGGGTCGAAACTTTGACTACCACCATCACCATACAAGCCCTGACGACTGAAATTTATCAATCAGTGTCCTTGAATGCTATGTATATTTATTGGAACAATTGATCTATAATAGGCCGGAAAGGTCATGTTATGTGAAACTCATGTATATATGTCAATATACCTCTCCTTTGTCCTATACCTCTACCCATTCACTCTGAACCCAACACTCCTACCCTCCCATCCTTTACACCAGAGCACCTTGATTACGTATTGGTCTATGATGTTAAATACTAGAGCAACATGATTGCCTAAACAAAAACGTGCTTAATGCTTTGAAAATAAATTGCATGACATGCAGAGTATGCAAAATTGACGTTGTGAATGTCATTAATTTTTTTTCTAAAATTATTGCTACTGTGACCATTTGTCTATTTTACTGAAGTTAACCTATGTGGCATCGGATTTGCAATGGGAAAAATGATTTGGGCCATTTTTCCAGCACCAGGACTTACAAAAACATATTTTATAAGTACTCCGCCTAAATCTTCAGGTCCCACACCCCATGGAACACCTAGGGGACATTTTAGGGGTTCTGAATCTGTAGAAATATTGCAGATCCTCCCTCCACAGTGCTCCTAGCATCAAAGTCGAATTTGGGCAGCACTTTATCACAATGTGGGGAGTGAAATGTGAAATTTCACTTAACCCAGGGCATATAAAACTCATTTTATAAGGGTCCACCTTATAAATACTGACCCCCCACCACTGGGACACCTAGAGGAGACCCTGGGGGTTCCTAATATGCCACAACATTGTAGGTTATCCATTTTTAAGTGCCCCAAACACCAAAGTCGAATTTGAGCACAATTTACTTTTTAAAAGCAGTCATGGAACCCAAGGCTGCTTTTAAACTGACCTCAGGCTTCAGCAGTGCACACATGCAAGTGCAGAAAAGGCTGCTGGCCTCTAAACTGCCATGCCCTACTATATACTAGGGACTGATTGGTAGTTTCAATCCCCCTGCCCTATTATGTACTAGGGTCTTATAGGGTAGGTCATGCCAATCACAGGGGTATCCCAACCCATTGTGTACCCTAGTGTATGTAGGTGTTTTCACTGTATTCTAAGTGTTTTCAGCATAGCACTGGCCCTGGGCCTGGTTAGGCAGAGCCCAGGGTCAGTCAGAGTCAGTTACCACCAGTACCATTCAGCAAAAAGTTGAGGGGTGCCCAGTGCACAGGATGACTCTGCAACATGTGTAGATTAATTACTAGTAGACATCATGTACAACAACACAAGCACCAATCACTCAGAGTCAGCATGCAATGCATGCCATCATTTACCTGTTCTTCCGGGGCAGTCCCTCTAGGCTCGGAAAGGAGGATAGATATATAGTCAGGTTCTTTGGAGGGTCTCGAGGCAGGCACACATTTCACATTTGTTGTACTATTCTCCATCCAATGTCTGGCTTGAGGGAAATGGGTTTAGGGCGAGCCAGGACTCTGAGGAGTGGACCTACTTCTTCACTGACTGCACGCAGTTGCAACTCCAATCCGGCAATAAAAGAGTAAGACCGTGGTGATGGATTTGTTGTGATTCGAACCAGAAAGACAGTGACACACACAAATAATAAAAGTAAATAATATTCCTTAGCTATATCTTTTTGGGGGGGCTTTTTTTTGGGTGTCAAAGCAAGAAAGAAAGAAATTAACTCGAAAGCCTAGTTGTCAGGGAAGTAGAACTTGTCCTCAAACTCTGGTGGTTCACCCAGAAGTAGGTCACCTAACACACTACTTCCATGACCTGAGTCGCCATCATCATCTTCCTGCTGTGCTACTTCAGGTATGGTGTAATCCGGTTGTATAAAGTGCTGATTCATTTTGATCATGGTTAACCTCTCCACATATTGGGGGGAGAGACTGGTCCTTCTCACTGTCAGAATGGCACCAGCAGCACTGAAAAGACACTCAGAAGAGACACTTGCGACAGGGCAAGCCAGACAGTTTATCGCCAGCCTGCTCAGCACTGGCCATTGGCGCCTTTTCCTATACCAATACAGCAATGGGTTTTGATCAAAGTAGACCTCTGTTGGGTCATCCAGATAGGCCTGGACTATCCGCTCAATGCTCATGGGTGCTCTGCTTTGCTCGGCCTCTTTTGCCTTTGTCTCAGCACTGGACTTAAGCCCTTGCTGTAGAAACCATTCCTGTGCCGATTTTGGGGCTGATGCTCCTGTTCTTGTTGTTGATGTTGTTCTTGATGTTGTTGGTGGTTTTGGCTGCTGTGAGCCAACCGCATTGCCCTCAGGCTCTGAAGTTGAACTTGAAGCCGGCTGCCCTGCAGTACTTGTCGTTCCCTGGAGGAGCAGGCCTCTAATTCCTGGCCGTTCTTTTTCTAGCTGACTGGCTTCCACAGCTATCCAAGTTTTGTAGTTGGCAACATCCCCGTCTGAAAAAGGAATGAAAGTGTGCAGTAATGGTTTGTACCGTGGATCCAGAACTGTGGCATAAATGTAATGGTTGGATGACACAATGCCTCTTTGCACCCTTGTATTTTCAGATAAGCGAAGGGTTATGCTCTCCACCAACTCATATGCTTCTTTTTTTTCCTCCACACCTGTGTACATTGCAGACAGCCCCTTCAGCTGTTCCTGTAGCATGTGTAACAATGGGATAGCTTGGCCCATGGTACAGTCCTCCTTGCTGACCTCACATGTGAAGACCTTGAAAGGAAGTATCATCTCTGTCAGGCATTTAACTAGGCCCCATACTTCCATCTCAATGATCATGCCTTTCACAGTAGCATCCCCTCTTTGCATGACATATTCATTGATTGGTCTGTACTACTCAAACAGACGTTCAAGCATGTAATAAGTTGAGTTCCAACATGTTGGCACCTCCTGGATGAGTGCTTTAACTGGCATTCTATTATCACGTTAAATGATCCTCAGCTGCTTTCGGGCTTTAAAAGAATGGCTGAAATGTGTGCAGATTCTTCTGCAGGTGGTCAGTAAGTTGCTGACTTGGGCTTCTTTTTTCAGAAAGTCTTGAACAATGATGTTCATGCAGTGCGCCAAACATAGGACCCTGAAATAGCCACCATTGCCCATGGCCTTAACTATATTACTGCCATTGTTCGTGGCAACAAAACCAATGTTAATCCCTCTTGGTCACAGCCATTCAAAGACCTTGCTGTCAAAGTCTTCCAAAATGTTTGCAGCAGTATGAGATTTATCCATGGCGAACATGGCTACAGTTGCATGTTTCCGAGCAGCATTAAAAATCTCAGCAGTGTCAACACATGCAGATATCTTTTTTCTAACCCCCACAAAAGAGATCCAGTGTGCAGTGATGCATATGTAATCAGGGGCTTGGCAACTGGTCCACATGTCTGTTGTCAGGTGGATAGTGTGAACAGCACTCTGCTGCAAAGCTTGTCCAAGCAATTCCAACACGTCGTGATGTAGTGCTGGGACAGCAACTCTGGCGAAATAGGGCCAGCTGGGAACCTTCCATTTCGGGCAGATGGCTGCCACAAATTTAAGAAAACCAACCCCTTCCACAAAAGAAAAAGGGAGGAGGTCCAGCGCTAACATTTTAACCAGCTTCGCATTGTACAAACGTGCCATTGGGTGGTTGCGTTCGTACTGCCCCTCCGACCTAAACATGCTGAGAATGGTAGCCTAGATTTGTTTCTTCTCTGGTGCCACTGATGCAGGTGACTTCTTGACGCCAGATGTTATGCTCAATGCACATTTTTTCATTGCGGTACTCTTTTGCCTTGGACCCTTGGTGTCTCAGCCTGACTCTTGTGCCATTGCGATGTTGCTGATGATGATGTGGGCAGTACCACTGCACTGCTGGGGACAGGGCTGCTTTGTGTAACAGAGAAAATGTCTCCCTCTTGTTCACCTTCCCACATGATTGGTTCTTCTTCTTCATCCCCTCCACCAACAACACGTGCAGTTTTTTGGCCGCTAAGGTGCGCTACCACTGTATCAAGCGGTGTTTTCTCAGATAGGTTGTTTGGCCTCCGGTCCCATAGTTTGTACCAAGCTTACCCCGACTAACAACTTGTCCACAAATGGAGCATATAGCAATTTTCACCTCCTTCTTGCTAACCGAAAAAAGTCCCAAACTGGGGAGGTCAATTTTCTGGCGCAGCTGGTGCCACTTGCAATGTCGGATGAACTGGTAGGTGGGCGTGACGTTTGACTCTCTGCAGTACCTACTTCTACTGAGGTGGTTGTGGTAGATGTAGGCCACTGCCGGGCCTTTGCAAATATGGAAGCTGGAGGTTGAGTTGGTGATATCTGTGTTGGTGGTATCCGGGCCACATCCCTCACAGCAATTTGGGATGGGGTAATGTCGGTCTCCACTGGGGCGGGACTAATTTCCATGATGACTGGCTCGTCATCATCCTCCTCTTCTACATCTACCTCCATAACTCTAAGGCTTTCCGGAAACTTCCTTTTCCCTAGCCTTGTCTAGTGGGCATGGCGTGTCTCACTCTCAGACTGAGGCAGGATCCAAGTGGTGTCTAGATCATCAGAAGGGGGGCTTGGAGAAGAACTTGATGGACTAACCCTCCTTTTCCTTGCTGGGTATCTGGAAGACAATGGATCTTCTGAAAGAGTGGCTTGCTCTTCTTCTTCCTCTGCAGTAAGCTCGATCTCCTGAACTGCCCCTACTTCGGGAGGAACAACTACTATTGGGGGTGGTTCCGGCTGTTGTTGCCCACTTATCTGATTTTCCCGCATTGATTGGGTACTACTTTGCGATAACGATAAGTCAATTTCAACATCACTGCTCATCGGCGTTGGACTCGTGATTAGACTGGCTGCCTCTGCAACAGACATGGGCTTGGGCCTAAGTTGGTAGGGTGGGTCCACTGATGCGGGGTTGCTGCTCCCAGCTTGCTCCCCAGACACCGCTGCTGCAGGCGCAATTTTTGGTTTCCCAAAAAAGGTCTTGGGCGACATACCGGCCTTGGTAAGTGGCAGTGCCTTCTTCTCACTGGCAACTTTCTTGGTACTGGACCTGGTACCTTTCTTTGGGGCCATCTTGAAGATGTCAGCAGCACGCAGTGGCACAAGTTGAAGAGATGTCTGTGGTCACATGTCACATGACGTCGTGCGCAGCAGGACTTCTGTCTGGCAGTACAATGGGTGATGTTGTCTCCTCTTTTGTGCACCTAAAAGCAAAGATGCAAGAAGAACATCAGTGAAACGTGGCATTCATTCATTGTTGTGGTTCAATTACTACTAGTACAAACAAACAAATATAATATATAGCTTAGTGTGTAGTCACACTTGTTAGTGTTGCCATATTATTTTATTACCTAAATTCTTTAAAAAACATAACAATACAGTGTAGCCATTTATGAGACTTTGACAACAAGGGCTTTCATAGTATACTATAGTATACAGTACACTCAGGAAGAATAGGAAAGAAGAAGAACAACAACAAAAATACAAATGTAACAATTTGGCTTTGTGCATCACGTGGGATGCAGCATTCAGGGAGCTGCAGCTGACAATGGATGGAAGCAATAAGCCAAGAGGAACAAAGGAAAGACATGCAGGCCTATGGCAAAAGCACAGTAAAGCACACTAACTGCCACCACAAAATGGCCACCAGCCACATGGTCAAGGAGGCCTAAATGGACACAGACTTTACAAAATGGCACCTGGCCACATGGGGAGGCTCAGCCAAGGCAAATGCTGGCCCACTATTATCACAAACATACTCACACACTGGCCAGACAAAGGAGGCATGCTAAGCAACACAGCTTTAATGCAACCATGCCAAAAACGAAAATCCACAGGGCTAAAAAATGTTTGCAAGTTACAACCACACACATCCAACAAAGGAATTTATTTAACACACATGAAAAAAGTGAAATGCCCCCAAAAACCTTTTTGCATTTCAATCCAATGCCTCCCATGCCCTAAATAATGTTTAAATTTAACAGACACCACAGAAACAGTTGTTTCTCGAACCCATGAGTAGCTCTGGGCCTATTGGTTGGAAAACCCATTGGCAGACTAGGACAATAGTGAATCAATTCAAATCAATAATATTTCAAATTTATTAGAAAATGTAGTGAACTGTGCTACATTTTTTGCTGGAAAAAGAAGAAAATATTACATGCAAAACAACAACCAGCAAGAAGGCATGGCCACCACAAAGAAGGCTTGCAGGCATAATGCAGAAGCACACTGGCTGCCCCTTCACAAAATGGCTGCCAGCCACATGGCCAGGCCACAGCAACAAGAAAAGGAGGACACAGACAATGCAGGCCTATGGCAAAAGCACACTGGCTGCCTTTCCAAAATGGCCGCCAGCCACATGGCCAGGCCACAACAACAAGAAAGGGAAGACAGACAATGCAGGCCTATGGCAAAAGCACACTGGCTGCCTTTACAAAATGGCCACCAGCCACATGGCCAGGCTACAACAACAAGAAAGGGAAGACAGACAATGCAGGCCTATGGCAAAAGCACACTAACTACGACCACAAAATGGCCACCAGCCACATGGTCACTCACAACAAGCAGGAGGCCTGGAAAACAATGAACCCAAGCAGGCCTATATGGAGTATGGCCACAGACTTTACAAAATGGCCCCTGGCCACATGGGGAGGCTCAGCCTAGGTAAATGCTGGCCCACTATTACAAACACACTCACACACTGGCCAGACAAAGGAGGCATGCTAAACAACACAGCTTTAATGCAACAATGCCAACAATGAAAATCCACAAGGCTAAAAAAGGTTTGCAAGTTACAACAACCACACACATCCAACAAAGGCATTTATTTAACACACATGAAAAAAAAAGTGAAATACAAAAAAAAACATATTTTGCATTTCAATCCAATGCCATCCATGCCCTAAAGGATGTTTAAATTCAACAGACACCACAGAAACAGTTGTTTCATGCACCCATGAGTAGCTCTGGGCCTACTGACTGAAAGGCCTATTAACAGACTACTGGGCTAGTGAATGAAATAAATTTTGCAAATTGATATTGAAAAGTTGGAGAAAATGTAGTGCAACATGTTTCCTTTATAAAAGAAGAAAAATTACTTACAAAGAAACAATTAGGCCCCTACTGAAACTAAAGACCACCCACCACAATAAATTTAAAAAAAAACAATGAAAAGTACAAAAAAATCTAGGTGCATGGCCCTAATCAAACAAACAACACCAATTTTCCAACTCACTTGTGAAATCACAAATTCAAAAGACCTCAAATCCAATTATATGTAATGCAGCAGACACAAAGAGTGATCCTTCCAGCTCCAAATCCAAATGAAAAGTGAACAGGAGATGGACAAAGCACTGGGAGGAGCCTGCTGGACAGGAGCAGGAAGTTGGAGACTCTCGGGCACTTCCTTCCTCTTAAAAGAAAGGTAAAAAAAGAAAAAGGACTCCTTGCACAAAAAAGTACAGCCAAATGTCAATCTGAGTAGTTTTTTTAATCCAAATCATCATTTTGAGAAAGTTTTGATGCTGCTTGGGAGGGAACCTTCTCCAGATTGCAGATGCTGCGTGTTCGGGATCGTGATCTTCACAAAACCCCCACCGGAACTCCGCTGGCATGCTCTAATGACATGTTCGCGATCGTAAACTCTCGCGGGACCATGCGGCCATCTAGCACATCTCGTGGCGATCGCAAGCACCCGGTAAGTTGTTCCTGCGCACGCTCAAATGCATTTTGGGCGCGCGAACACAAAAAAAACTCTGCTCCGTTGTGGAGTGCGGAGTTTTCCGTCTGCGTTCTACACAAAATGCAGAGTTGCCAAAAATCCACAAACTCCGCAAGCGGAGCGGAGTTTTACGCCCAGGGTTAGTTGCAATGCATGTTGCCCCCGTTAATGTATACATCATCTGGGAGTTTGCCCAAAGACAGCTATGCACAAAGTAGGCCACAGTTTTCCACAACAAACAGTCATCATCAAACACATTCATCATTGTTTCAGCTGACACAAATGCAACCGTAAAAATCATGCCATCTCAATGCAGACTTACAGTCAAGGGAAGTAGTTGTTGATGAGCTGTTGACGCTGGTCCACACCTTCCTCTTTCCCGCTATCATCTTCACTGCCCATGTCAGGATGCACAGTTGTGGGCTCCTGCTGCTCACCATCTTCCAGAATCAGAGGGATCTCCTTGTGCAATGCACGGTTGTAGAGCATGCAGCATGCGACTGTGATCTGACACACCTTCTCTGGTGAGTACAGTAGGGCTCCACCGGTCTTGTCCAAACACGGAATCTGGCCTTCAGTAGCCCAAAGGCACCCTCCACTACCCGACATGTCCTCACATGGGCATCATTGAAGCGGACGTTCCCTGGTGTCCTTGGATTTCTCAATGGGGTCAACAACCAAGGCCGGTTTGGATACGCTAAGTCACCTATTTGTGAGACACACACATGCACAATCAGGTTGTACCTCAATGATGAGGAGTTTCGCATGTCACACACTCAATCCAAATATTGACACATCTTACTCACCAACAAGCCAGGACCTCTCTGGTTGTAGATGTGACATCAACTGGGGTATGTTGCTGTTCCGCATGATATATGAGTCATGTGCAGAGCCTGGAAAGTTAGCACATACATGTGAAATGGTCATATCTGCTAGGCATGTCATTTGCACATTGATGGAATGCAGATGTTTATGGTTCCTATACATCTGCTCACGTGCCTGAGGGGGAACAAAGGCAATGTGTGTGCCATCTATGGCTCCAACAACATGTGGGATGCGACCTAGGACATAAAAGTCAGCCTTTACATTTGTCAAATCTCCTCTTTTTAGGAATTGTATGTAACTGTCCATGGGTACCAACAATGCTGACAGGACATCACACAACACAATACTAAACATGGGTTGTAACATCCCACCTGATGTAGCCACAGTGTATTGAAATGACCCAGTTGCCCAAAAATGAAGGGTGGCCAGCACCTTCACTGTTGGTGTCATAGCTGTGGGATAGTTTCTGTGAGCCCTTAACTGAGGCGCCAACTGCTGATATAGCTCTTGAATAGTCAGGCGATTGAGTCTGAACTTCAGGATGACGTCTCGCTCCTCCATGGTCATCAAGTCTAGAAAAGGCTGATAGACAGGCGCTTGACTCCTTCTCCTTCTGGAGGGTACACATATATGGAAAGTGGCAAATATGAGATGTTGGTACAGAGTATACAATGATTCATACCAGCACTAGAGTAACTATAATGTTGAATCATTGTCATGCACGCGTGAGCTGTATACATACTCTGCAATCATGACATTATATAGGTTGCTAACATGTACATACTGTCCTAAATCATCGGTAAATTGGCATAGGGTCCCTTAACAGGACACACCTTCATATAGATGATGACCAACATCATCACTATATTCCAACATTAACTGTAAACTGGACAAGACATCCTTTTTTTTGCGCCCTGTTTTCCTCATATCTGCATTTATTGTGGTTTAGTACATGTCTGTGTGATGAGTGTGCATCACACACCTTGCCACACACATAGGGAACACAATCGCACTAGTAATGTGTGTACATGCACAAATGGATGACAGTGACTTCTGAGGAAGACAAAAGCAATGTTGTTACCCATCTGTGTACAACTAGTTCATATGTTGGATGGAGAAACAATCATGTCACACTCACAAGTACCTTTAAAAGGCGCCATAGATATCTGATCTTGTGTGGAGCACAATGCTGTGAAACACGCATCAAAAAATGCAAACGTAAGATGGTGTCACCCGCCCGGTATTTGTCAACCACTGTGGTCCCTGCCATTGGACATATTTGAAATGAACCAGCGTGGCGGTGGAGACATTCTGATCACCGCGGTGTGTCAACGCCGAAGTGCATGACATGGCAGCCAATGGGAGATGCCGGAGCAGTCAGAAATCGAGGATTTGAACATCGGGGTAGGCCTAATCAGCCACTGCGGTCACTGCCATTGGATAGATCAGAAATATACCAGCATGGCGAGGGAGACATTCAGGCATCCACGGTGTGTCACCGCCTATGCACATGACATGGTAGCTAATGGGACATGCTGGAGCGGTCAGAAATCGAGGATTTGAATATCGCAGTAGGCATGATCAGCCACGGTAGTTGCTGCCATTGGGGAGATTTGAGAAATGCGTCCAAGGCAGACCAATGGCATTTGAAGAATATCACAGAAAACACACCAGTGATCTATATGAGGCTGGCATTTGTGCATACTTGCCATTTGCACACAGACACTGCTGCCTAATTGACCTCCCCAGCAACTGCTGCTGTGTTAAAGCTCTGGGAGCACTCATGTCCTGTACTGAGCACATCAGGGCCCATCCCTTCACCCCAGAGGAGCTGGATCTCCTAGTCGACGAGGTCCTTGACCAGGACGGTCGGCTCTTTGGTGCACCAGAGGTTCTGGTAAGTGAATCTGTGCATATTTAAAATACTGTCAACGCTTGGCTGGTGTAACTGTACAGTTGTATGTGCCAAAGGGTGCAAGAAAACTAGCATGCCCAATTTTTTTAGTGCTATACATGGCCCATAATTGACAATCCAGAAGTTGCACTTAAGTATGTGTAGGGTATGGAAACATTCGGTGCAGTGTAGATCACTTTGACACTTTTGATGCAGATCTTTTAGAAGGCATTTTTCAGATTAATTTTTGTTATTTTGTTTTGCATGGTGACTTCACATTTATAGTGCAATGGTGTGTTGACACTCCGTCCCCATGACCCCTGACTGCATGCAATGATGATGTGGACAGGATGTCTTTTGCAAATTTTACACGTACAACGATGACTGGGGCATGTCACATTTTATGCACCACTTCCCTGTGAGGTGTTTAGCAATCTAGATCAGTCTTAGCATGTCGACATGATTGTGATGGGCCATGTCTACTGTGCTCATGGTGCATATAAGTTATGTAAAGATGTATACAGGTAGCCAATGGAGGGGAGTGCTGTCTGCCCACGAGCTCAAGGCATGTTTCTGCATTGGCCAATGTTAATCAGAAATGAACTCTGACACATCAGAGACATGTACAGTGTAGACACAATCCTAATATTGTACTGATTGTGATGTGTGGGTCACATGTATTATTATTATTATTATTATTATTATAACATTTGTAGAGCGCTACTGTTACCCGTAGGTGCCCTGGCGCTATGTGAAATCTTACCCGAGGATCGAACCAGTGTCATTCTAATCAGTGAACAGCCAGGTTTTTAAAGCTTTTCGAAAGGCCATAAGGCTCGACATACCTCTAAGATATAGGGGAAGCTTATTCCAAGCTTTGGCTGCATTAGCTACAAAGCTTTTTCCACCCCAGGTGGCCTTTTTTACAGATGGCACATAAACCAGTTTGGCATCAGATGAGCGTAATAGTCTGTTTGGCATGTACCAGTACAGCCGCTCTTTTAAATAGGCCGACCCTGCTCCATAAAGTGCCTTGTGAACCAGACACATTGCCTTGAACATGGTACGCTTCCTAACTGGCAGCCAGTGCAGTTTCCGTATCTCTTTCGCTATTGAAGCGTATTTTGGGATGCCCGACACGAGTCTAGCAGCCGCATTGTGAAGGAGTTGCAACTTCTGCATTGAGCCTTCCTGGATATTGAAGTACAAACTATTACAGTAGTCCAGCCTCGACATAGTGAGAGCTGTGATAACTGTTTTACGACATTCTGTAGGTAACAGTGGCAGAATTTTCTTGCATGACCTCACAGCGAAAGACGTAGCAGAGGCCACCGAGTTAACCTGGTCTTTGAAATTGAGCTTCTGGTCCACCCACACACCTAGGTTTTTAACCTTCCTGTTGAGTGCGGGAAGGGGGCCCAGGGAGTCTGGCCACCATTCTGGAGTCCAAAAATTAGGATCATTCCCAAAGCATACCACCTCCGTCTTACTGGAGTTTAGCTTAAGGCAGTTTTGGGCCATCCAGATCCCTACGGCATTCATGCACTCTTTAAAACGAACTGCCGTGCTCTTTGACTCAGCTGGTAGAAGAGACACCACAATTTGAGTATCATCCTCATAAGTAGTTAGACTGAACCCAAATGACTGAATAAGGGGCGCCAAAGAGGACACATATATATTAAATAGTGTCGGACTCAGTGAGGACCCTTGCAGGACCTCACATGGTAGTGAGAAAGGTTTGGATACAAAATCCCCCAACATTACCCGCTGACTCCGGTTTGACAAGAATGATCTTAGGAGTCTCCAGGCCGAACCCTGTACACCAGTCTCCTGCAGCCAGTCCATCAACAAATCGTGATGGACCGTGTCAAGTGCTGCAGAGAGATCTAACAAGATCAGAGCAGCCTTGCCACCTTGATCTAGAATGGTCCGTATCTCTTCAGTAGATTTCAAGAGAGGAGCTTCTGTGCTGTGGCCCCCTCGAAAGCCATACTGGGTTTAGTCCAATGCTTGTGTAAACTCCAGAAATTGGCTAAGTTGCGTATTTAAATTTCTCTCGATGATTTTAGCAGGTACCGGAAGTCTGGATATTGGTCTAAAATTGTTAGGGTCTTTTGTATCGAGATTCGGTTTCTTCAGAAACTTCTTCTTCAGATCTGTTTGGACATTCACTTGAGATATGCAGCTGAGTATCAATCATAATGGCATGCCAGTGTCAGTGTACCATTTGCCTAAAGGGATGTCCTGTGAATGCACAATGCTGAAAATCATACTCTATAAACTGACTATTTCAGCCATCTGAGTAGTGCACCATAATATTTTGAAATGAAGAGTCATATAAATCTACTGTATCCATGACTGCCCTTAGCCATCTCACCTTAATGATTGAATGTTGTGTCATGTACATTACTGTACCCTCTGTACCACGTGATGCAACTCACTGAGACAGGACTCAAAGGTGTCTCTAGTGTCAGACCCAGTGAGCATTTATCAAAGGTTTCAATTACAGTATAATGTCTGTGATGGTCACTCATATTACGCACTACAGAGGATGTCCTTGCTCAACCTGATCTAAGTGGTCAGCTTCAAAATGTTAATGTAATGACCAGTTAGTAGGGACATTCCGACAAACATAACCATTGTACTCATCAATCTTAATCAGAGCATAGTATTTGACATGGGCTAGATGACTATGATATGTTTGTGTCTTATGTAGTATTGCTTTCATACTGACTCACAAATGTCCACTAGATATTAATGTAAACTTGCACTACATGTGTCCCATGCCTACAGCTCAAAGTCAATCAGCACAAGGCCATATGGAGGTCCATCGCGAGGAAGGTGCGGACTCTGGGGATTCCAACCGGCGCAGTTCCCACTGCCACAAGAGGTGGGACGATATCTGCCGCCTCAGCAGGAACGTCGCAGAGATGCAGCTAGGGCCGGCCCCTCGAACTGACAGGTTGGCACACCGGACCTTGACCCCACTAATGTCCCGCATCCTGGCGGGGACCCAGCCTGAGGTGGATGGACGCTTGAAGGCCCAACAGCAGCAAGTTGGGGGTGAGTATTGGTCTGAGTGTATCTTTGTGCATGATTGAGCACCTTAATTTCAGACGGATCACTGACATAATATCGACGACCAAAATATAGTCTGGACAGAATATCGTCGCAAAAATATCGATGGACAAAATATCGTCTCCCTATCTACAAACAGGTAAGTACAAAAATATCGAAGACAAAATATTGTTGTTTTAAATATAGTTTGTAAAAAATATCGAATTTTTTAAATATGTTAAAAAGTAATATAAACTTAATTAAATAATCAATATAATTAATTAAAACATACTTAAAATTAATTTAAAAATGATAACATTTATATAAAATATATATATAATCTGTTATTTTTTTTTACATCAATGTTGGATAGTGGGAGGGTAAAATTTACTATTCCCACTCCTGCGAGTGGAACAATAGGGAAAGCGTTGGATAGCGGGAGGGTAAAATTTACTATTCTCACTCCAGCGAGTGGAACAGTAGGGAAAGCGTTGGATAGCGGGAGGGTAACATTTACTATTCCCACTCCAGCGAGTGGAACAGTAAGGAAAGCGTTGGATAGCGGGAGAGTAAAATTTACTATTCCCACTCCAGCGAGTGGAACAGTAGGGAAAGCGTTGTATAGCGGGAGGGTAAAATTTACTATTCCCACTCCAGCGAGTGGAACAGTAGGGAAAGGGTTGGATAGCGGGAGGGTAAAATTTACTAGTCCCACTCCAGCGAGTGGAACAGTAGGGAAAGCGTTGGATAGCGGGAGGGTAAAATTTACTATTCCCACTCCAGCGAGTGGAACAGTAGGGAAAGCGTTGGATAGCAGGAGAGTAAAATTTACTATTCCCACTCCAGCGACTGGAACAGTAGGGAAAGCGTTGGATAGCGGGAGGGTAACATTTACTATTCCCACTCCAGCGAGTGGAACAGTAAGGAAAGCGTTGGATAGAGGATAGGAATAATTTAATATTCCCACTCCAGCAATTTAATCAACATTAATTAACAATGGAGACGCTAGGGGGCGTGCGACAAGATGGCCGCATCTTAGTGAGGCTCTGTCCGCCCTGACCAACCTAATCATAATTTATCCTAAATCCGGGAGAAGATCCCGCCGTCGATAACCCCCGATCGGACCGAAAAGCGAAGCGGCGATCGAGAACGCAGGTTGCAGGCTATCGGAGGCTGTGACGACGCTGCAAACGACTGGGCTCAGCTGCGGCCTGTGGAACGCGAAACGGACGGCTGCGCCCCCGCTGGTGGGCCCGCTTTGCTGCTAAGGGGGCCGGAGGAATGCTGCCGTGCCGGACCGTCGGCAGACGCTGACCGTGAAAGGGTGGACGAGACGGCATAGGTCTGATGTGCAGAGGCGCAGCCATAAACGGGCGGAGCTGAGGAAGAACACACTGACACGCCCGCTTGCCGTGCGCTCGCTGAGGAGCCCCGGTGGGGGACGCGATCACGCGAGCCTGGGGATTGCGGCCTACCGTGAGTAGACAGGGTCCGGTGTGCTGCGCTTGCCCCGCCGCGAGGCCACTGATCCGCATACCATCCCCGCACTACACCTCAGAGGAGGAATGCTGACGAGGCACCGGGCGTGTGACATCCCTACCGCTGCACGCTCCGGTGCGCTGCATGGTGGGCCCTACCGGCGGGCGGCGCCTGCCTTATGCTGAGCTTGTCACCGCCATAGAGGGATATCCTTGCCTGGGGAGCCGCACCGCGGCGGCACGAGGCTGCCTGGAGGAGGCGGGGTGCAACGTATAATTGGCCTGATTGCTGCTTGGTATTGAGAGGGTGGAGATTGGCACAGCGGTACCTTGGCCTACTGTTGGACGATCGAGCTGCTGGCAATTCTGCGCCAATTGGCCCCTGAAGACCTTCCTATTGTGCGGAAGGTGGGTCCTGCTGCTGAATACCCCTGCGAGACGAGGCGAGCACGGACCACCTAGCCGCAGATCCACTGGACTCTGGATTGGGCATACTACTGGGTGAATGAGGGACACCCATTTCGCTCCTGCGCGCACTCTCTAGACCATTGCGCACTCTCTGGGAAGTAAGTGTGTCCCCTGAGAACTCCTATCCACATCAGGGCAGGACCACGATAGGTATCACCGGGCTGAAGAACCAAACGCAGCCGTAAACCTGCAACTGCAGACGCAGCGGTACCCACCCTGATCTACTACAGTGCGGTCGGCCGGGGACGCTGCTCGCGGCGACGGCGTTGGGGAGAGAAGACAGGCGAAGGTGCAACCTATCCCCTGTGCAGGTCGAGACAATGGGGAAACTAGATGGCAAGCAACCCAAACTCACCTTCGACACTCGAAAGACGCCGAGAGGACAAATGACGGACCCAGAACAGGATGCCGCCAATCCAGAGGCGCAAAGTACAGCTGAGGTGGACATGAAGACACTGCTGCACACAATGAAAACGAGCTTTGCCTCAATCGAAGGAAAAATGGATACCATATGCGCCAGAATGGACCAGATTACTCAGAAGATTGAAAAGCAAGATGGGAGGATTCAGGAGGCGGAAGCACGTATCTCTACCCTAGAGGACGACCATACGCAGGCGGCAGGACAGCTCACCGACATAGACAGGCTACTGAAGGTAATTGCGGCAAAAAACGAAGATATCGAAGCCCGCTCAAGACGGAATAACATACGCATTACGGGCGTTCCCGAATCCACCAACACGGGGAAGCTTGAAGACTATGTAGAACGGATGCTGACTACATGCTTTGGCCAGGAGGCATTCTCCAGAATGCTAATAGTTGAAAGAGCGCACCGCACACTGGCCCCGAGGCCTCCGCCGGGTGCGGCGCCCCGGCCCATAGTTGCGAGACTGCTCAACTATCGTGACCGCGACGCGGCCCTCCGGAGAGCAAGAGAGATAAAAGAAGTGGTTTTCGAAAATAATGCCAGTCTCAATCTACCCTGATTTTACTCTTAATGTCCAGGAAGCACGGAAGAAATTCGCTCCTATAAAGAAGAAGCTCCAACAGGACGGCGTGGAATATGCGATGCTCTATCCGGCACGGTTGCGGATCACCTACGAAGGTAAACAACAACTCTGCAGCACTCCACAGCAGGCGGCGGACTTCTACAAAAAAATAGTGCTGGCAGCTAAGAAGACGGCGCGATCACCAACACCTGCTCAAGACGCCCTGATGATACACGCAGAAGACTGAGAACAGCAACAGACACTTACCGAACCGATAATAATAGGTGATCATACGAACACTACTGATATAGACACTGGTCCACACCTGAAGGTAACATAGTACAAGGCTAATGTACGCCTCGATGTCGCACCTGTAAAATTTATTATGGACGGTGGGAGCACTGTCGGGTACAGTAACGAGGTGTCAGGGCCCCTCTCCACACGCTACTAGAGTGTGGGAGGAGCAGTTGCGCCCCCTGAGAAACACGTCTCCAAGGGAGCACCCCTGTCCCCCTGTAGTGGGGTTTGTTATGTTGGGCATTTGCCCTAGTTGTTTTGTAAGCCAGATATCGTCACCAAAAGACATCAAGGCCTCTAGAAGGCTTTTGCTGTTATATTTAATGCTACACTGTGTAGGTCAGTTCATGAATAGAGATCTCCATCTGCTGCGCCAGGCACTTTATCTAATAACATGGACTGGGCACTACCTACGCAGGGATGTGATGACGCATAAGTTACGTATGTTCTCAATGCTTTGGGCTGTACAGGGAGGGATTCAGAGGGTGGATAATGTACACAGCAAGTTGGGGCCGCCGTTGTGGGAGGGACGTTGGGAAAGGGGGGTAGACATTACAGAATTGGCGTTATCACACACTCATCATCACAATCAGAATGTGCAGGAATCACTTAATAGTAGACATCAGCACAGAGGTGACACGAATAGGGCCACTCAAGGAAACGGGTGATGGCTGATGAAGTGCGCAAGACCAATACTGCAGCGGGACTGGGTTTGCTCACCTGGAATATTAGAGGATTGGGGAATCCTAAAAAGAAAAGGCACATCCTGGCTTACCTCGACAGGCACCAGGTCAGCATAGCTATGCTACAGGAAACACATACACCCCCCCAAACGCAGCCACAGTTCGCCACAAGGTGGGCATCGCACAGATATTTCTCCTCATACTCTACCTACTCCAGAGGAACAGCAATACTCATAAAAAGAGCGGTACCATATATCGAGGAAGGCTCAAAGCTTGACCCACAGGGGAGATACTGCATGACATGGGGAAGACTGGCCTCTGAGTCTATAACGCTGGTGTGCTGTTATGGCCCCAATGTGGACGATGAGGATTACTACATTACCTTATGGGCGCAAATCGTAAACATAGGCTCGACCCATCTAATCTGGGGAGGCGACTTTAATCTAACACTGCACCCACCCCGTGACCGCTCCCATCCTATGCCACATCATTATACCAAAGCGCAGCGCCTACTTCAGCAAATAGTAGTGGACAATCTGCTGGTGGATCTCTGGCGCCACCATCACCCGACACACTCTGAAGGCACATTTCATTCGGCGGTACACAACACTTGGTCCAGGTTGGACATGTGGCTCGTATCACAAGATATCGCATTACATACTCACTCCTCCCGACATCTCGCGCGTACCTACTCAGACCACTCCCCCGTGTTAATGCTGGTGACACCCCCAGGGATGTCCCCCCAGCCTAGACAGTGGCGCTTACAACCCACGATGCTTCTGGATGCAGTGTTCAGATCTGAACTGGGGGAAACGCTAGAAGAATATCTGCGACTCAATATAGATTCCGTTCCGTCCCTGGCCTCGGTATGGGAAGCGCTGAAAGTCACTATACGAGGCCACTGCATGGCCAAAGGGGGGAATCCTCAAAGACATCCGCGCTACTATAGCACGACTGGATAACCAGCTCAAACAGCTGGAGGCGGAGATGCACGGGGCGAGCGATGGTCCCAGGATGGCCAAAATTCGGGAGACCCTAATAGAATACCAGGTGGAGGCAGAAAGGGAATGCCTCTTCCGAGGAAAATATCATAAGGCGCGTAGATACGGTGAAGGAGGGCGCACTGGCAAAGCCCTCGCCGAGACTATTCGACCGCCCCGAACGGCAAATCATGTCCTAGTTATCCGAGATAGAGAAGGTGAGATACAACGAGATGTGACGGCCATAGGGGAGGTATTCACTGCACACTACCGCACATTGTACACGTCGTGCGCGGCGCGACAAAACGAAACCCCACAATACTTGCAACAGATAGAACTGGCCTGGCTTAGCAATCGACAGAGGGAATTCTTAGCGGCGGATCTGGAGGTAGATGAAATACGGGCGGCAATTATGCAGATTAGCAATGGCAAGGCGCCAGGAATAGACGGCCTGGGCATAGAATTTTATAAAGCATATGTAGACACTCTAGCCCCCCTGTTGAAGGCAGTTTATGAGGAGGCTGCTCAAACAGGGACACTCCCGCCTACCATGAGAGAAGCCATGCTGGTCTCGCTGCTAAAGCCCGGAAAGGTCCCTGAATCCACGGACTCGTATAGACCATTGTCATTGATAAATTGCGATGTTAAAATATTGGCAAAGGTCTTAGCGAATCGGCTCACTCTATTGATGGATGGGCTTATCCGGCCGACCAAGCCGGTTCATACCCAACCGCTCAACCTCGCATAACATACGGACCCTCTTTTCCATCCTGCACGATATAGATCAAGAGGAGCAGGCCGTGGCAGTCTTCCTGGACGCCACCAAGGCGTTTGATTCTCTGGAGTGGGGGTACCTCCTCGCAGTCTTGACACACATGGGATTCCCTCCGGGCTATCTAGTATGGATCAAACTGTTATATAATAAACCCTGCGCCTCCTTGATGCTCAATGGAAAGCGATTCCCGGCCTTTGATATCACCAGAGGCACGCGACAGGGCTGCCCCCTTTCACCCCTATTATTCGCAATAGCTATGGAGCCGCTGGCGGCCATGGTTGCGTCAACATCACAAGAGGTACGCGCTTGACTACCCCACGAGACCGATACTAATATCGCTCTATGCAGATGACATTACGCTTTATGTGCGTAACCCCGCGGAAGGCCTAAACGCCATGATACGGGAAGTCATAAAATTCGGAGCCTTTTCGGGTATTACCATAAACTGGGGAAAGTCCCAACTCATGCCGCTCACAAATTGCACTACACCGTTTCCAATGAACTATCCGCTGTTATGGAGCAACGACGAGGTCCGTTATTTGGGGATAAACGTAACCAGAGACAAAGAGGAGCTCTTGCGCGCTAATTACGGGGTAGTCCTGACTAGGGTAGAGGATCTAATCAACAGATGGATAGCTTTGCCGCTTTCTCTTGCAGGCCGAATAGCCTTGATGAAGATGGTCATCCTGCCCAAATTCTTATATCTTTTCACAAATATCCCCTTCCATCCTGGACGACCGTTTTTCACTAGACTGAGAAGTCAACTTATCCGTCTCGCATGGGGCGGCAGGCAACCCCGGATCCAATGGCGCACCCTTACGTTACCATTTGCTCAAGGCGGGTTTGAGGCGCCTGACCCAGAACTTTACTATCTTAGCGCGCAGGCACACTTCGCCTCATACTGGCTGACCCCCCTCCCTTTATGACGCACTTGGCGGTGGAACAGGGGCACATGGCGCCGCTTCCTTTAAGGGGCTTTCTGGGAGTAGACGACACGACTGCCGGGGGAGGGAGATCCACAGTGGCCTGCACAAATAGAGCGTGGCGGGCTATTGCCAAGAGATCCCAAGCTCCCATGTTATATTCCCCGTTGCTCCCGCTGCTAGACCAGCATAATCTGACCAGTCACGCAGGAAGGAATCTGTAAACGCATGCTCATCCGACTAGGTCTCCACACTTGGGGGGACATGTACAGTCAAGGACTCTTCAAAAGCGCGGCCGAGTTTCTAGGCAACACACCACCTACCACTCTGGACAGATTCCTATATATTCGCTTACGTCAAGCGGTTAAAGCAGCTACTCCCGCATTCCCGGAAGAACCTCCCACACTACTTCCACTGCACCAAATGATCCGGGGAGGGGCATCGCATGCTGTATCGCATATATACAAAACTACTATAGGGGCGGGGACACACAATGCTCTGAAAGCCAAACAGGGGTGGGAAGCAGAATTGGGACACACTATCACGGAGGAAGCCTGGACATACAGTTGTCAACAAACTGAACGCATCACGGCTAGCAGTAGGTTTAGAATTATTCATTTTAAATTTCTCCATAGAATGTACTATACCCCGGTAAGGTTGCACAAGCTACAGTTAAGAGACCATGATCGATGCGATAGATGTCGACAGGAGGGGGCGGGTTTCCTACACCTATCGTGGGAGTGCCGCTCTATTGCAGACTATTGGTCAGAGGTGGGGAAGGCTCTGGGTGATATGCTAGAGATGCAGCTGGACCTTACACCAGAAATGGGTCTCCTGGGTTACCTCCCAAACCACAGAGGCCATGCTAAAAGGCTTTTGGCGCTGGGCCTGCTGATAGCCAAGCGGAGAATTGCTTGCAGATGGGGACGGGGCAGAGCGCCAAAGTTCAAAGAATGGTTGACAGACCTCACCTATTGTCAGGAACAAAGCAATATTTACGCTGAACTACTACCCCTTCGTTCACGACCCTGTGATATCTGGGGACCGCTTACTCTGTATATGCTTAAACTGCTTAAACTGACCGGGCCAGACACAGACAGTGGGGCCACATCATCACAAATCACTCACCACACTGAGACTGACGGGGCGCATGGTAGTGCGACCGATACCTGAAGAAGAATGGCGTGACATTCCTCTTGCCACGCATACTTAAGCCACTTGTCCTGTGAAGAAATTGCTATACCCAAACTCGAATCGAGAACTAACTTGCTGTATTCCGGATAGTCCAATGTAGCATCTATCACAACTGGCGATTGTAAAATTGTTATCATGCAACAGGCTGAGATGATGGTTACAGAGCTTGTCAACTAGTAGACCCAAAGTAAAATGTCTTTTGCGTTTCTCACCCACACTGTGTGCCGAATGTTGGGACCTGTACATTTAAATTTAAAGCTATGCATTGACCTGAGCTACCTCACGATTACCACAGAGATAGCTGCTGCGCTTTGACAATTGTAGCTGGGCTGAGTTAAACCAGGCTGCGCCATATGTTCAAGAGGATGCCAAATTACAAGATCATTATTCGGCATTGTCCACTGCTCATGATCCTACTGTTTGATATATACTGAGACTGATGTACTTATATATTTCAGAAATGCACTGGTCTGATGAATCTATGAGCTGCCAACGTAATGTGTACCTCTTCTTGCACCTGTTAGATTGATGTAATGGAAAAATGCTAATAAACAAAGTAAAAAAAAAAAAACATTAATTAACAATTAATTAATTTTTGTAAATTAATTTACCTCCCACCATTTTCCCCTATAAACGTCACCTCCAATTTACTAAATTATTAATTATTTAACACAATTAATTAACAATTAATTAATTAACTAATACCAATTAACAATCAAATTAATAATTATCAAATCTAAATTAATTAACACAATTAACATTATAAAATAACTTTTAATAAATATTATTTTTAAATTATTATAACATTTCCTTAAAATTAAATTAATTCCCACCCTACTCCCCTATCAACCCTCAACCCGCTCCTAAAAAACGTACACAATTAATATATTAACAAAATAATTTTTAATAATTAATATCTTTTTAATTACTAATTCATTTTTTTAACATAATTAACATAATTACCAATTAATTATTTATTGTTATTAGTCAAATTATAATTAATTAATAATAAATTAATCAACGTAATTAACAATATAAATGATTAAATATTAAGGGGCACATTACGATGGCGGGCGGAAGCACCACCGACGTGCTGGCGGATGCAAAAACCACCAGTTACCGCCGGCACGCAGCAGTCCACACGCCCGCCCAATTACGATGCGAAAAGTAGGCCAAACACCGCCGGCAAGCCAGCAACACCGTCCGCCATCAAAGTGCGCCCGTACATGTAGCGGCGCAGCCCAACTGACACACACCGTCCGACCAAACACGTCCCGCCCGGCGCATAAATTACGATGCCGCAAACAAACGGCTCCCACGGCCAAGAGATACCGTACGACAAACCGAAGCGGTAACACGGACGCCGAGCACGGACAACGAAGAAGCGGCTCCCCCGAGCATGAATCCAGCACTGCAGGCCGTCCCCATGCTCCTGCTGATGCACCACCAAGGACGCAACGTACCGCGGAGACGCAGGTAGGCACACACACAACAAGTGCACGCAAACAGCGCACACAGTGCAAGGGCGGAAAAAGCGGACAACCCCCACCAGCGCGTGTACACTACACATCCACCATCGCATCCACATATGACACACAGGCCAAATCGTAACATCGCAGAACACATGTGTACACACCACCTGGGACTAGGAACCAACCACCCCGTCACGGCCCCAAAGCGCCGATGACGCCGCCACACATGCGCACAACGCAGAGGCCAACCGCAGCGCCATGCATGCGTCGCACACAGACACAGGGACACAACCAAGCAGCACACACATCAGCCCCACCCCGAACGCACATGACACGTGACAGGCCGGCCACAGACATGTCCTCAACGCCCAATTCACGGACAACACCCAACGCCACACAACCGACGCACACATATCAGTGAAGACACGCAACAGCAGGACACACCCCAGTGTAACAAACATGGCGTAGCACACAGCGGCGGCAACACCAACTAGGAGAAGCAGGGCCCCTTCGGGAAGAGGAACGCCAGTACCACACAGAAACACCCATACCACCCTGCACATATGAACAAGACATATAAAACGGAACACCAAAGAGCCCGGGGACCGACAACAGGTGGCCCAAGAATAACATTCACACACAAGGCCCAACGCAGAGCGGAAAGGCAGCCTGCCGCCCACACAAGGGAGAGCAGACAGCACTGAATGACCTTCCATTCCAACTCCGAAACCACAGCCCTACGACAGAAGCCGGTGAATACAGCCATTGTCCAAGAATAGACCAACACAGGCATGCCGAGGAGACCGACCACAGGGCAGATAGCGCATATCACAGAAGCACACAACGGACGGGGAAGAAAGAAGAAAACACTCCCCCATGTCGGCCACATGCAAGTTAATTGGAAGGAGTCACACAGCACTGACCTTGAACTGTCTGAGAAGCATGTGGGAAGAGGGCCCGTGTCCTCCAAACAAGCCAACAGAACACAAGTCCTGTCTCCCTACGACTACACAGAGCTCACAGCAACCCCAGAGCGTGCACATTGCAGACTGCACACACAGCCGGAGCACGCCACCTCAACGAACCGCTGCGAAATGGCAACCGCAACACACCTACCCAACTACGCCGAACAGCTCAAGCTGTACAAAACCAACCTGTGCCATACATTGGGATGCGATCTCCTGTCCCTGCTGAACGTAAGTTACCGACTGACTTACCGCATCACATTGTTCAGCTGCGTCATGCCCGTCTTCTACTGTCGGAGGTGTCCCTACCAGCATCCCGTCGAGATATGCCTCTCCAACCCGGCATGTCTGAAGGCGGACCTGCTACCACTACTCCTCCCTCTGGACGCACACGACAGGGCCTGCTCTGCCTATGGGGGCATGGCGTATGTGGCCAACATCGCACCCGCACTGAAATGGGACCACTGTGCCTCCACACGACGGATCATCGATAACAGCTACATCGAATGTCACCCAGCATGCCCCATCATGGTCCTCCAAGGGACAACCTACGAACAACACCTTGACAGCCACCATCCGCTTCATTGGCTGGCAAACATGTACACCACCAATGACATGGAAGCCCTGCTGGACGGCATCGCATACCTGACAACCTGTAAATACGTCGGACCACAACGCAGGTTCCCCGAGTGACCTATGATGTCCAACCCCGCACCCATGCTTAGCTTCCGCACGGACTGGCCAGTCACCACCACAACAGCCATACCAAACGACCGGCAACTGTAACCACACCATCAACGACATCGCCATGACATCGGATATGACCGGGACATGCACACTGTTCCCCATCACATCCAGGAACACCGCATGCATCGTGGGAGGCAGTGGCATGGGCTCTGTGTATCGCACCCACATGGACGGAACTGCACGAACAACCAGGACACGACATGGATCCAGCGCCCATGGACACACACACCGCTCAGTGGACATGAATAGGTCGCCTGGAGTCTGTGGGTGCTGCACCCCTCCCACCCCCGCCCCGGGAATCCCATACCAGGACCTTTGCATGGACGACAAGTGCATACAACAACAACACGACCCCAGTGACTGTGACATGTCCAGTAACCACCACAGTGCAACAACAAGTGGCACGCCGCTGCATGCACGCAAGCACATGCCCTGATGTCATCTCACATGCACGCGTGCATGAGGAACAACCGCAGCAAACCTGTCACATGGAACTGAGATGGACTGTGCCCATGATGCCAAGCGGTCTGGTAGGCTACATGTATACCGTCTGTGTCAAAGTCCGCAGCTCCGCAGCTATACGTAAATGTACATTAGCACAGCCTTGGCCAAGCAGATGTCACTCTGAAGCCCACATCCCACATGCAACAGCCAATCACATGTAACCCCACACCCTATCCCATTTGCAATCATGCTCAGTATATCCTCAACATGTATCCCGCTGCCAGTAGTGTCCACTATACTGCATCACAGAGGACAGAAGACTCAATATAATGTTTGAAACCAAAACTGTCTCCGCTGACTCATTTCACAAGTACGAATGAGAGAGGATGAGAGTATGTGAAGTACACGGCAGTCGTGACATGACCATGTAGTCCACTGGTATTGGATGTCAACGCAAATGAGTAGCACTACTGTGGAAGACACACATGTGTCGTGTGAAGTCGTATGGACGCAGTGCTCAGGTGGGTGGGTGCGACGGGTAGATGCGCACATGCCAAGTTGGAGCACGCCGTGTTGGGAGGGGTCATGAACAGTACACCACCGCTTCCCTGGGCATTGTGAGAGGACACCTGTCGGGGGGAGTGAACACGTGTGTGCACAGCAGCCGGGCACACGTACAAAGCGGTACCAGGCGCACCTCAGCCCACCCTCTGTGGACAAGCTGGATCCTGTTGTGCGCCCGCCATGCCCCTGACAAGGCACACACAGCCCCAGTCGACCAGGTGTAACCCCAACATAGTCAATCCGCACAGGCGATACAGGGCACGGGATGGCAGTGGAGCATGGTGTGTGAGAGGTCTCCTCGCGCTCCTCCTGGTCATATCACGCAGGCAATAGAACCTCAACGTCTAGCATGGCACAAGTCAGATGGAAGTGTAGGGGGACGCACCACAGCACGAGCAGCACTGACGTCACGGGAGGTGGCTCGCACCATCCCATCCATTGCCCATCATACCAACCACGCCACATGCCATTGCGACTAAGTGCAAGCGCGTGCGCCACCACCCCCGAGCCCTCCCCAGAGAGGCCAAAGAGTGAATGTGTGGGCCATCAGCCACAGACGGACGCGGCCTGGCCGCAAGGGCAGCCACAGCCACTGGGTGTCGCAGGTGGCGGATCCGGAAGGCGAAGACTGTGATGCATAGTCCATGCAGGCCGGGTCACCATTTGGGGCACCACGCAGGTGGACGGCGTCCCGCGACACATCATACCCTGAGACAGCCCACTCGTGCAACTGGACCCACACATACACTCCTTGCCCTCTCTGGTGCGAGCTTGGGGCTGCCTGTGCAAGCGCTAGCCTCGCAGGTGAGCATGCATATTGGGGGAGCGAGGGGAGGACATGAGGGCTGGGGCGAAGATGACTGTATCACTGTCAGTTAGTACAAGGGATGACCCAGATGTGGAAAGGAAGAGACGTGTCCCGTGTGTACTGCAACTAGTCGCCAATACAACTACCCCCCCATGTCCGGAATGTAAGCCCGCACCTAGGCCCGCCCATCCGCCACATCGAACATACCACCAGCACGACAACCTTCCCATTCGAAACACTGACTGGGGGTGGCGACCAGTGTACAATCATGTGTAGCCTACCCACGCGTACATGTGGGCCCTCCATGATCCATGTCACCTGCGGCAAAGTCATGACATGCGCAATGAGGGAAGTGAGGAGAGCTGCCCGCCCCACGCGCAGAAGGTGCATCAGCTCCACAGACCCAGCAGCGAGTCCAGCAGGGGTCACATGTGCAGGGGCAGCTGTGCCTGGTGTGAAGGCACATGCATATAGACAGCACATCGACCAATGTGTAGTCTGCCCACATCTACAGTCCATCATCATGCGGACATAGGAATTGAACACAGGGCAACACATCTTAGTGGGTGCACCCACCGTGACCAACAATGCGCAATCATCGACGTACCCGCCCTGTGCATGGCCCCCCACCCAACGGCGGCACATCCAGTGCCACCATCCCACACACACAAGCCTTCCACGGAACATGCTGTGTCCAATGGTCAGTACAGAGTCAGCGCCCATCTGGTGGATCCTGAACAGGAGACACATGCACACACATGCCAGCTCCCACTATGTACGACTGCCACCTGGCACGTGCAATGTAACCTCTCACCTGTGACGTGTGACTGCAAGCACACAGCCGTCTTGGCATGGGGCTGTCAATGTGGACACCTGTCAATGTTTCGGGAGGTGTGATCCGTACAGTGCTGTACATAGGGTGCAGTGCTGACACCTACTACTGTCTCATATCCCCTCGTGCCACAGGTCCCACTTGTTTTGGCCGCTCAGCCTGTGCCCACATCGTCGTCGTCGTGTGCCATACTCATCCAGCCGCGGAAGCAGTTCCATGCTCAGCAGACATTCATGTTGCCGTGGCGTTGCCGCTTGACGGATATGCAGTCAGTCCCCATCAGCACGCCCCGCAAGTCATTGGGGCCTGGATCCCCATGTGCATGCACATGGCAGTGGTTTGTATCACTAGCCATTGCCATTGTTGGGAGACCTGTGTAAGTGTATTGTGGCCGTGCCGTCCCAGCTTGACAGCTGGGCTGTGGCTCCTGTGCTTACTCAGTCATGTCAGTGATGTGTATGCGAAATTGCTATGTGTCGTGTTGCTTTGACATGTGTCCTCTGCCATTGTCCCTAGGCGGAGACCGAACATTGACCGCCCATACCAATTGCTGGCGGACATGGACGATACAGAGGTTATTAGGAAGTTTCGGCTGGACAGGCCAACCCTGCATCGACTGTGTGCCATGTTAGAACCCCATCTCCGTCCCCGCAGGGTGTATCCGACTGCTGTCACCCCCACGGCTAAGGTGATGGCCGCCATGCATTTCTTCGCCACTGGGTCATTCCAGCACACAGTGGGCATTGGAGGAGGGATGTCCCAGCCCATGTTCAGCAAGGTGCTGAGGGATGTACTGGCAGCCATGATGCTGTACCGGAACAGGTACATCCGCTTCCCCAGGGCTCGTGAATTGGCGGCAGTGAAGGGTGCATTCTATGCCCTTGGCAGAATCCCACACGTCGTTGGAGCCATTGACTGCACACATGTCGGCCTTGTTCCACCACAGGCCACTGAGCACCTGTACCGCAACAGGAAGCACACGCACTCCCTGAATGTGCAAGTGGTGTGCCTTGCGGACATGGTGATCACCCACGTGTGTGCAAAGTTCCCAGGCTCGGCCCATGACGCACACATAATGCGCAACAGCATCTTGCCACGACTGATGTCCAATATGCAACAGGATCGTGCCTGTATTGTCGGTGAGTATGTGGAGTGGTGTAGCGTGCTGGCTGTGCGATGCTGTCCCCTGTCCAGTTGGATTAGCAACGGTTCTCTGTGTCCCTCACACCCAGGTGACTCTGCGTATCCGAATGGGGCATGGCTGCTCAGTCCATTGAGGAATCCTCGCACCCCAGCAGACGATCGCTACAATGAGGCACATGGGAGGACCAGACGTGTGGTCGAGCGTACCTTTGGCCTCCTCAAGTCCAGGTTCAGGTGCCTGGACCGCACCGGGGGTGCGCTGGCGTACTCCCCACAGAAGGTGTGCCGGATAGTGGTGGCGTGCTGCATGCTGCACAATCTGGCCATTCGGAAGCAGATCCCCCTCATCGTGGATGACGGAGATCAACCAGGGCCCCAGCCCGCAGACCAGGACAGCTCGAGTGAGGAGGACAGCGGAGAGGAGGAAGCTGGTAATGTGCGGCAGCAGCTCATCGCCCGCTACTTCACTTGACGGTGAGTGTCCATGTACGACGGCTGATGTGGCTGTATCTGTGCAGGTGTGTGTGTGCTGTGTCAGGGTGGCCGTTTGTTCACTGCGTGCTGTGTGTCAACGCTCCATGGCCAGGGTAGTATGCCACTGTTGGTGGCTGTGGCATTGTGCCCTATTGCTCTGTGCGATGTGTGTACATTGCTTGTAGTTGTTGACATGTACTGTGTGATGGGTGTGTGACACACTCATTGAATGTGCTCCTGTTCTGTCTCCCACCCCTAGGTCCCTACAGGCCCTCCGGATTCAAATGCCATGCCACGCATCAGGTGCCTTTCCGCCCAAGGTGGCCGTTGTATTCCGTACAAATAAGACACAGGGCACAAACAGCAGTTAGTGAAAAAGGTGCATTTATTACAAACTGTGACATGTGATTGTGTGTAAGGTGATGACAAAAGTGGTGCGTGCAGTGACAATGAGCTGTCGGTCATGGCTGCGTGATGATCAGGGTGTACCCACTGGTTCTATGTCCATAGTCCAACACACACATGCCATCCAGATGGCTGTGTGGAGTGGGATCGTAGTCCAAGTCAATGCAGTGGCTGGTCAAGGAAGGCTGGCGGAAGGCTGGCTGGCTGCCTCACTTGCGACTGGAGCGTGCGAAGTCCTCCCGGGAGATCTGTTTCCTCTTCGGACGGCCCCTTCCACGTTTGCGAGGGGGGTGCCTGCTTGCGACATGCTGGTGGTTGAGGTGTGATCACTGGCTGTGGACGCAGGGGAACTGGACACTGCTGCTCCACCCTGCGCCCCGGCAGGTGGTGGCGGAGGGGGAGCTGCTGTCCCTGGCTGTGACCTCACCGCCACCACCAGCTGTCCCATGAGGTCCACGATTTGGCCCATACGGGCGTCCATGGACCTCAGCACCCCCAGCACCTCACGCGTGTCTGAAGCAGACCGGACCCATTGTCCTTGGGCCTCTTCATAGGCCCCAAGGACTCTGGCCATGTGAGGCAGGGCATGGCTCCCAGGGGAGGCTGGCGTTTCCCTGACCCTGCTCCTCCTACCAGTCCTGCTGCCACCGGCCTGCCCACTAGCCACATTGCTCACCACGGTCCTCGCTGTGGCTCCCAGGGTGGATCCAGTCGTCCGGGCCACCACCTGCGCTGGGGCTGGTGCCAGCGAAGACGTGGCGGTGGTGGCGGCGGTGGTGGTCGGTGCGGCGATGGTGGCGGTTGCGGCAGTGGTAGTGGCCACAATGACCGTGGGTGTGGCCGCAACGACAGTGGCAGCAGGGGGCTGTGAATGTTCAGCAGCCCTGGATGATGGGTTGGTGGGTAGGAGGGGTCCTGGGGAGCGGCTGGGCCCTGCCACACCAGATGGGCCTGCTTGGTTGTCCGTGTCCGAAGAGGAGGACAGATCCTCCAGATCCGTGTGTCCTCGTTGGGGGCTTGTAGGCTGGCTGTGCTGGCTGCTGGCTCCATCCCCAGCATCCAGCAGTTCGTCACCTGTGGAGAGAATGAGATTTGTTATTGTGTTGCACCTGGCGAAGTATGTATTTGTCGTCTGACATTGACAGTTCGTGCAATCTCGTACATGGGTTTCCCGGAGGCGTGTGTGTGGCTGTAGCATCTGTAGTTGTGTGTGCTTGGCAATGGGACTGTGTGCTGTGCACATGTGGCATGGGACGGATTGGCCATGCCGATGGGTGTGTTGCTGTGCCCCTACTTATTGTGACTCTGGTGTATGCGGGCTCCTGGCCCATCCTGGGTCTGGTTTGTACTTTGCTTTTGGGGTTCAAATGGAACGCTCAGGAACGCATATGGCAACATGGGGGCTATGCCCCAGATTCGCATTTGGGAGGGGATATGCTTTTGGGGTTCAAATGGAACGCTTAGGAACGCATATGGCAACATGGGGGCCATGCCCCAGAATCGCATTTGGGAGGGGATATGCTTTTGGGGTTCAAATGGAACGCTTAGGAACGCATATGGCAACATGGGGGCCATGCCCCAGATTCGCATTTGGGATGGAATATGCTTTTGGGGTTCAAATGGAACGCTTAGGAACGCATATGGCAACATGGGGGCCATGCCCCAGATTCGCATTTGGGATGGAATATGCTTTTGGGGTTCAAATGGAACGCTTAGGAACGCATATGGCAACATGGGGGCCATGCCCCAGATTCGCATTTGGGATGGAATATGCTTTTGGGGTTCAAATGGAACGCTTAGGAACGCATATGGCAACATGGGGGCCATGCCCCAGATTCGCATTTGGGAGGGAATATGCTTTTGGGGTACATGCTGTGAGCCATGGGTGCCGAACGTGACATGTGTTGTGGCAGCATGACAGTGCATGGTTTGAGGTGTGTGCATGCTTGACATGGCCTGCATATTTGCTGTCTGTTGTGATTACTGGACATGGCATTGGACGCATCGTTATGAGTGAGTGATGGTTGTGTGCCAGCCAACGTATTGCAGTTGTCCCATCTCCTTGGTGTGCGTGCTGCCCTGTGCCATGTGCATCACTGCAGTGCTCGGGGGGTGTGGCCCATGTTGTGTGTTGTTGCTCACAGTGTGTCGTGCACTTCATTGACTTCTGGCACATGGTTGGTCATGGGCATGTATCTTAGCGTGACTGCTGTATGTGTGGCAGCTGTGCGGATGACATGCCTTTCATGAGACTGGGGCTGACGGATGGGATGGATGGTATGTTGTTTGTGCATGGTGTGTCTGTGTGTTTGATGGGTTCAGTGGTGTTCGTGTGCATTTATGTTGTTCCGCTCTGTTGCGTCTAGTGTTGTTTGTCTTACATAGGCGTAGTTGTGGGGTGTGTGGTTGACAGGCAGTAGGGGCTACATGGACAGGACTTCAATGGTGTTTCGGTTGTGTGTGATGAGTTGCACAGTGGCTGCCGTGTGGGACTATATTCAGTGTGGCTTGTGCATGCAGACGTGGCTCCTTGGGTGTTGCTATGTCTGTGATGGGTCATGTGGGGTGTGAGTCTGTTGTTCATGTCCGTGTGCACATTGTTCACTTGTTCGTGACGGTGGGCGGTGCTGCGTGTTCGTCTGCTACGTGACATGTCCCATGTGTTGGTCGTGTTATGGTCCTCATGCCTCCAGTAATCCAGCCCTGTCCAGTTTCCCACCTGCAAGTTGTTCGTGCGTGCACTGTACTGGATGCCACATGGCTCTAAGCGGGGGTGCTCCATGTTGCAGGTCTGTGGGGGTGGGAGGGTGTTGTGGGTCGTGGGGGTGGCTGGACACCCACTGACACCGATTGCTGTGGACCGTGATGTCTGCCTTTCGGCTGTCGTTGTGCACTGCGGTGGCTGACACGTGGCTGTGGGGTGTGGGGGATGCTCCTCCTTGCTGTGCTGTGGGACTGGGGCCTGGTGTGTGTTGTACTTGGGCTGTCCACCGTCCCACCCACTGCACTTTGTGTTCCTGCCACTTACCTGTTACTTGTCGGTTAGTGCAGCTGTGGCGGACACATGGGTGTGGTGGGTGCTCGTTGTGGCGCTTCTGGCATATTTGGGGACCTGTTGGTGGTTACGTGGCTGGCTTAGTGTACACATGTCCCCACGCATCTTACAGTTGTTCTGTTTGGGCTGTGTGTGGTAGTGTCTGTTGCATGTGTGTGTGATGTGTTGTGTATTGTGTGCTGGACATGGGGGTGTTTGTCCCTGGGAGCTGTGGCATGGTGGTAGTGCATGTGAGTACATAGCGGTGTGCTGGTATACATTAGTTTGTACTTACCAGCCTCCACTCCCCCTGCTAATCCGGCGAGGATCTCCGGATGGATTACGACTCGCACCTTCTCCTCCCACGCTTTGAAGGTCTTAAAGAGCGCGGGATTCCCTCCGCCAGTGACGGCAGCCAGCTCTCTGTTTTTGCCCTCCTTCTTCTTGACCAGGCTCTTTACGTCATTCCAACGTTTGTTAATCTCGACTCTGTTCCTGGGCAGGGTCCCGACTGCATTGACCTGGTCTACGATCCGGTTCCACATTCTGTTTCTGGTGGCTAGTGGTGTGTGCTGGACCATGTTCCCATAGATTTGTGGGTACACCTTGATGATCTCGTCGACCATGACCGTCAGCTCCATGGGCGTGAACTTGGGCATTCTTTGTGGTGCCATGATGTTTGTGGTGCTGGTGCGGTGTGTGTTGTGTAATGTGCAGGGGGTTTGTGGTGCCGGTGTTTGGTGGTGGTGGTGGTGGTGGTGGTGGTGGTGTGGTGGTGGTGGTGGTGGTGGTGGTAGTGATGTGTGCGTTTCTGTGGTGTGCTGCTGTCCTTGCTGTGTCACTGTGTCCTCTCCTCTCCTCTCTGGTTTGCAATGTAGCAAGGGGTTGTGGTCTGTGGGAGTGCTGCTTTTGTACTCACCTATGTGGGTGTGTCCTCATGGTCTGTTGTTTTCAGGTGTGTTGTGTCTGGGGTTCTGGCCTTTGTATTTTTTGTTTGTCCGGGGGGTGTTTTCGGGATGTGTACTGTGCTTGTGTATTTGTGCGTGCCTTGCTGTGTGGACTTGTTGGCCATGTTGTGTGCTATTGGTTTTGTGTGCGGATGGTTTCTGTGCAGGTACGTTGGCGCCATGGCTTCTGCCGTGTCGATTCTCATCGGCGTTGTTTGCGCTGGCGGGCGGTATATTTGTGGTTTTTCCGCGCTCATGTCGGTGCGATCGTAATTTCACGTGCGGTGTGTCGGCCGTGAGGGCGGGCGGTTTTGTGTTGTCGTGCGTGTTTCCGTCCGTGGCGGGCGGTTTGTCTCCGACTCGGACGTTGGCGGGCGGTATTTTGTGTGCTTTTTCGCCGATGGCGGTATTCGGTTTGTGTAATCGTAATGGCGTGGTCGGTGTTCAGGCGGTGTGTGCGGGCGGATTTTTGCCGCTTCCATGCCTGGCGGAATTATTTACGCCGGGTATCGTAATGGGCCCCTAAATTATTAATTAATAAAATATTTAATTAATTAATTTAAATTAAATTACTTCCCACCCTATTCCCCTATAAACCCACAACCCGCTACAGATTTAAATTACACAAAAATTAATTAACATATAATTAATTAATTTTAATTAATTTATAAAAATATATATTATAATTAAATTACTTCCCACCCTATTCCCCTATAAACCCACAACCCGCTACAGAAGTAATATACGCAAAAATTAATTTACATAAATTTCATAACTTTAAAAAAATTAAACATACATTACAAAAATATTATACATTTTTAACTCATATACTAACATACAAACCACTTACAAAAAATTCGATATTATTAAAAATTCGATATTTTTTAATGCCTATATTATGTACTTCTATATTTTGGCAATCGATATTACTTACCTACATTTCGATATTATTAACCACTATATTATGTATATTCGATATTATGTCCATTCTATATTTTGTATTCGATATTCTGTCCATTCTATATATTTTTTTCGATATTATGTCTATTTACCATTTCAGACATCATCAACACAGGAAGGTCAAAGATGTCTCATGCGTGATGCTATTTAATGATTTTGGGAGGGGTGGGTGTTTGTCAAGTGGTGCCATCAGCATCCAAGTGTTTCCATATCAGGTATCATTGACCTGACCAGTGTCAGCCCTAATGTTGTTGCCATGGTTGCAGGTTACATCTTAGAACTGATGTCTGACCTGACCTATTTAGACACATGACTGTAGGTCTGTAAATTGGCTATCATAGTACCGTTGTCATCCTTGTGTGTGCAGTGTGGCTCACAGACTTGTGACTCATGGGATGGTGTGGGTGGGGCTTAAGTCATGGCCACTTGAGCACTCAGGATGCTATGAGTTAGTGGTCTATAAACTTGCCCCATGGGTTGTGTTAAGCCAAATTATACAGATAACAGCATCCCACATCAACCTTTACTTGCCTATCAGCAGCATGGCATCCCACTACTGTTTTGGAAGACACATTTACAGCAGCTGCAATAATGCACTGATGGTGTAGATGGTAATGAGTACAGTTCTGTCTGAGCTGGTTTTATTTCAGACATTTTGTACACGCAAATATGTATTTGTGATGGACAGACAATTTAAGGTGGACGCTAAAGAGCAATAAGTGTGTACAGGGTGAATATGTTTACCCCTAAGTGTTGACGTGATTGTATGGGATCAATGTGTCTTGAAATTTGTAATGTGGCAACAGTTATGTGTTGAACCTTTTGAGCAAGTCAGCCTAGGTCACTCTAAGTGGCAGTGCTTACTGTGTTTGTATTGAGGATGTGTGTACATATGCATCACTGGCGTTAAGGGTGTGGGTACTGATTTGCATCACTGAGTGTGCTCTGGAGAAATAGATGTGCCCTGTGTGTCAGCAGTCAGCCCAACATAGGTATGTCAGACAACAGACAATGCCTTTGGCAAACATTCCCTGTCCTTGTGGAGGCTACTCTCACATTCCAGCATATATGCTTTTTGATGCCTTTTGTCCTTCAAGGCTTGCACTGACATTGACAGATGAATGCCTTAAGATTTCTTGTGTTACAGCAAACAAATGATGGACGGAATGCTGACAATGCAAACATTCTCCCCCAGTCAAAAGATCTGGGTTAAATCCATCGTTCTTTTGCCCACTACGCCACCCCAGTTTGCACCCAGCCATATGCAAATCAGTCTTGACCCTGTGCCCCATGGGAACAGTCCAGACTGAACTGCCAGATCTTTTGACTGGGGGAGAATGTTTGCATTATCAGCATTCCGTCCATCATTTGTTTGCTGTAACACTTTTCGCCCTAAGTGGGATGGGTATGCCCAGATGTGGGTCCCTTGCTCACTGTGCCACTGGATTCAAGCTAGCCTGGCTGAAGAAGGGTGACATACCCTGAAACCGGTCCCAGGATGCTTGTTTCCGGTCCAGGGAGGACCTGGCCTGGCAGTTCGGTCTGAACTGTTCCCATGGGGCACAGGGTCAAGACTGATTTGCATATGGCTGGGTCCAAACTGGGGAGGCATAGTGGAGAAAAGAACGATGGATTTAACCCAGATCTTTTGACTGGGGAGAATGTTTGCATTGTCAGCATTCCGTCCATCATTTGTTTGCTGTAACACTTTTCGCCCTAAGTGGGATGGGTATGCCCAGACGTGGGTCCCTTGCTCACTGTGCCACTGGATTCAAGCTAGCCTGGCTGAAGAAGGGTGACATACCCTGAAACCGGTCCCAGGATTCTTGTTTCCGGTCCAGGGAGGACCTGGCCTGGCAGTTCGGTCTGGACTGTTCCCATGGGGTCTCTACAATTAAAGTATGCAGTTCCTAATATTCACAGCAGGTGGTTATAATCAATCAAAGGCTCCACACAATGGTATAGAGCAAGACTTAGGAGGAGAATCTCCTCCTATTGGAAAAAGACCCTCACACACCCAGCCAGCTAGGTGTCTTGCTTCATCATCGGGTCTGCTCCTTATCGGGTTGGCGCTGCAATACCCGATCGGCGCCCGAGATGGGGCCTTCTTGGCGGAGATCTTTATTCCTTATGCCATAGGGTGTAGTGCGTGTGAGGGCCCTAAAAGTAGTGTAGGTGCTAATGATAGGTGAATAATTGGAATCTAAAATAGGAAATGGTGGTCCACTCAAAATAATTTTAATGAAACGTGGCCATCACCCTAATTAAAAATGAAAATGCGTATCTTACTCAAAAATTGTGAGATTATACGCTTATAATATAGGTCAACATGTTTCTTGCCTTTATTCTTAATAGATGGCAATTCCTCAGGACCAAAAAATAGGATCTACCTCACACTTTTCGGTGGTGGTCTAAAACTACAAAAAGTGAAGTAATAACCACTCGTACAGCACCCTCAAAAGTGATACCTGTAGATCTAAAAACCAACCTGCAATGAAACAGAGTAATGAACATAAGTTTAGTCATATTAAAAATATACGGGTAATTCAAGGACCCAGTGCCTCAATCAAAACCCATAGTGCAGCCAAAGCATGCCGAACACAGGTGACTGATGGCATGCGAAAAGTCTGAACTACATTTGGTGAGGAAGAAGTAACAACATATTAAAAATGGCAGCTAAATGAGCATCGTTTTATAACTTTACCCAAATAGGGTCAAGGATGCACAGCATCAAAACTGGCTGGCGAGGACACTAAAGTGTAGTGTCCTGTGGGAATTAAAAACAGAGAACAAATGCTGGGCGATTAAACAGCCAGAAACAGCTACCTGTAGGTATATCAAGCACTGTACGAGTGGTTATTACTTCACTTTTTGTAGTAGGGTGATGGCCACGTTTCATTAAAATTATTTTGAGTGGACCACCATTTCCTATTTTAGATTCCAATTATTCACCTATCATTAGCACCTACACTACTTTTAGGGCCCTCACACGCACTACACCCTATGGCATAAGGAATAAAGATCTCCGCCAAGAAGGCCCCATCTCGGGCGCCGATCGGGTATTGCAGCGCCAACCCGATAAGGAGCAGACCCGATGATGAAGCAAGACACCTAGCTGGCTGGGTGTGTGAGGGTCTTTTCCAATAGGGAGGAGATTCTCCTCCTAAGTCTTGCTCTATACCATTGTGTGGAGCCTTTGATTGATTATAACCACCTGCTGTGAATATTAGGAACTGCATACTTTAATTGTAGAGATATTATGTTGGGCATGTATGCTGGACCTAAGAAAATAACGCCCTTGATTTCCCTCTCTTTGTTTAAACTGTTCCCATGGGGCACAGGGTCAAGACTGATTTGCATATGGCTGGGTCCAAACTGGGGTGGCATAGTGGGCAAAAGAACGATGGATTTAACCCAGATCTTTTGACTGGGGGAGAATGTTTGCATTGTCAGCATTCTATCCATCATTTGTTTGCTGTAACACATTAAGATTTCTTAGCACATGCAGGGCCCTAGACTGAGATTGCCCAGACAGGCCATTGTGCCTTGAACCTTGTTCACAATTGGACATAGGGCTTACTTACTTTTAAACATTGAGGGCCTCATTTATGAGAAGTGTTGCATCGCTGCGTGAAAGCAGCGATGCAACACTTCTCAGTGCGCCCTCCTTGCGACACCAATGATGTGTCATATTTACAGTATGACGCATCATGTTGCAAGGAATGACAGATACGTCAGCATTACTGACGTATCTGTTGGTGCAAAAGTGGCGCATTGCTGGAGTTGTGTTGGAAGTGTGATGCAACTCCAGCAATGTTCCTTTTACATGGGGCAAGCCCCATGTGAAAGGGCCTGCGTCACCCTTACGCCTGCCATGAGGCAGGCGTAAGGTTTTGACGCATTGGCGTCCTAGAAGTGGCGCAGCGAAATCTCATAGATTTCACTGCGCCACTCCTACGACCCTTTCTTGCAGGGAAACGCCCACCCTGCATACATTGTACCTGATGCAGGTATAATGTATGCAGGGGTTTACGAAGTGACGCATCTGCCTAGATGCATCACTTCGTACATATGGCGCAACATGGCGCATTATTTATGCCGCCACTGCGTCACTGAAAGTGACGCAACGGCGGCGTACAGGTGACATAAATAAGGCCCTCAACATCTGACACCTATGATGTCCACTGATGTGCCTATCACAGTTGCACCATCTGACAATGGACAGCAGTGTTCATGATGAATGGAGGTGTAACATAGGTGTGCAGTCCACTTACAGCTCTGGTATGCTTTGGGATTGAGAAGCCACTGATCCAAAGTCGGTGATATGCATGACAAGGAGATGTTAGTGTATGCATGTAAGGTAATTTCCCATTTTGTATGTTACTGTTTTTTTGTGGTGGTTAAGGACTTCCATCCTAACTTCAGAGGGACGCTACACCATTGGCTGTGTAGCTCTTTTGCAAGTAAGCCTGTAGGTGTGGGTACCCAAAATTGAATGTGAGATGCATTTGATTAGCACTGTCAATGGTATTTTCCATTGTCAGCACATCATATTGCATTGATAGAGACACGACATGTGTCTATAAATCAAGTTGACATGTCAAAGGTTGTTCAGATGCGGCCAGGACTTGTACAAGTAATTTCATGTTCTGATGTGTTTCATTCTGTTTTTGATAGTTGTCTGCATATTTGTGCCAAGGCCACTGTATTAAACATATTTCTCCATATGTTACAGCATCTACTGAGGGAAGGAGAGGGCCATGGCACCGTTGGGGAAGCAGCTGGCATGAGTGGTCCCTGGGATTCCAGTGACACGGAGGGAACCAGTGCCTCGGAGGGGGACAGGAGTGCCCTGGAGAAGACAGGAGCAGAAACTCCATGCTCAATATCTTCACACTCCAGCGGCGACTCCATGGTGTTGGTGGACACAGGAAGTTCTACTTCTGCATCTCCGTCCACCAAACCACGTACTGTGTTCACCCTCCCTGCTGCTCCCCAAACTGCTATCCAGGCCCGATCCCCTAAGAAGGGTAGAGTCTCCTTCCCCCCAGGCACCGCAGCCCCTGCCCCTGTCTCCCCTGCTGCCCTCAGTGTGGAGGCCATAGACGTCCTGTGGCAGATCTCTGTGGGTCAGACTGCAGGCCTAAATGCCCTCCAGGATCATGGCAACAAGTTGTCACAAGTTTTAGCGTTCCTGGAGGGCATTCATTCGAACAATGCTGGCCTGCAGAGATGTGCCCAGTCTCTGGCCTCCCCAGTGACAGCAGCCACCCAGAGCTACCAAACTCCCATCCCAGCTCCTGTCCCTTCCCCCTCCACACTCTCAGTGCCCCCACCTGACCAGAATACACGCATACCAGAACACACATGCACCCAGACATCCACACGCAGCACACATCAACACCACTCCCAAAAACACAGACACACCACACCCTCAAAGACATGCAAAACACCCCCCAGCACATATGACACCACACCCACAACACCATCACAGGACACTCAGAGACATACCTGCCGTAAACATGCATCCACATCTCACACCTCAGACTCCTCACCCTCCAAAAGCCCTCCCCTTACCACACCTTCTCCCACATCTCAGATAAAACTTACCCTGCTTGCACTGGAACTGTGGCATACCACTGCTGATCCCCCTACCAGAGTGATGAGGGCTGGCTTGCACCGCAAAACTCTACCTCCAACTCCCAGGGCCACCCCTGAGAAGGGTGGCCCCAGCACACATGTGGAGGTATTCCGTTCAAAACAGGGAAGAAAGGGCAAAAGAAGGAGCCAGGATGATCACACAGAAAATCAGAAAAACGTGTGAGGTCAGAGCCCACACCCCATTTCCTGAGAAGAAGGTGGCTCAGGTGGCCACATCACTTACCATTCCTGTTAAAGCCCTGCAGGGCTATTGCATTCCCAGAAGGGTCAGGCCTAACCCTCCCCATTCAGAGACAAGCCACCCCCTCCCCAAGCCAACCCTCCCCCTCCCAGAGCCACTACTCCACCTCCACAAGCCAGCCCTCCCCAAGCCACTACTCCCCCAGGCCCTGCCAGCCCACCCCGAGACACTACTCACACTACCACTGCCAGCCCTCTCCCTCCCAAGCCACTACTACCCAGGCCTTGCCAGCCCACCCAAGACACTACCACACTACCACTGCCAGCCCTCTCCCTCCCAGGTCCAGTGCACCCACTACACCATCCAGCACTCCCCTTCCCAGTTCCAGTCCTCCCCAAGTTTGAGCCAGCCTCCCACTTTACACCCATATCTTCCTGAACGGTACCTGGAGTGCCCATTTGATGCCCCTTTCCTAGGGAGGTTTATCCTGGCAGTGATCTGCATGGCAAGTTATCAAGCACACATGTGCTTTGTTGGATTTGGACTGGCACTTTGCCTTGACGTTTTTGTACTCTGTCAGAGAGATGTTTGTGTTGAATACTGAATATTATTTTGTGTATGACCCTTGTGGCTGTGCTTGCTAATGATGCTGGACAATGTTGGTGTATATGTTGTCAACATTTGGTACCAATGTCACTGTGGCATGTAAGTCATTTACAGGTGTGGAGGACCCCAGAAAGTTGAGCAGGTAATGTGATTCGTGGATCATAGGGTAAGTGGGTACATGATACATATCTGTTATGGGCAACTCTTGGCCCCTACATTGGCTTGTGTGGGCTCAGCTTGGAAACCCATCAGAGATTTGCTTCCTCTACATCAAGAGCTGCAATTTGTCCTTACTGTGTGGCTTGCGTGGTGGACAGGGTGCATAATATGTGAATGGATAGTTTCATGTGTAACCACCTTGTTAGGTGGACAGTTCTCTTGGATGTGTAGTGTTTCACAGGCACATGTGTACATTTCCATATTTGGACTGGACAAGCTATGCATATTGATTGCGATGGGTACTGCAGATGTGCAAATGTGTACTGTGCACTTCAAGCACAAGCATTCACACATGTACATGACATTTGGTGACAGCATGATTAGTGCAAAAATCAGAGACATGCAACAGGTTGTGTGCACAAGGGAACATTGCTGCAGGTGCTATGTGCCGTGTGTTGGTGTACTAGTATCCAGCTACTTGTGGGCCACATCAACTGTGATTAGGGAGAGTGTGTTGATGTAATGTGTGAGACAATGGTTTCTGGACACCCCAAATTGTACGCCACTCCACTATATGCTGTTATGCTGTAACTGCCCCTACTATTTGACACTACAGTGTACACAAGAGCATTATCCACCACTACAATTTGTTATCCTCCACTATTTCATATGGCACTTTAAATCAATCCACTGTGCAACATTCCTCTCTATGCTACTCCACTCTACGCAATTCTACTGTATAGCATTCCAGTGTATGACACTCCACTACCCACAACTCCATTGTGTGCCACTATACTGTGGCACAATCCATTCTGACCTACTCCATTGTGCCCCTCACCAGTGTTTGGCACTCCAACGTATGCTATGGGACTCTTTCCGATTCCAGTGACAACAAATACATTGTAGTACACTTCACTTTGCAACACTGTGCTCTACGCTTATCCCTTGCATATGTAGTTGCTTATGTTGTCCAGCAATATGACATACGGAGTGTTGATGTGTTTGGTGAGCAAATCCCACCCATCCTGACATTTGTTGTGGATGAGTATGTGACATACGTGGGGATGCATTTGAGGTTGTGGCATGAGATGCAGACAGTGTCATTTAAGAGGATGTGCAGTGAGTGAGGACTGTGGTCTGCGGACTGTACAGAATGGGCATGTCGTGTGTGAGAAGGAGTTTGATTGGTTTGTGAAGGCCAGTCCATGTTGATTTTTGTGGGCACAGGGACACCAACTTACATGGATCACTGACAGAATATCGACGACAGCAATATCGAGGTACACAAATATCGATGTCAACAATATCGACATCCTATCTCTACAAGGGTAAGTACAAAAATATCGAAACTAAAATATCGTTGTTTAAAATATCGTTGTTCAAAATATAGTTTTTTAAAAATGTCTTAAAAATAATATAAAATAAATCAAATAATAAATAGAATTAATAAAAACATAGGGGCCCATTACGATGTCAGGCGGAAGCACGACCGCCGTGCTGACGGAGGCAAAAACCGCTAATTACCGTCCGCCAGCAACGGTCCACACGCCCGCCAAATTAGGATGTGATTAGTCAGGCAAACACCGCCCGCAAGCCTGCGGCGCCGCCCGCCATCAAAGTGCGCCAGTCTACGTAGCGGCGCGAGCCAATGGAGACACACCGTCCGACGAAATGACGTACCGCCCGGCGTACAAATTACGATGCCACAACCAAACAGCCCCACCGGCTAAGAGACACCGCACGAGATACCAAGGCGGAAACTCGACTTTTCCTGACGGAGACTAAAAGGCGGACCACCCAGAGATGAATCCTGCACTCCAGGCCATCCCCTTGCTCTACCTGATGCACCACCTAGGAGTGAACGCACCACGACGACGCAGGTAGGCAGACACACAACAAGGGTACGAAAACAATGCACACAGTGCAAGGGCGGGAAAACTGTACATGGCCCCCCAGACACCCCTGTGTGGACAGGACACATCCACCACTGTACCCACACATGTCCCACCTGTCAAAAATAAACAACTCGCAACATCCTGGGCACCCACGACCCGGGCCCAGGAAGTGACGTCCCCGTCACGGCACCGCAGCGTAGCGGCGATGACGCAGGTACACATGCGCACAACACAGTGGCCAACGACTGCGCCATAATTCGGCTGCACACAAACACCACAGGGCCACAACTACACACCCCACACACCAGCCCCACCCTGAAGGCACATGTCACGTGGCCTTCCTGCATCAGTCATGTCCCCAACCGACAACTCACAGTTGTCAACTTGACGTCACACAAGTGTCCCGAACAGGGGAGTAATGTGAATGCTAAATAGGACACACCCTTGTATGTAAAACATGGATAATCACACGGCGGCTACCACATAACAGCGCAGAATATCGACAATGTCCGGAAAAGGCACGCCAGTCTCAACAAGAAATACCAAAACCATCCTGCTCGCAATAACAACACATGCAATGTACAAAATAGAAAAACCCTGCTGCCTGAGAACAGGTGTGCACAATCACTACACCCACACAGAAGCCGAAATGTACAGCGGCAACGGAGTGTCCCGCCCACACACGGGAGAGCAGATAGCACTGAATGGCCTTCCATTCCTGCTCCGAAATAACATTGCAACAAATTATGCTGGAGAATGGAGCCATTGTACCAACAAGAAGCAAAACATAGCCATGCAGAGTAAAACGTCCACTGGCAGATAGCGCACAACATGAAAGAAAGATAACACCACAAAATGCAATAATACCACTCCTCCATGTGGACCAAATGAAAGTAATGTGGAAAGAGTCACACACCACTGGCCTTGACTATTCATAGAAGCATGTGGGATGAGGGACTGTGTCCTCCGCCCAAGCTATACCCCAAGTCCATCCGCCTTACATCCATTCCAGAATTCCCAGCATCGACGGAGGCTGCACTCTGCTGACTGCTCAGGCAGACGGAGCACGCCATCACATCACCCTGTAGCAAAATGGCTGTTGCACCACTGACCCTCAACTACGCCGGACAGATCAAGCTGTACAGTGACAGCATGCTACACATAGTGGGCTGCTCAAATCTGGCAATGCTGAATGTAAGTTACCGAGTAACTTACCGCATTGCAATGTTCAGCTGCGTCATCCCCGTATTCTACTGTCGGAGGTGTCCGTTCCACTGGCCTGTGGATTTATGTCTCTCCAACCCGGCATGTCCAAAGGCGGACTTGGTACACTTGTTTGCACCCCTGGACGACCACGACAGGATCTGTTCAGTGTATGGGGGCATGGCGTTTGTGGCTGCAATCGGGGACACACTGCAATGGGACCAGTGTGCCTCCACAGAACGTCTTCTGGATCACAGTTTCATCGAATGTCATCCAACATGTCCCATCAGGATTCTACAAGGGACAACTTACGACGAACACGTTGCCACCCACCACCCGCTTCATTGGATGACATCCATGTTCACCATCAATGGGATGGATACCCTGCTGGAAGGTATCGCATACACGTCAACTTGTCAATTCATGGGTCCCCGACTCAATATCCCCAATTGAACATAGATGTACAACACCGTACCCATGCTTGGCTTTCGCACGGAGTGGGCAGGTAGCTGTACAAGAACTATACCATATAATCTGCAACTAACACCTTACCATCAACTCCACTGCCATGACAACTGACATTTCCGGGACATGCACCCTGTTCCCCACCATATCCCGTGTCTCTGCATGAACAGGGGGAGGCAGAGGTATGGGACTTGTGTACAGTAACCACATGGGCAATACAGCACGAACAACTATGCCATAATATGTATCCTGCGCACCTGGACACATGCACCTGTCAGTGCACACTTATCTGTCTGCTGTAGTACGTGCGAACTGTCACCTCACCTTTGTCTGTACTTCCGTGCCAGGACTTTTGCATGGACAACTAATGCAACCCCCTACAACATGGCCCTAGTAACAGTGTCATGTTCAGTAGCCACCACATTGCAACAACTGGTGAGACGCTGCTGCATGCAGGTGGGCACATGCCCTGATGTCACCTCTGACGCAGGTGTGTCGGAGTCACTATTGTATTAAACCGGTACCATGGAACTGAGATGAACTGTCCCTATGATGCCAAGCTGTCTGGTAGGCTGAATGAATACTGTCTGTGTCAAAGCCCAGAGACCATCAGTAATCAGCAAATGTACTGTAGCATAGAAAGGGCAAGGCAGCTGTAACCCTGAAGCCTCCATTCCACAGTCAAAAACTAATTACATCTACCTGTACCCCCTTTCGTATGTGTAATCATGCTAAGTATATCCTCCACATGCATTTTGCTGCCAGTAGTGTCCACTATTCTGCATCACAGAGGAAGTAAGTCCAAATACATGCCTCGAAGCAAATATGTGACTCTGTTGAATAATTTCAAGAAGACAAGTACGAATGAGAGAGGATGAGAGTGTGTGAAGTACACGAGAGCCGTGAGATGACCATGTAGTCCAGTGACATTGGATGTCAATGCATATGAGTTGCCGCCACAGTGGACCTAGTGAAATACTACAGGTCGTGGGCCTTTGATTGTCAGACTCTGACGTGGCCCAACAGATCATCACATTAACACTGACAGGCTGGTCACTTCAAAGCACAGTCCTACATATGTGTATAATTACCTTCACAGTCTGACATCCCACTCATCAAGCAAAATTAGGACCCACGCAACAAGCATGCTACAGCAATGCATGTCAAAACACACACAGGAAATCAGTGTGGGTGGGCAGGTCCGCACAGTGAGTACGAACTGCTGAAACTCACATACATGCTTAATTAAACCAGGCACAATCTTGACAGTCACACACCCTGCAGACCCACAATGGCCAAAACATATTAAGTAGGAGCCATCCTGAACTGCAAGGACACACCCACACACTGCACACTGTGCAACATACAATACACACATGCGCTCACATTCACAGACCTGAACACGGATACAAACACCCACCATGCCCCTGGGTAACACATGTGTGTAATCGACATTGCCAGAGTGCACACACACACACCAACACCACCCCAAAGTCACACACTTCACACCACACACACCTACACTTCCCAAATGCACACTTTGAAAGTAACCCATGTGCCCAGGCTCAATGTCCATCACAAGATCAACATACACCTACACTGCTGGCCACCCAGAAAGTAAGCTCACACATACCCGCACACTATGCACATGCTACCTGTCATCCTGTGGCCAGACTCACACCCCGTGCTTTGCCTGCACGCAAACATGACACGTAGACATTTACCATGGAATTCCAGCAAATACATGCAGACAATCCGTGTCACTAAAAACTTCTTCATCACACACACAAGTGGCAGAGTCTGAAAGAAGTGAAGTCCCAGCCACGTGTAAAACACATTGGAATGTGACACCAGACATTGCAATTGTTGATGTACCATACAAGGCATGTGCCTCACTTAACTATGCACACACAGTAACAACTGCAATCAGCAACTACACAGACACAACCGACTACAGGAACAACAGCATCCAGTCACAGATTACATAGACAGGCGGCAAAATTGTTCAACACCAGGGACAGTGGCCAGTCCGATGTGCAGAGTAGTGACACGAAAAGCTGCGTATGCAATGTGTGTGAGTGTACCCTGACATGGCCACCAACACTGCCATGGCAGGCACAATAGCCATCACAGCCACCACTGTGTCACAGGTAGATGTGTGTGTGTCCCTACCATTCAAACAGGATGGCCCGTTCAACTCGGTGCTGTCTATGTGCTACGGGACAGTTGGAGGTCCGCCCCTGAGAGAGAAGCACAACTGTGGAAGACACACATGTGTCATGTGAAGCGGGAGTTCCGCTTGGGCCAGGTGGGTGGGTGGCACGGGTAGGTGCACACATGCATTGTTGAAACAGACTGTGTGGGGAGGATTCCGGAGGGCTATATTTCCACTGTGTTGGGTATTTGGAAAGCACACCTGTCTGGAGCTGAATGTGAACTCGTGTGGGCACAACAGGCGGGCACACGATCAATGCTGCATCAGGCGTAGACGTTAGCCCTCCCTCTGGGGACATGCTGGATACTGCTGTGCGTCTGCCAGGCCCTTGCCAAGGCACTCACATCCCCTGTCCACCAGGTGTACCCCCTACATTGTCCGCATGCACAGGCTACCCAGGGCACGGGATGGCAGTGGAGCTTGGTGGGTGGGAGCTCATGGCGCCCTTCTCCTGGTCACATCTCGCAGGCAACACATTCTCAGTGAGCAGCAGGGCACAAGTCCTAAATATGTAGTGGGGGACGCAGACGTCACGACAGGAAGTGACGTCACGAAAGGTGGCTTGCACCATCAGACATTCTGCCTCCCTTCGCCCACCACTTACATGCGATTGCAACAGAGAAGCCAGCGCGTGCCCAAGCAGCACCGAGCTCGCCCCAGAGGGGCCAAAGAGTGAATGTGTGTGTCCATTAGCACCAGTTCCCTGGCTCGTGGTAAAATCAGTGGTGGGACGCCGTCCACCCGCGTGGTACCCTGACTCGAGACCTGGTGTGCAGGCAAAGTGTCCTATTGGCTTTGCGAAATGTGTGAGATGCATGACACTCGTTGGCGGGGGATGGCTCGGAGGCCCGTCACCCTGAGGCCCATGTCCCACCACATGGGTCCCTTGTCAATGGCAGCGGTTGTAATGACTATGCGCGCAGGGGTGGGTCAACCCTACGTGTGGGATTGTGTTTGCGGCCTGGCCCGCTAGGGCAGACACAGCCTCTGTGTGTTGCATGTGGTGTATCCGGACTCCGGAGGCTGTCATGCATTGTCACTGTTGTCCAGGTATCGAGTCGGGGTACCACGCGGGTGTACGGCGTCCCACCACTTATATTACCGCGAGACAGATGATTGGGGCAAATGGACCCACACATTCACTCTTTGGCCTCTCTATGGCGAGATCGGAGCTGCTTGTGCACGCGCTGGCTTCTACGATGCAATCGCATATAAGGGGTGAGCGAGGGGAGGCAATGAGTCAGACGGTGCAAGCCACCTTCCGTGATGTCACTTCCTGTCGTGACGTCAGCGTCCCCCCACCCCTTATTTTAGGACTCGTGCCCTGCTGTTGTCAGATGTGCCACTGCCCAGGGGGGTGGAGAAAGGGTCAGGAATGTCAGCCTGATATTGGCCCAGTTGAAGGACCACCTTGACTGGGGGGGACAACCATTGGACAGTCTGTCGTAGCCCACCCACGCGTACATGTGGGCCCTCCATGTACTGTGTCACCTGCGGCAAAGTGATGTCATGGGCAATGACGTTATTGAGGAGAGCTGTCTGCCCCACGCAGAGATGGCGCATGAGCTCAACAGACCCAGCACTGAGGGCAGCAGGGCTCACATGTGCAGGGGCAGCTGTGCCTGGTGTGAAGGAAACTCTACCCTTCATCCCTGTGCCGACACGTGTTGCACCTGTGGAAGTAGATGGGAGGGCGTGCATTGGCCTCCGCATGGCTGAAGAGGAGCCAGAGTCCACGTCCCCTGTGTTAGCAAACATGGATGCATCACCTCGGTCCTCAGATGACTCAGAAATTGCCGTCTCAGCCTGTAATTCATCCAGCACACGTCTGGCGCCTCCGAGGCGCTGATCACATCTGACACACTCAGCACCTGTGCAGCTGCTACATCCGATGCCACACCACTGCTGACCGTCCCCTGTCCCTCAGCACCCATGTGAGATGCCACATGAGAGAGAGCGAGGTGGCCTCACTCATCTGGCATCAATTAAACAGACATGTGCAAGGGAAGCAGCACAGAACATCCACCAATCCACTTGTTGCACGATACCTGTGCAATTGCATACAGCCACCACATTCAACACGTAATGGCTGGCGTACAGTAACTGAAGCCGCTAATAAGTGGCACATGTGTTGTGCACATAGCACCACACCCGGCCTGTGTCACCGTGCGACCATAGTCCCAAATCGCGGTGTGCACACCCACTGTCCTGATGGGGCAAGGATGACCACTACGTAATTAGGCCAAAGACATACCTGCATGGAGCAGAATGGGAAACCACTCACACAGACTGCAACATGACGGGCCACAATGGCCATGAGCCCATGCCATCCACCTGTCATTGACACGAGCATAACTGCTGTTGCACAGTGTGCCGGATGTGTAAGCAACAGAGATATGAGCTGAGGCATCGCAAACATATGACCGAATGAAATCAGAGTAGGCACAGTGCCTCAAACATACATGTGAATTGCCAATCCAGGCCACTACAGGTTGTTCCTGAGGGCTACGACTCTGAGTGCATTGAGAATGCAGAGTGCTCAAATTACATCTTGACCCTCAGGAATCGCATATGCATGTCAGGTGCACACAGCACAGAGTACACTTACAACCCACTGCATACACAACATACATCGCATCACCAAGATTATGGTTAGGCTGTGGACACATGCTGCCTCTCACCGCAGAAGACACCATCCCACATTACTGTACACTTGCTTGCTGCTGATGCCCCTACGAACATACATCCGGCACAGGCTGTGTGACTGTCAAGATGCAGACCATTACTGGTGAAATGCAGCGCCGTGCTGACCTGACAATACGAGGGGGCATCCCCGATCCGTTCTCGCCACGTAGTAGCTCATCCGGCAGATGACGTCACACCCTTTGTGGAATTGGCTGCACTGTCGGTCACACATACACAGAGGCATCAACTTGGATGCAATGCCTCATCACAAGCCCTTGGGCTGGAGGACTTCAAACTGCAGGGATGGTACACAAGAGCCTTGGAATGTCACTCATGCACTTCTCAACATCACCCACATCCACCAATCACAGTGGCATGCTGCTGACCCATCCCAAATACTCAGAGACGTGCAACAGAGCCAGGAATTAATCGGACATGGCCCAACAGCATGTGTACACCACACGTGAATGCATGCTGCTGTGAGTGTGTACACAGTACCTGTCCATCCCATTCACATGCAGGTTGCCAGCACATTGAGCAATGTGTAGTCTGCCCACATCTACTGTCCATTGTCAGGAGGACCAACAAATAGATCACAAGGCATGGTGTGTCCAATCGACAGGGCTGAGTTTGTGCATTTCAGGAGAGACCTGAACAAAAGACACATGTAACCCACTGTACAGTCAGTGTTGTCTCCTTCTAGGATTGTGCGGTCAATGTGCAGCCCAGGTCTGCTGCCACTGAGAAGGCCAGCAGGGACCCAGCCAGCCAGTCACACAAGCAATGACTGCCCTGAGTCCTGCATTGCCAAGTGGCTGCGTCACTGGATGTCTGACATGGAAATGCCATGTACCACCACTCGTGAGGGACATGCATAGGAAAGCACCATAGAGCCTACATACCCCTTACACCTGTAGTTAGCATGGTAAGCAGTGCATGTTGGAACCCCACAGGCTCAGAATCATAGTGCTGCGGATCTACGACATGTGTGTCCCCCACATGAACTCCCACACACACTGTAGTTGTCTTACACACACAAGTTTTGCTATGAATAGCCTTGGGCAGTGTGCGTGGAGCTTGGAATCCATGATCTCCAGCTCCTCGCTGGTGAGTGGACCTGGACATATCTTCAGAGTCGTCGACATGTAGGTGTACATGTGGCAGCAGCGGCAGGTGTTGTTGAGGGATGCCAGGCAGCAGTCCCTGTAAGCTGTGGTAATGCCTGTCTCCCTCCCACACTCATATAGCCCCCTGGGGCTGTTCCAGTGGGTCCAAGCTGCTGCAATTGGTGTACCATGTCTGCCTGCTTCAAATGCACACAATGGCCTGCACCGAGCTGTCCCGGTACGCTTACCTCTATCGTCGAACACGCAGGATGCAGTCGCGAGGGCCATTGGAGTTGGCCTCAAGGGCCTGGTCCATGGCGGGTACAGTCCGCTGGTGTCATGTGGAATCCACAGTTGAAGGTGCGCCATGCATTTGCAGGTGTGGCCATGATTTGTATGTGGGAGCATGTCCACACAGCTGTGTTGTCATGGAGTTGTCAATGTGTACACCTGTCAATGTGTGTTGGAGGTGTGATACGTACAGTGCTGGACATTGGGTGGACTAGGGACATCATTGACTGTCTCATATCCCATTGTGCAACAGGACCCACTTGTTTTGGCCGCTCAGCCTGTGTACATTGTGTTGTTGGTGTGTGACATACTCACCCGGCCTCGGAAGCCTCGGAACACAGCAGCTAGGTATATTGCCGTTGTGTTGTCGCCTCCCACCTATGCAGTCTGAAACCATCATGATGCCTGTCAAGCTATTAGGGCCCAACTCCCCATGTGCATGCTCATGTCAATGGTTTGTGTCAGTAACCATTGCTATTGGTAAGGGGACCTGTGTAAGAGTATTGTGGCTGTGCTGTCCCTACTTGTCAGCTGTTCTGTGATTCTATAGCTTTGCCAGTTATTTTTGGTATGTGTATGTGCCATGTGGTGTGTTGCATTGACATGTGTCCACTTCCATCTGTCCTAGGAGGAGACCAAACATACATCGCCCCTACCAATTGCTGTCAGACATGGAGGATGTGGAGGTCATTCGTAAATTCCGGCTGGACCGACCCACCCTGCATCGCCTATGTGCCATGTTGGAACCCCACCTTCGTCCTCGCAGGGTGTATCCAACAGCATTCACCCCCACGGCTAAGGTGATGGCTGCACTGCATTTTTTCGCTACCGGATCTTTCCAACACATGGTAGGCAGTGGATCTGGAATGTCCCAACCCATGTTCAGCATGGTGCTACAGGATGTCCTGTCAGCTATGATGCTGTACAGGAACCGGTACATCAGATTCCCCAGGGCTCGTGATTTGGCGGCAGTGAAGGGTGCTTTCTATGCCCTTGGATGCATCCCCCACGTTGTTGGTGCAATGATTGCACACATGTTGGCCTTGTTGCACCACAGGCCATGGAGCACATCTTTAGGAACCGGAAACATTTCCACTCCCTGAATGTGCAAGTGGTGTGCCTGGCAGACATGATCATCACGCACGTGTGTGCGAAGTTTCCCGGTTCCACCCATGACTCGCACATCATGCGCCACAGCATCCTCCCACGACTGGTGTCCAATCTTCAACCGGACCGTGTCTGGATTGTTGGTGAGTATGCATACTCGTGTAGCATGCTGGGTGTGACATGCTGTCTTGTGTCCTGTTGGAATTGCAAGGATTCTCTGTGTTTCTCACACCCAGGTGACTCGGCATATCCTAACGGGCCTTGGCTGCTGAGCCCACTCCGTAATCCCAGGACACCAGCTGATGTCAGATACAATGAGGCACATGGGAGGACCAGACGTGTGGTGGAGCGTACTTTTGGACTCCTGAAGTCCAGATTCAGGTGCCTGGACTGCACCGGGGGTGCACTGGCATACTCCCCACAGAAGGTGTGCCAGATAGTTGTGGCATGCTGCATGCTGCACAACCTCGCTATTCGCAGGCAGATCCCCCTGATAGTGGATGACGGTGATCAGCCAGGACCCCCGCCTGCAGACCAGGCCGTGTCCAGTGACGAGGACAGTGGAGAGGAGGAAGCAGTGAATGAGCGTCAGCAGCTCATCGCCCGCTACTTCACTTGACGGTGAGTGACCATGTATGTCGGCTGATGTTGCTGTAGTTGTGTAGGTGTATGTGTGCATTGTCACGGCGGCCTATTGTTCACTGAGTGCTGTGTGGCAATGGTCCATGTCCAGGGTAGTATGCCACTGACAGTGGCTGTGGCATTGTGCCCTGTTGCTCTGTGAGATGTGTGTACATTGTTTGAACTTGATGACAAGTACTGTGTGATGAGTGTGTGACACACACATTCAATGGACTCTTGTTCTGTTTTTCACCCTTAGGTCCCTCCAGCCTCTCCTGGCCTATCGACATACCACACTCCTGATGCATTACTGATCATGGTGACGGTTGCACATCCTTGATTAAACACAGAGCACATACAACAGAATGTGATCCAGGTGTATTTATTTTGAACAGTGACATGTGATTGTGGGCAAGGTGATGACAAAAGTGGTGCATGCTGGAACAATGAGTTGACGGACATGTCCGCGTGATGGCCAAGGTGTACCCATGTTGTTCTGGGTCCACAGTCCGACAGACACATGCCATTCACAAGGCAGTGTGAGGTAGGATAGTGGTCCAAGTGAATGCAGTAGATGGCCACCGTGGCTGGCTGTCTCACTGGCGTTTGGAGCGTGCAAAGTCATCTCTGGACACCTGTTTCCTCTTCGGACGCCCCCTTCCACGTTTGAGAGGGGGTGGTTGTGTTTGTGGGCTGCTGGTGGTGGCTGAGGATTGCCCACTCGCTGTGGACGCAGGGGAACTGGATGTTGCACGGACCTGCGCCCCAGCAGGTGGTGTCGGAGGTGGTGTGGTTGTCCTTGATTGGGCCCTCACCGCCACCACTAGATGGCCCATGAGGTCGACAAGTTTGCCCATACGGGTCACGAATTGGCCCATATGGGCGTCCATGGACCTCAACACCCTAAGGACTTCCCGCGTATCGGAAGCTGACCGGGCCCATTGTCCCTGGGCCTCTTCATAGACCCCAAGGACTCTTGCAATTTGCGGCAGGGCTTGGCTCCCAGGCTCTGATGGCGTTGACCTGATCCTGCTCCTCCCACCTGAACGTCTGCCACCGACCTGCCCACTCGCCACAGTGGTCACCCGGGGCCTCGTTGTGGCTCCCAGGGTCGATGTCGACGTGCGTACAAGCCCTTGTGCAGGCTGAGTGGTCAGGGAGGCCCTGGTGGTGGTGGTGGTGGTTGCGGCGGTGGTGGTGGCCGCAATGGCCGTGGCAGCAGGGGCCTGGGACTGGTCACCGGCCCTGGGAGATGGGTTGGTGGGTAGGAGGGGCCCTGGGGAGCGGTTGGGCCCTGCCACACCAGATGTGCCTGGTCCGGAGTCCTCGTCCGAGGAGGTGTCCAGGTCTTCCACATCCGTGAGTCCGGGTGGAGGGCTTGTGGACTGGCTGTGATGACTGCTGTCTCCCTCTCCAGCATCATGCTGTTCGTCACCTGTGGGGCGGAGACGAAAGGTTATTGTGTTGTACCTTGCAAGGTTTGTGTTAGATGACTGACATTCACAGTTGGTGCACAGTTGTGCACTGATTTCCCAGATGCGTGTGTATGGCTCTACAATGTGTGTGCGTGATCAAGGCAATGTAATGGTGTGATGGGTGCACATGGCATGGGACGGATTTGGATAGCCAATCGGTGTGTGTTGCACTACCCCTACATTTTGTGCCTTTGGTGGACATGGGGTACAGCCCCCTCAACGCTTTTGAGGTGCAATATGGTTTTGGGGTTTCAAATGGAACGCTTAGGAATGCAGATGGCAAAAGGGGTACAGCCCCCTCAACGCTTTTGATGTGAAATATGGTTTTGGGGTACATACTGTGACATAAGGGTGCAGGAGGGGACATGTGTTTTGGCCACACGACACCGCAGAGACAAAGGTGTGTGTATGTCTGACGTACCAAGCATATCTGCTCACTGTTATCATATAGGGGCATTACACTGCAAGCATTGTAGTAGGTGGGTGATGGTTGTGTGCCACACGACGTATTGCAGATGGGACAATCCCTTTGTGTGCGTGCTACCCTCAGCCATGTGCAGCAATGCAGTGCTCTTGGTGTGTTGACTATATTAGGTATGTTGTAAATCACAGTGTGAGGCGCGCTTCAGACACTACAGACACATTATTGGTCATCGGCAGGAATCTTTGCTGTACTACTGTATATGGGGCAACTGATTAGATGATATACCTTTCATGACACTGGGGCTGTGAAGATGTGATGGATGAGACATTGAATGTGCATTGTGTAGCTGTGTGGTTCATGGGTCCAGTGGTGTATGTGACATTACTGTGGTTCCACTCAGTTACATTGAGACGAGATGGACTTACATGGGTGATGTTGTACGATGTCAACGGAACAAGCAGACACGACTACATGGCCAATATTTCGATGGTGTTGCTGATGTGTGTGATGACTGGCACAGTGCACGGCATGTGGGTCAGTACTCCAGTGAGACTTGTGCATGCAGACGTGACTCCTTCCGTGTTAGTGTATTTGTGATGGCTCATGTGGGCTATGACTCTGTAATTCATGTCCGTGTGCACATTAGTCACATGATTATGACAGGGAGCAGTGCTACCTGTTCCTCTGCTACGTGACATGTCCCAAATGTTAGTCGTAGTACAGTCCTCATGCCTACAGACACCCCGCCATGTACAGTAGTCTACCTACTTGTTGGTTTGTAGGGAGCAATGCAATGGCTGTCACATGGTCATGAGAGGGAGGGGTGCTCCATCTTGCTGGTCTGTGGCAGTGGGGGCCGTGTTGTGAGTTGTGGTGAAGGCTTACCATCCACAGACACCCCTCCATGTAGGGAAACATATCTACCTGTCGGGTGAAGGTGTGCACTGCAATGGCTGTCACATGGGTGTGGGGAGTGCTCCATCTTGCTGCGCTGTAGGACTAGGGGCCTGGTGGTGGTTGTATTTCTGCAGTCCCCCTCCGATACTCGGAGTTTGTGGTAAGGCTACTTGCCTGATACTTGTTGGTTAGTGCAGCTATGGCTGACACATGAGTGTGGGTGTGGGGAGTGCTCCTTCCGGCACATCTGGGGTACAGAGGGACCTGGTGGGAGTTGTGGTGCTGGCTGACTGTACACATGCCCCCATGGTTTTGTTTGTTGGTACCTTTGGGCTGAGTGTGTGGGAGTGTCTGTTGCATGTGTGAGAGATGTCTTGTGTATTGTGTACTGGACATGGGGGTGTTTGGCCCTCAGTGCTATGGCATTCTGGTGGTGCATGACAGTACATAGCGGTGTGCTGGTATACATTTGTTTGTACTTACCAGTCTCCACTCCCCCTGGTATTCCGGTGAGACTCTCCGGATGCAGAATGCCTCGCACCTTCTCCTCCCACGCCTTGAAGGTCTTGAATAGCGCGGGATTTCCGCCGCCAGTCGTGGCAGCCAGCTCACGGTTCTTGGCCTCCTTCTTCCTGACCACGCTTTTCAGGTCCCAGGATGCTTGTTTCCGGTCCAGGGAGGACCTGGCCTGGCAGTTCGGTCTGGACTGTTCCCATGGGGCACAGGGTCAAGACTGATTTGCATATGGCTGTGTCCAAACTGGGGTGGCGTAGTGGACAAAAGAACAATGGATTTAACCCAGATCTTTTGACTGGGGGAGAATGTTTGCATTGTCAGCATTCCGTCCATCATTTGTTTGCTGTAACGCTTTTCAGGTCGTGCCACCTCTTTGTGATTTCGCCCCGGTTGCGTGGCACGTTCACAACTGCATTCACCTGGTCCACTATCCTTCTCCACATTCTGTTTCTGGTGGCTACTGGTGTCTGTTGGACCTGGTTCCCATAGATTTGTGGGTGCACCTTGATGATCTCATCGACCATGACCGTCAACTCAGTGGCAGTGTACTTTGGCATTCTTTGGCTTGCCATGGTGTGTGGTCTGCTATTTGTTGAGCTGGTGTGGTGGTTGTGTGGTGTGTGGTGTGTGGTGTGTGATGTGCAGGGGGTTCGTGGTGCCGTTGTTTCAGTGGTGATGGTGGTGGTGGTAGTGGTGGTGACGTGTGTGATGTGTGCGTGCGTGTGGTGTGCTGCTTTCCTTTGTGTCTCTCTGTGTTGTCTGATGGCGTCTTCGCTTTGTCCTCGTGCAAGGGATTGTGGTCTGTGAGGAGGATGCTTTTGTACTAACTTATGTGGGTGTGTCATGATGGTCTGTCGTTTTCAGGTGTGTTGTGTCTGTTGCCCTGGGATTTGTAGTTTTTTATTTTTGGCAGGGGGCATGTGTCATTGGGATGTGTTCTGTGTTTGTGTATTTTGGCGTGGTTTGCTGTGTGGACTTGTTGGCCATGTTGTGTGCATTTCTTTGTCCCGCCAATGGTTTCTGTGCACGGACGTGTCCGCAAGGCCTTCCGCCGTGTCAGTTCTTCATCGCTGTTGTTAACCGTGGCGGGCGGGGAAAATGTGGATTTTCCGCGCTCATGTCGGGGAGATCATAATTACACGGTCGTTGTCTCGGTCGTCAGGGCGGACGGATTTGGGTTTTCGGGCGGGATTGCGTCCGTGGCGGACGGTTAATCTTCTACTCGGACATGGACGGGCGGAATTTTGTGTGTTTTTACCGCCGTGGGCGGAGGTTGCTTCGCGACATCATAATTGCTCGGTCGGTATTCCCATGGTGCAGGTGGGCGGTTTTTTCAGGCTATGGTGGATGGCGGATTTTTTAACGCTGGTTATCGTAATGGACCCCATAGTTAGATTTTTTTTTTTTTTTTTTTATTATAAATAATAAATGTAATATAAAAAACTATTAAACATACATATATAAAAATAATTGTATATATATTTACTTCATAATATTGATAAATAATTATTTTATTAGATTATAAAATGTTAGAAACATATTAAAAAAATTATAAATACATATATATATACATACACCTGTAACATAAATATAAAAATAAAATGTATATATATATATAATAAATTAAAATATTAAGATAATTATTTAATTTTAAAGCAACATTTTACACTACATTAACTAAAATGGTAGGGAAAATGTTGGATAGCGTAGAGGATAAAATTACTATTCCAACTCCAGGGAATACAAAAGTAGGGAAAGTGTTGGATAGCGGAGGGGATAAAATTACTATTCCCACTCCAGCGAGTGCAACAGTAGGGAAAGTGTTGGATAGCAGAGTGGAATAATTTACTATTCCCACTCCAGGGAGTGCAACAGTAGGGAAAGTGTTGGATAGCGGAGGGGAATAATTTACTATTCCCACTCCAGCAAGTGCAACAATAGGAAAAGTATAGGATAGCGGAGGGGAAAAATTTACTATTCCCACTCCAAAGAGTGCAACAGTAGGGAAAGTGTTGGATAGCGTAGGGGAATAATTTACTATTCCCACTCCAACAAGTGCAACAGTAGGGAAAATGTTGGATAGCGGAGGGGAATAATTTACTATTCCCACTCCAGCGAGTGCAACAGTAGGGAAAGTATTGGATAGCGGAGGGGAATAATTTACTATTCCCACTCCAGGGAGTGCAACAGTAGGGAAAGTGTTGGATAGCGTAGGGGATAAAATTTATATTCCCACTCCAACAAATGCAACAGTAGAGAAAGTGTTGGATAGCAGAGGGGATAAAATTACTATTCCCACTCCAGCAAGTGTAACTATACAAAAGTATTGGATAACGGAGGGGAAAAATTTGCTATTCCCACTCCAAAGAGTGCAACAGTAGGGAAAGTGTTGGATAGCGGAGGGGAATAATTTACTATTCCCACTCCAGCAAGTGCAACAGTAGGGAAAGTGTTGGATAGCGGAGGGGATAAAATTACTATTCCCACTCCAGGGAGTGCAACAGTAGGGAAAGTGTTGGATAGCGGAGGAGAATAATTTACTATTCCCACTCCAACAAGTGCAACAGTAGTGAAAGTGTTGGATAGCAGAGGGTAATAATTTACTATTCCCACTCCACGGAGTGCAACGGTAGGGAAAGTGTTGGATAGCAGAGGGGATAAAATTACTATTCCCACTCCAACGAGTTCAACAGTAAGGAAAGTGTTGGATAGCGGAGGGGATAAAATTACTATTACCACTCCAACAATTGCAACAGTAGGGAAAGTGTTGGATAGCGGAATGGAATAATTTACTATTCCCACTCCAGCAAAATAATAAACCTTAATTAACAAATACTTAAATAATAATAAATAATTTTCGTCCCACCAAATCCCCCTATAAATGACACCACCAATATTGTAAAACATGACACAATTAACATAATTGCTTAACAATTAATTAATTTACTAATAACAATGAACAATCAAATTAAAAACAATCAGTAATACATTAATTTACACTATTAAGACTATAAAATATCAATAACTATTATATAAAAAATATATAAAATTTTAATTACTTCCCACACTTCTCCCCTATAAATCCACAACCCGCTCCTAAAAAAATAACACAATTTACATATTTACCAATTAATTATTAATATTTATTAACCAATTAATAATTAATTAATAAATTATTTAACACAGTTAACAATATAAAATATTAAATACACAAATATTAATGAATAACAATTATTAATTAATTATTTATAATTAAATTACTTCCCACCATACTCCCTAAAAACCCACCACCCTCTCCTAAAAAAATAAGACAATTAACATATTTACCAATTATTAATTAATAATTAATATCCAATTAATAAATAATTAATAACAAATTATATAACACAATTAACAAAAAAAAATAGTAAATACATAAATATTAATTATAATTAAATTACTTCCCACCCTACTCCCCTATAAACCCACAATCCGCTCCCAAAAAAATGACACAATTAACATATTTACAAACTAATAATTAATAATTAATAACCAATTAATAATTAATTAATAACAAATTAATTAACACAATTAACAATATAAATTATTAAATACAAAAATATTAATTAATTAAAATTATTAATTAATTAATTATAATTTAATTACTTCCCACCCTATTCCCCTATAAACCCACAACCTGCTACGGAACTAAAACGCAAAATAAATTTTTTATAGAATTAATAACTTCTAAAAATAATGAATAAATATATTATAATTAAATTACTTCCCACCCTATTCCCCTATAAACCCACAACCCGCTACGGAACTAAAATACGCAAAAATTAATTATCATAAAATTAATTATTTCTAACAATTTCAAACATACATTACAAAAATAAGCTATACTTATACAAAATATTTAAATCACATAATTTTAACACATATACTAAAATACAGAACACTAAAATAAATTTCGATATTATTAACAACGATATTTTTACTAACGATATTACTAACTTCGATATTAAGTAAAACGATATTTCTTACCTGCATGTCGATATTCTGGTCGACGATATTCTTGCAGGTCGATATTGTGCCACATCGATATTTAAAAATCGATATTCTGGTATATCGATATTTAAACATCGATATTATGTCTGCATACCAACTTACATGCAAGTGTGGGTCAGAGGGCTGAGATGTTGCATACATGATCAAAGCTGCTTGGTTTTGTGCATGGATGTGTGAGTGAAGGCCTTTGCCACTGTGTTGATGCTTTCGGGTGGGGTTGGCATGTGTGTTGATGACACCTGCTTAGATGTTTTCTGTATGCTATGCCTGTATATAACAGCCTTTCGTGTGTTGCTATTGAGTGTCAATGACAGCTCATTCAGTCTGTGATTTTTAAAAACCCTGACATTTACATGTACTAGCTGTTTGCTCTACGGTGTTTTGAGTGTACAGTGTGGTCATGGTAGTGTTCCTCCTAGTAGCAGATGTTCTGTAGCTGGTGACCTTCATTGTAGTGCGTTTGGAGGGTGGACTGTGAAAGTGAGCTGAGGAGTATTGTATGGGTCAATGATAGATAATGTGTAGTGCAATGTGTGCTGTGATGAATTGTGATGTTGTTGAACATGCTCTTGGCATCAGTAATGTGTGTCTCTTGTTTTTGTGATGTAGACACACTCCTTTGTGCACATGCAGTGCTGTCGGTGGCAGAACCATGCCCCTTGATAGGTGTGAGGTCCACTCTTGTTCAGCTATGTTTGCTGTGGGGTGTATTTGACTGTGAATGTTAAATGAGTTTGATTGGGCTGAGTGCTGTGTAGTTTGTGTATTGGCCCTTTCCACAGAGCAGTGCATGTGTGTTCTTTTGTCATTGTTGGAGTGTGTGTCATTCAGTGCACTCAGATGTGTGTTGGTTTTGTATTTGGTTTCCTTTTGTGCATGTCAAATCAGACAATCTTGAGTTTTTACAGTTTGATATGTGAGTGTTCCCATTTGTGCTCTGGCACTCTATCTGTGACCAATCTGCTGTCAGGATTATGTCTGCAAATACTTGGGAACGGAGAATGACACCATGGCCCCTTTGTGACCAGTGGAGTCTCTGCAGCAGTGTTGGCATATTGGTCTAGCTCATGTCCATGATGGGTCCAATTTATCGGTTGTTCTTTGAGAAGGGGGTTTGTGTGGTTTCTGCGGTCAATGTGGTTGGCCAAATGTAAAAGTTGTATTTGTTCTTGGTAGGACTATGGGTGGATTGGCCTGTCCCCTGTCTCTCATGACACCTCCAGATTGTTTGTGGATACATTTAGATGTTGTCTATGAGGATGATTCTTGGGAATTGCCTTGAGTACAACTTTGCATCTGACATGCTTGACCTGGGCTCCCTAGATTTGGTATATCATCCAGTCTGAGGCACTCTGTAACAGGGACACAATGCTAATGGTGTGGCACATGTATTAGATATTGAGCAGGGTGTATAGCACAGAAGGTGATGGCTCGGTAAGTCATGGCTGATGTAAAAGTGGAATTTATATTATTCATGACAGGGCTGGGCACAGAGAGGCAGGAGAAGGGTGACAGTGGCATACTGACATAAGAATTGTGTAGGCAATTATGTTTCATATCCCTGGATGCCTGTTGCCAATGTGCAATAATTGTGTTTCAATGGCTTCCTTGCATTGCTGGACCCCAGGTATAGTGCACTAATGATATCTTTCCTTCTAATTCAAGCTCTGTGCCACACAGAGGTCAGTTTACGCACAAGGTATAATCGCAGAAGTGAGGTCTCTTTACTTACAGCAACATTTGCAGCCACTCATTTCTACAAACATTTATTACAGTGCTTGCTCAAATTTGGAACAGTTTACTTGTTTGTATACGGTGTTTGGGATTTACACTGTGTGGATGATGCAGGGTAAAGTGACTTAGAGGCTGGCATAGAGTGGATTATGGAGCTGACATGCAGAGTGACCAGTGAAAGGTCTATAATCAGAGCAGTCAAGTCTTCATTAATATATTCCGCAAGGTTAATAACAGGAGGATAAGGCAGGGAGGACAATGATGACTTTTGCTATGTTGCTTAGGTCATGTACCACCGCTTTAATAGTGGCCTTTTCATTACACATCAGCAATACATTCAGCTTTAGTTCTTTAAGCTACAGTTGTACATGTTAAATACTGGGTTGGAGCAGTTAAGTTGATTATCTGCGTAGATTATGTTTTTGGTGCACAGGACATACACACATGGCAATTTGTTGTGCTGCTAAACGAATATGAGTCAAGATGTCCACTGTTGATGCCATGAAGTTTACAGAGCAGGGCGGCAATACTCTGGTGTGATGAATGGCATGCCCTGTCCTCATGCTGTATGTTCTGCCATTGTATGGTATGTGCCTGTCATTGGCTGATTGTGGTATGATATAGCATGTAATTGTATGGCATGCTACCTCGCTTCATGTGTCATCTACCTCCACTCTGTGACGGATCTCAGAACTCATTGTACTATTGTGATTTCAAATGTAACATTTGCTGTAATCTTCCTTCCTCTATTCCTCCTTGGATCAATCCAAGCCTCATTTCACTAGCATGAGCTCCCTAATCACTTTCAGGAGACTACCCTCCTACATCATATTGGTCATCTCAAAACTCATATTCCTACTATAATCTCACAATGTACACTTTCTGGACCTTTCCCTCTACTCTCCCTCCACTATCATTGGCAATCCACTTCACCTACTCACATGCCCCCGGTTCACATTAAATGTGATTTCAATGGACTATTCCATCACTGATCCATTAAGGCTTACAGCATGGCATGCGACTGACCACTAAGCGCTTCAACGCCTATTCAGGGTGAGTGGGCTCAATATGATCTCACGGATGATGTGCCTGCGCTGGCTGTGAGCTTAGTGCTACCCTATGAGTAGTGTGTGTAAACCACTTGTACGCTGAAATTACTACACATGCATTGCAACAGACAGAGCACAACTTTCGTCTTTGCAAACTTATCAGGTGCATACATTCTGCACAGGCCACTTCTAGTAGATGGTCCTGACAGGTCTCTTCATTTACTTCATCCTTGACGCTGTCCCTGCACCTCCTTCATTACAGTAGCTATGTAAGGCTACTTTGGTATACCTTTGTCAAAAAACTTTGGTTTGGCTGTGAGCCAGGGAATGCTGTGATGATGTGGCAACAACAGGGTTTTGAGTGTGCTGAGTCTTGCCAGTGCTCAGCACCAGCAGTTCTATGAGGCAGGTGCCTAAAGGTGTCTCTCCATTTTTGCACTCATCCTGGGGCTTGTTAGATATTCTTCACTCTGTGTTACAGCAAACAATTGATGGATGGAATGCTGACAATGCAAACATTCTCCCCCAGTCAAAAGATCTGGGTTAAATCCATCGTTCTTTTGCCCACTACGCCAGCCCAGTTTGGACCCAGCCATATGCAAATCAGTCTTGACTCTGTGCCCCATGGGAACAGTCCAGACCGAACTGCCAGGCCAGGTCCTCCCTGGACCGGAAACAAGCATCCTGGGACCGGTTTCAGGGTATGTCACCCTTCTTCAGCCAGGCTAACTTGAATCCAGTGGCACAGTGAGCAAGGGGCCCACGTCTGGGCATACCCATCCCACTTAGGGCGAAAAGTGTTACAGCAAACAAATGATGGACGGAATGCTGACAATGCAAACATTCTCTCCCAGTCAAAAGATCTGGGTTAAATCCATTGTTCTTTTGTCCACTACGCCACCCCAGTTTGGACACAGCCATATGCAAATCAGTCTTGACCCTGTGCCCCATGGGAACAGTCCAGACCGAACTGCCAGGCCAGGTCCTCCCTGGACCGGAAACAAGCATCCTGGGACCGGTTTCAGGGTATGTCACCCTTCTTCAGCCAGGCTAGCTTGAATCCAGTGGCACAGTGAGCAAGGGACCCACGTCTGGGCATACCCATCCCACTTCGGGCGAAAAGTGTTACAGCAAGCAACTCTGCAGCAGTAACACACTCGGTTTACTTTGAGCTCACTTCTGAGGGACTCTTTATAATCTTTTGAAGTTTCATCATTTAAGTTCGGAAGTATTTTCAATGTCCTATGTCACAGAGACCAAGGAATTGTTGTTGCTTATGTATGTTATGCACCTAACACCCATTGACATGGCCAATGGCCCAAGCTTGGCAGTCAGGCGCCACACCATCCAGAGCACAGGATTACTGCTTAGGCGTTCTAAGCCACGCCCTTCACTGCATCTGCCATGCTCCTTTGAGAGCCCCACCAGTATTTTGGAATACCCCTACATGCACTGTGAGACACTGTCCTCGTCTGAGGAACGTCTGCATCCACGTGGCCATCTTTGCCGCTGCTGTGCGGGGACCGCAACAGACATTCCATATACCTACATTGTGTCCACAAATTGGCCCGGCCGAAAATGAGGTGACTACAGCACTCTTTGTAATGCATTTTTGTGTGACCTGCCTTTGGTTCTCTGTATCCAGCAAGGTGTCAGAGGCTGACAGGTTCATAGTCTCTGAGCTGGGTGTGGGTGATGTTGGTGTCAGGAAAATGCGTGCAGTGGTGTGTGTTGGACTTACCTCAGGTGGGTTCCATGACGGCATCGTATCTGATAGTAGTGGATCAGGTAGAGCAGCGGCAGGACTTGTAGTGCAGGATCCATGATGTGCAGGTACGTGGAGCGGTGCGTGTCAGGAAGTTTCTTCTCTCTGTTTTCCTGTTTCCGCCATCTCGAACAGGCAGGTTTTACCGCTGCATTCGGATGACCGGATTGATGCATCGTTATGCGGTAGGCGGTCGGAGCGCTTTCCTGCTCAGCTGTGGGTCTACATTGGCTCTCTCCGACACCGGCGCAGAGGGATTTTTCTGCCAGATCTGGAAGCACCGTGGTGACAGGTAAATACGCTATCTTTGCCCATTGTAATATGGCGGTCGTGATGTCCGCCTCCGGCATGACCAAAATGTCTTTTTCCGCCTCTGACGGCACCGGGCAGGTGCCTCCATCCGCCATCGTAATGGGGCCCTTATTTTGTACTTCTTAATCTACTTTCCAAAAAGCAAATTAGGTCATTTATTTTATCTCAAAGTTAGCTTTGTCTTTGACATTTTTGAAACTTTGTTTTTCCATTTTAAAGTGGAGGAAAGTTTATTTTTTCAAATCACTTATTAAAGAAGAAAAGTGAAAGGTATAATGACAGGAGCAAATCACATTTGGTTAATTACCTTTCATGCAAAAAAACTTAGGGGCATATTAACAAGGGCAGTATCGCCGCTTTAGCGGCACTTTTGCCGCTAAAGCGGCGATATTTTTATCGCCCTATTTACAAGGTGGTGCTAACATGCATTAGCGCATGTTAGCACTCCGTTACTAGACGCCTCGCTTTGCATCTCTAATGAGATGCAAAGTGGGCGTCACTGGGCGTACCCCTGACGGGCTACCTTGTAAAATATCGTGAAATGTACATCGCAATATTTACAAGGAGGCCCACGCATTTTAGCAGACGTTAGTTTTTGGCGAAAACCGCGGTTTTCACAAAAAACTAGCGTCTGCTAAAATGCTGACTTACCTATACCTAACAATGGGGGTGGATTATGCTGATACGACCACAGGGTCGTATCAGCAAGGTTATCGCCGTTTTCCATGGAACATCGCTGGAAATCCAGCGATGTTCCATGGAAAACACCGCTATCGCTAGAAAATTATCGCCATTGCGCTATGCTTTGTTAATACAGCGATAGCATGGCGATAATTGCCAGCGATAGCCGGCGATAAAAAAGTTCTCGCTAAGGGTGGCCAGCGATAATTATCGCTGCAGCTTGTTAATATGCCCCTAAATTGTGCAAATCAGTATCTGCTCCATTTTGACACCACTGCCAGCACATAGATTACATTACCTAAATCAAGAAATTGAGTTTGTGCAAACAGCAGTAGGGTCACAATTTCTAATGTATTCAAGGCCAGTGTATTCCTTTCTGAGGTTTGTAAAACCTTGCAAGTAAAGTCCTTCCGTTAAAAGAAAAGTGTTGCATAAGAAAACAAGACTGAATTATTATGAGGTGTACAGATGCAGCAGGGAGCTATGCAACCACTTCTGAAATAAATGTTTGGTATTTGAGGCTGTATCATCATGGACTAAAGTGTATTTTAATTGCCACCTATAAATGACCTAGGGGGAACCATGATATTCCAGGGACACTGCCAGGCTATGCCCCTCGATTCAGCTACCACAAACTCCAGTAGAGTGGCTGTGAGCCTTAGTAAATCTACATATGCCCAATTACAGCCTAAAATGCCTGGGCACTGCAATCATACTCTCATGCATAGATTTACATATCCAAGCAGGGCCTCAAATGTTTACGTTAGACCCCACTGGCAGGAGAGCAATGCTATCCCTGATGCCAAATTGATCTCAGAGCCTCAGACTTTGCACAGTAATACTCTCCCTAAGTTTAAGCAGATTTTACTAGCTTTAGCTTCAGACAACTGTGCTGAGCTATCCCTTAAGTTCACTTAGGCTGGCAACAAACTGCACGCGACTGAAGAGGCCCAAAAAGGATGAAAATGATCTTGGATTGTTTGTACTCCAGTTCAGAGAGGACCTGACTTGGCAGTTCCAGCTAGAATGTTCCTGTTAGAGCTGGACCAAGGCTAATTTACCTACAGGTGGGTTTGAGATGGCAGTGTGGGCAAAAGAACTGATGTGTCAGAGTGCTCCTCCCTCCCACCTCCCCATTTATGGCGGCCGCTGCGCGGCCACGCCGCTGAGCGCACCGAAGGCGCGCCTAAGGCAAGCCCGTCTGCGCCCGTCCGCGCCGTGACCGCGCCCAGCGCCAGACCCCCTGGTCCGGGCATCCCCCGCGCCCGCCACATCAACAGACGCCGATACGACGCCAGCACCCTCCACGCACTCAACCCCAGAAAAGATCACGCCTGCTACCAGGCCACCCCGAAGCGCACCCAAGGGTCCTTCACCTGCTTCGCCAGCAGCCGCCCCGCCAAACCACCGCCCAGGAAAGAACCCAACTACCTCAGATGCATCCTCCTCAACACCCGCTCCGCCCGCAAACACGCCATCGAACTCTGGGACCTTCTCGACTCAACCTCCCCAGACGTCGCATTCCTGACGGAGACCTGGCTGAATCCCGCTTCAGCCCCCGACATCGCCATTGCCATCCCGGACGGATACAAGATCACCCGCAGGGACCGCACCAACGGAGTCGGAGGAGGCATCGCCATCGTCCACAGGAACACCCTCAGAGTCTCAACCAACACCGACGACACCCTCAGCACCGCCGAACACATGCACTTCCAGATCCACACCGATCCCAACACCACCCTCAGAGGAACCCTCATCTACAGACCCCCGGACCCCGACCACAGTTCAGCGATTCCATCGCTGACTTCGTCAGCACACACGCCATCGCCTCCACGGACTACATCCTCCTCGGGGACCTGAACTTCCACCTCGAGAACAACAAGGACACCAACTCCACCACCCTGATCGACAACCTCGCCACCCTCGGACTCAGACAGCTCGTGACTACACCCACCCACGCCGCCGGCCACACGCTAGACTCCATCTTTTCCGCAAGCCCACACGTCTCCTTCAACCACACCTCCGAACCCCACTGGACTGACCACCACTGCATCCACTTCACCTACAGGAAGCCCACCACGCACCACCGCACCGAACAAATGCCTCGCCGCTGCTGGAGCAGAGTCACGGAAGACCAGCTAACCACAACCCTCGACCTGAGCCCACCCGCCGAACCCTCCGACCCCGACACCGCCGCCCGCAACCTCAGACAGTGGATCGACGACTGCGCCAACACCCTCGCCCCGCTCAAGAATCCGCCAAACAGCCACACCAGCAAGAAAGCCACCTGGTTCACCAAAGACCTCCAGGCCTCCAAACGAACATGCCGAAAACTGGAGAAGATCTGGCTCCACGAACGGACAGCGGACAGCTACGCCGCCCACAAGAGCGCCACCCACAGTCACCATCACCTCATCAGATCCGCCAAAAGGGCCTCACTCAAAGACCGCCTAGACAACAACGCACACAACAGCAAAGAGCTCTTCAACATCGTGAAGGAACTCTCCAACCCCAGCTCCAACACCAACGACATCCAGCCGTCGCGAGACCTGTGCGACTCACTGGCCACCTTCTTCCACCGCAAAATCGCTGACATCCACGACAGCTTCAACACCACGACCGCCCCGGCAACCACCGAGACCACTGCCCCCACAACCACCAACCGCCTGCTCTCCTGGACCAACATCAACGACGAGGACACCAGCGAGATCATGAACACCATCCACTTCGGTTCACCGCTAGACCCGTGCCCTCACCACATCTTCAACAAAGCCAGTACAGCCATCGCGCCCCATCTCCGGAAAATAATCAACATCTCCTTCGAGACAGCAACCTTCCCGGAAAGCTGGAAGCACGCCGAGATCACCGCCTTACTCAAGAAACCCAAGGCAGACCCCAAGGACCTCAAGAACTTCCGACCCATCTCTCTGCTCCCGTTCCCCGCGAAGGTCACCGAGAAAATCGTCAACAAACAACTGACCCGCTACCTCGAGGAGAACAACATCCTGGACCCTTCCCAGTCTGGCTTCCGCAGCAACCACAGCACCAAAACCGCCTCATCGCCGCCACCGATGACATCAGGACCCTGCTAGACAACGGAGAAACAGCAGCCCTCATCCTCCTGGACCTATCAGCCGCCTTCGACACGGTCTGCCACCACACACTACGAACACGCCTTCACGACGCCGGGATCCAAGAGAAGGCCCTGGACTGGACCACATCCTTCCTTTCCGGCAGAACACAAAGCGTCCGCCTCGCCCCTTCCGATCCAAGGCCACCAAGATCATCTGCGGCGTACCCCAAGGCTCCTCCCTCAGCCCAACGCTGTTCAACATCTACATGGCACCCCTCGCCCACGTCGCCCGACAGCACAACCTCAACATCATCTCCTACGCCGACGACACCCAGCTGATCCTCTCCTCACCAAAGACCCTCACACCGCCAAAGCCCACCTCCACGAAGGAATGAAGGCTGTCGCCGAATGGATGAGGACCAGCCGCCTGAAGCTGAACTCGGACAAGACGGAGGTCCTCATCCTTGGTTCCAACCCTTCAGCCTGGGACGACTCCTGGTGGCCAACATCACTGGGAACAGCCCCGCCACCCACCGACCACGTACGCAACCTAGGGGTCATCCTCGACCCCACCCTCTCCATGACTAAGCAGGTCAACGCCGTTTCCTCATCCTGCTTCAACATCCTCCGAATGCTCCGCAGGATCTTCAAGTGGATCCCCACCGAAACAAGAAAAACAGTCACCCAGGCCCTCGTCACCAGCAGGCTGGACTACGGAAACGCCCTCTACGCAGGAACGACGGCTAAGCTCCTGAGACGGCTGCAACGCATCCAGAACGCCTCTGCACGTCTTATCCTCGACATCCCCCGACGCAGCCACATCACACCCCACCTGAGAGACCTGCACTGGCTCCCTGTCAACAAGAGGATAACCTTCAAGCTCCTCACCCACGCACACAAAGCACTCCACAACTCCGGACCAGCCTACCTCAACAGACGACTCAGCTTCTACACCCCACCCGCCAGCTCCGCTCGACGAGCCTCGCCCTCGCCACAGTCCCCCGCATCCGGAAAACGACCGCCGGCGGCAGATCCTTCTCCCACCTCGCCGCCAAGACCTGGAACACCCTCCCCACCAACCTCCGACAGACCCAAGACCTACTGGCCTTCAGAAGACTCCTCAAGACCTGGCTCTTCGATCAGTAGCAGCACCACCCCCTCTTCCCCCAGCGCCTTGAGACCCTCGCGGGTATGTAGTGCGCTTTATAAGTGACATGATTGATTGATTGATTGAGAGTGCTATCCAGAGAAATTGCCAGTGGTTAAACTATTTGAAAGCATTCCTCCCATCACCTTTTGTATGTTTCATCCATTAGGCTAAACAGGTTTTACTGGCTGAACTTTGGGAAGCAGACTTGGTCCTCGGGTTATGAAACCAGGCCTGAGACAGGTGATGCATCTCTGAGCTTAAGCATATCTTACATACTCAGGTCTGAGGCAGCTGTTATCCATTGAGTAGACAGAGCTTAGAGGCCCAAGCCTCTGACAGCAGAGCTATTACTCAGGCTACAAGGATGTCAAAGAATGAGACAGAGCTAGCCATCAGGTTAGACTGATGTTTCAGGTTCAGGGATATCTAGCATATTTTTATGTCAAGTTACACAGATCTTAAAGGCTCAAACCATTGACAGGATATTTATCCATATGGTTGGATAGATCTTAAAGACTAATTCAGACAGCAGAATTATTCCTCAGGTTACACAGATGTACAGCCAATCAATACCTGACCTTACGCAGATATTGAAGGCTTGAGCTTCAAACATCATGGCACGGGAATGGGTGACCACATGATGGCCGCCAACAGTTAATGCTTCTGATCCCCAGTCACTTTTTTATCTATGACTCTGACTGGAGATGCTCCTGATCATTTTATGAGGTTGCAGGCAGCGGCTCTGTAGTTGGTGTATTCAGCGGTGAGTTTATCTGTCGGAATGCAACACCTGTCATCATGTTCTCAAGCCTTCAAGTCCATTACCAGCGGCAGATTGCGGTAGGCATTTCCCACCTTTATACCACTGACTGAAATTTGAGGGCGTCACTCGCTTCTTGGGAGGTTGCTACACTGCTAACAGACATACCTTTCTCTCCTTTCTCCCAATAATGCCCCAGCCTTCTAAATTTTAATGCTTCACCTTCTGACAACTTTTCACCCTCAGTTCTGTCGATTTGGTTGCTCTGCCTCTAACCAGATGGGATGTTTTTTACAAATATATTAATACCTCCTTGTTGGACTTGGCCCTTTTTGGCAGGTTCACCCCTAAACTTTTTGCCTTAAGTTCTGACATGGTGTTGGTGGTTTTAGGCCTCTGGGCACTTCAGCACTGTGGTCCAGTGTAAAGTGCGTGCGCTCTCTGTGCACATTTACTGAAGTTGGCCTGCCCTCCCATAGGAATGCATTGGAGATAAGTGTGTCTGTGGTAATTCCTGGTATGAGAGGAGCAGCAGGGTCGAGTTTAGTATGTATGAACTCATGAGAATAAATGCTGCGCAATGGTGTGCGCAGATTTATGATGACTGGTGGAGAAATGCCACTTTTAGATGTTCGCCCTAAGTTGGCAGGGTATGCCCAGATGTGGGTACCTTGCTCACTTTGCCACTGGATTCAAGATAGCCTGGCTGATGACGGCTGTAAGCCAGAAACCAGTCCCAGGATGCTTGTTTCCGGTCCAGGGAAGACATGGCTTGGCAGTTCGGGCTGGACTGTTCCCATGAGGCACAGGGTCAGACTGATTTGCATATGGCCATGTCTGAACTGGGGTGGTGGAGTGAGCTAAAGAATGATGATGGATTAAACCCAGATCAGTTGACTGAGGGTGAGTGCTTGCAATGTTCAACACTCCGTCCATCATCCCCTTTGGTTTTGCTACTTTTAGAAGTTGGCATTTCTGTGTGCATTGTGCCTGCCTGCCTGATGTGAATTGCATGTCTGGCTTGTGAGTGACAGGGGCTGGGAGGTGTGTGTGGCTCCAGGAGGGGCAGGGTGAGTCAGCGCTGGGCTGAATAGGACACCTGGGATGGGATTAGTGGGAGGAGTAATCCCCTGACTCTGAATAGGAGTGTGCCTGCCCTGTACAATGCTGGCTCCGCCCCCTGTGGTGTGTCTGATCACCTAGCCCCCACCTGACAAAGGGGAAGAGGAGCTTGCAAAACAAAGTGCTCCAAATCCCCCCTGAACCAGTTGCATCTGGTTCCCCCATGCCCTGCACAACAGACAAAGGAATTCTGGGTATAGGTATAGGGGCTGTGACCCCATGATGTTGGTCAGTTCTGGTGTGCTGATCCTGCTTGGGCGTGCTGCTGCTGGGGCCCAGGGGGGGCTGCCATGAGGGCTTGCCTCCCTGGGCCCTGCATTGCCCCTTGATCTCTAGAGGAACTTTTTGCTTGGGCTTCTAGCGCCTTGTGAGTGCTTTATTTCAAATTACCCCAAGGAGGAAAAGGAGCGTGGGCTGTGCAGCGCTGAGCTGCAGCCCCTTGGAGAGGGAATCCCGACGTAGGGATTCCCGCGTGATGCCGACGTAATTGCGGGTGCCCACCCTGCTTGTGCTTCTTATTTGGATAGCGGGTGCCCACCCCGCCTCGATGTTTATTTTATCTAAAACGGGAGCCTACCCCGTATTGCCCGAGCGAAATCACCGCCGCAGCCCAAGCCGCAAACGGAAGACAGGCGTGTCCGCCTGACTGTGGGTGGGGCCTCGCGGTCGTCACTTCCGCCTCCCCCCCATCCAGGGGAAGGCGGCCCGGAAGACAGGAGATGCGTAGTGGGGCCCCCGTGAGCGAAGGGGAGCCCCGCGTATGCCAGGCGAAGTCCCGGGTCCCAGGAGGGGGCCCGGGTGAAGTGAGGAGTGCGGCCGGAGCAGGCAGCGACCATGCAATATTCCAGGCGGGGCTCCCGTGGTGAAGAGGGAGCCCCGCAGGCCGCCGCAAGAGAGTCCAGCCTCCAGAGAGCCCAGTGAGTTGGGGGGGCGACTCCCTTGCATGTGCCGATCCAGGCACAGTATCTGAGCGGCCCCGCCTGGTAGAGGGCCGCTCCAACGAGGGGGCAGTTTTCATTTAGTTATCGGCCCGAGGGCCCCAGTGACTTGGGGGCTTTTTGAGGCATATTGTCGGTGCCTGGGCGATCCCGCAAGAGAGCGGGCCGCCCCAACGATGGAGGCATGTGTTTAGAGCCACGTGGGGGTCCAGAGGGCACAGAGGTGCCGGGCCCCCTTTATGAAAAGTGCCACAGCTGCACTGCACCAGCGCGGGCAGCTGCAACGAGTTGGGTATAATTGATTCAGAAGTCCCCGAGTGGGACAGGAGAGGAAGGCACAGTGGAGCCAGGCCTTATTCTTCACAGCTGCGCAGCACTTAGTGCCAGCTGCTACGTTTAGGCCACAGTTCTTTGGGGGCATGTTTTGAGAGATAGGAGTGAGATGCACTCCTTTGCCCGAGCGCGATGGCGCACTTTGAATTCTGCTGCATTGGCAGCGCGCCCTGACACTTTGGACATAGGGCATTTGAGCCCTAGAGAAGGCCAGTTGGCCAGGGGGGTCAGTGATTTATGTGCTGTTAGGAAATGTGATTCTCTACTGTGATTCATGCCTCTAAATGCGTTTGGGGATGAGATTATGTGCGTAATGTGATTATGCTGGTGAGGTTATTTCCTACTGTGAGTTTTACCCCTAATGTGAGTTATGCTTAGGAGGTAAGGGTCTAAGGCGTTTAGACTTATGAAATGATTGCATACTGTGGTTTATGCTGGTGACATTATTTCCTAATGTGAGTTATGCTTAGGAGGTTAGGGTTTAATGTGTTTAGACTTATGAGATGATTGCATAACGTGTTTATGCTGGTGAGGTTGGCGCCGAATGCTTATGATATGTTCTACATTTACTATGTTCACTAAGGGATGGTTCTGACAGTGGTCCACGTGGCCCTGTCATGTGTATATAATCCCTTGTAGATATTACCTAGTGCCAGAGGGCACAATCTATATATTATGTGATTACTATTCTAATGTGTTATGAGAATACAAAGGCTATTTTTGATATAACCTTGTGTGGAGTTCCTTTTGTGGTGTGCCTGGTATGTTGTTGCCTTGTCGTGTTGCGCAAACGCTTTACACATTGCCTCCGGGATAAGCCTGACTGCTCGTGCCAAGCTACCAAGGGGGTGAGCAGGGGTTATCTTTGGCGTGTAACTCCCTCACCCTGACTAGAGTGGTGGTCTCTGCCTGGCTTTGGTGCAAGCCTTAGCCAACCAGAGATCCCATTTCTAACACTCCTCTATTGAGTCTGACTTATTTTTGCTGTTTTAGTTAGTCAGTCTAATAATTGGTAGAGTTTATCTTTCCTACCTTCCTCATCATTTGTTGTGCTACCCTCCATTCATATTGCTCCACTCAAAGTGGAGGGGGACAGACCTCCTCTGATGAACGGCTCTCTTACCAGTTCTACCTCCACTTGACATAAGGAAAATCCTGGTGGTGGAAATAAAAGACATAAGAAAGACCCTGCTTCTCCCAGGAAATCTCCCCTTCCAGTGACTATGGAGGAGTTAATGGATGAGCAAAAAATATTGAAACCCTTCATGATGGATACCAACACAACCCTTTAATGGCTAGAAGACAAATGGTCTTCTCTTGAGTCCAGGGTTTCAGACATAGAGCTCAATGTCGGAGATTCCCAGGAAGTTGCTTTAAAAGTTGATGCTATGGCAAAGGAGATTGATGCCCTCAAAAGACAAACTGAAGATTTCAGAAATCTATAAAGGCATAACAATCTTTTTGTGTCTGGTATACTGGAGGGAGCTAAAGGGGTGGCATTAGAGCCTTTCTACATACAAATTTACCCAAAATCGTGGGTCTCACCAGCGGTAACCCTCTCAATATCCAGAGTGCACACCATCTTGTACCCAAAACCTCTGGCTCAAATATTTCCCCCAAACCAAGAGGAATAATCATTCTCTTCTTCCAGTATACAGATTTAATGCAAGTCCTTTCTGCCTCCAAGCAAAGGCAACCGATGATTTGGTCTGGTCACAGGATCTTCCTCTGTCAGAACGTTTCCCGAGTTACAGCTGCTCGACGTAAGGAATCTTTGAATCTTTGCCCTTCGTTGCATGACATAATTGCAAGATATGACCTTATCCACCCATATATCTTCAAAGTCACCTCCAAAGATAAGACTACTTCTTTCAATTCTCCAGATCTACTTAAAGTGTTGATGCAACTTCCTAAGAGAGAAGCTATGGACACGGGCAGCTTATGATCCTTTATTAATATGTTGTCTTTACGTTTTTTTCCCTCTTTTTGTTATCATATGTAAACAGTTTGATATTCCTGTATTGATGCTTCTGTTTTTTCAGTAATGTACTCTTTCCATCTTTCACCCAGGTCCTTTGTCTATTGTTATTGATGTAAATATCACTGTTCATTGTCCAGATGTTGCCCAATGTCCATTCAATTGAGTGTCCATCCTAAGTCTTCCTCTTCAAACGGGTAAGACCTCTTTTTATTCTTTTTTAGGTATGTTCATTCTTATTTTCCTCAGTCCATGTGTTTATCTTCTTCTTTCCATCGATAGCATTTCCCCTCTCATCTCTGTTCACTCACTTTTCTTTTCCAATGTTATATATTGAACCGGGTGTGTTATACGGTTCATCCTTCATGCTTCTCTTCTATGCTTTATTTTCCAATTTATCCTCTTTCTCTCATTTCATCCTTATGGTCCAAGTCTTTCTGACTCTTTACAATACTCTTCTCTTTTATTACTTTTGGGTCTTCTTTAGACTCATTCCCTGCTCCTTTTGTCCTACTCTTTCTTTTGCTCATCTTCCCCTCTTTACTAAACATTTGTCCATTTTCAGAATTGCTAAATTTGCAAGTATACATTTACTTTGTATGGTAATTTTTTTATGTGACCAAATTATGGTTCTATTCATCATTTATCAATATTTCAATGAATAGATTTAGAATTGTTTCCTGGAATCTCAAAGACCTTTGAAGCCCTATTAAGCAACAAAGAATACTAACACACCTTTCTAAACACTCTTGTCATGTCACTATGGTTCAAGAAACCCATCTTTCTGAAAAGGATGTTCACATACTTGAAAAAAGTTGGGTTAGTGTGTTTATTCTTCACCTGCTGTTCATCATAAAAAGTGTGTTATGATGCTTTTTCATAAATGTTTATCTGTTAATATTTTAAATAAAGAGATTAATGATGAAGGTAGATGGCTACACTTGGACACAACTATTACTGGGTGCCCATACTCATTTTTCAATGTATGTGGCCCTAATGGTGTTGACACTCACTTCTGGGACTGTCTTTCAATTACATTAATGTTGGTTATGAATGTTAATCTTGGACTAGGTGGAGATTCTAACTAACTACTTGAGCCTTGTCTAGATAGTGAATCTACTTTCAAATGCATTCCCAATAACATGCAAAAGGCCTTTCACAGAAAAGTGCAGAGAGAGGTTTAGTTGATGCCTGGCACATCTATAATCCTGACCTTCTAGAGCATTCCTTTTTTACACTACCCACCACTCCTCTTCTAGAATAGACTATATGTTTCTAGATAAAAATCACCCACAACTTCTGATCCACGCTGAACTAGGTCCAATTCTTATCTAGGACCATGCCTCGGTTATAATAGATTTAGAGTCCACCCATTACCCTACTCACACCTGTAGGTTGCACTTCAGCAATTGGATGCTACATGATCAGTAGTTCATCAAGGAATTACGAATGATTCATCACTGAATTTTTTGAAAATCATATTAGTCCTGAAGTCAAGTTCCATCATGTCTGGTTACATTAATAATTATGTATCTCAGAATAAAGCTGCTGCCAAAGAATCTTCTGTTCTCCTACAATCTATTAATAAGCTAGAACATGAACACTACTCTTCAACCTTCAAAAATGTTCTAGATTGCCTCATCCAGGTCAAACTCAAATTTAACAGAACATCTATTCACAACGCTAGCAGCGATCTTTTAAAAATTAATGCTAAATACTATGACGCCTCCATTAAGGCTGGTAAGTTGTTAGCCAACTATCTCAAAGTCAAAAAACACAAGTCAAAAATAGAAATCATACAGGATGCTTTGGGCAATCAACTGTTCAAAGATCAGGAGGAGATCATGACAATTCGTACACGGAAGATACACCCTCCAATCAAGCCTCCCTTAATTACTTTTTTTATACAATTCCCAAATTACAAGCTCCACAGATCAATTTATCCCCGTTGAAGGCAGATGCATCTAGTGCCGAAATTCTTACTGCCATTTTCAAACTTCTACAGGATAAGGCACCAGGACCTAATTACTTCACGGTTGAATTCTACTCTAAATTTTTAAACCTTTTGGTACCCAAAATCCTATTACTCATTCAACATCTTCGGGTCTCTGACTCTGTGGTAGGCTCCTTCTTGGAGGCCATAACATGTCTAATTCCCAAAAATGAAAAGGATCTGGCTAAGTGCAAGAATTACAGACCTATACCCTTTATCAACACTGACTGTATTCATCCACATTGATGCACAGGTCTGCAGGTGGAGTGACGGACATGAAGATTGTATAGCCTTAAATGCAGACGATGCTCTGCTATACCTGGCAAACCCCACAGTGGCTGGCCCTTGATGTCTCCACCTCCTGCATTACTTTATGGAAGCCTTGAGCCTTAGGTTGAACCCCTCGAAATCAGTACTGGTGCCACTGGCCCCCTCACAAGACTGCTTCGGTTGGCAAGACGCCATACCCGTATGTCATCTTAGCTTAAAATACTTCTGGGTTATGCTGCACCTTAAACTTACCTGGTTCCCAAACCTACAGCCCATGTATGAAAAGCTAAGGCTGACCTTGCTAAACGGCAATGCCTTCCCCTGAACATCATGGGCCGCTTAGTCCTATTCAAAATGATGATACTGCCTCACTGTCTTTATGCCTTTCAAAATGTGCAGCTCTTCATACTATGGACGTGGTTTGGGGCCTTGGATAGAGTGGCGGCTTCCTTTCTGTGGCATGGCTCCACAGCCCTCCTGGCATATGTGTACTGCCGTTCTTGCCCTTACGAAGGTGGCCTGGGAATGGCTAACCTCTACCTCTAATATCTAGCCTCACATTTCCAGGCCATCCATGACTTGTTTAATGGGGGTTGGTCGGACACCGCCTAATTCTTAGAAATGATCCCTTTTGGGATTCCCTCAGATTCTATCCATGCTATATGGCTCTCCCATTCCCAAATCCACCCCGTCCTTGACAAAAACCACCCTTCAGGCTTGGAGGGCAGCTCTGCGGCACACTCATTGGGATACCAAACTCGCCCAACAGACTCCTCTTTGGGAAGGTACCTGGTTAGGGAGGCAGTTTCATTGCAGGACTATGGGCAATGGGACCTGATTGGAATCTCGCAACTTGGGTATGTCTGGTCAGGCACACACATGATCGTTTCAAGAAATCCAAGTCACCTACATGCTGGCACATAGACAGCTCTAGAAATGCCTTCAATTGCGACATGCCATCCACATTCACGTCTTGCTCACTGGTTTTCTTCTGGAATTTAGCCCATAGGAGGCCAACATTTTGATGGGTGATTTGGGTAGTGGAGGAATCTCCCAAATCTACCGCACTTGGTTGTTAATACCCCAGGCACTCTAGACCATCTCTGAACCCAATGGGAGGGCTGGGTGCGAACCCTCGAAGATGATGCCTGGTCGATGCTCTGATGGCATCAATGGTCATCACAATATTCTCTAAACTGTGGTTGATTCAAAAATATTATCTATACACTGCCTATCTCTCCCCGGCTCAACTCCACTGAGTCGGGTCTTCTCTCTGACGCTATTTGTCCCTGCTGTTGTGGCACTCCTGCCGATTTCTATCATATGGTTAAGCTGTGCCCTGTGATGCAAAATTTCTGGGCCACGATTGTGAAGGAACTCAACAAGGTGCTTGGATGGGTGATCCCATCTTTCATGAGTTCTTTTTGTTGGCAGTCTTTGAGGGCTCTGCGGTATGAGGGTTGATCGGTCCATTTTGGGAATGACCCTGATGGTCGCCAAACGTGGCAATGCCATGCCCTGGAAATCCACTACTCCTCCCACCCTTTCACTCTGGCGCCGAGGGGTGAACTGGTGCTCCCTGCAGGAAAAGACCGTTTACAAGGCCTGGGGCTGTCCCCTCAAGCATGGTCAAGTGTGGAGGAAGTGGATGGGCCAATAGGCTGATTTCCGTGAATGAGACCGAGAGTGCTGATGCTGCTGGTGGTTTGTATTGTATTTTGTAATGTATCAAATGACTGCCAATGGTCTGTGTGATTGCAATGTAACTATGACAAACATGCTCATTGTGTGTCCTTTGTTCTTCTTATCCACACAAAATTCAATAAACGTTGTTTATCAAGAAAAAAAAACACCTACTGTAAGATTTTCTCAAAGATTCTTGTGCTTTGGGCCAACAAGTTCATCCCTTCCCTACTCGGCCCTGAACAGTTGGTTTCGTCAAAGGTCGGACCATCTCTGATAATTCCTGCACCTTTTTGAATATCATTCACAGCACCTCTAAAGACAAGTCTCCTATAGCAGCAGTAATGATGGATGCTGAAAAAGCTTTTAACCATGTAAATTGGGAATTCATGTTTTAGGGCCAGATGTATCAAGGCTTTTTGCGTTCGCAAACGGGCCGATTCGCAGAATTGGCCTGTTTGCGAATGCAAAAATGCCTTTTGCAATGTATCAAACTCTTAGCATTTGCAATATGGGTAATCGCAATTTTTTGCGATTACCTAAATTGCGAATGCAGTTAGGGAATCGCAATTTGTGATTCCCTAAATGCAATTCATGTAGCAATTGCAAAATGCAAATTTGCATTTAGGAATCGTAAATTACCACCAACTTCAAGTTGATGGTAATTTGAGATCCCTTTGAAAAATGCACAAAAGTGCATTTTTCAAAGTGGCATGCGGCGTTCAAACATGCCCTTAGGGCATCTGTGTGCACCACATGTGCATGCTTACCTTTTCTGGGGGTGCATCAGGGGTGCCTTTAGGCCTCCTAGCACCCTCACAATTGCATTTGCAATTTGCGATTACCAATTTGGTACTCGCAAATTGCGAATGCATTACCATTCATTCCTATGGGCCTCTTGGCCCATAGGAATGAATGAGAATGCATTCCCTAATAGCGAATCGCAATTTGCGATTCGCTAATAGGGAATGTTAAGGATTCGCAAAAACTTTTGCAAATCCTACATACATTGCATTTTGCGATTCTTAAATAGTGAATCTGTAAAATTCGCTATTTAAGAATCACAAAAGCAATCCTTGATACATCTGGCCCTAAAACTCTTAAATAGCATGGTTTCAGCCCCAGATTTCTGCAATATGTTAAACTTCTTTATACTTCCCTCTCCACTTCGGTCTTCGCAAATGGTCTGCAATCTCAAAACTTCCCCCTTACAAGAGGCACCAGACAGGGTTGTCCTTTATCTCCTTTACTTTTCATTCTCATTTTGGAACCATTTCTCGAAACTCTATGAAAATCCTGGTATACTCATAGGCAATTAAATATCAAATTCATGGCTTATGCAGATGATATTTTACTATATGTCTCCAACCCTCATACTTCCATTCCTGAGTTTTTCAGACTGTTATCTCGATATTCTTCAATTTCTGGATAAAGATTGAACATAGGCAAATCTAAAGTAATGCCTCGCAACAAAAACTGTGTTAAGGAAATGTTCAAGGATACAGGTAATCTGTGGAACTCCTCGAAGGTCAAATGTTTAAATATCATGTAATCCCCCTCCATTAAGGATATCATAAAGGCTGATATTGATGTTTTAAAATATAAGATTTCTACTCTCTCTGCCCAAAGGTCCCCTTTATATCGGTCATGGTGGGGCAGATTAGATACAATTAAAATGATGTTCTTTCTCATCATCAATTTCTTTTTACAGATGCTTCCACTCTGGTTACTTCAAACCTTTTCCAGATCCATTGACAGTTTATTATCTAAGTTTCTATGGAATAAGTGACCAGTTCGGATTTCCATATACAAACTAAAGATGCCAAAAACAACAGGTGGGATCAACTTTCCTAACTTTACTCAATATAAATGTGCTTTTATTCTCAGACAAATATGGTCCTCTTCAGGAATAACTACCTCTGCTTGCCCCCTGCTTTGGCATTCCTTTGGGCTTTCTTCAATCTCCCCCTTTTCTTTTCTCCAATTTTCCCTTATTTCTCAAAAGCCAATGTCCATGTCTTCTCCATTATTACATCTTTCTAGTCATATTGCCAAAAAATTCATAACTCAATCTTACACGCCTTCCCAGCTATTGTTCCTTTCCCCTCTCTGGTAAAGTTCTTAAGGGGTCCCATTGGCTGGCAAATGGCATTACATCGGTTTTGAAAATCATCTCTAATAATCAGTTCATTTCTTTTTGAGGATTTACGTGCTTGTTTCCATTTTCCCTCCTCATATCGGTCCAAATATGAATTCTTTTTAGACATTCTCAAACAAAATGACTACCCCCTCTCAATCGCTTTGTGAGCCCATAATATCTCATGACTTCTCCACCAATGTCAAAGCTTCTTTTTATAAAAACAGCTTTCCTCCTCAGACTCACATAGAACCCAATCTAAAATTGAAGATTCTAGGAAGCAGGACTTGCAGTCTACATTTTCTATTGCAGTATGGAACTGAATATGGCTCAAAATACACCAAACTTCTCACTCAGCCAGTACCACTCAGACCTTGTATTTCTTTAATCATAGGTCATTTCTAACTCCTTATTCTTTGCTTAAAATGAAATTTTTTAACAATAATAACTGCTGGAACTGCAACACCCCTAATAGAGATTTCCATCATATGTTTTTTCATTGTTCAAAGGTCTCTCTTTTCGGGAAGCAGGTATGAAGCAACATTCCTAAACTCCTTTCTATTTCTGCCCATTTCAGCATTGTCCATATCTTTCTTGGATGGTGCTCTGATCTCTTGTCCGGAGATAAGGTTAAGGGTATGCTGGTGGATCTTCTTCTGGTGGTGGCCTTTCAAGTCATTACTTTTTTTTTTTTTTTTATATAGCGCGAACTTGACCCAAAGGTATCGGGTATCAGAGCGCTTTACATAGCACCAGTTGCGTTACATGAGGACACATTCATTTTTATTAGGCATTACTTCGAATTGGAAAAACGTTAACAACATTTCTTTTCTCACATGGTAGAACCTGATGTGTTACAATCATACAGTGAATACCGCTCATTCACCCACAATAAAGATAGCCATTAAGAGAGATTTGATATGGTTGCCTTTGACCTCCTATTTACCCAACCCTAACAATGTAAACATTAGACATGTTCAAGTTTCTAAACCTCCATGAATCTATTCTATTTCACCTTCTATTCCTCCTTAATTCTGTATACATCACTCACTGTGTACCTCACTGTATACTTCTCGGTTTTTATCATCAAGATCAATTTTTTCACCCTATTTTCTTTTTACTTTCCCTCCTTTGAGGAACTTTTTGCTATAGATAGTTTTCCCCTCCCTCCCCTCTCCTCCCTTCATAATAAAAATCTCATAAAATGCTATTAGGTATAGATGGCAATTTTGTATACATATTTCTTTTTCTTTCAGTTTTTAAGTTATGTTCTATTTCGCACAAGCCAAGAACCTGTACATTTTGTTCAATACTTTTTTCCTCTCTGAAGAATAATTGCTTTATTACTATGACATGTATCATTATTGTGCTCTTTTCCATGTTTTTGCTGTACTTTACATTGATTATTCTATAATAAAGCATTTTTGAACTGAAAAAAGTTTCAAACAGCTTCATCGATCATGTTGTACAGACACTGCAGACACAAACTACAGACTGCAGACCTATCCTTCAAGTCATGTCGATCTCACATGCTCACGCTTCTGACATCAGACTGTATTGCAGGTTCAATAGATCTTGTAGTCTCAGGAATCACAGATTTTAAAGTTTGTTCAGTTACTTATTAGATCTGAATCCTATCATTATTTTAGGAAATATGCAATAATGTTTAGAAATAAAGTGAACATAGTAAAACTTTAAATATGTACCACATGCATAGCAATCAATCAGTCTCAGGCATGTGTGATACATTCAGCAAGTGCTTCCTTTTCAGCCAAGACACTTTGTACAATGGGATGATTAGACTAATGCCAATAGTATGAAAATATGAAACTACAAGTCCTAGACTACAAACTGCAGTTGACTAAAAAGCAGGACTGTCTTAATGTCACATGAATGACACATGTTCCCAGCTTGGCTGCATAAGGTGCATTGTGTTAAATATAGCAGTGAACTGTTACCAATTTCTCACCTGTGCTAAAGAAAACAATAGATAGGTTAGCTTCCTGATAGTATCTTTTTGTTAATTGCATAGTGTAGGAAGTTTTGCATTCCTTTCCTCTTCCAGTCTGTAGAAGATCAAATATTTTCATTGCAATGGAATGGACTTAAGATTTTCTGATTTTCTGTATATTCATCTGGATGATTATGCATGTATTAATCACTTCAAGAGTACATAAATTATCTTATCTTCCTTGATTGGTGCTTCTCAAATTCTATTTATAATTGATTGTTGTAATTGGTATGCCTGACAATCATGCATTTATAATTCTGTAATTTAAAGAAAAATGATCAGTTCTTAAAAATATTAGTATTCATTTAAAAATTGGATCACATTTATTATATGAATGTCTCTAGAAATCAGTTCAAATTGCATTGTGATCTTAGGAAATAAAAAAAGACATTTCCAAGAATACATTTCCAAAGAATATGTTGGTCCCCATTTAAACATTTCTACCCACTAGACATCTTGAGGTGCACAAGTTGACATGGCAGATATGTGCTCTCCACCATCTTTAGAGGGAGTGATTGTATGGTGCCCTCCACACATGCATGCAATATGCAGGGACATGTGTTGGCAGCTAACGTCGATTTGTAGGCAGAGGCTCTAATAACAGAAAAGAAATACATTTATCAAGACACTGATTGCAGTGTTACCATGGTGCTGTTCCTGCTATCTCTGAGGCCAGGGATGTTAAATATAGTAACAGGGGTCGTCGAGAGCAACCTGAGGTAGCAGTGTGAACTCTGGTGACCTCTATTGCACGTCCATGACCATTTTTTGTCAGTGTTGTTTTTTTTAGTTGTTAAACTTCTGTTTAATGGTAGAATGTTTAAATCATTTCCATGCAGTCACGACAAGTTGCCATATCAACATTCCCGCATGCCTCCCTCCGCTAAATCATGCACAGTTTCCCACAATGCTGGAATGATAGCCCTTTGAAGCTCAAGACAAGCCATTGACTTATTGGAGCGTCCAATTTACAACTCTCAAAAAACATGAACTCCCTCCATTCCCTCCCATCCCTCCCCCCCCTCCTGTGGTGAAGCAATACCCGTCTAGTCCCTGCCTGCTGCTCTACTCCGGCATGTTGAGTGGAATGCTCTCATGTGATTTCTGAAATGTGCCCTTTCCTCTGTTGCTGAGTGCCGCCTATGCTTTCCCTATTGTGGATCTTAAAACTGAAATAAGTGTAGTCCTCTTAATGTAGGTGGGCATACCGCCAGCGGGAGCCTTTATGTAAGATACGACACCAGAGGGCCCCACTTATACTTAAAATTCTTATATTCATCTCTGAAGATATCAGACATCCACTCCATCTTGAGTATTTTCCATAAGCTTGAGTGCAATTGTGTCAACGCTGGCACCTCTTTGTTCTTCAAATTAGCCACTATAGCCTTCTTAGCTGCCCCCAAACACGCCCACATAATAGCCTTATCCGCCTTAGTTTGATGTTCTAGTGAGGTGTTTCTTAGACCCAGGAGAGTCAAGTCTATAGAACTCGGCACAGGGTACCCCAGCATGTCCTTCATTTGGGCCAGAATCTCCTCCCAGAATTGCTTAATAGTTGGGCAGTCCCACCAAATATGGCAGAAGTCCCCCAATAGACCACATCCTCTCCAACAGAGGTCAGTGGTTAGGGGAAAGATCTTTTTGAGTTTGGAAGGGAATAGGTACCAGTCGAATAATGTTTTATAGTGAGCCTTCCTCAATTCAATTGAGTGGTTATGTTTGGCGATATCGGTCCACAGGTGTTTCCATTCCCCCTCTGCCACCTCCCTTCCCAAGGTTTGTTCTCAGGCATACATGTATCGAGGCCGCGGTGCAGTTGAAGTGGAGACCAAGAGCTTATATAAAAAAGAAATAGTGCCCCTTGAAGTGCTGGCCCTCCACACGAAGGTTTCTATTGGGGTCAATTCTCTAGTTGCAGCCTCCCTTACCGGTGGGTGTAGTGCCCAATGTTTAAGTTGCAGATAATGGTAGTGTTCAGTGGGTGGAACCTTAAAGTCTCGCTGTCAATTCTCGAAGGTCAGAATGTCATAATTATGGAATAGATCTGAAAGACCAGACATCCCCCCTCCCGCCATGCATCAAACGGCCCCTCCTTCAGCGCAGGAGGAACGTCTGGATTGAAGTGTACAGGTGTGTATGGGAAAGGAAAAGAGGTCCATCCCAGATTCCTATTCACCTTGTCCCAAATCTTGACAGTGGTCTTTGTAGGGGTGCTTAAGTATGCATCGGGGGGTCTGTCTTTTTTGGGTGTCCAAAGCACATTCCAAATTGTCCTATCCACGATGGCGCGGTCCATGTGGAGCCAGTGTTTGTCCGACTCCCTCATGGACCATTCTGCCACCACCCTTAATTGTGCTGCCTTATAGAAAAGCCAGATGTCTGGAAATGCCACTCCCCCCTCTGATCTTGGTCTCCGTAGGACATGAAAGGGCAACCGCGCTCTACCATCTTGCCAAATGTAGCGTAGTAACATGGAGCGAACCCCTGTTAAAAAATCTTTTTCCAGCTCTATTGGGAGTGCTTGGAACAGGTATAACAATTTGGGAAGAAGGGTCATTTTGACTGCATGTATCCGACCGATCCAGGATATAAACAACGGTTTCCAACGCTTTAGATCCTGCTGCATCTGTGTGAGTAAGGGTGGGAAATTTGCCTTTAATAATCCCTCTATATGTGGGGTGATCTGGATCCCCAGATATGTTAAACTATGTTTAGCCCATTTGAATGAGGACTCTCCCTGAATTTGTAGTTTCTCCCCCTCTGACAGTGTGAGGTTTAGTATTGATGACTTGGACAGATTAACTCGAAAGCCAGCTACCCCCTCAAATGTCTTCAGCTCCGTCTGTACTGCCTGCAGTGACGATCTAGGCATTGTGAGAGTCAGCAGGATGTCGTCCGCAAATAGCAATACCTTGTGCTCGTCTTCCCCGAACCTAATCCACTGAATGTCCGGATTTGCTCTGAGGCGGGCCGTCAGTGGCTCAATACTCAGAGCAAACAACAGTGGGGACAGAGGGCACCCCTGTCTTGTGCCTCGACCCAGCTCAAAGAAATTAGAACTTACCCCGTTTACCTGTACTCTAGAGCGTGGGCTCACGTAGTTGGCTTTAATCATTTGTAAGAACTTATCCCCAAAGCCAAAACTCTCCAGAGTGAGAAACAGGAAATGCCAGTCTACTCTGTCAAAGGCTTTCTCAGCATCTAACCTCACTACTATCGCTGGGAATTTGAACTTGTTTGCTTTTTCTATAAGATGCAGTGTCCTACGAATATTGTTGTGCTTCTGTCTCCCTTTTATGAAACCGGACTGGTCCGGATGAATAATGTCGGGCATTAAGTTCTCTAAGCGTGACGCCAAGCTAGCCGAATAGAGTTTGGCATCGAAGTTCAAGAGTGCGATCGGTCTATACCAGGCGCAATGTTGTGGGATCTTCCCAGGCTTTGGAATCACTGTAATTAGCGCCTCTGCCATGGATGGGGTCACCTCCTGTCCCGTCGCTATATTATTAAATAAGGCTGTCAGATGGGGCAACAATTCCGGTGCATATGTTTTATAAAACAGTGCTGTTAATCCGTCCGTCCCTGGTGATTTATGAGGCTCAAGTGCCCTGATCACTTGTCTCACCTCGTCTTCTTTCCAGGTGACTGGGAGCTTTGGGAGTGCAAGTGCATCTAAGAATTCCTTCTGGGCCTTAGTATCAGAGGGAGCTGCCATATAAAGGTCTTGATAGAAGGCACAGAGGATATTAGCTTTACCTAAATCATCTAGTTCTATCTCCCCATCGCCTTTATTTATTCCTCCAATATATTCCCGTGCCCTTTTTTCCCTAAGTTGTCTCGCCAGGTGTGTGCCTACTTTGTTTCCCTGTGCGTATGCATTACGGCGCAGAGGCAGAAGTGTGAATTCAGCTCTGTTAGAATATATTGCCCCCAGTTTCCCTTTTAGTGTACCCATTTGGCGTTTTAGGCTACGTGTGGGGTTCTTTTTATATTCGCTTTCTACCTGGGACAAGGCTGCCTCTAGTTCCACCCTATCCTTTGCCCTTTCCTTGTTTAGGGCCAAGACCAACGCAATACATTTCCCTCGAATTACTGCTTTGAAAGCATCCCAATTAGTTTGGGGAGAGGTGTCACCAGGGTCGTTTGTCTGAAAATATTCTTTAATTGCAACCCGTAACTCATCTCTGAGTAGCCTGTCCCGTGTCAATGCAGCGGGGAAGTACCATTTCGAGACCCCCTGAGTTGTCCCCCCCCCAGTATAGACCCACTGTAACCGGGCTGTGGTCGGATAGCGAGATGGGAAGGATTTTAGCCCCCTGTCGAGATCCCTGTAGCTCCCGGGACATAAAAATGTAATCTAGTCTGGAGTACGTTTGGTGGGCATGTGAAAAATATGATTAGTCCTTTGTAGTTGGGTTGAGAAATCTTCAAACGTCAAACAGCCCCATGTCCTGGAATGCAAGCTTTAGGGATTTAGGGAAACTGCCTCCTGTGGTGTGTACTACAGTCTGCAGGATGCCAAGTAAGGTTAAAGTCCCCCATCACAATTATTTGGCCTTCGGCAAAGCCCCCTATCATAGTCAGTAGTGAATTCAAAAATGTTGCTTGACCCATATTGGGGACATAGACCGAGACAAAAGTAACAGTTCTTCCCTTAAGCTTCCCTTTTACCATTACCACCCATCCCTCCTTATCTGTCTTGATACCTCAGTTTGAAACTTGGTGCTATTATGGAACATTAATGCTCCCCCATTATGTTTTGTTTTGGTGGATGATCTATATAGGAGCGAATAGTTTTTGTGTCGTAGCCTCAATTCCTCCGATCCCTTAAGGTGTGTCTCTTGAAGAGCCACCACATCAAATTGGTGATCTACTAGATACTTCCAAATGTTTTGTCGCTTGATCGGCGAATTCAGGCCCTTCACGTTCCATGACGTGATCGTTATCATTTTATTGGGTACCACTACCTCCTCCCACTTGCTGATTGTGTTCCCTGAAGTCTCCCTATTTTCTGGCCCCACAGGCTGGTTTTCTCTAGCCACTTCTCCCCTCCACACTTACAATCTGAAATACTGCATTGCAGTGCCCCAAACTTTTCCCTGTTCCCGCTTCTCCACCACCCCCTAACATAAACCCCCCCTTTGAAATAAACACATAACCATTAGGAAAAAAAACCTTGGCCACGAGACCACCAAGTGTCCCGCTGTAACTTCCCTCCACGTTGTGGGTTCTGAGCAGGGATTCTGGCCCTCGCCCGTCACCTCGCTGTCCTTGTAGCACTAAACAACATAGCAATAGTTCGGTCAATATGTATGTCTTTTCATCAAGTCCAGTGGATATCCCTGAGTGTTTGTGAAAGGAACTAGACCGTTCTCATGTCCTGTTCTCGCGTATTGACCTAGTGGAAGCGTATCATCTTATTGAACTCTTGTGATTACAAAGTCATGTCTTGTAGTCTTTATGTTGCCTAGTCCGGCCTCCTTTCTTATTCTTGAATCAGGTCTTGGTTTGACGTCATTTGGTGGGTGCTTTCAAGTGTAATTCTTTCGATCGAGGGGGCTCCCTTTTTCTGGCCTGTGAGATGGAAGCTTCATCCTCTGGCACCGGTAGCCCTAAAAGCTCTAGGCCCTCCCTTAGCTCTGTGACATGACGTTGTCTATTTTTAAATTCGAAAGCCAGCCCAAATGGATATGTCCATCGGTATCATATTCGCTCCTCTCGTAGCTCTTCTGTAAGTGGTCGGAAGGATTGTCGTCGCTGGAGAGTCGACTGCGCCAGGTCCTAAAGAGTGCACAGCGGAAACCTTGAAACGAGATGGAGTCATTCTTTCTGGATTTCTGTAGTATGGCCTCCTTGACCTTATATGAATGGAACTTGACCAAGATATCTCAAGTGCGACGTCGCTATCCAGGCATTGCCGGGCCCACCCTATGTGCTCTTTTGATTTTGATTTGTTTGAGCCCAAGGATCTCCACAAACAGGCCTCAACAAACGCTTCTAGATCAGGTCCCTCTGCCCCCTCCTCCAGGTCTCTGATGCGTATATTGTCTCTTCTGGACTTGTTTTCCAGGTCTTCGTTCTTCAATAGGGCCAGTTGGAGTTGTGAATGTAGAAGTTGTACCCTGTCGCTCGTTTCCGTTACTCTTTTGTTGAGATTTTGGGTTTGGGTCTCCGTCTCCATCAGTCGTGTTCCAATGGAGTCTACATCTTGTAGTAGTGAGGCCATTCTTTCTGATAGGTCTGCTTTCAGCTGGTCCATAGAGGCCTGGAGGTCTCTTTTTAGTTTTGTGCGTAGTTCCAACTTAAAATCTTTTAGAGACATTAGTAAGTCTTCCTTGGTCAGAGCCATGTTGGGTTCGGCACTCTCTCGCTCCTGTGCATGTTTCTGTTCTGCAGGCGCAAAAAAGCTGGATACCTTAGAAGTCGATTTCTTTGGTGGCATAGATGCGGTCTCTGCCGTGCCCGAGGGACTCCACAGTTCCCCTGCTCCTTAAGTGTACTCCAGCCCCTCCTCTATGTTTTAACTCTTGAGAGTCTCTGTGGATCCACTGTTATTCGATGGGCCCTTCACCTAGGTAACTTGTGAGGCTCCTCATGGCAAATGTTCTTTATGGCGGCAATCTTGGGGTCAGGCATAGTTTAATGCTCCTGCTGTCAGTGGTGTGGGCTGTTTTCTCTGTTCATTCCTTCCTTTATGCTTGTCATGCACCCCACCAGCTCTTTTTATGACTCCACGACTGCCCAGGTGGGTCCCCTCTTATGTAGATGCTCAGTTGGGCCCAACGCTGGTTGTACAACACTAAATGTATCAAAATGATTGTGCGTGAATCCACAGGGCCTTATCACATAGGTAAACTTACATGTGATTTAATCTACACAAATAAGTTTACTCTAACATTTTTGAGTAACTTTACTACTGGATGTTCACCATTTACATGTGTAAAGTTACTCAAAAGTGGAGACTTACTTGCCTCCCTGAAAGAGTGGGTGGAGCCAATAAAAATATCAATGCCCAACTTCACGAAAAAATTGTGCAACACAGTGCAGGAACTAATGTTGCTGCACTGCGTTACATGAAAGGGAGAGACCAGAGCAGTGTCACTGACACTGTTTACCTCTCTCCATACAGTGGTGCACTTTAGGCTGCCATGCTCCAACTTACAGACCATTGCTCAATAGTGCAAGGATATCTGTGTGCATTAAGGCTTTTTCCACATTGTATATGTGCTGTAGAATGCTGCACACAAGCAAAGCTGGAAAAACTAGGAGAAGTGAAAGCATTTCTCTTCTTTACGCCGCCGGCATAAGGTTTTGGCACAAACTCCTGTATACAAATGTTTGTAGATAGGGGTTTGCATCACAATGTCCACGTCCTGCCCATAGAACAACCCCTAACACAAAGTAAGACAAAGCTGTGCAAAGCTCACCTTTGGGGAACTATCCAACGCAAATCCTGATTTGCACTGGGAAGTAAATCCCAGCATTACACTTTGCATAGGGTTTGCGTTTGTAAGAAATTGGGTCACTTGTAGAGGGGGGTGAAAGCTTCACTCGGGCAAGAACCACAATCTGTGTCAAACTGAACAACAAACGTCATTAAGTTGACCTCTGCTTTACCCTTTGCACAAAGCAGTAAGGCTCAACATAGAGTTAAAGTGTAAAGTATTTATGCAGGACACAAACAGTAACAAAGGGGAAAATCCCAAACCAACTTAGGGCCAGATGTATGACCCTTTCATTTAGCGCCTCGCAATTTGCAACACATTGCGAGTCGCAAATTGCGAGGCGCTAAATGAAATGTACAACAGTGTGTTTACACTGTTTTGCGATTCCCAATGGGGTCGCAAATTGCGAGGCTCATTAATATTAATGAGCCTCTCGCAATTTGCGAGCCCATTGTGAATGACAGCCCTCCCAGGGATGGTGGCCTGCTGGGCTCAGCAGACCACCATGTCTGGGACTGCTTTTTAATAAAGCAGCTTTTTTTTTTTTTAAATACAGCCCGTTTTTCTTAAAGAAAAACGGGATGCATTTAAAAAAAATAAATAAACGTTTTCGTTTCATTTTTTTAGGGCAGGCAGTCCTGCCCTTAAAAAATTATTTCGCATGCATTTACAAAGGGGAAGGGGTCCCCTGGGGACCCCTTCCCATTTGCAAATGCATTACCACCTACTTGAAGTAGGTGGTAATTGTGAGTGTTTTGCAACCGCAATTGCGGTCGCAAAACATTAGTACATTGTTTTGAGACTCGCAATTTGGAAGGGAACGCCCCTTCCAAATAGCGAGTCGCAAAACATATTTAGCGAGTCGCAAAAAAATTGCGACTCGCTAAATGGGCTATGTACATGGCCCAATATGTTTTTGCATGCGCAAACGGGTTCGCAAACCCGTTTGCGCATGCAAAAACGGGTCGTACATCTGGCCCCTGGAAACATAGAGTCAATTTATTAAATAAAATGAGACTAAAATGACAAGAGTCCAAAGAGAACAACTGGAGATATTGGATTTCAAAGTTTTAGGTAAGTGTAGAGCACTGCACGCAACTTGTGGTCATCTGGTCGTGCTAAACTGGGGGAAGTCACAAGTTAGGTCAACCGCCATGGAGTGTGACCCAGATGCATCACAAAGATCTAGTCAGGTGTCACATTTGTGGTCACCACAGGCTGTTGTTGCTGTAGTGAAGTGCAGATCTTGCGTTGAGGGTAATCAGTGGCAGTTGCAAAAAGTCACGTTCACCGGAGCTTCATGTTGGCAGTCATCACGAAAAGCCCAAAGCTTCAGGATTTTTCCTTTTCTTGAAGAGGAGTGTACTCTGATGCCAGCCAAGGGTCCAGGACCTAGGGCGGCACCTCTTGAAGGCGGCACCTCTTAAGGATCAGGGACTCACTCTAGAAGAGGCCAGCAGGGCTCAGGCAGGTCCAGTTGTATATCCAGGCAGGTTCAGTTGCAGTATGTCAGCTGGGCAGTTGCAGGGAGGCATCTAGAGGCCTCTAGAGCTTGTTGTGTCCCTGTAACTCAGAACAGGAGGTCAGCCAACAGAGTCTTGAAGTCACTCAGGTTAGCCTGTGATGAATGAGCAGGTCCAGGCTTCCTTTTCAGACAGCAGAGCAGGCCTCAAGCAGCAGGGCAGTTCTCGGGGGGACAAGGCAGTCCTTCTTCTGTAATCTCCACAGGTGAGGGTCAATATTTATACCCTGTACCAGCCTTTGAAGTGAGCAAATTCCCTATTTTGATTCCACATCTGGTTCTGGAAACTTCTTCTCCTTCTCTGACAAAGCTCCAAAATGTCTGGCGTTACAAGAGACTAGTGGCAGGTCCCTTTGTGTGTGGTGGAGGAAAGACCCTTTGAAATATAAGTAGGTCAGGAAACAGCTCCACCCCCAGCCAATTGTGCAGGAGGGAATATCCTGCCTTAACCTATTTCCCTATGTCTCACTGTCTGGAATAAATATATACCAACTCCAATAGCAGACCCATTCCCAGTCACGTGACTCAGGACACTGGCAGCAGGCACCAAATGGTTAGGGCATGAAAATGGAAACTTTCTAAGTGGCATTTTCAAAATTGTTTATTAAAATCTGCCTTTACCATTAAAGAGAATTTCAAATTGCAATACATTTGAGTCTAAATATTCCTACTTTCTCCCAATCAAAGGTTAGCACCTATTAAATGTAATAAGGTAACCTAATGTTATCCAGTGAGTGAGATAGTGCTTACAGAAGTGAGAAACTAATTTAGGAGTTTTTCACTACCAGGGCATGTAAAACTTGCATCCTCCCATGTGGATCTGTAGGTCCTACTCTAGGGGTACCTTTATTTATTAAAATGGAAGGTTTAGGCCTGGCAGAGGGTTATTTTGCCAGGTAAAAATGGCAGTTTAAAAGCAGCACTACAGGCATCAGTGACATGTTTTAAGGTGCCACTTTAGTGGGTGACACAATGAGTGCTGCAGGCTCACTAGCAGCATTTAATTTACAGGCTCTTGGTACATGTAGTACCCTTTGACTAGGGACTTACAAGTAAATTAAATGTGCCAATCAGGTGTAGGCCAATGTTACCATGTATTAGGGAGAGAGCACAAGCACTTTAGCACTGGTTAGCTGTCCGAATGCCAACAAAAACAAATTCAGAAACCAGAAGGGGTGAAGGCAACAAGTGTGGTGGAAGACCACATCAAGGTTGTCAGGTCTAACAGTTGTGGTGTAAAGGGCAGGGAGAGAGGTTTGTGAAGATTTTGCAGGACCCACGAGTACTAACATTTATCTCTGAAGTGGTCTGGAGTGCTCATTCCCTGGAACACTCAGTTTGGCTTAATACTTCCCCCTGTTCCCAAAGCATAGGCTCTCATCAATTTCTTCCTGTAGGAAAGGCCTCAGGTGTGCTTAAGCCAGTAAGAAGTTGGGAATGGAAGGCAGTTGAGTTATGGAGTAGCTTAGGTGTTCATCGCTAGATTTCAGAAGGCGACTCCAGGTGCGGCTTGAGATACCATGCTTTATCCTACCTTAATTGTAGGACTGGTATCATCATCTATTGAATTAACTTCTGAGCCTTACGATGACAGAAGAAGGCTGTGCTCTGGTAAAATATCAACTAGATCTTGCAGGAAGACAAAATCCAATCCCCTTTGAAATAATTCACCATATTTTAATACTCTAGAAGGCATCACTCCCATTCCAGCCTACTTTCTAAAATCAGAGGGAAAACTAGGGAAAGCCTTATCACTAATTTTTACTCAGCCGACCTCGGAGATTATATAACTCCAGGAACGAAAAACCCAAATTAATTGGCAGTGATCAAGGAGCCTTTTAACATTGAAATTGCTATTCATGAGTCTAGGCCCATTACATGAATCATTGCTGATTTTATGGTGCCCGATATTGACATTGATACCAACAGCAACTCTGCATTTGTCCAAAAATCTGATCATTCACATAATACTCTTTTAATCTGCCAAAAAACGAAATGAAATTCTTAAACAGTACTCCCAGTTCAAAATCATCTCTGGGTCTCAAGTTATCTGGGCCACCTGATATTGATCTGTATTTCAACAAAAGTTATTTGGTAGTAGCAGTTCCCAAGATTGGGAAAAAACCGCACAATCAGTAGGAGAAGAAAATTTATCATATCAAATGCGATACAGTGTGAATCAATTTTGGATAGGCATTATATTTTCTCAGTGGGGTGCTACCTTGGCTCTAATGCACCTACTACCAAGAGATGCTACTGTCACAGAAAATTGAGATCTCAATTTTCGAGCAGCGCCGGGAGAGGAGTGAAACTTATCAGGGTTCTCCTCCGATATTTTAAAAGGTCTTATTATGACATGAAGGAGAAGGACTAATATACTCTCCTTTCTGGATACCCACCCACCCGCTTTTACCAAATACGAGGTGTGCTAGCATTACCAGCAAATGAGGCTGTGATACGCACATCTGGCAGTCGATATTATTAACAAGCATTGCAGGTTCTGATTACAATAAGGGACACGCACCTGCCATCCGTATATACATGCTGGACAACATAATTTTCGTCAATCGCCTTGAAAAAGTCTAAGGGAAGACGAAACACGTGTTGGCTGATTCTTCGTGCTGGATTTTATGCAATTGAGAATAAAGAATCTTATTTTTGAAGAAATTTGAACATTGTGGACTCTGTATATTGCATGTAATCAGGAGCAGTGTGTTACTACATTGAACATTGCTATCCTAAAATTGATACGTTCCTGATAATAGATATTTAGAACAGTTTTTTATTCTACCAGTACTCTGGGTGATCCTCTACTAGTAAAGGGTGTGCTTATAAATGCTCTCTTCTTGTGATATTGATCTGTATGTCTCTTGTAATCTTCCTGGCAATTATGTGCAATATTCAGAATCCCTAATATGCTTGGAGAGAGTTTTGTCATCCACCTTAACCTTACTTGAAAAGTGAGCTAATAATGCGGATCACATTTTAGATGCTTGTCAGAACCCTGTTCAGAGGACCACAGTGTAAGCAGGAGTTACTGGTCAGCACCCAGTAAAAGTCAAAACAATACCCTTTCAGGCATAGAGTAATGCATAAATTATGCAAAAGTGTGACGTGATTAAATTTAGAGTGTCGCTGGTGTTGAGAGTGCTCTATACTGGAGCTGCTTTCCACCTAGACTTGAGAACTACCCAGAGCTCTCTGTTTCTTTTTTGCATTTTTTATGCATCACTCAATGCCTGAAAGGGTATTGTTTTGACTTATACTGGGTGCTCAATTGTGTCTGGACAAAGCTATATCTCTCTGAAGAGCTCTAATGAGAGCGAAAAACGTGTCAGTGGTTGCTTTTATTCATTTCAAGTTGGCTTGGATGGTATTTTACTAATCCAAAGATGTAATACTGTGCCTGGAGTGGTAAAAGGCTTTGGTCATTTTGCATCTCGGCATGGATAGCACTGCGCTAATCCTATGCTTAAAGACTTTGCTGTAGAAATGGCAAAATACTTTGTCCCTTTCTATCTCAGCGCAGGTGGAACTGTGCTAATCCTATGCTTAAAGACTTTGAAAGAAAAGCAGACATTTGAGGTGAGCAAATTTAGAGTGTCGCCGGTGTTGAGAGTGCTCTATACTGGAGCTGATTTCCACCTAAACTTGAAAACTACCCAGAATTCTCTGCTTCTTTTTTTGCATAATTTATGCATTACTCTATGCCTGAAAGGGTATATATATATTTCAAATTTTGCATTCATCTTTGAGCAATAGATCAAAAGTTACTTTTAATTCTAAGTTATTATTGAACTTGACTTTGCAAAACTGTGATTATTTCCTCAGCCAGGGCATCAATTTCATTCCTTAGTTTCTGGGAAAAAGAAGGATAGATTGTTGGCAACAGAATTCTATTGTTAAAGAACTCTTCGGGTGAGGCTGAGAAGTGTAATCACAGTAAAGATGCTTTGCGGGGTCAGGCAAAAAACATGGTGGTTTCAGGGGGGGGTAGCCATATTAGATACAGGTAACAAAGTTAGGAGGGTAGCTAGAGATGATGATGTTAATCACTGGGACTGGTTGGACGGTGCTTTTAACAATAAACACCATTATACATAAACATAGCAGGCTTCTCTCATGGTAATGAAAAACTCAATCAGTTGAATACCCTTAATGCTGATATCATATGGAACCAGGAATCAGGGCTGGTTATAGATTTTCAAATTAGCAACTTATATGTGTTTAGTTGCCTTGTGTCTCCCTCCAGGAGGGTCATGAGAGTGGGAGATAGCTCTTTCATTGACTACTAAATACATCTGGATCTACAGTAGTTTAACACACCCATCAAACCTAGCTCAATGTGTAAAGATCCCAAGGGACCCCAGCCAGGAGATTGATGGTAATTCCCTGCTTCTGGTGAATTTATAAATTTGCTCATGTCCATGACATATCCCCCTGATTAAATCTGTATTTTTATTTATATTTCAGATTGCAGAAATGCAAAATTGTCAAAATGTAGGTATGGTTGGGAATTTCAACTCAAAGGTGTCCAACCATGCATTAAACGTTTTTGTGGCTAGAGAACGCGAGAAGGCTTTTAATATTTCCTCAGCAACACTTCCAGTTAAACTAAAATGGAAAAACATGGTAGTACTCTTTTGGAGCTCTAGCGGAAACATGAATGCTTGACTGTAAGTGGTAGAATGGACAACAATATTCTGGCAAATCACACTCATACCTCTATTAGGAGTCCTTCCCTTATAGATTATTTGATTGTCTCCTATATTTTTATTAGGGCCAATTTTTGACTTGAATGTAATAGATAATTCCTTGATTGATCACAAGAGTCTTTCATTTTGCATTGATTTCCCATTTGTAGGATCGAGGTTCTGGAATATCAAGGGAGATGTTCTTCTTTTAATACGGTAAACGGGAGAACCCATTGGATATCTAACAAACTAGCAGATTTAAAAGAAAGACTACAAAACACAAGGTTTATATCAAATCTCTCTTGCACAATTTGATTTGCCCATAAAGTCATTCTTGGGCAAGTCTGACCTTTTATGCAATAAACAACCTCCTGGGAAATGGTCGCCTAGTGTACAATTTTTTAAATAGGGATATCAACAGCTCAATTAGAAGGCAGTTTTTTGTATTATTCTACTGAGAGGAATAACATAATTAGCCTCTTAAAAAGAAGAAGAGCTAGACAGAAAGTGGGCCATCAGAAATTATACTGTGAACACAAGTGGATTGACATAACGGAGGCTGAGATTTCAAAAGACATAAGAAGGTTTGGAAAATCATTGCGGATGATTGCAGCAATAGGGTTAGAAAGATTCTAATTCCAATCTAAAAAGGTGATTGGATTAATTATAATTACAGTAGAAAAGAGAGGGAGGAACCCTAGTGTTCAGAATAGGGATGGAGTCAAGCCACAGTAAAAAAACACAGAAAACCCTATTCAGTCTGTATACATGTTTGGATCATGGGCTACCTACCACATTTTAAATGATACTGATGTGGTCCACAATGCAGAGAAGTCAGCACCGCTTTAAACAACACAATGCAGAGAAGTCAGCAACACTTTAAACAACACAAAGTTCAATGGATAAAACAATATGGGAATTTATTTGATATATCATAATAATCACATTACACATTAAAAACATTTTATATTTAAAATACAATATCCAATACTATACATCACGAGAAAACTAAAAGTACTGAAGTGCTAGCTTTGTAACAATTTTGTTAGCACGCATATTTAAATACCTAATGCGTGGATAGTACCGTGACAAGCGCGTTCATTTAGCATCTCGACGAAGATGGGGAACGTATATATAAGATTTTGAAACACCCCCGTTCCCGTATGCATTATCTTTGGACCCCTGGCCATAGCCGACAAATATCGTGACACACAGCTAGGGACTTCTAGACAGGGTGAATCCCCCGGAAGTCGGCATGCAGTCCGCATTGGTTAGCATTTAAACTAGCTCTCAAGAAATGTCAGTGCTCACATTAACCTAGTACTGATACTATATAAGAAAGGTTTAGACTTAGCTAAGGGTATCTTGAAGTAGATAACCTACTGTGCTTACTGTGTACTGCAATGGGCGTAGAAGTAAATTTCGCTATTTCTGTTACAGGCCTCGTACCATTATCCGTCGCATTATTTTCAAAGCGACTGCTACAGGTAATTGAATAATTCCTGATAAAACCTTTAATGACAAATCGTTTTTTGAGCCAGTGAAAGACTATTTGACAATTGTAGACTTGCATTTATGTTTTTATGCAGTTCTCTCATCGCCCTAATTGATAAACGGCAAAAAAGATTTAGAATTTTCCAATCACGGAACATCTGTTGCATCTATGAATGTTACAGTCTATACTTGGTAAGCCCAATTGGATAAAAGGTTTTCCTATGATATTGGCCACTAATTTTTCAGACAATTCAATGGGATTTTGTATATTGTTGCAGAGTTGATTTTATTTTGAACTTCGGTGGCACCAACGAACATTACCCACATCACGTGGTTATTAATAAGGTATGTTATTAAACCAAATTGGTACGGCTTTAGTAACGAGTACATGGAGACACCATGTGTGGTAATTTTCCACTTATGCTTATTTCTAGGGTAGAATTTGATCCCCTAAAAAAACTGCGGAGGGACAATACTCATCCCTGCATTTCCTCCTTTGGTCTGTAATAAAATAGACCTCTAGAAACCACCTATTCTAGGTAGGTTTTTATCTTCTACATAGTTCAACATATTTGTTTGGATCATTTGGCCGCGCTAAGATTAGGTTTTAAATTGAATGTTCTTAGAATATGTGTCATTTTGTCTTTTTTAAAGAAATAAAATGTGTTTTAATGATATAAAATTGATTCTATGATGTGTTAAAAGTCAGCCCCAACACTAAGAAATATAGATACTGATGTATAGTAACTATTCTTACATGAAGTGATAATAATAAAGTGTTTTCTTACCACTCAGAAAACTGTCCTGAAGAAGGTGAAAGAATAACATCTCACCGAAACGCTGCGTCGACTTTTAGTTTTCTTGTGATGTATAGTATTGGATATTGTATTTTAAATATGAAATGTTTTTAATGTGTAATGAGATTATTATGATATATCGAATAAATTCCCATATTGTTTTATCCATTGAACTTTGTGTTGTTTAAAGTGTTGCTGACTTCTCTGCATTGTGTTGTTTAAAGTGGTGCTGACTTCTCTGCATTGTGGACCACATCAGTATCATTTAAAATGTGGTAGGTAGCCCATGATCCAAACATGTATACAGACTGAATAGGGTTTTCTGTGTTTTTTTACTGTTAATTATAATTACTGAACTAAATGCCTCTAACACAATTGATTCCAATACCCTGCTAACATCAGAAACTTTACCCGAAGTCACAAATCTCATATAAGGCCCTCCTACAACCAAACAGATTGAAGGTTTCATTCTCAGTCATTGTGGCAATGGGACCGGATGAGATTCCTATCTCAGTACTAAATAAGGGAGCATCTCTCTGGTCTATCTTTTAACCTCCTTGTTTGGTACTGCTATCCTAAAGGAGTTATCCCAGACACCCGTTATGGGAGAATTATTGTGCCATCACACAGAAGGTCCCCTGTAATCTCCTGAATAATTTAGGGGCAGATCACCCTACTTAATTCTGTTGGGAAGATATTTGCTAAAAGCATCCTTGATCATATGCATGATTGGGTGACTAAGAAACAGATAATCCCTATTGGATAAGCAGGTTTTTGAAAAAAGTGTTGCACTATAGGTATGTTACAATTAACTTTAGAAAAATATGTCACTATCTAAGGTCCATTTGTTTATGCTGCCTTCATAGATTTTACCGAGGAATTTGATCGTGTAGATGCACAAACGCTTTGGAAAACAATGTTCAGTTTAGGCATATCTGAGAATCTATCACGGTTAATTTTAGCATTGCACTCCTTCACGTGGTTCCAGGTGCCTCTTGGTGGAGACCATGGCCTTTCGTCCAGACTTCCCACCCATAAGTAGCTATATATATGATTTACCCCGGCATTATCTGAGTTTAAGGGTGATGCACCCAAATTAGGGATTTTACAATTCCCTACTTATTATATGAAGGTGACATTGTGTTGTATTCCGCTTTAGGTGTCCGTATATAGGTTTTCCTGAATCATGTCCTTATATAGGCCCAATTCGCATTGCCCTTATATAGGCATAGAATCCCTGTCCTTATTTAGGCATTAACCGTGCACTCCAAATACAGGCATGGTCACCGACATCCGTCCACCCTAACGTCACAACGAGTTCTTAGAAACCAGACCCTTAAGCTTCGGGAGTTCCCCTAGCACAGGACTATTGATTTCTCCAAGAACTCATCTATTATGTATGAACCGTTATACCTTAAGGGTTCATTCCTGACGTCTTCCTCTGTCCGACTTCACGTCAATGCTAACATTCCGAGGCACCTATCAGGTATACATATACCTTCCCTTGCCCAAGCAAGTAAGAGGAGACCTCGACTTCAGAGGAGCCCGTATCCCGGCCTGACGCACTGAGAAGACGCTGTCATTCCTGCACGCAGAAGAATCCAGCTTCCAGTGTTCTGACTCCCTTCGCGGGGTGTTAGAGTTCCAGATCCAGCAAGAGATTCCCACCTCTCTCATTCTCAATGTATGGAGCTGACTAGAACCTAGAGGGACTCTTGGCATACTAGACTTAATATACTCTTAGTATACAATACTAGAGAATACTTCGCCTACTTCTTACCTTTCCCTACACCTAGACCAGGTTAGGTACATTGGGGTAGAACTAGCTTAGAGACGCATCGTATGAGTACTCGCATTTTTAGCTCATGTTATTTATGTACGTGAATATATGCTAAAAGATAATGCTAGCGCAGTATTATTTATTTCTACTGCTTACGCTGTACATTATTTATCTTGCATACTGTCTTGTGATCATAACAGCACATATCTCTTACACGAAAAACAAGACTGAAACGCCCATCTTTCCTTTCTGTGTAACTCTGTAGAAACTAAGCATGCACGATTGACTGAGTGAAACTGTTATCTATTGTTTCCACGATTCTGAGACGTGTTCCGATTCTAAGGGGAAACAAAGTGGTCATGTTTATGCAGTTGCCAGAAACTACTCCCTTCTTGTTCTCAAGGAGTTTCTAGTGGCCTCTGAGCTAGGTGGCACAAGTAATTAAGTCTAATATACTCGATAGGGACATACCGACCTCAGTCCTATGTCAAGCCTATAGTGTATATTATTCCAATGCGCAGAGCCTATTAGGGAAATAGGAACTACACTACATGGCGCCCATCGTGGGGCAAGGCAGTAATTTAACGCTAGATACTGAGTAACTCAGTCGTGCTTTTCTCAGGGACCCCTACTCACATACTCCATAAGACGTCTGGAGTGGGTAGGGTTAAATATCCGCCATAACTAAATAGGACAAAAAAGCCTATATTTTAGTTGTTTGGTTTGTTCAACGTTGAAGGATACAGTGTTCCAAAATATTGTGCACCTTATCTTTTGTTTCCTTGAAACTTGTTCTACATTTTTCAAAAAACAAATGTCCACACGCGGGGACAATGCCACCGAAACCGGTGGGGCTGCGGCTCAACCAGTCGTAACAGCTTTTAACATTACAGGTTTAAATGAAACCGAGGAGGGTGTTATAGACATCCATCCGAACTTAAGAAGAGCCATCACTCTAAAACGTATAAAACACGGCCTACCACCAAGAGGAGGTAGAGCAGTTTTCGTGATAGAGGCACACGAATCCTTTCAAACAGAAGTATTCTATTCATGGATAGTATTCCCAGAATCAAATCCAGTCACAAAACTGTTTCACTTCTACAAAGAAGATGAACCAGCAGAGGAATATATTCCTTTTGAGGATATTGAAATTCCACTAACATACCAGGAGCATCAGCTCTGGTTTAAAGGTGCCCTAAAACATCACAGAAACATTACCAGGCTCGGTCCACTAGGTAGACCAGGAGCAACATGGCCGATTCTAGCCGGCTACACACCTCATCCTGACATAGATATAATGTCAGACGAGGAATTACTTACTCAACTTACAGAGTTAATAAAAATTTACAGACAATTAGTCCAATATGTCATGCGGACTTTCACAGTCCAACCACCATTGACCATTCCAAATCAAACCCCTCAACAAGGGAATACACTAAAAATTACACCACAGACTTTATACGCAGTCATGGGTAAAATGCCAACAAAACGTGAGCAAATTCCATTCTGGATAGCTCAAAAAATTACTCAAATAGAAGCAGTATTTCCTAATACTAGCCCTTATGAGAAACACAGAATCCTAACAATCTGTTTACCAATGGGGATCACACCACAACTGGAAGACTGCACCACTTGGGGCTCAGTCTTTGCTGCCATCTATACTAAAACACATGGTGTTCCGTCAATTGCAGTAATACCAGATGTCCTTAAACAAATTCAAAACGAATACGGGGCAGAGCCTGCTCTGAATTTAGGTATGAAATTACTGAAAAATTTCGACAAGGTCTCAACAATAATATTATCTAATATTAAAGGGGAGGCAGCAGCAGTGGCGATCCACCAACGATTAAGGAATTCGATGTTACAGAACATCAAACAGAACTACCCAGAATAATAGAGCAATCTTATGCAGAATTAGGCAGAGATAGTTTGGGTGGAAGACCATTGAAGCCAAACCTATCTGAAAGTCCTGAGAAGGGCTCTATTAAACAAACTCCTACATCTTCTAAAAAGAAGTGGGAAACTAATAAACAAAACTCAAACGAGAAACGTTCTCAATCCCGAGGTAGGTCTCTTCAAGAGGAGCCCTCTGAAAGGAGGTATAATCTCAGGAATAGGGATAATTTGAAAAAACCTGACAGGTATCAAGATACTGATACACGTTCCTCTCGTACCTTTCAGATATCGTCACAGACATCGGAAAGAAGAGGACGGTCAGAACATAAAGAAGAACGCTTGAAATCGAAAGACGACAAACACGTTCCGAAAAATAATTCAAAACCTCAATTCTCAAAAAAGAAGGTAGCAGGTCTGAAGATCAGACATGCAGAGGATACTGAGAACACAACTCAAGAACAGAGAATGGGCTCAGACAATGCTGGACAGTGCGGCAGAAGTCACAATAGCTCGCCAGAACCTGAAGGAACTTCTGGAGATAGTGGACTTGAATGAGTACATTACAGTTGAGACTGTAGACACCAGGGTTAGTACTCCACAAAAGTTATATGAAATAACACTCCGAATGGAGGGAGATATACCAAGACAGGTGAAAACACTCTTTTGGGAAAAACTTTCAAGGGGCTATGATATACTTCTAGCAGAAAAAGACTGGCCACCACAATTTGTCAGGGAGTGCCCACATGGCAAAGACATTATTATGCCTGCCTTCTCCAACCATATTCCAATTCACCTAAAATATACTTATGCCAGGAAATGGGCAGTAGCCCAGGCCCCAGCATTATATAAAAATCATGTAGGATGGGATGAGGACTCACCTCACCATAAAATACATCTAAAAATGAACCTACTGCACAAAGGCAGTATCCTATAAAGCAAGAAGCTAAAAAACAGGTCAGGGAGATCTTAGATCAACTTGAATACCAAGGGGTGATTGAAACATGCACCTCCTCAATGAACAATCCTTTGTTTCCTGTCTCCAAACCAGACAATACATATCATCTAGTTTTGGATTACAGACACTTAAACACTTGTTCTAAAACATTTGCAGTGCAAAAAGCTCATAGTACAGCATTAATGAATAACATTGTGCGTAAAAAATATAAAACCACATTAGACATCTCAAATGGTTTCTTTTGTCAAAACATAGCACCTGAATGCAGGTACTTAACAGCTTTCTCAATAATGGGGACCCAGTGTCAATTTTGTCGACTCCCACAAGGGTTCAAGAACAGCCCGGGGTTATTCTCAGCGAGGGTAAAGGAGTTACCACAAATTTATGATAATGAGGCATTGTCATATGTCGATGACATCTATCTGACAGACGATGACCTGGATAGGCACTTGAACAGGGTGAGCACCATTATACTGGGCTTCGCCTCTGAGGGCTATAAGTTCAACTTTAAAAAATCCAGAATTGCCCATCTCAATGTCCTTTTCCTAGGATATGAGCTTTCAAGTGAAGGAAAGAGCTTGGCAGCTAACTTTTTAGAAAGGTGTGCGATGCTCCAACCGCCAAGAACGATGAAAAATTTACAATCCATCTTGGGTTTCCTAAATTTTGGAAGAACTTACATTCTAAATTATGCAGAAAGGGTTAAACCTCTCTACGCATTAATCAAACCTGATTTTTCAATCAAAAATTGGACACAGGAACACACAGAAATCTTGCGTTCACTCCAAGCTAACATGTTAGCAACAAATCACTTACAAGCATGCGTAAGTCAACGCAACTTAGTGATCCGAATAATTTCGGGTCAATGCGGATTCACCTACTTAACATTTAATGAGGGTGAAAAAGTACCAATAGCATACAAATCTCATTTGTATACACAAGCAGAAATGCGCTTCACTTCAACAGAAAAAATACTGACAGCAGTTCAAACCGCTGTAGCAAAAGAAAGAGCTCTAGCCCAAGGGAAACGCATTATTGTCGTAACCCCAGTACCGGCTTTAGAGGCGGTAACTAAAGTGAGCATTCCAAATGCTAAAGCATTACATCCTAGATGGATACAATGGGTTAATTCTCTTGCTGCAACAGATGTTGAATATGTTTTTGACCCTGATCTAAAAACACAAGCGTTCCTGCAATATGAACATGAATGTCCTCTGCCTACTGAAATTCTGCCTCTCGATCAGTACGAATTCATAATTTACACTGACGGATCCGCACAACCCGCAACAGGGAGTAAGCAAGCTTACAGTGCAGCGTGCGCAATCGTTAAAGGTCGCATGCGCGATGGTAACTTCAGACCAATGGTCACAAAAACTCAATCTCTAGGAGATTGTACAGCTCAGCGAGCTGAACTACAAGCATTCAAACTGGCACTTGAAAGTACAGATCGCGAATTCCCCACACTAATAGTGTGCGATCCTTTTTACTGTGTTCAGTCGTATAATGAATATATACAAAATTGGCTTGAACATGGGTTCAAAGATGCAAAAGGTGGCACAATAAAGCATAAAACGCTTTGGGAACAAGTAGTTCAGTTAAAAAATGAACTACCAAAAGCTCACGTGATGCACACGCTGAGTCATCAACGTGATGGCGTTCACGTTGCAGGGAATTCATTGGCTTACGAAGCCTCAAAGGGGGTTGTTCAGACGGCTTCCATAGCTGCGATCACTCGTTCAAAAACGAGAATAGACAGTGAGATAATGTTGGCTGTCAATGCAACGAGCAAAGGCAGTGGTGCAGCGTTACCAAAGAAATTTCCACTCAAGTACTCTTATGTAATTGATGCGAACAACGTTCCTTTTGCTCGAATCCCTGGAGTGGGGGATAGGGTAATTCCAAACATGGAACGTAGAGCAGCTTTGATTTATGAAGCACATTTGGGGGAGGGTCTGTCACATCAAGGGATCTCTAAAACAATATTGACATTAAAAGAGATGTACTGGTGGCCTGGAATGAATACACATATTCACATCTTCATCAATGACTGCATAGACTGTAAGGTACAGCGTGATGCAGAACGCCACCTGACACCATGCTATGAAGTAGCCTGCCCAGTACAGACACCATTGTTAGACAGCATTAGACTATCTATGCGCAGGCGTCCTTCTGGACAAATGCAATCCCACACATACTAAGTCAAGGTTCCTATGGATATGGCCTCAGCGCTCGGCTGACGCTCGAACTGTTATAAATGATTTGCGAGTCTTTATCGACACATACGCAATAGGCATGCTACATTCTGACCAGGGCCCTGCGTTTAGCTCTCGGGCTTACAAAGAAGCCATGGCCTGTCTGGGCGTTGCATTGCGGTACTCCTCTCCGTTTCATCCTGAGGGAAATTCTGTTGTGGAAAGGAAAAACCGGGACATATTTATTTATTTTATTTATTTGCAAAGTTTTCTGTAGCGCTGGCTAGACCCGGAGGTATCAGAGCGCTTTACATGAGGATCAGCGAGTTACAGGATACAAAGTTATATCAGTTGAATCAGCGAGTTACAGGTTACATAGTTACATCAGTAAGAATCAAAAGAGTCACAGAGGAGGGAGGAGGGGGAGGGAAGGAAACACAAACGGGGGAGACGAGGATGACAATGTCAGATGACCGGCTGGGTAGGTGACGGCCAAGGGGCCGGACTCCTCTATAGCTGCATAGGACAGCTCCACCGGGCATCGGCCAAGGTTGCTCGGGCTCCGCGGTAGGTATCTACATCAGTTGAATCAGCGAGTTACAGGATACGTAGTTACATCAGTTAAAATCAAATGGATCACAGAGGAGGGAGGAGGGGGAGGGAAGGAAGGAAACACAAACGGGGGAGATGAGGAAGACAATGTCAGATGACCGGCTGGGTAGGTGACGGCCAAGGGGCCAGACTCCTCTATAGCTGCATAGGACAGCTCCACCGGGCATCGGCCAATGTTGCTCGGGCTCCGCGGTGTGAATCCGCGGTATGTGTGAATCCCTTAACACTGTGGACTCTCTCAGAGGGGTATCTGAGACTCCAGGGCATAAATGCTGGATCCCTCCCCAACAAGGGGAGAGGAGTGCTTTGGCAAGGGGCACATTCAAGGAGGCCGTTATAGGCCATTTTCTGCTATGTGTGAATCCCTTAACACTGTGGACTCTCTCAGAGGGGAATCTGAGACTCCGGGGCAAAAATGCTGGATCCCTCCCCAACAAGGGGAGAGGGAGTGCTTTGGCAAGGGGCACCTTCATTGAGGCCGTTTAGGGACAGTTGACCGGTAGGGGAGGACCTATACAGCAGAATGGGGGAAATGAGAGTAGGTTCGCTGGTACAGACGCCTCATGCCCTAGAGCAGCTAACGTAGGAGGTAGTAGGAAAAAGCCAGGAAAATAATATGAGTAGTCTGCCAAAATGAACGTAGCTTAATTAAAATCAGTTACCCTCATGGTCTAAAATGGGAGGGCTAGCAGTAAAAAGCGAGTTAAAGGGTGAAGAGAGCGTAGGCAGAATATGGAGATCGCAGAGACATTGGAAACAAATGATTGCGGAGGGAAAGGGAAGAAGTGGCCCGGTGGGAAAGTTCGGCCGCCATTTTAAGGTCAGGCCGGGATAGGCAGTAACACAGGGGCGGTCACCGGGGGTGCTGGAGAGACCCGGAGGAGTCAGCGTGCTTACAGGGGTATTGGTAAGATACAAAATTACACAGAGTTAACAAAGGATAAATGCAGTGTTGCCCAATACGAACCATGGCATTAAAACATGCGAGTAATCGGGGGGGGGTCGACATGACATAAAAAGAGTGGGGGGAACAGAGGTATCAGCAATAGTCTTAGACGATGCGTAGATCCGTGGTGAGGAGAGATGATCAAAAGTAGTCCAGTTGGAGACCAGAGGTACGGACCAGGTCGCAAGATGGCGGAACGGGACAGGAGTGACAATCGGAGAAGGTCACAAAATGGTGGGGTGCAAAAGCGACGTAGTCCAAAAGTCCCATGGAGTAGTTCTTACCTCCGCTCAAAACCTCCAAGTTGTCCCAGACGTCTTACGGGAGGCAAGCCAGGCAGGATGGCAGTAGGAAAAGCAGCGGCAGTCAAGTCCGGAGGCGGAGGGAGGGTCAGGAGGGGGGGAGAGCCTCAGCCCGGTTCCTCAGCCCGGTTCCTCAGCGGCCGCTGGCCATCCGGAAAAATAAAGTCAGAGGCATCGGCGGCGTTGTGATGGGATCTGCTGAAAGGCGGCGAGGAGGAAGTCAGGAAGCGGAGATGAGCCTCTATATCCCGCTCGATCAGGCCCCCGGCAAACGAATATAACATTGGCAGCAACAGCGGGTTGTTGGGAGACAAGTAAACGCCAAAGCACAGAGCGTAGTCTCTAGTGAGGTCCGGTCGGCGGATGTTTTCCGCAGTGTAGTGCTGGCTAGGCTTTAGTCTGGACGGCAGGCGAGCAAGCTCCAAGCCGGAGCCAGAATTAAAGATGAAACTGCGGGACCACTCCGGGGGGCTAGTTCCTGGCGCCACCGGCCGGAGGGGCTCGATCCTGGCCCACGGGCAGGAGAGGCTTTGGGTTCTTGGCCAGCGGCTCCCCTGTCTTCCTCGGAGCACCACGGCAAGCTTGGGCTTTGCAAGGGAGAACGGTCCCGATCGGATGTTTCACAGGACCCGCAGACCTTCCTTCCATCGGGAGAGCCAACACCGTTAACCCAGGGCTTGCTAGTGTGGCAGCCGTCTTCTGGCATCAGATCGGCCAGGGAGCTGGGCACCAGTCAAGCCCGCACCGGGGTCCGGCATGTTTTTTTGTTTTGTTGCATATTTATATAGCGCGAACTCGACCCAAAGGTATTGGAGCGCTTTACATGAGCACCGTATTTACATTTACAGCAGTCTATAACAGCTAGGGTATTAGGTTCGGGTGATGGGTGGGTCAAACATCTTTATGGGGTCCAACGCTCATTAAATAATTTGCCAAGAAGTTCTCTAGGGTGGGTCACTCCATATGAGGTCCTATTTGCGACAAGAATGTGGGTGCCTGATCTCGAATGTAAAGGCACAGTGGTGGAAAATAAACCCTTTGATATCAAAGATCGTTTGGCTGTTTTACAGGATCTAAATGAACTAAGATCGAAACAAAGCAACGTGTTCCTGCAGCCAACCACCACTGGGGAAAAACCGGCAGTCCCAGCAAGGCCTGTCTGGATTCCAAAAGTTGGGGATCTAGTCATAGAGAAGATTGCGGACAAGAAGGAATTTGGACCTTCTTACAGACAACCAGTACCTGTCCTAGCCGTACACGGAACAAGAACAGTACTTCTGCAGCCTCTTGCTGGAAAAAAGGAGAAAAGATTTGTGTCCATCGACCTCATCAAACCACAGTATGTGGCCAATACTAAATAGTAGGCCTCGTGGACTCCGACCTAGTAGCAGACGCACTCCTCTTGCTTCTATCCAAGAGGTTCAGACTGAAAGACTGATAACGATCGAGAATTCAGCAGTAACAGATGAAGGACTGAGCAACAATGCTATGGAACTCATCCCTCTTGAAACTCAAATAACAGTTCGTCCAAATACACCTGTCTACACCAATGTAACAAGTGATCAACTGGTTCCAGCGATTTCTACAAATCCTGATGCAATTCCAACAATTGACAGAACTGCTTATGGCTATTTCATTAATTTTGATACGTTTTCTGAGGATCCGAGTGAGCCTGAGACGTCGCCAGCATCAAACACTTTTAAACAGCAAGTACAAGACTTTTTTCATTTTTTGAGAAAGACTTATCTGGTTTCACCATGGATTGAACTATGGATTATTTCTGGAATATTTTTCTTTCTGCTGTGGCTAGCTTTGGTTATGACTATAAGCGTGCTTATAAATGGCAGATACATCCGTTTGGACATTGAAAGTAAACATGTAAACTTACTTTTGAAACCTCACAAATCATCCCATCGTGAAACAAGAGACTTGTCTGCAGTGAACATCACAGCCGTTCCTATACAGGATGGTATAGTGTGGGACAAATCAGATTTCGATATTTTCGGCCCTACGGAACATTTGAAAATTCCACATTTATTTAAGATTTCATTAAGTGATTTTGTTTCATCCAGTACCTATTCTGATGATTGGGACTTTAAAACTGTAAATGACATGGTGTTTGACCTAGAAAAGTCTGCTGCATTTTCTAATAATGAATATTTAGAGGGGTCATCAGACTATGAACAGCTGTATTGCTATAACCACTATGGTCATCATTTTTTGCATAAATCTGCAACACCTAGAAATATGTTTATGTTTAACCAATGGGAGCATTGTCCTACACCGCCAAAAGGTGGTTCAAAAACGTTTGCTAAAAAGTTTCCATATTTTTCAGGATACAATACATCTGATCCAGAAACATTTTACTATAAAAATGTAAACAAAACAGGATTGAAAATTATGTTAACTAATACAAAACAGATTTATTCTGCAGCATTTATTGCCCAACTGTCTAGACATGGTTTCGACTTGTGGAAAGACACAATAGACACAAAATCTGTCTGGGGTACTAAAGATTGGCAAGTGCAGGGGATAGAAGCTTTATTTAGAGCATGTATCATCCCTCAGCAAATAATGTTTTTGAATGGCACTGTGCAACAAACGTCTTGTCTTGGTTTAGCCAAGATCAAAGACATGAAAACACCTTCTGTACCAACACCTGCCAGTAATAACAATACACAGGCAGCGGTTACAGTTGACCAAATATTACAAATCAACAGAACAAATCCTGATTGGAGAAAATGGTTGATCTGGCCCACAGATGCAAACATCTGTCAAGAAAGATTCCTGAATAAAACACAGGGGTTTACTATTCATAGGCCAGACCCACGATACGTCCAAAGACAACATCCGGGGGTAGTAACAACATACAGTGTAGGAAAATTATGCCTCGATTGGCTACAACAATCTACACTTAAGGATGTGAAACAACACTTATTTTTACTTAAAGAAAACGCAGACCAGAGGGAATTCTTGCTTGGACCAAGAAAACCGCGTCAAAAACGTTTCATATATGCCGGCATCTATGCTGCTTATAGTGAAGCATGGAAAGTGTCACAGGTAGAGGCCGCAGAACGAATACGTGAAATTGATTGTATTAACTTAGAGAAAACTCTCACTGTGGTCGACAATGGGTTAACTACTTTGTCATCCAGAATTTATTCATTGGACAACATTGTATCCTCTGCTATTGACATACTGGAACAAGATTTAGCCATGTTACAGCAGGGCCAATCTCAGTTACGTTCTATTATGTTATTAAGTTGGACGCTGCAATCTTTGCGTGCGGGCTATGTGCCTTGGCGTTTTATCAACACGTCGGCTCTGTTTGCAGAATACAATCTAACTGATAAACAGATCGAACCGGCACAAAGAGGAGCAAAGTATACAGTGCTGAGCATTGAAAAACTGGAAAAATTACCATTCACAGTGGCAGAAAAACCAGCTACAGAATGGCTTATTCATGGCAAAATGACTCTGCCTGTGACTACTTTTCAGTTTCAGTATTGCCTCAAACAAATGCAAGCAGGCAAATATGAAAGGTTGGGTAAAGAATACATTAAGACATCCAGGAATTTACCTTACACATATAGATGTTGGAGTGGGGATCGTGAAGTGTTCCTGAGCGGTACACACTGTGAAAGTGCACTAAGCGGTTCACTGATTTGTCAGGACATTTCTTTACAAGGGGCTTGTAATGGTTCTGTGGCAAATTTGTCCTGCCACCAGGTAGGTACACCAGCTGCTGTGATTAATCCAATGTTTGGCCAACTTTCTAATGGGAGTTACCTCATGTTGAATGATCAGAGTTGCTGTGGCATGTTGCCAGGCATCCCATATCTAGTAAGGGTCGACTCCAGGGTCACTTGCTGTATGCAAGTATTGTTTGCCCCAATAGACACAGTCAGGGAGTCGCCTTTATGGCCTTCATTGAATGTCTCTTTTATACGATTTGATACTTTAAGCAGAATGAAAGCCATGCTTATACAACAAACAGTGCCTCTGACCTCGGCCAAAGAAATCTATGATTTACAAGTTGCAAGGACTTCTGCTGAGATACAGGCTTTAATTCGTACAAACTGCCCTATACATTTCGTAGAAATGATGGGACGTATCTTTAACATGTCTGATACGAGCGGAAATGTACATGTATTTAAGACCATCTGTTCCGGACTATTAGCACCTTTCAAGACAGTCCTCGGAATCATCCCAAACTTCGCACACTCGGTGTTTGGTGGTGTGCCGTTAATTCTAGCACTTGTTGCAGGAATTCTGTTTCTATTCCTCCTACTACGCTATGGCAAGTCTATTCGCCAACATCACTCCGAGTGATGTGGCAAAAGCTCTCCTTGAACGGAAATGCCGTGAGCGAATAGTACAGCTTTTGGGCATGCCTCGTCTATGGGAACTTAATACAACATGGTTCCTGTCATTCAGACCAATCTGGCAAGATTGCATCTTACCTGTTCTACGCTGCCTATTTTGCGGTGAAGAATGCGTGCTAGACACCTGTCTAACACTCCCATCAGTCATGCCAACAGATGTCGATACTCTGCTGGACCCGATAACGGCCCATGCTGTGTGTTGTCCCCAGAGGCTTCCAACCCTGATGACGGCATTCATTGAGATCTCACAGACGCTTCCGGCTGCTGCTGAGGTACGAGATGGATCAACAGGCACACAGGTAACAACGGATACGAACATTGCATCTTCTGCTGAAGGCGATGTTTCTCATCTCTGTGCAATTAACATTCTGAACGAGGTGTTCCAAATGTCACCAACTTCGGTAGACGATATTTTGGCTACGGAAATAGATGATCTCATGTTTACGCCAGACCCATACACTGACTTTGATTCTGCTCACAGTGTACCAGGGCAACAATGAAATTTGGCCTTCATATTTTTTTTTTTTAAACTTGGAACTTTTCCCAGAATTGAACTTTTTCTTTGTAGAATTTTTTTTTTTTTGAACTGACATGGCAAAAAACAATCTGCTTACAGTAGAACTAGTCTTATGAAATGGACTTCTTTGAATACTTCCAGGGACACATTGTCACCTTACTTGTTTAACATTTCATTTAATATCATAATATGCAATGGCTTTGATTTTTGACAACTTATCAACCATTTCGTCATATGCATATATTTATGTTTATTCATTCATGTTGCATTTACTTCCATCATATGCTTAGAATGATAACGATGCTTTAAAAAGTACAGTACCTATTGCATTCAACAGTTTATTTTTAAACTTCTTTTAATGTGCTTTTAGGGATGCTTTTAGTAACATGTGGTACTCAATTTCATGTTTAGCATTTAAATGTTTAGCATTTAGTATTATCGTTCATTCGAAAGTGGAGTGAGTATTGTATTCCGCTTTAGGTGTCCGTATATAGGTTTTCCTGAATCATGTCCTTATATAGGCACAATTCGCATTGCCCTTATATAGGCATAGAATTCCTGTCCTTATTTAGGCATTAACTGTGCACTCCAAATACAGGCATGGTCACCGACATCCGCCCACCCTAATGTCACAAAGAGTTCTTAGAAACCGGACCCTTAAGCTTCGGGAGTTCCCCTAGCACAGGACTATTGATTTCTCCAAGAACTCATCTATTATGTATGAACCGTTATACCTTAAGGGTTCATTCCTGACGTCTTCCTCTGTCCGACTTCACATCAATGCTAACATTCCGAGGCACCTATCAGGTATACATATACCTTCCCTTGCCCAAGCAAGTAAGAGGAGACCTCGACTTCAAAGGAGCCCGTATCCCGGCCTGACGCACTGAGAAGACGCTGTCATTCCTGCACGCAGAAGAATCCAGCTTCCAGTGTTCTGACTCCCTTCGCGGGGTGTTAGAGTTCCAGATCCGGCAAGAGATTCCCACCTCTCTCATTCTCAAGGTATGGAGCTGACTAGAACCTAGAGGGACTCTTGGCATACTAGACTTAATATACTCTTAGTATACCATACTAGAGAATACTTTGCCTACTTCTTCCCTTTCCCTACACCTAGACCAGGTTAGGTACATTGGGGTAGAACTAGCTTAGAGACGCATCGTATGAGTACTCGCATTTTTAGCTCATGTTATTTATGTACGTGAATATATGCTAAAAGATAATGCTAGCGCAGTATTATTTATTTCTACTGCTTACGCTGTACATTATTTATCTTGCACACTGTCTTGTGATCATAACAGCACATATCTCTTACACGAGAAACAAGACTGTTCAATAAAACCTTTTTATTGAAACGCCCGTCTTTCCTTTCTGTGTAACTCTGTAGAAACTAAGCATGCACGATTGACTGAGTGAAACTGTTATCTATTGTTTCCACGATTCTGAGACATGTTCCAATTCTAAAGGGAAACAAAGTGGTCATGTTTATGCGGTTGCCAGAAACTACTCCCTTCTTGTTCTCAAGGAGTTTCTAGTGGCCTCTGAGCTAGCTGGCACAAGTAATTAAGTCTAATATACTCGATAGGGACATACCGACCTCAGTCCTATGTCAAGCCTATAGTGTATATTATTCCGATGCGCAGAGCCTATTAGGGAAATAGGAACTACACTACAATTGTAATTCTTGATTTCACTCCTTGGGCGCTACAAAAAAGTTTGATTTGTCTCTAACGGTATGCAAGTTCCCAGTTCCTAAAAAATAACACTTCAAAGAATAACGTTGTGATTTTCAAAGGTAAAGATATAGGAAGGAAATCAAGTTTAAATGGAAAGTAGTTAATACAAATTTGGACGTTGTGAAAAATTAACCTTATGTGGGAAAGTTTTCTCCAGCAACTTGAAGGAAAAATAACACATCCAACATATTTCAAGTAAGGTTGTTTCTTATGCAAAAAGCCTGAAAGCATTTCATAATGCCCTTAGACACAGGAATTGTGTCCATTTAGTACTATTCTACAGGTTAAAAGTTTCTCTGACTCTTTGCATGCCACAGAAAAAATTGAACATGATAAGTTGTTTTTTATGGATGTAATCTGAGTCAAATTCTTCATGAACTGTGCCGCTTAAACACTCTTACAGCTACTCAACCCATCAGGTTGAATCTTTGTCTGATTAGTACTTTTATACAGGCAGCAGTGCTTCATTGGGCTCATTGTTTACTTGGGAGTGAAGAGAACACCCTAAGAAATGTAGGGGCTTATTTACAAGGCCCTTGCGCCACTTTTGCGTCATTTTTAACATGCGAAAAGTGATGCAAAAGTGGCGCAAGGGGCTTGTAAATCTGCCCCGTAATGTTTTTAGCAATGTTTAATAGGAATCGGGAAAACACCGTTTTCTTTAGAAATGTTTCTCATGCTCTGAAGTTACAACTGGATGTTATAAATGATTTGTCTATGCGGCAAGTTAACGGTTTGACAAAAAAAATCTGGCACGCAGTATCAAAGCTGGACAAGATATTGACTTCTGTTAAAAAAATGAAAAGTGTTATAGTTTCTTGATGAAATCGAGATCACGGAATTAGGTGCTTGTTACTTTTATTAAGAATGAATATATTACTATAGGAATATCTAACAGGTGCTTGGCAATATTTACCCTTTGAGGAAAGAATTTGTGGTCTGGATTGCACTTTCTTTGCTCTTAATGTTTAGAGCCCCTTTTTATAAAAACTAATGCTCGCACAATTGATGAAGCTCAACAGCTGTAATTTTTTCCTGAAAATTAAATGGACTCTTTTAAACATTCACATATTTTAAAGGTTTTATAAACTTGTATTGAAATGAATTAACTGATTCGTGTATGTTCTGTGGACCTCCTAGGAGATGCAAAACGTGTCATAAAAACCTCGATTTGACCATATCATCCAGACCTTTACAGTATTCTAGAACAATGTCACCAGTCATTGAAGCAAGTGTGCCTGAATTAATGTAGGCCAATCTCATTTGCTCTGCCTATTAGCACTTCATGGGTGGGGGTGGGCGGAGTGTTTCTTTCCGCAAGCAGAATTGACAGAATTTAGCAACTCCGCATTACCCTTGTAAAGCCATTAGCTCGACATCTGGAGGGAAAGCACCAGGCTCGGATGGGGTACCCACAGACTTGTACAAGGCCGATCCTGCCGTTTGGGCAAAGATATTGACACAAGTTTTTAATGAGGCCTGCTCTTGCGACTTTCCTCCCTCGTGGGCAAATGCTGTCATTATTCCCAATTTCAAAATCGGCCTAAGAGATGACCCCACCTGTTATAGACCAATTTCGCTTTTGGATTCCGCAGCCAAAATCATGGAGAAAGTTATATTGGATCCTCTAACAGTGTGGCTTGACCATTTTAATGTCATCTCAGACCTACAATATGGTTTTAGGCAGGGCAAAGGGACTCTTGATCAATGTCTTAACCTGCACTTAGTGATTGGGAAATACACTGTCACCAAGAAGGCAATTTTAAACATGGCTTTTATGGACCTAACATCAGCATTTGACCACGTAAACAGGTCTAAATTATGGTTGACCCTACGAGATATGGGATTGGATATAGAATTAGTGGCCTTTTTACATGCCGTCCATGAAAACACCACAGCAGCGGTAAGATTTAATGAGGATGGAGGCTTGACAGATTCCTGGGCAGTTAAGAGAGGGGTCCGACAGGGGTGCATTTTGGCCCCCTTGTTGTTCACACTGTATATTAATCAGCTAGGGGACTTTTTATCATCCAGCTGCAAAGACATCCCAAGAGCCGGATCTAAGATGATCCCGCACTTCTGTATGCAGATGATGCGGTCTTGTGTGCCAGAACTGCTGTGGGTCTTCAACAACTTTTAAACAGTTTTATAGATTTTATGGATTCACTTGATTTAGCCACTAATTTTACAAAATCGCACACCATGTCAATAGGCCCTCGGAAGGCTGCCCAGGTCAAGTTCTTTTGTAAGGGGGCAGAACTAACTAAAGCACCGACCTTCCCATACTTAGGGGTGTTATTTGATGAGCAAGGGTCTTGGTGCGCACAAAGAATACATAAAAATAATGTTTTGGCTAGAGCGGCTGGGGCCACACTGGACTTTGCTAAAAGATTGGGGTCAAAACCAATCCCAGCCCTGCTGAAGATCTATAGAGAAAAATGTATCCCTATGGCCACATATGTGTGTGATGTCTGGGGCTATAAGTATGTGAGGAACATCCAGGGGGGAGAGAATAAATTCATGCGTAGGATTTTGTCAGTCCCGTCCTCCACCCCGGCGTTTATTCTACACAAGAAGCTGGGTGTGGGATATATCTCAGACCTGACAGTGGTAGCCCCACTGTTGCGCTGGCTGAGAATCTGGGCCTGTCCTACCCATACTTTAAATGAACTTATTATTATGGATTGCAGCGTACTCGAGGGGGCTCTACGCATTTCTTGGCTTAAATATATCATGGAACAGACAAAATGGTTTGGCTGTCCCGATTTATATCTAAATCCCAGGCCTCTAGTCCTTTACGACACACCACATCATAGTGATCGATTTAATGCTTCAGCACTATAGCACTTTATACAATGTGTCTGTTGGAAAACGAGGCAGTATCTGTGAGGCCTGCACAAATAACATGACTACATTTGTCCTTCACTGGGAACCAAACACCCAGTTGTAGCGCCTGACTCTCAGAGGGTAGCGTTGCAGAGCAGTCTGAGGCTTTACTCAAGGGAGGTGGTGTGGGCTAGTAATCGCCATTTGCAGGTGCGCAGAAATAACACTCAATAATTGATTGTCCAGCCTGTACTTTGCTTTATAAAAGTAAGAGTACATTTATTAAACACACACACTACTCAATACTATGCACCAATTTACAAATATACATAAGCTGTTGGAATTACTTTGTGACATTGTGTAACATCTCCACCCCTCCCAAAAAGGGGGGGGGTGGGGTCTAGTACCACCACTCCCATGTATGCACATCATCTTGCCCCATAATGCCGTGTGTTGAGCATAACCTGGAGCGAGGGCCCTGCACACTGGCACCATCCCAGTGGCGACCCACCCCATTACCTCAACACGCATTAAAAATAGGTTCACCTGCCCTAGTGACACATAACCCTGACTGAGCATCTTATATTGACCATACAGTATGCACCCCTACATATTCAGGGCTAACAGTCTGGGTTGTTCCTCACTTAAGCGCAGCAGCAAGAATACATGTTTACGCACACTTTAGAATGACAGTACTCAGCACCTTTGTGGATCATTAGAATGCATTGCAATTACAGCCCCTAAAGGCTTCACAGATGAAATCACAGGATTACGCATATACAGCCAGGCACCCTAACAGGAGTGCCTGGCAACATAACCCACTTGGCTTATGACATCAACTTACACAGGTACCTTCACATTACATATGTGACCTTCAGTCCCTCTAAAAAGGAATAACCGTGAGTAAATGCAGTTCTGGTGCAATTACACCTCTTCACCTCTAGGGGATGCCCTTCTCCAGACATCCCCAACTCAGCCCTTCACTCCATGAAGCCCTTCGTAGCACACCCTCCGCTGTAGAACAAAAGTTCCAGCCCAGAAGGTGTTTAATTTACGCTGAGCCCCTGAGGGGTTCTCCTTTCAACATCCCTAGGAGACTGAGGGTGGGACTTAACTTCATGCTGGGGGGAGACTGCGCTTCTCCAGCAGCTCCCCCAGCACCATGGTACCAAGTTGGTGGTGACCCCGTCCTCCTGGGGCCACCACAAGCACAAAAACGTTGTTTTTCCCCATGCCTTGCAAGGCATTATGGGGCGCTTCAGGCTCCTCTCCCTGCATATTGGATGAGCGGCTCTCCCGCTGTGCCGGGGAGAGCCGCGATCGAGGTGGCACTTTGCGCTTCATCCCTTTCTTGGTGGGGGGCCCGGTCCCACCCGGACCCCCAGGTGAGTCTTGCGGCGCGGGGAGCCCACCCCCGGCCGCTTTGGCAACTTTCAGGGGCCCGGGACCACCCAGGCCCCTCTTTTCACCTGCGGGGTCCCGGTCCCACCCGGGACCCCTTGCGCCACCATTTCTCATCGGGTAGGGGCCCGGTCCCACCCGGGACCCCCACATCCTCCTTTGGGTAGAGGGCAGCTCGGGGAGCCCACCCCCGGCTGCCCCCGCCGGCTCCCCGCCCGGCCCGCACACTTGCGTGCGGCCGCGGGAGCCGGCAGAGTCTTCTTGCCTGCCCGCTCCTGCGGGCAGACGCGAGGCGACTCCGCTCCTTCTTCGGCCCTCTTCACGGGGAGCGCGAGGGCGCTCCCCAACTTGTCTTCCTCCTCTGCGGGCCCGGAGATGGGGTCCCGGGCCCCTGGACCGACTTCACGGGGGGACGCGACGGCGCCCCCCGACTTCCGCCTTCTTGTCGGGGCCAGGGTGGGCTCCTGGCACACTATTCCTCAGCTTCCCGGGTAGCGCGACGGCGCTCCCCGGCTTTGGCGGGCCCGGAGTTGGGATCCCGGGCCCCAGCATCATCTTCACGGGCGGGGCAGCGCGACGGCGCTCGCACCTCCCTTCACTGCCCACGGGGCATTTTCACGGGGAGCGCGACGGCGCTCCCCGACTTTGCTTCGGGGCCCGGGGATGGGCTCCCGGGCCCCCTGGGATCATTTTCGCGGGGGGCACGACGGCGCTCTCCCGCCTTCCTTTTCTTCGCCGGGGGCCAGGGTGGGCTCCTGGCACCCCGGAGGGCACAATCTTCACGGGGAGCGCGATGGCGCTCCCCGGCTTTGCTTCGGGGCCCGGGGATGGGCTCCCGGGCCCCCGACCTCCCCTTCGTGGGGGGGTCAAAGGTCGCTCGCCTGCTGGGGGCCTTAGCTCGGCCCCTGGGGGACTGATCTGCCCCATTTTTGTGTCCATTCGCTCCTGGCGGCCAGCCCCAGCCACTGGGAACACTCTCCTTCACCCTCGGGGTCTCTGAGAGGGGGGATTCGGCAGGGAGCGGTCTTCACTGGCTCCCTGCGCCAGACTTTCGCCTGGCTCTCCTCCTGGGCCTCTCTTCTCCCTGTGCAGAGGCCTCTGCTTCTGCGCACTGGTCCTGGGCTCCTATTCTGGTGCTGGCAGGGCCCTGGGGGACAGTCAGGGGGTTCCTCCTTCCAACTGCCCATTGCGCCAGGCTCCAGCACCTTCAGCCTCCGCAGACCACACCCCAGAGAGAGCTTCTCTTCCTGTGCAAGCACTTTTTAAAAGTTGAGTAGGGGGCTGGCAGGAAGTCTCTGTTGGTCCTATCCAACAGCGCCACATCACTTCCCTGCCCCTGCTCCCTCCTTCTTGTCCAGCCTCTGGGCTGGTTCAAAATGGCGTCGTCCAGGGTCTCTGGCCACATGGTCTCTGAAACAAGACCCTTTCCCCCGTGCTGCCTTTACCTTGGTTCAGCCTGGTGCCTGGCACCCAGCGACAGCTGCTGATGGATTAGCCTGTAGCTCCACCTATCTTCTCTCCTTGGAGGGAAGATCTTTGCTCTGGGAAGAAAGGTCATTAATCTAACCTGCCAGGGCCAGACCCCAGCCAGGGACTCAGAGAAATATGACATTTCTGGATGACCCAAAAGCAGTACAAATATGACTTGGGACTCTGCAGAATACTCCTTTTCACATCCGCTACAGGGGACTTTAGTGCGTGTCTGGAATCTGTAGGCCTTATGGAAGTTAATCTAGCACATGGGCTCCACATCCCCATAGGGGAATAATGAAGTGAAAAACACAGTAAAGCACACTGACTTTCCCTGGCATGTTCCTTCCTAGCGTGTAAGGCCTATTCCGTGGCACCACCCAATTCTGCATAAGTCCTGCCACACCATTCACTTTGTAGCTGCTCCCGGACTGCGCACGCCAAGAATCTCCCCTGCGCAGCCCCTACACGTGTGCACACGCATGTACACAGGTGTCTGCATGTAACCAGCCCGGTGCCCCTTACTCCAGCTGCTGTGCAGCGGCCTAGTCAAGCTAGGGGGACACCAGTAAAATCCACATGCAATCTCTTTCATCATGAGTTCACTGTGGATGAGTCCCAATTTATGAGGCTCTCCCACAGTAAAACCTCAACACCTAGGTGCTCAAAAAGCGAAAAATCTGGGCGGCCCATAGTGTCAGAACCACCTTCTAACACACGCTGCGCCCAGCTGATTCCTACAGGGAAGAAGTAGCCACCCTACATGAGTATTCTTCCCGTGGTCAGCGATAACTAGTTATAAGGGGTTCTGACCAGACCCCCCTTACTCACCAGTTATCCGCTCAGACCACCTACTCCTCCCATCCATGAAATCTCCACCCATGACAGGGATCCCAGACTAGCCTAAGAACCCTCCGGGCTCTAGGTTAGATACTTCTAGGTCACTCATGGTCTACATGGACTTGGCCTCACTAGGCCCACCTTTGCCCTTGGGCATGCAACACTATGCCTACCCCTTCTCTGGACAAGGGTCCAGTGCCTCAGCACCGTTGCGGTCTTCCGGGACAGGTCTACATCCCATCCCCTGGGTCACTAGCTGGTCTCCCTTCTGGAGTTTGTTCCAACCAGTACCCTCTCTCCGTTTGGTCCTTGCACCCCAAAGATGCAACCTCTCTGGACCCTCACCCTCAGCCTGCCGCCGAGGTCATTCTGCTGCCACCACCCTTTCGGGACGACTGGCTTCCCTAAAGAAAGCACAGCCACTCGTGCTTTCCCCACACAGAAAAGCACCCTTTGGCCACTGGCCTGGCTCCCTGATAGGACCTCAGACCGGCCTCACTGCCACACTGGCAGTGCCAGGGAGGAACACTGAGGGTGCCCCGTCAGACATCCTACAGCTCATTCCCCCGTCAGTAGTTCCACACGGAAACTACCCCGGGAACCTAGACCCCTTCTTTGTTCTCCGCTGCGAGAACAGGGCCTATGCACCCTTCCCTCCGAGAGGCGTGCTCTCCTCCCAGAGTACCCTTAGAGAGCCTGTGGGCCCCGAGTTAGCTAGACCCAGGCCCACCTCTCATGGCCCTCCCCGGTCTTCCAGCAGCGCCTTGGGAGACCGCCCAGGGACCTACATGGTCCCAGGATGGCCTGCACCACCCCTTATGAAGAGCAGGGTCCCCTCCTTAAGATAGGCCCCACCTGCCTTCAGGGTAGCACGACCACACCAAGCCAGGAACCCTAAAGATCCCGGCTAGGCCTGCACCACCCCTTTGCGAACCACAGGGTCCCGTCACTTAAGATAGGCCCCACCTGTGTTGAGGGTGGTACTACCTTGCAGAAGTCCACCTCCTGCCCCGAGCTAGGGGAACACCCCCATGCTCCTGGTCCTTGGGTTCAAGACCCACAGGACCTACCGGACTGGTCACCGTCCACCCGACCCTGACGCCTCAGGGTCCACCACTAACCCTTCACCTGGAAACTAGGGAGTACATCACCCCCACTCCGATCTCCACTGGGTCAGTTACCTAGCCCACCTAGGGTACCTAGGGGCTACCACTACACACCATCACTCAAGAACTACCCTCCTCTGGGGCCACCTCCTACCAGGGGCCACCCCTGGGTCGCTCACCTCCCCACCAGTTAACCTGGGGGCCTGCCAGACACCCAACCCTACTACACCCTTCTCCCACCGTGGGAAAAGTTCCTGGGGGTCCCCCACCATGGGAACCCCTGGGGCGTTACTACCCGGGGTAAAGAAACCTCCTGCCCCACCCCCAGTGGTTTTGGCCTGCGCCAATGGCAAGTAAACTCTCAGCGGGGGAAGAATACCTGGGGCCCCTTCTGTGGAAACCCTCCCTGCCCTTAAAAAGCGCGGGAATCTCCCAGGACCCCCTCTCTCTCCTGTCCCCCACAAAGGTCAATCCACCCCTATACCCCCACCTGTGATGTAGGTATCAGTTGCTGTCCCTACCTCTTGAGGAGACACCCTCCTCATGCAAGTGTAGTGCGTGTAGTGTTAGGGTTCAAAGGTGTACAATATGGCTTAGAACATTTGTATGCAATAATTTCCTGGAAAGCACCATCCCGCTAGCACATGAAAATCAACATAGCGCGGTCATATCAATACAGTTTACATTTCAACCATAATATCTTCACATGACACAGATGTGCGCGGTGCTTTCCTTTCCCATACCTTTAGTTCACCTAACCAAAACTTTGAACCCTTCTCAGAGCCTTGCGCTCTTCCATTTGCTCATTACTGCATAGGTAATGTGTGGCAAAACTGGACTTATCAAATGCTATAAATGCGCACCAGAATGGGATACTATGTTTCCCGCCGCTAGACACCAATGTTGGAAAACGAGGCAGTATCTGTGAGGCCTGCACAAATAACATGACAACATTTGTCCTTCACTGGGAACCAAACACCCAGTTGTAGCGCCTGACTCTCAGAGGGTAGCGTTGCAGAGCAGTCTGAGGCTTTACTCAAGGGAGGTGGTGTGGGCTAGTAATCGCCATTTGCAGGTGCGCAGAAATAACACTCAATAATTGATTGTCCAGCCTGTACTTTGCTTTATAAAAGTAAGAGTACATTTATTAAACACACACACTACTCAATACTATGCACCAATTCACAAATATACATAAGCTGTTGGAATTACTTTGTGACATTGCGTAACATCTCCACCCCTCCCAAAAAGGGGGGGGGGTGGGGTCTAGTACCACCACTCCCATGTATGCACATCATCTTGCCCCCTAATGCCGTGTGTTGAGCATAACCTGGCGCGAGGGCCCTACGAACTGGCACCATCCCAGTGGCGACCCACCCCATTACCTCAACACGCATTAAAAATAGGTTCACCTGCCCTAGTGACACATAACCCTGACTGAGCATCTTATATTGACCATACAGTATGCACCCCTACATATTCAGGGCTAACAGTCTGGGTTGTTCCTCACTTAAGCGCAGCAGCAAGAATACATGTTTACGCACACTTTAGAATGACAGTACTCAGCACCTTTGTGGATCATTAGAATGCATTGCAATTACAGTCCCTAAAGGCATCACAGATGAAATCACAGGATTACGCATATACAGCCAGGCACCCTAGCAGGAGTGCCTGGCAACATAACCCACTTGGCTTATGACATAACCTTACACAGGTACCTTCACATTACATATGTGACCTTCAGTCCCTCTAAAAAGGAATAACTGTGAGTAAATGCAGTTCTGGTGCAATTACACCTCTTCACCTCTAGGGGATGCCCTTCTCCAGACATCCCCAACTCAGCCCTTCACTCCATGAAGCCCTTCGTAGCACACCCTCCGCTGTAGAGCAAAAGTTCCAGCCCAGAAGGTGATTAATTTACGCTGAGCCCCTGAGGGGTTCTCCTTTCAACATCCCATGGAGACTGAGGGTGGGACTTAACTTCGTGCTAGGGGGAGACTGCGCTTCTCCAGCAGCTCCCCCAGCACCCTGGTACCAAGTTGGTGGTGACCCCGTCCTCCTGGGGCCACCACAAGCACAAAAACGTTGTTTTTCCCCATGCCTTGCAAGGCATTATGGGGCGCTTCAGGCTCCTCTCCCTGCATATTGGATGAGCGGCTCTCCCGCTGTGCCGGGGAGAGCCGCGATTGAGCTGGCGCTTTGCGCTTCATCCCTTTCTTGGTGGGGGGCCCGGTCCCACCCGGACCCCCAGGTGAGTCTTGCGGCGCGGGGAGCCCACCCCCGGCCGCTTTGCCAACTTTCAGGGGCCCGGTTCCACCCGGGCCCCTCTTTTCACATCCGGGGTCCCGGTCCCACCCGGGACCCCTTGTGCCACCATTTCTCCTCGGGTAGGGGCCATTTCTCCTCGGGTAGGGGCCCGTTCCCACCCGGGACCCCCACATCCTCCTTTGGGTAGAGGGCAGCTCGGGGAGCCCACCCCCGGCTGACCCCGCCGGCTCCCCGCCCGGCCCGCACATTTGCGTGCGGCCGCGGGAGCCGGCAGAGTCTTCTTGCCTGCCCGCTCCTGCGGGCAGACGCGAGGCGACTCCGCTCCTTCTTCGGCCCTCTTCACGGGGAGCGCGAGGGCGCTCCCCGACTTGTCTTCCTCCTCTGCGGTCCCGGAGATGGGGTCCCGGGCCCCTGGACCGACTTCACGGGGGGACGCGACGGCGCCCCCCGACTTCCGCCTTCTTGTCGGGGCCAGGGTGGGACACCATTCCTCAGCTTCCCGGGTAGCGCGACGGCGCTCCCCGGCTTTGGCATCATCTTCACGGGCGGGGCAGCGCGACTGCGCTCGCACCTCCCTTCACTGCCCACGGGGCATTTTCACGGGGAGCGTGACGGCGCTCCCCGACTTTGCTTCGGGGCCCGGGGATCGGCTCCCGGGCCCCCTGGGATCATTTTCGCGGGGGGCACGACGGCGCTCCCCCACCTTCCTTTTCTTCGCCGGGGGCCAGGGTGGGCTCCTGGCACCCCGGAGGGCACAATCTTCACGGGGAGCGCGACGGCGCTCCCCGGCTTTGCTTCGGGGCCCGGGGATGGGCTCCCGGGCCCCCGACCTCCCCTTCGTGGGGGGGTCAAAGGTTGCTCGCCTTCTGGGGGCCATAGCTCGGCCCCTGGGGGACTGATCTGCCCCATTTTTGTGTCCTTTTGCTCCTGGCGGCCAGCCCCAGCCACTGGGAACACTCTCCTTCGCCCTCGAGGTCTCTGAGAGGGGGGATTCGGCAGGGAGCGGTCTTCACTGGCTCCCTGCGCCAGACTTTCGCCTGGCTCTCCTCCTGGGCCTCTCTTCTCCCTGCGCAGAGGCCTCTGCTTCTGCGCACTGGTCCTGGGCTCCTCTTCTGGTGCTGGCAGGGCCCTGGGGGACAGTCAGGGGGTTCCTCCTTCCAACTGCCCATTGCGCCAGGCTCCAGCACCTTCAGCCTCCGCAGACCACACCCCAGAGAGAGCTTCTCTTCCTGTGCAAGCACTTTTTAAAAGTTGAGTAGGGGGCTGGCAGGAAGTCTCCGTTGGTCCTATCCAACAGCGCCACATCACTTCCCTGCCCCTGCTCCCTCCTTCTTGTGCAGCCTCTGGGCTGGTTCAAAATGGCGTCGTCCAGGGTCTCTGGCCACATGGTCTCTGAAACAAGACCCTTTCCCCCGTGCTGCCTTCACCTTGGTTCAGCTTGGTGCCTGGCACCCAGCGACAGCTGCTGATGGATTAGCCTGTAGCTCCACCTATCTTCTCTCCTTGGAGGGAAGATCTTCACTCTGGGAAGAAAGGTCATTAATCTAACCTGCCAGGGCCAGACCCCAGCCAGGGACTCAGAGAAATATGACATTTCTGGATGACCCAAAAGCAGTACAAATATGAATTGGGACTCTGCAGAATACTCCTTTTCACATCCGCTACAGGGGACTTTAGTGCGTGTCTGGAATCTGTAGGCCTTATGGAAGTTAATCTAGCAGATGGGCTCCACATCCCCATAGGGGAATAATGAAGTGAAAAACACAGTAAAGCACACTGACTATCCCTGGCATGTTCCTTCCTAGCGTGTAAGGCCTATTCCGTGTCACCACCCAATTCTGCATAAGTCCTGCCACACCATTCACTTTGTAGCTGCTCCCGGACTGCGCACGCCAAGAATCTCCCCTGCGCAGCCCCTACACGTGTGCACACGCATGTACACAGGTGTCTGCATGTAACCAGCCCGGTGCCCCTTACTCCAGCTGCTGCGCAGCGGCCTAGTCAAGCTAGGGGGACACCAGTAAAATCCACATGCAGTCTCTTTCATCATGAGTTCACTGTGGATGAGTCCCAATTTATTTGGCTCTCCCACAGTAAAACCTCAACACCTGGGTGCTCAAAAAGCGAAAAATCCGGGCGGCCCATAGTGTCAGAACCACCTTCTAACAGTATCCCTTGCTGTTTACAAACTTAGCCATGGAAATAACTGTGTTTGTCTTTTTATTGATTTTATAGCTGATTTTAGCTAACCCTGGGCGAAGTGCTACGCTACGCTCGCGTAGTTTGCGAAGCTTGCGCTACTTCGCACAACGCGAATTGCACGTAGCACAGTGCGAACACGCGTAGCGTAGCGTAGCGTAGTGCCGCGGTCATTTTTTGCTTGCTCGCGGTCCTCAACGTCAAGTTGGCGACCGCGAGCAAGCAAAATGACATCCCGGCGAGACTTTTTCCTCGTTCGCGATCAGCAACATCAAGTTGCCGATCGCGAGCATGGAAAATAAACCTCCCGGCGAGATTCTCAACGCGGGGAGGTCAGGTTTCTCATTGCGAGTGGTCGCGTATGCTCGCGACCGCTCGCGATGAGAAACTACCAGTCCGCGTTGAGAAAGCTGCCGCTCGAGTAAAAATCTACTCGAGCGGCAGTAAAAGACAGCTCGCACTGTGCAAGTTGCCATTTTCAATGATTGCACAGTGCGGACAAGCATCCGGCACTGTGCAATCATTGCGAACAGTGCGCTACGCAGTTCGCGTAGTGCTACGCGAAGCTTGCGTAGCGCGAACTGCACTTTGCGTAGCTTCGCGAAGCATTACTTCGCGAACTACGCCCACCCTTAATTTTAGCCCATTTATCTGTGTGATTTGGCTTTCTTTTATTGTACATATGGGACATGGTGTTTTAACTTATTGTACCTTTGATCAAATGTTCTTTTTAAATGTTTGCTTTTATGGCTTTTAGTGGCCGAATAAAGTATTTTTGACCTTGACCATGACCGTGTAAAGCACAGTTCTGGCCAAATTCTGCCAATCGCCGCATGGTGGAATTTGTTTCCCACGAGGCTCCAGAAATGGGAGCTGGCAAGTGCAAGTGAGATTTGGAGTCCCCTAGCGTGATTTTATAACACGAAGGGTTGCTATCAGAGGGCTGCTTCTCACATAGATTTGTTGCTGCTCAAGAAGATTTTCTACTGGAGCGGCAGCAATATCAACTAGAATGGCCGCGCACTCATGTGCACTGCATGATGCCGTTTGCCCTGATTTTTCAGTGTTGCTCATGCTACCCATGCTAAGTTACAGCGTGGACAGTGTGATGTGCATATTTTCCACCCATAGGTGGAACTCCATAGAATCTTGCAGAGCTTTTATGTATCTCCGCGGAGATCTTTCCACTGCTATTCATGGGACAAGAGATCAGTCTTTTTATCTGGGGTACCTTTAATACTCATTAGGACAAGAGGAAGGAAATCTGTCCATTTCAGACTAGCGGATGCACACACTTTAGCCAGCTGGTTTTTGATAGCCGCATTCATCCTCTTGACTATATTCTTTCTGCATTATGGGTAGAACACTTGACCACTGTACCTTCTTATTTTGGCTGTTATATTGCTTCCAACAAATCAAGTATGTAGGAATTGTTCTGATAGGAGTTCCAGAGGATGTCACCCCTTTGTGACCACAACTTTCCAAAGTCATGGATCACTCTAAAACGATACTGGTAGTCTGTATAGATTATTACATTCAAGGGGCCTATTACGATGTAGGTCAGAATTTCCTCCAGACGACACCGTGGTGGAAATGGGACCGACCGTCCTCTGGTCGGCAGTCCCGACCACCTAATTATTATGTGACCGCACATGGTGCGGTCGCATTCTCCCATTTCTCTATAGGAACTTGTGTTATGGCCGTAAACTGCCCATAACTCAAGCTCCCATAGAGAAATGTGAGAATGTGTTAATCCCTGCACCCTGTGGCAGGCACCGTGAGGTGCCTGCCACATTACATTTCTTAGGTTGTTCTCTTCACTCCTAAGTAAACAATGACCCCTATGAAGTACAAAAGTACTAATCAGAAAAAGATCCAACCTGATGGCTCGGGTAGTTGCAAGAGTGTTTAAACTGCACCATTTATGAAGAATTTGACCCAGATTATATCAATAACAGCAATTTTTCATGTTCAATTTTTTCTGTGGCATGCAATTAGTCAGAGAAACTTTTAACTGGTAGACTAGTATTAAATGGACAAAATTCCTGCGTCCAAAGGCATTATGAAATGCTTTGAGGCCATTTGCATGGGCAATAACCTTGAAGAGCCTGCACAGGGTGTAGGGGTTAACAGGGGGGCACCGTAAGTGCCCAATCAGCCCCCAACTGGAGGCTGCAAGGGAAAGGGGGCCCTGCTAGGGGCCCCCAAACACGCTTTCCGACAGGGTTTCCATTTCGGGAAGGCCGGTATGGAAATCCTGCCGGAAACCGTGCATCATAATCCGGACTCCGGAAACCACGGTCCATATGGATTATGGGCCGGTTCTGACTGGCTGACGGGCTCCTTGAACCAGTCAGAAGCCAGCCAGAATGACTGGCCACTTTCAATTCTGACAGGCTGTAAAATATTCAGCCGGTCGGAATTGAAACTGACGATGTCGGTCATAAAGCCTCTGACCACAGGTCGGAGGCTTTACGACCGACATCGTAATCGGCCCCCAAGTCTCCTGGACGGCAACAAGCTCTTGTCAGTGCAATATACTCTGCCACTTGTGCTGAAGTTATATTGGGTAGGTACAATGCTTCAAGAATTTCGGAAATTAAACATACTGCATAGGCAGCCTTCAATGCTCCATGACTGTCTCTCAAACAAAAAACATCCACGAACAGAATCAGATCAGGCATTTCTAGGGGAATGTCTTTACTGTCTGGACTTGGTTTGTTGCATAACTCTGTGACACTGATGCCACCATGCTCTGGTTCCTCATCATCACCATCACTTCTGTCTTTGTCTGAATTTCTGCCTGGAAAAGGGAGTAATATTGCAGGATCCAGGAAATTACACCTTGTGAAAGTGATATTCTCAGCTGCCAGTATGACTTGTTCATGCCTGGTCAGGCAACTGTTTGTCATGTGCTGAGTCCAAGTACAGGTTCTGCAGAATCCCAACAGAATGTAGAACAAACACAATCAACATATGTCCTTTCCTTCGCTTTGCTCAACTGCAATGCAAACAGCTGCATTTGCTTTCAGACAACCAGGAAGACCTACAGCTGATACAGCTGACAGGTAGACCACTGGCCTCATGACTCCACAATGTTTTTGAAGAAAGACTGAAAGAGCATATCCGCATCATTTTTGCAATAAAGATAAAACTTCATATTGAAATCAAGCATTCCAAGGGTTTGTGCATTACGTGATTTGTCCCTCAAAAGCCCTTTAATCATTTGTCATCAAATGGCAACAGATATCTGATGTCACTGTGGGTCAGCCTTACCAAAGGCTTTGCAATCAAGGAAACATTTGAAATCCACAGATGACAGTAGCCAACAATTTATAGAAACATCCTCACCTCTCTCAGAGTGGTTAGAAGAACCCATTTTCAGAATTGCAATAATACGATCTTTTGAGACTTCCCTTGCCCCAATGAGATGACAAAGATAAAAAACGTCTTTCTTAGAGTACTGCGTTTTGTGGGGGAAACCTTGTGACCATTGTCAGCTAAATAATTCAATAGTGCAATTGTATCAAGTTTACAATCTTCTTTTGTCTTAAATGTCACCAATGGTAATCTATATACTGAACCAGGACTGAGATACAGAGCAACGGCAAACTTTCCAAATCTTTCGGTAGGATCTGACTAAAAATGGAAGGATTTTCACTATACCCTTGTGGGATTCAACACCAAACAAGAACTTTATTTTGGAACAGGAATGCAAAAAGGAATTGACTATTATCATGCAGAGGATTGAAGAAGAACGTCTGAAATAATTAGATGGTTATATACCATTCAGCATCTGTTGGAATCTGGAACAAAATTACTGCAAGATTTGGTACCACTGGTTCTCGGTTAGGCCTTGGCAGAATTATAATTCCACTTGCGGAATTATCGGAATTTGGGTAACTCCGCATTACACTTGGAACACTGAGTTCCTGAAAAATTATATCCAATTGGCATGTGGCAGAATTTTTCTGCCATTCGTGATTCGCAAGAACAACACAAGGCTTCACAACACGTGCCATTTTATTACATTGGCGGACGCAAGCAGTCATGGTCAGAGAAGGGTGCTGTTAGAGCAGCTTTGCTGCAACTGAACTAGATTTTCTACTCAACCAACAGCAAAATCAATACAAATGGCCGCGCACAATGCATGATACTGTTTGCACTAATTTTCAGCACTGCTTGCACTACTGGCAATAAATTACAATGCAAGCATCATATATTCCACCCGTTGGCAGAATTCTGCGGAATCTCGTGGAGTTTTTCCATAACTCCACGGAATTCCGCAGAGTTAAACTTCGCAAGTTCCGCCAACTCCTATTCTCAGTACCAGCAAGCAACATGGAATCACTATTTTATTTATTTTTCCAAGGTTCTGCACAATTTTAAATTCATCATTTGGCTTTTTTAATGCCAATCACAGTGGAATTGCAAGGAGTATCAAGCAATTCCTGCAGAATTTCTTTTTAAATCATTTTCTCAATGACCATATTATGAGAAAAACAAGGAGACCCAATTACTATCGGTCAGGGACCTAGGGTAAGTTAACTGTTTCTGAAGACAATGGTCCCTAGACAATGGGGATGCAGGTGAGTAAATATAGACTCAATCAGTGCTATATTCCACTGTCCAGCCGGACAGGATTTTAATATGCAATCAAAGTAGTTTCTTCAAGTAATATACATAAACATTATAAAGTGGGACACAAGCCTGCATCCAACTTGACAAGGAAAGAGGAGGGAACGTACAACATACAGTGAAGGGTTCAGGCAAAGAAAAGTTTGTTTGTTTAGAGCACAATTTAGGTAAAACAAATAGATTGGAGTAAAGACACCATTACACATTCAACATGATATTTTTACAGAGTGTATATGGTGTACAAAGTGTCGACGGCGTTTCGATCCCTTAATTAAATAATGGGATCATCTTCAGGACATTTCTAATAAAATGCCTGTATACAGTAGCCTGTAATTGCAAGAACCATGTAAAAAAACAGGGGAGGAAATAAGGAAGGAAGGGAGAGAAAATATATATACAGACATTAGATAAAAATGTGGATAATTAAAAATTATGTCCAAAGTGATCGTGAGGTTATCTCGTGTGCAATATAAAACGTGGAAAAACGGCGCAACTGGAGAGTTCAACGTGTAAGTGAATCGAGTGTGCTATACAATAGTGGCTGAGAGCAAGAAGAATTAAACAAGGAGAGAGTGGAGCCAGGGATCACGTGGGCATAGATCCGGCATAGCGTTGGAATAATGGTGAAAGAAAAATCTATCTGTAACCGTGTCCATAGATCAGTAGAGGACTTAAAACCGCGCAGCGGAAAGGAAAAATTATTAATTACCAATATAAGGGCTAAATGGAGGTTCGCCCTTAATAGGATGTGTGACCAATTGGAGTATGGGCTGGAGTCCTAAGGGAAAGAAGGGCACTGTTATGGAAGCACGAGCTGACACGGGAGTGCTTGTGGAAGATAAAGGTTATCGACTTACCTATCCCAATGGGGATAAGGTGCTGAATGGCACAATGGCTCAAAAGGAAGACGCTGTGACTGCGAAGGGACGAGGAATGGTAGGATATCCAAGGGAGATGCGGAAGGATATCTGAAAAATAAAACGAGCACTGAGGGAATAAAGGACATTCAGTGAGGTGCGCTGGAGAAAAGGGAGGGTGGAAAACGCGCTTACCGCGAGTAATGAAATGCCAGGATCGGCATCTGGATCTGTGCGAGCCGCGTCCGTGGTCTCGGGGCACGATGTAGCTCAGGGTTGTGGATGGGAATTGAAAGGGAGAGAGTTAAGCTGGAGCAATTGGAGCAGCAAATCAAGCGTCGGCGTGCGAGGCCGACGCGCTTACCGATTTATGAGCCAGTGGTGTCACAGCGTGTTCTTCCGGTCACAGTGCGGCATGAAGCCAGGATATGGGTTTTAAGGAGAAGGATTGGCGAAAAGGCGGTCAGGTGACCGGAAATGAGGGGGGGGGAAATTAGATGGGAATGGATGCAAAATTGGCAGCCATCTTGGAAGGGGAAGGAATGTTAATGTTAAAATGTTAATGTTAATGTTAAAAATGATTTATAAAGCGCACGTACACCGGGTGGTTTCATGGCACTGTAGAAGGCTCTGTGTGCTATTGATGAAAACATTAATTGTAGGCTTGTGCAAATAGCAATGTTTTAAGGGACTTCCTAAATTGCAGGAGGTTCGTGCAGGACCGTATTTCCAGCGGGAGGGAGTTCCACAGTTTGGGAGCAAGGGTAGCAAATCTGCGGCCTCCTTGACGTACCCGCTTGAATGCCGGGGTGGTGAGAAGTGAGAGGTGGGCAGAACGTAGGTTGCGTGAGGGAGTGTGCCTAAATATCAGGCTGTTAGTAAATACAGGACTATTGCCATGCAGGGATTTAAAGATGAGGCAGCCTGTTTTGAAGGCGCAGCGCTGGGAAATGGGGAGCCAGTGCAATTTCCTCAGCAAGGGGGCTGCTGGTTGCCATTTAGGTTGTCGAAAGACCAGTCGGGCTGCATGGTTTTGGGCCATCTGAAGCCGTTTGAGCAGGTAGAGTGGCATGCCCAAGTATACAGAGTTGGCATAGTCCAGGTGCGACAGGACGGTGGCTATTATGACCTGGATCAGTGCTTCCTGAGTGAGAAGGCAATGTATCTTCCTGATCTTGCGCAGTTGAAAGAAACACTTGGAGATAACCACGCCAACCTGGGTTTTTAGTGAGAGGTCATTATTGAGGGAGACTCCTAGTGTTTTGGCCGAGGGGGAGGGAAGGGGTCCTAGCTCTGGTGGCCAGTAGTGTGGACCCCAGTACTTGTGTCTGTCCCCAGTGTGAACAAGCTCTGTCTTACCAGGGTTTAATATAAGGTGGTTGTGGTCCATCCATTGTTGGATGTGCAGCATTGTGGCCTGGAAATCGGTGACAGACTTGTGTGAGTTGTCAATCTTGAAGACTAGTTGAAGGTCATCTGCATGGTTGAAAACCGTCACCTTCCTGTCTTTGAGGGACTGAATCAAGGGGGCAATATAAAGATTAAACAGGTGGGGAGAGAGAGACGAGCCCTGTGGAACACCACAGGTAGTTTTGCGTGGGGGAGCCAAGAAGTGTCCTAGACGGACGGCCTGGGAGCGATCTTCCAGAAAGGAAGTGAGCCAGCGAGCCGCCGCACCTTGAATACCAGCATGTTTGACACAGTCAGACAGAATAGTGTGGTCGACCATGTCAAAGGCGGCGGAGAGGTCCAATAATACCAGTGCCTGAGGGGAGCTTCTGTCGGTGTTGTCCCGGAGAGTATCCAGGACAGCGAGGATTACGATTTCAGAAGAATGAGCCGGCCGAAACCCTGCCTGATGAGGGTCCGGGTATTTAGATTCCTCCAAAAAGTTGGATAGACATTTAGCTACATGGGCCTCTAATACCTTCGCCAAGAACGGAAGCAGGGAGATCGGGCGGTAGTTATGCAGGAGCGCGGGATCAGCTCCAGGTTTTTTTAGGAGGGGTACCACTATGGCTTTCTTGAAGGCCATAGGGACTTGGCCGGATGAGAGTGACTCGTTCAGAAGGGCGAGTGCGGGGCCCGGGTAGACTGCAAGGCACTCCTTGAGTATATGTGGTGGGCAACAGGCAGAAGGGGCACCTGATTTGACTTTCACTAGGAGATCCTGGAAGGTCTCAGTGCTAATAGTGGAGAAACAGCTGATAGTACGGTTGTTTCTGGTAAAGACGGGAGAATTCGGGGTGAAAGGGTGCTTGGGAATGCTGGCTTTGATAGTGGTGATTTTTTCATTAAAGTAGTTGTTTAATGAATTGCACAGTGCTTGGGAGGGCGTAACCTTCAGAAGGATTCTCTCTGGGTTGGATAATTCATTAATTATGGAAAATATTTCTTTAGAGCTTTTGTTGGAATTGAGGATGCGCGTAGAAAAGTGGGCGGCTTTGGCCGTAAGGATGCTCTTCTTGTATTCCTTCCGGGCTGTAGTATAAAGGAGTCTTTTGTCGGGGGAATACTTCAGTCGCCACTGCCTCTCTAGTTGGCGCAAAGCCAATTTCTGGGTTTTAAGGAATACCATTACACGCTAAACAGAGAGACACCGAGTGGTAGATAGTGAGTAGTTTCAGATGTAGAGGATGCGAAAGTGTGACAGTAGCATCATGGAAAATTAAAATACGTAGAGAAAGCAACAGTTGTTACAAATCAAAAGCTAAAACCAGATCCTGTTGAATGCAAAAAACACATATATGAACAGTTGAGAAAGAAGAACGGCAGGTGGTTCAGTGTCGCAATAATCAGATCAAAGAGGTCCAATCCTCCAGGCTGTTAAGTCCGGTATGGATACTACCAGTCCTCAAAATCCATTTTAGTTCCTCCTTGTTCAGGAGTTGGGTAATATCAGCACCCCTGGGCGGCAGTTTGATTACACTAATGATTGTCCATCTGATATCTTCTTCAGTGTGTCCTGCTGTCTGGAAGTGGTCAACAAGCGGGGCATTTGGAGTATTGCAGCGTACCCGGCTACGGTGTTGGCATATCCTTAGGCAGGCCTTCTGTGTGGTCTGACCGACATAAATTTTGTTACAGGGACAGAAAATTACATAAATGACATTACAAGTATTGCAATTTGAGAAGAATTTACGTTCCATTTTGATTTTATCATAGACAAATTCTTTACCTTCGATCGTTGTTTGGCAAACAATACAATCTCCACATTTGGCATGACCTGTTAAAGCAGGTACGTTCCAGAGTTCATTAAGTGTACCTGTAGCTTTTACAGATGGTAATGCGGCCCGCACTAGATGGTCTTTAATGTTTTTGGCCTTGCGGAATGCGAACAGGGGACGTTCTAAATTGAGTGTCCCAGCATTTAAAACTTGCCAGTGCTTGATGATACTCTTACGAATAGCGTGTGAAACTAGTGAGAAAGTTGTCACACAGACCATCCGGTTCTGTGGACGTTTCTCTTTGGGTTCAAGGAGTACCTCTCTCAGACAGTACCAAGCTCTCTTGAGCGAGTTACGGTCCTTACGGACCAATCTCCGAGGATAGCCCCTTGATGTCAATTTATTGCTGAGGATTTTGGCATCATGGAAATAATCCTCCTTTAGTGTGCAATTTCTCCGGATACGGAGAAACTGCGAATAAGGCAGTGAGTCCCTGAGGGCACGGGGATGATGACTATCATACCTGAGAAGTGTGTTACGCTCTGTTGGTTTCCTGAATAAGCTAGTTATCAGTGTGCCATCTTTGTGTTGAATATTCAAGTCAAGGAAAGGGATGGTGGTTTTATTGTGTGCCAAGGTGAAATTAAGTCCTTCGCAGTTGTTATTGAGCCAATGGAGGAACTGTCCCATGGCTGAGTCTGAATTTCGCCAGATCATAAAAATGTCGTCTATGTATCTCCTCCACAATGCAATGCCACTGTGGAAGGGGTTCAGGGGCGACAGTATACGGCTGGTTTCAAGGTCATCCATGTAGAGTATGGCTAGGTTTGGGGCAAAGACGGCCCCCATGGATGTACCTTTGACTTGCTCATAGTATTGATCATCAAAGAGGAAGAAATTTGTAGTAAGGCAAATTTCAAGAAGCTGCAGTATAAAGATGGTTGGTACTGCGTGTGGACGGGGGCGTCTATTGAGGACTCGTTCAATAACGAGAATTGAGTCAATTTGGGGAATATTGGTGTAAAGAGACTCCACATCCAACGTGCACAGGGTGTCGGATGTGGGATCAAATGGATGTTCTTCAATTAGATTTATCATAGCCATACTGTCACGTGATGTAACACTGGGTTTCAGGTACGAAGTCTTTGATGAAAAAATCAACATACTGGCCCAGTGGCTCTAGAAAAGAACCGCAGCCAGATACATTGGGGCGGCCAGGGGGTCTGTCTTGGTTTTTGTGTACCTTAGGCAAAGTGTAAATTACGGGTGTGCGAGGTGATTTGACATTTAAAAATTGGTGTTCAAGTTTCCTGAGAAACCCAAGTTTCAAGCCTTCATTAGTGACTTGAAGGATGAGTTTCTGTAGTTCCTTAGTCGGATTGGTAAGAAGTCTACAGTAATGGTCAGTATTATTCAACTGTCTCAAAATTTCATTTTTGTATGCATCTCTTTCTTGGAGGACAATGCCTCCCCCTTTATCAGCGGGTTTTATGACAAGGGTGGAGTTGGTTTTCAGAGTGAAGAGTGCCTCTTTCTCCTCTAACGAGATATTGTATGGAATGAATCGATGTTGTGTTTCCATTTGGGTCACATCTTTGAGAACTAGTTTCTCAAATGTGAGTATTTCCCCTGGAATCATGTTAGCAAAGGGCGAAAAGGTAGAAGGTGGTCTCAGCGGGGGATTGGGGTTTTTTTTGGGTTTGGGATTGAGCAGGAAGTAGCTGTGTAGCCTTATTTTCCTGAAGAACCTAAGTAGTTCTGTCTGCAAATCAAGGAAGTTAGGGCGAATAGTGGGCACAAATGAAAGTCCCTTATTGAGTAAGGACTGTTCAGAGTCAGATAGTAGGTGTGTGGATAAGTTAAAAATAGGTAGTATAGAGCTACTGCACAGAGTAGAAGACTCCATGTCGTTGCTTACCATTGGTAATGCTGACGGCGTGTGTGGCGCTCTCCTGGCGGGTTGTACCAACGTTGCTGTTGCTTTACCTTCCCTCTTTTTGGAGGTTCGATCTGTCCCCGCCCTAAAAAAGGGATGTTGGGATTCCTATTAGAGGTGCTCAGGCCTTCTCCTTGGTCCGAGCTGTCGGAAGATTCGGCCGAGGTGTCAGAGAAGCCAACTAGATTCTGCCGTCTGTTAAAGTGGCCCCAAGGTCTTACGTTGTGGGGATTACTGTATGATCTGTTAATGTAAAAGTCCTTGGCCAGATAAGGATAGGCCCTTTCCTGAGAGAAAGATTTAATGTCTTTCCTCACTTTAATTGACTTCTTGTTCTGTTCCAACCTATGGAACTCGTCTATAGTCTTCTGAACTTGTTCTAGTATCTTTTTGCACTCTATTGTAGGATTGTTATCTTTAATTTGTCTCTCTAAATCAGTGACTACGTCGGTTAGTTTCTTAAGTTCCTCAGTAGCTATATCAATCCCAAGCACCATCCAGTGTCTGGAGCAAGTGGTGCCGATATAGCTAAAGTTTGTGATATATTTGGGGATGTCGGTAAAGACCCCGGGGATGTTCCTGACTTGTAATCCTGTTGGGATGATGTTAGCTTTTAAGTATTCTGTTAACATACGCGTCATTAGTTGTAAGCGGACAAATTTCTTCTTACATTTCTCAAGCTGTTCCCCTAACGAAATATTGGCATCTACAGGGGTGTCAGTGGAGTCAGAAAGTAAGGAGGGTCCTTCCAAGATTTTCTTTATGTAGTCATCAGAGTAAAGTGGCGTGTGGTCAGACATAACCTCAACCAGTGGAAAATAACCAGAAAGAAACCAGATAAAGATTAGAAAAAGTAGACTCGTGGAGCTAGGAGAGTACCCACTTACTAGAAGGGGAATCAGTTTGCACAAACCTTGCAATCAATAGATTGCGCTATACATATTATGAGAAAAACATGGAGACCCAATTACTATCGGTCAGGGACCTAGGGTAAGGTAACTGTTTCTAAAGACAATGGTCCCTAGACAATGGGGATGCAGGTGAGTAAATATATACTCAATCAGTGCTATATTCCACTGTCCAGCCGGACAGGATTTTAATATGCAATCAAAGTAGTTTCTTCAAGTAATATACATAAACATTATAAAGTGGGACACAAGCCTGCATCCAACTTGACAAGGAAAGAGGAGGGAACGTACAACATACAGTGAAGGGTTCAGGCAAAGAAAAGTTTGTTTGTTCAGAGCACAATTTAGGTAAAACAAACAGATTGGAGTAAAGACACCATTACACATTCAACATGATATTTTTACAGAGTGTATATGGTGTACAAAGTGTCGACGGCGTTTTGATCCCTTAATTAAATAATGGGATCATCTTCAGGACATTTCTAATAACATGCCTGTATACAGTAGCCTGTAATTGCAAGAACCATGTAAAAAAATAGGGGAGGAAATAAGGAAGGAAGGGAGAGAAAATATATATACAGACATTAGATTAAAATTTGGAGAATTAAAAATTATGTCCAAAGTGATCGTGAGGTTATCTCATGTGCAATATAAAACGTGGAAAAACGGTGCAACTGGAGAGTTCAACGTGTAAGTGAATCGAACGTGCTATACAATAGTGGATGAGAGCAAGAAGAATTAAACAAGGAGAGAGTGGAGCCAGGGATCACATGGGCATAGATCCGGCATAGCGTTGGAATAATGGTGAAAGAAAAATCTATCTGTAACCGTGTCCATAGATCAGTAGAGGACTAAAAACGGCGCAGCGGAAAGGAAAGATTATTAATTACCAATATAAGGGCTAAATGGAGGTTCGCCCTTAATAGGATGTGTGACCAATTGGAGTATGGGCTGGAGTCCTAAGGGAAAGAAGGGCACTGTTATGGAAGCACAAGCTGACACGGGAGTGCTTGTGGAAGATAAAGGTTATCGACTTACCTATCCCAATGGGGATAAGGTGCTGAATGGCACAATGGCTCAAAAGGAAGACGCTGTGACTGCGAAGGGACGAGGAATGGTAGGATATCCAAGGGAGATGTGGAAGGATATCTGAAAAATAAAACAAGCACTGAGGGAATAAAGGACATTGAGTGAGGTGCGCTGGAGAAAAGGGAGGGTGGAAAACGCGCTTACCGCGAGTAATGAAATGCCAGGATCGGCATCTGGATCTTTGCGAGCCGCGTCCGCGGTCTCGGGGCACGATGTAGCTCAGGGCTGTGGATGGGAATTGAAAGGGAGAGAGTTAAGCTGGAGCAATTGGAGCAGCAAATCAAGTAGCGGCGTGCGAGGCCGACGCGCTTACCGATTTATGAGCCAGTGGTGTCACAGCGTGTTCTTCCGGTCACAGTGCGGCATGAAGCCAGGATATGGGTTTTAAGGAGAAGGATTGGCGAAAAGGCGGTCAGGTGACCGGAAATGAGGGGGGGGGAAATTAGATGGGAATGGATGCAAAATTGGCAGCCATCTTGGAAGGGGAAGGAATGTTAATGTTAAAATGTTAATGTTAATGTTAAAAATGATTTATAAAGCTCACGTACACCGGGTGGTTTCATGGCACTGTAGAAGGCTCTGTGTGCTATCGATGAAAACATTAATTGTAGGCTTGTGCAAATAGCCATGTTTTAAGGGACTTCCTAAATTGCAGGAGGTTCGTGCAGGACCGTATCTCCAGCGGGAGGGAGTTCCACAGTTTGGGAGCAAGGGTAGCAAATCTGCGGCCTCCTTGACGTACTCGCTTGAATGCCGGGGTGGTGAGAAGTGAGAGGTGGTCAGAACGTAGGTTGCATGAGGGAGTGTGCCTAAATATCAGGCTGTTAATAAATACAGGACTATTGCCATGCAGGGATTTAAAGATGAGGCAGCCTGTTTTGAAGGCGCAGCGCTGGGAAATGGGGAGCCAGTGCAATTTCCTCAGCAAGGGGGCTGCTGGTTGCCATTTAGGTTGTCGAAAGACCAGTCGGGCTGCATGGTTTTGGGCCATCTGAAGCCGTTTGAGCAGGTAGAGTGGCATGCCCAAGTATACAGAGTTGGCATAGTCCAGGTGCGACAGGACGGTGGCTATTATGACCTGGATCAGTGCTTCCTGAGTGAGAAGGCGATGTATCTTCCTGATCTTGCACAGTTGAAAGAAACACTTGGAGATAACCGCGCCAACCTGGGTTTTTAGTGAGAGGTCATTATTGAGGGAGACTCCTAGTGTTTTGGCCGAGGGGGAGGGAGGGGGTCCTAGATCTGGTGGCCAGTAGTGTGGACCCCAGTACTTGTGACTGTCCCCAGTGAGAACAAGCTCTGTCTTACCAGAGTTTAATTTAAGGTGGTTGTGGTCCATCCATTGTTGGATGTGCAGCATTGTGGCCTGGAAATCGGTGACAGAGTTGTGTGAGTTGTCAATCTTGAAGACTAGTTGAAGGTCATCTGCATGGTTGAAAACCGTCACCTTCCTGTCTTTGAGGGACTGAATCAAGGGGGCAATATAAAGATTAAACAGGTGGGGAGAGAGAGACAAGCCCTGTGGAACACCACAGGTAGTTTTGCGTGGGGGAGCCAAGAAGTGTCCTAGACGGACGGCCTGGGAGCGATCTTCCAGAAAGGAAGTGAGCCAGCGAGCCGCCGCACCTTGAATACCAGCATGTTTGACACGGTCAGACAGAATAGTGTGGTCAACCGTGTCAAAGGCGGCGGAGAGGTCCAATAATACCAGTGCCTGAGGGGAGCTTCTGTCGGCGTTGTCCCGGAGAGTATCCAGGACAGCGAGGATTACGGTTTCAGAAGAATGAGCCGGCCGAAACCCTGCCTGATGAGTGTCCAGGTATTTAGATTCCTCCAAAAAGTTGGATAGACATTTAGCTACATGGGCCTCTAATACCTTCGCCAAGAATGGAAGCAGGGAGATCGGGCGATAGTTAGGCAGGAGCGCGGGATCAGCTCCAGGTTTTTTTAGGAGGGGTACCACTATGGTTTTCTTGAAGGCCATAGGGACTTGGCCGGATGAGAGTGACTCGTTCAGAAGGGCGAGTGCAAGGCACGGGTAGACTGCAAGGCAGCCCTTGAGTATATGTGGTGGGCAACAGGCAGAAGGGGCACCTGATTTGACTTTCACTAGGAGATCCTGGAAGGTTTCAGTGCTAATAGTGGGGAAACAGCTGATAGTACTGTTGTTTCTGTGCAAGACGGGAGAATTCGGGGTGAAAGGGTGCTTGGGAATGCTGGCCTTGATAGTGGTGATTTTTTCAATAAAGTAGTCGTTTAATGAATTGCACAGTGCTTGGGAGGGCGTAACCTTCAGAAGGATTCTCTCTGGGTTGGATAATTCATTAATTATGGAAAATATTTCTTTAGAGCTTTTGTTGGAATTGAGGATGCGAGTAGAAAAGTGGGCAGCTTTGGCCGTAAGGATGCTCTTCTTGTATTCCTTCCGGGCCCTAGTATAAAGGAGATTTTTGTCGGGGGAATACTTCAGTCGCCACTGCCTCTCTAGTTGGCGCAAAGCCAATTTCTGGGTTTTAAGGAATACCATTACGCGCTAAACAGAGAGACACCGAGTGGTAGATAGTGAGTAGTTTCAGATGTAGAGGATGCGAAAGTGTGACAGTAGCATCATGGAAAATTAAAATACGTAGAGAAAGCAACAGTTGTTACAAATCAAAAGCTAAAACCAGATCCTGTTGAATACAGAAGCCACAAGATCCTGATGAATGCAAAAAACACATATATGAACAGTTGAGAAAGAAGAACGGCAGGTGGTTCAGTGTCGCCATAATCAGATCAAAGAGGTCCAATCCTCCAGGCTGTTAAGTCCGGTATGGATACTACCAGTCCTCAAAATCCATTTTAGTTCCTCCTTGTTCAGGAGTTGGGTAATATCAGCACCCCTGGGCGGCAGTTTGATTACGCTAATGATTGTCCATCTGATATCTTCTTCAGTGTGTCCTGCTGTCTGGAAGTGGTCAACAAGCGGGGCATTTGGAGTATTGCAGCGTACCCGGCTACGGTGTTGGCATATCCTTAGGCAGGCCTTCTGTGTGGTCTGACCGACATAAATTTTGTTAAAGGGACAGAAAAGTGCATAAATGACATTACAAGTATTGCAATTTGAGAAGAATTTATGTTCCATTTTGATTTTATCATAGACAAATTCTTTACCTTCGATCGTTGTTTGGCAAACAATACAATCTCCACATTTGGCATGACCTGTTAAAGCAGGTAAGTTCCAGAGTTCATTAAGTGTACCTGTAGCTTTTACAGATGGTAATGCGGCCCGCACTAGATGGTCTTTAATGTTTTTGGCCTTGCGGAATGCGAACAGAGGAAGTTCTAAATTGAGTGTCCCAGCATTTAAAACTTGCCAGTGCTTGATGATACTCTTACGAATAGCGTGTGAAACTAGTGAGAAAGTTGGCACACAGACCATCCGGTTCTGTGGACGTTTCTCTTTGGGTTCAAGGAGTACCTCTCTCAGACAGTACCAAGCTCTCTTGAGCGAGTTACGGTCCTTACGGCCCAATCTCCGAGGATAGCCCCTTGATGTCAATTTATTGCTGAGGATTTTGGCCTCATGGAAATAATCCTCCTTTAGTACGCAATTTCTCTGGATACAGAGAAACTGCGAATAAGGCAGTGAGTCCCTGAGGGCACGGGGATGATGACTATCATACCTGAGAAGTGTGTTACGCTCTGTTGGTTTCCTGAATAAGCTAGTTATCAGTGTGCCATCTTTGTGTTGAATATTCAAGTCAAGGAAAGGGATGGTGGTTTTATTGTGTGCCAAGGTGAAATTAAGTCCTTCGCAGTTGTTATTGAGCCAATGGAGGAACTGTCCCATGGCTGAGTCTGAATCTCGCCAGATCATAAAAATGTCGTCTATGTATCTCCTCCACAATGCAATGGCACTGTGGAAGGGGTTCAGGGGCGACAGTATACGGCTGGTTTCAAGGTCATCCATGTAGAGTATGGCTAGGTTTGGGGCAAAGACGGCCCCCATGGATGTACCTTTGACTTGCTCATAGTATTGATCATCAAAGAGGAAGAAATTTGTAGTAAGGCAAATTTCAAGAAGCTGCAGTATAAAGATGGTTGGTACTGCGTGTGGACGGGGGCGTCTATTGAGGACTCGTTCAATAACGAGAATTGAGTCAATTTGGGGAATATTGGTGTAAAGAGACTCCACATCCAACGTGTACAGGGTGTCGGATGTGGGATCAAATGGATGTTCTTCAATTAGATTTATCATAGCCATACTGTCACGTATGTAACACTGGGTTTCAGGTACGAAGTCTTTGATGAAAAAATCAACATAATGGCCCAGTGGCTCTAGAATAGAACCGCAGACAGATACAATGGGGCGGCCAGGGGGTCTGTCTTGGTTTTTGTGTACCTTAGGCAAAGTGTAAATTACGGGTGTGCGAGGTGATTTGACATTTAAAAATTGGTGTTCAAGTTTCCTGAGAAACCCAAGTTTCAAGCCTTCATTAGTGACTTGAAGGATGAGTTTCTGTAGTTCCTTAGTCGGATTGGTAAGAAGTCTACAGTAATGGTCAGTATTATTCAACTGTCTCAAAATTTCATTTTTGTATGCATCTCTTTCTTGGAGGACAATGCCTCCCCCTTTATTAGCGGGTTTTATGACAAGGGTGGAGTTGGTTTTCAGAGTGAAGAGTGCCTCTTTCTCCTCTAACGAGATATTGTATGGAATGAATCGATGTTGTGTTTCCATTTGGGTCACATCTTTGAGAACTAGTTTCTCAAATAAGAGTATTTCCCCTGGAATCATGTTAGCAAAGGGCGAAAAGGTAGAAGGTGGTCTCAGCGGGGTATTGGGGTTTTTTTTGGGTTTGGGATTGAGCAGGAAGTAGCTGTGTAGCCTTATTTTCCTGAAGAACCTAAGTAGTTCTGTCTGCAAATCAAGGAAGTTAGGGCGAATAGTGGGCACAAATGAAAGTCCCTTATTGAGTAAGGACTGTTCGGAGTCAGATAGTAGGTGTGTGGATAAGTTAAAAATAGGTAGTATAGAGCTACTGCACAGAGTAGAAGACTCTATGTCGTCGCTTACCATTGGTAATGCTGACGGCGTATGTGGCGCTCTCCTGGGGGGTTGTACCAACGTTGCTGTTGCTTTACCTTCCCTCTTTTTGGAGGTTCGGTCTGTCCCCGCCCTAAAAAAGGGTTGTTGGGATTCCTATTAGAGGTGCTCAGGCCTTCTCCTTGGTCCGAGCTGTCGGAAGATTCGGCCGAGGTGTCAGAGAAGCCAACTAGATTCTGCCATCTGTTAAAGTGGCCCCAAGGTCTTACGTTGTGGGGATTACTGTATGATCTGTTAATGTAAAAGTCCTTGGCCAGATAAGGATAGGCCCTTTCCTGAGAGAAAGATTTAATGTCTTTCCTCACTTTAATTGACTTCTTGTTCTGTTCCAACCTATGGAACTCGTCTATAGACTTCTGAACTTGTTCTAGTATCTTTTTGCACTCTATTGCAGGATTGTTATCTTTAATTTGTCTCTCTAAATCAGTGATTACGTCGGTTAGTTTCTTAAGTTCCTCAGTAGCTATTTCAATCCCAAGCACCATCCAGTGTCTGGAGCAAGTGGTGCCGATATGGCTAAAGTTTGTGATATATTTGGGGATGTCGGTAAAGACCCCGGGGATGTTCCTGACTTGTAATCCTGTTGGGATGATGTTAGCTTTTAAGTATTCTGTTAACATACGCGTCATTAGTTGTAAGCGGACAAATTTCTTCTTACATTTCTCAAGCTGTTCCCCTAACGAAATATTGGCATCTACAGGGGTGTCAGTGGAGTCAGAAAGTAAGGAGGGTCCTTCCAAGATTTTCTTTATGTAGTCATCAGAGTAAAGTGGCGTGTGGTCAGACATAACCTCAACCAGTGGAAAATAACCAGAAAGAAACCAGATAAAGATTAGAAAAAGTAGACTCGTGGAGCTAGGAGAGTACCCACTTACTAGAAGGGGAATCAGTTTGCACAAACCTTGCAATCAATAGATTGCGCTATACATATTATGAGAAAAACATGGAGACCCAATTACTATCGGTCAGGGACCTAGGGTAAGGTAACTGTTTCTAAAGACAATGGTCCCTAGACAATGGGGATGCAGGTGAGTAAATATATACTCAATCAGTGCTATATTCCACTGTCCAGACGGACAGGATTTTAATATGCAATCAAAGTAGTTTCTTCAAGTAATATACATAAACATTATAAAGTGGGACACAAGCCTGCATCCAACTTGACAAGGAAAGAGGAGGGAACGTACAACATACAGTGAAGGGTTCAGGCAAAGAAAAGTTTGTTTGTTCAGAGCACAATTTAGGTAAAACAAACAGATTGGAGTAAAGACACCATTACACATTCAACATGATATTTTTACAGAGTGTATATGGTGTACAAAGTGTCGACGGCGTTTTGATCCCTCAATTAAATAATGGGATCATCTTCAGGACATTTCTAATAAATGCCTGTATACAGTAGCCTGTAATTGCAAGAACCATGTAAAAAAATAGGGAAGGAAATAAGGAAGGAAGGGAGAGAAAATATATATACAGACATTAGATAAAAATTTGGATAATTAAAAATTATGTCCAAAGTGATCGTGAGGTTATCTCATGTGCAATATAAAACGTGGAAAAACGGTGCAACTGGAGAGTTCAACGTGTAAGTGAATCGACCATGCTATACAATAGTGGATGAGAGCAAGAAGAATTAAACAAGCAGAGAGTGGAGCCAGGGATCACGTGGGCATAGATCCGGCATAGCGTTGGAATAATGGTGAAAGAAAAATCTATCTGTAACCGTGTCCATAGATCAGTAGAGGACTAAAAACGGCGCAGCGGAAAGGAAAAATTATTAATTACCAATATAAGGGCTAAATGGAGGTTCGCCCTTTATAGGATGTGTGACCAATTGGAGTATGGGCTGGAGTCCTAAGGGAAAGAAGGGCACTGTTATGGAAGCACGAGCTGACACGGGAGTGCTTGTGGAAGATAAAGGTTATCGACTTACCTATCCCAATGGGGATAAGGTGCTGAATGGCACAATGGCTCAAAAGGAAGACGCTGTGACTGCGAAGGGACGAGGAATGGTAGGATATCCAAGGGAGATGTGGAAGGATATCTGAAAAATAAATCGAGCACTGAGGGAATAAAGGACATTGAGTGAGGTGCACTGGAGAAAAGGGAGGGTGGAAAACGCGCTTACCGCGAGTAATGAAATGCCAGGATCGGCATCTGGATCTTTGCGAGCCGCGTCCGCGGTCTCGGGGCACGATGTAGCTCAGGGCTGTGGATGGGAATTGAAAGGGAGAGAGTTAAGCTGGAGCAATTGGAGCAGCAAATCAAGCGGCGGCGTGCGAGGCCGACGCGCTTACCGATTTATGAGCTAGTGGTGTCACAGCGTGTTCTTCCGGTCACAGTGCGGCATGAAGCCAGGATATGGGTTTTAAGGAGAAGGATTGGCGAAAAGGCGGTCAGGTGACTGGAAATGAGGGGTGGGGAAATTAGATGGGAATGGATGCAAATTTGGCAGCCATCTTGGAAGGGGAAGGAATACCATTACGCGCTAAGCAGAGAGACACCGAGTGGTAGATAGTGAGTAGTTTCAGATGTAGAGGATGCGAAAGTGTGACAGTAGCATCATGGAAAATTAAAATACGTAGAGAAAGCAACAGTTGTTACAAATCAAAAGCTAAAACCAGATCCTGTTGAATACAGAAGCCACAAGATCCTGATGAATGCAAAAAACACATATATGAGCAGTTGAGAAAGAAGAACGGCAGGTGGTTCAGTGTCGCAATAATCAGATCAAAGAGGTCCAATCCTCCAAGCGGTTAAGTCCGGTATGGATACTACCAGTCCTCAAAATCCATTTTAGTTCCTCCTTGTTCAGGAGTTGGGTAATATCAGCACCCCTGGGCGGCAGTTTGATTACGCTAATGATTGTCCATCTGATATCTTCTTCAGTGTGTCCTGCTGTCTGGAAGTGGTCAACAAGCGGGGCATTTGGAGTATTGCAGCGTAGCCGGCTACGGTGTTGGCATATCCTTAGGCGGGCCTTCTGTGTGGTCTGACCGACATAAATTTTGTTACAGGGACAGAAAATTGCATAAATGACATTACAAGTATTGCAATTTGAGAAGAATTTACGTTCCATTTTGATTTTATCATAGACAAATTCTTTACCTTCGATCGTTGTTTGGCAAACAATATAATCTCCACATTTGGCATGACCTGTTAAAGCAGGTAAGTTCCAGAGTTCATTAAGTGTACCTGTAGCTTTTACAGATGGTAATGTGGCCCGCACTCGATGGTCTTTAATGTTTTTGGCCTTGCGGAATGCGAACAAGGGACGTTCTAAATTGAGTGTCCCAGCATTTAAAACTTGCCAGTGCTTGATGATACTCCTACGAATAGCGTGTGAAACTGGTGAGAAAGTTGTCACACAGACCATCCGGTTCTGTGGACGTTTCTCTTTGGGTTCAAGGAGTACCTCTCTCGGACAGTACCAAGCTCTCTTGAGCGAGTTACTGACCAATCTCCGAGGATAGCCCCTTGATGTCAATTTATTGCTGAGGATTTTGGCCTCATGGAAATAATCCTCCTTTAGTGCGCAATTTCTCCGGATACGGAGAAACTGCGAATAAGGCAGTGAGTCCCTGAGGGCACGAGGATGATGACTATCATACCTGAGAAGTGTGTTACGCTCTGTTGGTTTCCTGAATAAGCTAGTTATCAGTGTGCCATCTCTGTGTTGAATATTCAAGTCAAGGAAAGGGATGGTGGTTTTATTGTGTGCCAAGGTGAAATTAAGTCCTTCGCAGTTGTTATTGAGCCAATGGAGGAACTGTCCCATGGCTGAGTCTGAATCTCGCCAGATCATAAAAATGTCGTCTATGTATCTCCTCCACAATGCAATGCCACTGTGGAAGGGGTTCAGGGGCGACAGTATACGGCTGGTTTCAAGGTCATCCATGTAGAGTATGGCTAGGTTTGGGGCAAAGACGGCCCCCATGGATGTACCTTTGACTTGCTCATAGTATTGATCATCATAGAGGAAGACATTTTTAGTAAGGCAAATTTCAAGAAGCTGCAGTATAAAGATGGTTGGTACTGCGTGTGGACGGGTGCGTCTATTGAGGACTCGTTCAATAACGAGAATTGAGTCAATTTGGGGAATATTGGTGTAAAGAGACTCCACATCCAACGTGCACAGGGTGTCGGATGTGGGATCAAATGGATGTTCTTCAATTAGATTTATCATAGCCATACTGTCACGTATGTAACACTGGGTTTCAGGTACGAAGTCTTTGATGAAAAAATCAACATACTGGCCCAGTGGCTCTAGAATAGAACCGCAGCCAGATACAAAGGGGCGGCCAGGGGGTCTGTCTTGGTTTTTGTGTACCTTAGGCAAAGTGTAAATTATGGGTGTGCGAGGTGATTTGATATTTAAAAATTGGTGTTCAAGTTTACTGAGAAACCCAAGTTCCAAGCCTTCATTAGTGACTTGAAGGATGAGTTTCTGTAGTTCCTTAGTCGGATTGGTTAGAAGTCTACAGTAATGGTCAGTATTATTCAACTGTCTCAAAATTTCATTTTTGTATGCATCTCTTTCTTGGAGGACAATGCCTCCCCCTTTATTAGCGGGTTTTATGACAAGGGTGGAGTTGTTTTCAGAGTCAAGAGTGCCTCTTTCTCCTCTAACGAGATATTGTATGGAATGAATCGATGTTGTGTTTCCATTTGGGTCACATCTTTGAGAACTAGTTTCTCAAATGTGAGTATTTCCCCTGGAATCATGTTAGCAAAGGGCGAAAAGGTAGAAGGTAGTCTCAGTGGGGTATTGGTTTTTTTTGGGGGTTTGGGATTGAGCAGGAAGTAGCTGTGTAGCCTTATTTTCCTGACGAACCTAATTAGTTCTGTCTGCAAATCAAAGAAGTTAGGGCGAATAGTGGGCACAAATGAAAGTCCCTTATTGAGTAAGGACTGTTCAGAGTCACATAGTAGGTGTGTGGATAAGTTAAAAATAGGTAGTAGAGAGCTACTGCACAGAGTAGAAGACTCCATGTCGTTGCTTACCATTGGTAATGCTGACGGCGTGTGTGGCGCTCTCCTGGGGGGTTGTACCAACGTTGCTGTTGCTTTACCTTCCCTCTTTTTGGAGGTTCGGTCTGTCCCCGCCCTAAAAAAGGGATGTTGGGATTCCTATTAGAGGTGCTCGGGCCTTCTCCTTGGTCCGAGCTGTCGGAAGATTCGGCCGAGGTGTCAGAGAAGCCAACTAGATTCTGCCGTCTGTTAAAGCGGCCCCAAGGTCTTACGCTGTGGGGATTACTGTATGATCTGTTAATGTAAAAGTCCTTGGCCAGATAAGGATAGGCCCTTTCCTGAGAGAAAGATTTAATGTCTTTCCTCACTTTAATTGACTTCTTGTTCTGTTCCAACCTATGGAACTCGTCTATAGACTTCTGAACTTGTTCTAGTATCTTTTTGCACTCTATTGCAGGATTGTTATCTTTAATTTGTCTCTCTAAATCAGTGATTACGTCGGTTAGTTTCTTAAGTTCCTCAGTAGCTATATCAATCCCAAGCACCATCCAGTGTCTGGAGCAAGTGGTGCCGATATAGCTAAAGTTTGTGATATATTTGGGGATGTCGGTAAAGACCCTGGGGATGTTCCTGACTTGTAATCCTGTTGGGATGATGTTAGCTTTTAAGTATTCTGTTAACATACGCGTCATTAGTTGTAAGCGGACACATTTCTTCTTACATTTCTCAAGCTGTTCCCCTAACGAAATATTGGCATCTTACAGGGGTGTCAGTGGAGTCAGAAAGTAAGGAGGGTCCTTCCAAGATTTTCTTTATGTAGTCATCAGAGTAAAGTGGCGTGTGGTCAGGCATAACCTCAACCAGTGGAAAATAACCAGAAAGAAACCAGATAAAGATTAGAAAAAGTAGACTCGTGGAGCTAGGAGAGTATCCACTTACTAGAAGGGGAATCAGTTTGCACTAAACCTTGCAATCAATAGATTGCGCTATACATATTATTACATATTATGAGAAAAACAAGGAGACCCAATTACTATCGGTCAGGGACCTAGGGTAAGTTAACTGTTTCTAAAGACAATGGGGATGCAGGTGAGTAAATATAGACTCAATCAGTGCTATATTCCACTGTCCAGCCGGACAGGATTTTAATATGCAATCAAAGTAGTTTCTTCAAGTAATATACATAAACATTATAAAGTGGGACACAAGCCTGCATCCAACTTGACAAGGAAAGAGGAGGGAACGTACAACATACAGTGAAGGGTTCAGGCAAAGAAAAGTTTGTTTGTTCAGAGCACAATTTAGGTAAAACAAACAGATTGGAGTAAAGACACCATTACACACTCAACATGATATTTTTACAGAGTGTATATGGTGTACAAAGTGTCGACGGCGTTTCGATCCCTTAATTAAATAATGGGATCATCTTCAGGACATTTCTAATAACATGCCTGTATACAGTAGCCTGTAATTGCACGAACCATGTAAAAATCAGGGGAGGAAATAAGGAAGAAAGGGAGAGAAAATATATATACAGACATTAGATTAAAATTTGGATAATTAAAAATTATGTCCAAAGTGATCGTGAGGTGATCTCGTGTGCAATATAAAACGTGGAAAAACGGCGCAACTGGGGAGTTCAACGTGTAAGTGAATCGACCATGCTATACAATAGTGGATGAGAGCAAGAAGAATTAAACAAGGAGAGAGTGGAGCCAGGGATCACGTGGGCATAGATCCGGCATAGCGTTGGAATAATGGTGAAAGAAAAATCTATCTGTAACCGTGTCCATAGATCAGTAGAGGACTAAAAACGGCGCAGCGGAAAGGAAAAATTATTAATTACCAATATAAGGGCTAAATGGAGGTTCGCCCTTAATAGGATGTGTGACCAATTGGAGTATGGGCTGGAGTCCTAAGGGAAAGAAGGGCACTGTTATGGAAGCACGAGCTGACACGGGAGTGCTTGTGGAAGATAAAGGTTATCGACTTACCTATCCCAATGGGGATAAGGTGCTGAATGGCACAATGGCTCAAAAGGAAGACGCTGTGACTGCGAAGGGACGAGGAATGGTAGGATATCCAAGGGAGATGTGGAAGGATATCTGAAAAATAAAACAAGCACTGAGGGAATAAAGTACATTGAGTGAGGTGCGCTGGAGAAAAGGGAGGGTGGAAAACGCGCTTACCGCGAGTAATGAAATGCCAGGATCGGCATCTGGATCTTTGCGAGCCGCGTCCGCGGTCTCGGGGCACGATGTAGCTCAGGGCTGTGGATGGGAATTGAAAGGGAGAGAGTTAAGCTGAAGCAATTGGAGCAGCAAATCAAGCGGCGGCGTGTGAGGCTGACGCGCTTACCGATTTATGAGCCAGTGGTGTCACAGCGTGTTCTTCCGGTCACAGTGCGGCATGAAGCCAGGATATGGGTTTTAAGGAGAAGGATTGGCGAAAAGGCGGTCAGGTGACCGGAAATGAGGGGTGGGGAAATTAGATGGGAATGGATGCAAAATTGGCAGCCATCTTGGAAGGGGAAGGAATACCATTACGCGCTAAGCAGAGAGACACCGAGTGGTAGATAGTGAGTAGTTTCAGATGTAGAGGATGCGAAAGTGTGACAGTAGCATCATGGAAAATTAAAATACGTAGAGAAAGCAACAGTTGTTACAAATCAAAAGCTAAAACCAGATCCTGTTGAATACAGAAGCCACAAGATCCTGATGAATGCAAAAAACACATATATGAGCAGTTGAGAAAGAAGAACGGCAGGTGGTTCAGTGTCGCAATAATCAGATCAAAGAGGTCCAATCCTCCAAGCGGTTAAGTCCGGTATGGATACTACCAGTCCTCAAAATCCATTTTAGTTCCTCCTTGTTCAGGAGTTGGGTAATATCAGCACCCCTGGGCGGCAGTTTGATTACGCTAATGATTGTCCATCTGATATCTTCTTCAGTGTGTCCTGCTGTCTGGAAGTGGTCAACAAGCGGGGCATTTGGAGTATTGCAGCGTAGCCGGCTACGGTGTTGGCATATCCTTAGGCGGGCCTTCTGTGTGGTCTGACCGACATAAATTTTGTTACAGGGACAGAAAATTGCATAAATGACATTACAAGTATTGCAATTTGAGAAGAATTTACGTTCCATTTTGATTTTATCATAGACAAATTCTTTACCTTCGATCGTTGTTTGGCAAACAATATAATCTCCACATTTGGCATGACCTGTTAAAGCAGGTAAGTTCCAGAGTTCATTAAGTGTACCTGTAGCTTTTACAGATGGTAATGTGGCCCGCACTAGATGGTCTTTAATGTTTTTGGCCTTGCGGAATGCGAACAGGGGATGTTCTAAATTGAGTGTCCCAGCATTTAAAACTTGCCAGTGCTTGATGATACTCTTACGAATAGCGTGTGAAACTGGTGAGAAAGTTGTCACACAGACCATCCGGTTCTGTGGACGTTTCTCTTTGGGTTCAAGGAGTACCTCTCTCGGACAGTACCAAGCTCTCTTGAGCGAGTTACGGACCAATCTCCGAGGATAGCCCCTTGATGTCAATTTATTGCTGAGGATTTTGGCCTCATGGAAATAATCCTCCTTTAGTGCGCAATTTCTCCGGATACGGAGAAACTGCGAATAAGGCAGTGAGTCCCTGAGGGCACGAGGATGATGACTATCATACCTGAGAAGTGTGTTACGCTCTGTTGGTTTCCTGAATAAGCTAGTTATCAGTGTGCCATCTCTATGTTGAATATTCAAGTCAAGGAAAGGGATGGTGGTTTTATTGTGTGCCAAGGTGAAATTAAGTCCTTCGCAGTTGTTATTGAGCCAATGGAGGAACTGTCCCATGGCTGAGTCTGAATCTCGCCAGATCATAAAAATGTCGTCTATGTATCTCCTCCACAATGCAATGCCACTGTGGAAGGGGTTCAGGGGCGACAGTATACGGCTGGTTTCAAGGTCATCCATGTAGAGTATGGCTAGGTTTGGGGCAAAGACGGCCCCCATGGATGTACCTTTGACTTGCTCATAGTATTGATCATCATAGAGGAAGACATTTTTAGTAAGGCAAATTTCAAGAAGCTGCAGTATAAAGATGGTTGGTACTGCGTGTGGACGGGTGCGTCTATTGAGGACTCGTTCAATAACGAGAATTGAGTCAATTTGGGGAATATTGGTGTAAAGAGACTCCACATCCAACGTGCACAGGGTGTCGGATGTGGGATCAAATGGATGTTCTTCAATTAGATTTATCATAGCCATACTGTCACGTATGTAACACTGGGTTTCAGGTACGAAGTCTTTGATGAAAAAATCAACATACTGGCCCAGTGGCTCTAGAATAGAACCGCAGCCAGATACAAAGGGGCGGCCAGGGGGTCTGTCTTGGTTTTTGTGTACCTTAGGCAAAGTGTAAATTACGGGTGTGCGAGGTGATTTGATATTTAAAAATTGGTGTTCAAGTTTACTGAGAAACCCAAGTTCCAAGCCTTCATTAGTGACTTGAAGGATGAGTTTCTGTAGTTCCTTAGTCGGATTGGTTAGAAGTCTACAGTAATGGTCAGTATTATTCAACTGTCTCAAAATTTCATTTTTGTATGCATCTCTTTCTTGGAGGACAATGCCTCCCCTTTATTAGCGGGTTTTATGACAAGGGTGGAGTTGGTTTTCAGAGTCAAGAGTGCCTCTTTCTCCTCTAACGAGATATTGTATGGAATGAATCGATGTTGTGTTTCCATTTGGGTCACATCTTTGAGAACTAGTTTCTCAAATGTGAGTATTTCCCCTGGAATCATGTTAGCAAAGGGCGAAAAGGTAGAAGGTAGTCTCAGTGGGGTATTGTTTTTTTTTTTGGGTTTGGGATTGAGCAGGAAGTAGCTGTGTAGCCTTATTTTCCTGAAGAACCTAAGTAGTTCTGTCTGCAAATCAAAGAAGTTAGGGCGAATAGTGGGCACAAATGAAAGTCCCTTATTGAGTAAGGACTGTTCAGAGTCACATAGTAGGTGTGTGGATAAGTTAAAAATAGGTAGTAGAGAGCTACTGCACAGAGTAGAAGACTCCATGTCGTTGCTTACCATTGGTAATGCTGACGGCGTGTGTGGCGCTCTCCTGGGGGGCTGTACCAACGTTGCTGTTGCTTTACCTTCCCTCTTTTTGGAGGTTCGGTCTGTCCCCGCCCTAAAAAAGGGATTTTGGGATTCCTATTAGAGGTGCTCGGGCCTTCTCCTTGGTCCGAGCTGTCGGAAGATTCGGCCGAGGTGTCAGAGAAGCCAACTAGATTCTGCTGTCTGTTAAAGCGGCCCCAAGGTCTTACGCTGTGGGGATTACTGTATGATCTGTTAATGTAAAAGTCCTTGGCCAGATAAGGATAGGCCCTTTCCTGAGAGAAAGATTTAATGACTTTCCTCACTTTAATTGACTTCTTGTTCTGTTCCAACCTATGGAACTCGTCTATAGACTTCTGAACTTGTTCTAGTATCTTTTTGCACTCTATTGCAGGATTGTTATCTTTAATTTGTCTCTCTAAATCAGTGATTACGTCGGTTAGTTTCTTAAGTTCCTCAGTAGCTATATCAATCCCAAGCACCATCCAGTGTCTGGAGCAAGTGGTGCCGATATAGCTAAAGTTTGTGATATATTTGGGGATGTCGGTAAAGACCCTGGGGATGTTCCTGACTTGTAATCCTGTTGGGATGATGTTAGCTTTTAAGTATTCTGTTAACATACGCGTCATTAGTTGTAAGCGGACACATTTCTTCTTACATTTCTCAAGCTGTTCCCCTAACGAAATATTGGCATCTTACAGGGGTGTCAGTGGAGTCAGAAAGTAAGGAGGGTCCTTCCAAGATTTTCTTTATGTAGTCATCAGAGTAAAGTGGCGTGTGGTCAGGCATAACCTCAACCAGTGGAAAATAACCAGAAAGAAACCAGATAAAGATTAGAAAAAGTAGACTCGTGGAGCTAGGAGAGTATCCACTTACTAGAAGGGGAATCAGTTTGCACAAACCTTGCAATCAATAGATTGCGCTATACATATTATTACATATTATGAGAAAAACAAGGAGACCCAATTACTATCGGTCAGGGACCTAGGGTAAGTTAACTGTTTCTAAAGACAATGGGGATGCAGGTGAGTAAATATAGACTCAATCAGTGCTATATTCCACTGTCCAGCCGGACAGGATTTTAATATGCAATCAAAGTAGTTTCTTCAAGTAATATACATAAACATTATAAAGTGGGACACAAGCCTGCATCCAACTTGACAAGGAAAGAGGAGGGAACGTACAACATACAGTGAAGGGTTCAGGCAAAGAAAAGTTTATTTGTTCAGAGCACAATTTAGGTAAAACAAACAGATTGGAGTAAAGACACCATTACACACTCAACATGATATTTTTACAGAGTGTATATGGTGTACAAAGTGTCGACGGCGTTTCGATCCCTTAATTAAATAATGGGATCATCTTCAGGACATTTCTAATAACATGCCTGTATACAGTAGCCTGTAATTGCACGAACCATGTAAAAATCAGGGGAGGAAATAAGGAAGAAAGGGAGAGAAAATATATATACAGACATTAGATTAAAATTTGGATAATTAAAAATTATGTCCAAAGTGATCGTGAGGTTATCTCGTGTGCAATATAAAACGTGGAAAAACGGCGCAACTGGGGAGTTCAACGTGTAAGTGAATCGACCGTGCTATACAATAGTGGATGAGAGCAAGAAGAATTAAACAAGGAGAGAGTGGAGCCAGGGATCACGTGGGCATAGATCCGGCATAGCATTGGAATAATGGTGAAAGAAAAATCTATCTGTAACCGTGTCCATAGATCAGTAGAGGACTAAAAACGGCGCAGCGGAAAGGAAAAATTATTAATTACCAATATAAGGGCTAAATGGAGGTTCGCCCTTAATAGGATGTGTGACCAATTGGAGTATGGGCTGGAGTCCTAAGGGAAAGAAGGGCACTGTTATGGAAGCACGAGCTGACACGGGAGTGCTTGTGGAAGATAAAGGTTATCGACTTACCTATCCCAATGGGGATAAGGTGCTGAATGGCACAATGGCTCAAAAGGAAGACGCTGTGACTGCGAAGGGACGAGGAATGGTAGGATATCCAAGGGAGATGTGGAAGGATATCTGAAAAATAAAACAAGCACTGAGGGAATAAAGTACATTGAGTGAGGTGCGCTGGAGAAAAGGGAGGGTGGAAAACGCTCTTACCGCGAGTAATGAAATGCCAGGATCGGCATCTGGATCTTTGCGAGCCGCGTCCGTGGTCTCGGGGCACGATGTAGCTCAGGGCTGTGGATGGGAATTGAAAGGGAGAGAGTTAAGCTGAAGCAATTGGAGCAGCAATTCAAGCGGCGGCGTGCGAGGCTGACGCGCTTACCGATTTATGAGCCAGTGGTGTCACAGCGTGTTCTTCCGGTCACAGTGCGGCATGAAGCCAGGATATGGGTTTTAAGGAGAAGGATTGGCGAAAAGGCGGTCAGGTGACCGGAAATGAGGGGTGGGGAAATTAGATGGGAATGGATGCAAAATTGGCAGCCATCTTGGAAGGGGAAGGAATACCATTACGCGCTAAGCAGAGAGACACCGAGTGGTAGATAGTGAGTAGTTTCAGATGTAGAGGATGCGAAAGTGTGACAGTAGCATCATGGAAAATTAAAATACGTAGAGAATGCAACAGTTGTTACAAATCAAAAGCTAAAACCAGATCCTGTTGAATACAGAAGCCACAATATCCTGATGAATGCAAAAAACACATATATGGGCAGTTGAGAAAAAAGAACGGCAGGTGGTTCAGTGTCGCAATAATCAGATCAAAGAGGTCCAATGCTCCAGGCGGTTAAGTCCGGTATGGATACTACCAGTCCTCAAAATCCATTTTAGTTCCTCCTTGTTCAGGAGTTGGGTAATATCAGCACCCCTGGGCGGCAGTTTGATTACGCTAATGATTGTCCATCTGATATCTTCTTCAGTGTGTTTTGCTGTCTGGAACTGGTCAACAAGCGGGGCATTTGAGACCGTGCCCCGAGACCACGGATGCGGCTCGCAAAGATCCAGATGCCGATCCTGGCATTTCATTACTCGCGGTAAGCGCGTTTTCCACCCTCCCTTTTCTCCAGCGCACCTCACTCAATGTCCTTTATTCCCTCAGTGCTCGTATTATTTTTCAGATATCCTTCCACATCTCCCTTGGATATCCTACCATTCCTCGTCCCTTCGCAGTCACAGCGTCTTCCTTTTGAGCCATTGTGCCATTCAGCACCTTATCCCCGTTGGGATAGGTAAGTCGATAACCTTTATCTTCCACAAGCACTCCCGTGTCAGGTCGTGCTTCCATAACAGTGCCCTTCTTTCCCTTAGAACTCCAGCCCATACTCCAATTGGTCACACATCCTATTAAGGGCGAACCTCCATTTAGCCCTTATATTGGTAATTAATAATTTTTCCTTTCCGCTTCGCCGTTTTTAGTCCTCTACTGATCTATGGACACGGTTACAGATAGATTTTTCTTTCATCATTATTCCAACGCTATGCCGGATCTATGCCCACGTGATCCCTGGCTCCACTCTCTCCTTGTTTAATTCTTCTTGCTCTCATCCACTATTGTATAGCACGGTCGATTCACTTACACGTTGAACTCTCCAGTTGCGCTGTTTTTCCACGGTTTATATTGCACACGAGATAACCTCACGATCACTTTGGACATAATTTTTAATTATCCAAATTTTAATCTGTCTGTATATATATTTTCTCACCCTTCCTTCCTTATTTCCTACCCTGTTTTTTTACATGGTTCTTGCAATTACAGGCTACTGTATACAGGCATGTTATTAGAAATGTCCTGAAGATGATCCCATTATTTAATTAAGGGATCGAAACGCCGTCGACACTTTGTACACCATATACACTCTGTAAAAATATCATGTTGAATGTGTAATGGTGTCTTTACTCCAATCTGTTTGTTTTACCTAAATTGTGCTCTGAACAAACAAACTTTTCTTTGCCTGAACCCTTCACTGTATGTTGTACGTTCCCTCCTCTTTCCTTGTCAAGTTGGATGCAGGCTTGTGTCCCACTTTATAATGTTTATATATATTACTTGAAGAAACTACTTTGATTGCATATTAAAATCCTGTCCGGCTGGACAGTGGAATATAGCACTGATTGAGACTATATTTACTTACCTGCATCCCCATTGTCTAGGGACCATTGTCTTTAGAAACAATTTTCTCAATGACCAGCTTCATTCCTTCTGCTATCTTTTTTGAAAGACTGTATTGTCTAATTCTAGGTAAGGTAATTTCTTTGTCAGTCATTTTCTCAATGATTGGCTTCATTCCTTCTTCTGCCTCTTTTGAAAGTCTGCATTGTCTAATTCTAGCCAAAACTGCATTTGTTTTTACATTCATCTTGATATTCTTTGCACTTTTCATCAATCTTATCGTTTTTCCTGTGAAGTCCCATACCGCTCCTTTTACAGTATGTCTAAAATCCAGAGGCAAATCATCTTTAGTAAAAACTGGGAACAATTGATCTCTTGAATCTTGTGATTTAATTTTAAACACTGCGTCTTCATCTTGGATTTCAATTGTGACATCATCCAGTGCACAATAATCACGCAGTTCTTCTTGCAAAGCAATCTCTGCCCAGCAAATTGACAGGACTCGAGTCGCACAATGTGAACTGCTGATTATTCTCCATTGATCCTATTATAACACAGACAATTTTGTATTCTCATCCTGAGAGGGGTAGGTTTGGAACCACCACAGAACAAACTATAGCACATAGCACAGGTAGCTCCCATATCTATCATAAAAGGTACAGGGTGGCCATTCACCCCACCATCTACATAAGGGTCACTTTGGTCTACCTCCAGGAATGCTCCAAGCATGCAATCCTCCGCCACTCTCAGGCACCATCATTGGAAATTAGTCTCTAGTGAAACCTGAGGAAAATCGTTACTCAGAGTCAATGAATTCTGCTGGTACCCTGAACTGTATGGCATTTCATTTCTCATGTTTTGCTGCAACACTGGAACTGTGGGCATATTCATATGGAACTGCATTGATTTTGCACACTCTGCAGAAGATGTTTGGGCTAGGGCGTATGACTGTCTCTGCACCTGATTCACATTCCACTACATCTGCGGCACAAACATATTCTGGATTTGATCTGGCTTCTCTTCACATTCCTGCTTGCAGTGGTCGATTTTACTGCAGAAATAAGAAGCAATGCTTTTCTTTAGCAAATCAATATTTTCATTCACTCCAAAATAGCTCACAACTCCTCTTCCACAACCTTACATCTGCACCATCACATTTCCTATTCTCTTACATTGCATTGAATGCATCCCATTTATTCCAGAATTGTCAGACAACACAAAACCCAAATCAGAACCCATCACCTGGATCTTGCCATTTCGCTGAAACTGCTTAGTCTGTGCAACAATCCACATCTCCTTGATCTTTTTCTGTTTCCCATCCAAACAATCATTACTGTCCTTGGCATATTTTTTAGGATCTCATTAATAACCCTTGATCTGTAAGCACATTGCACTCTGTTGAATATGAGAACTAAGCCCAGGAAACAAACCCATAACAGAAGCAGATACAAAACCTCTAGCACCATCTTTCTCAGGATCTTCAACTCTGCTGTGTTTCATTAAGATCTGCATGAGCCATTCATAAAAGGCTCTTTCAGCTCTTACGTTGGTCTCAAAATCTTTGCACAGTTAATTTCCAACTCAGGCACCTTCTTTTTTAAATGCTCTATCACTGCTATGTACTTTTCAGCAACCTCCTCAGATGGAGCGTTATTAGTGCAACTCTGTGTCGTTAATCTACTGCCAAAAATCTGCAACCTTACACTCAGACCACAAATCACTATGAACAACAGTCTCAAACAGCACAATGAAATCAGTCCAGAGCATGTTCAACTTTGTTAATCTATGAACCTCCTGGTAACACTGCTCAAGTTTCTATAGCAATTTTAGAAAATTAATACTGAAATCATAAAGTTCACCTCTTGTCTAAGGCACATATATACTTAATTCCCTCCCTGTACATTTCTCAAGGGAAATTTAGAAACTGCCTCTAACTCAGAATCACTAACAGACCCCTTTGTTTTCTTCCCTGTCTCTGAAGCTTTCTTTTCTTCTTCCACTCCCTCTGTACTTCTTAATGTCCCTCCAGTCCTTTATCTTTTCAACTAAAGCCTTATTATGAACTTGTAAACTTACCAAGCCCAAATCTATCATTTCATCACTAGTAAAAGCCATCTAGTTATTTCCCTGTATATTTCTTATTCTACTGATGTCAACTTCACAATCGCCAGCCATTTTCTCTAGTCCATCATCTTGTCTATTCAACCTAAATAGGAAATAATCAGCAGGTTAGAAATAACAAATCTCTCAAAGAAAAGAAATAAGACTAGCATTTTCATGGTAATTGACAGTCTCAGTTCACTCTAAAGAAAACTCCCGTCTAGCAGCAATCAACATTTAGCTAGTACACTTACTCCTGTAAGTACACTAGCTTACAGGAGTAAAACACATCAACCTAAACAAGACATGCCAACCCTTAAAAAAAAAGTGCTAGGTCAGAAAAGTATTTTTATGCAGACAAGTTTAACAACAATATCTTGTTAAACTAGCCAATAATAAAACCAAAACTTGTTTGACGCAAATCACAAAGAAGAAAATGAAATCAAAATTGCAGTGATTAAACCACCAATTGAGCCCAGAATCAACATCGCATAACCAAAAACCTTAAATACAGTATGACATTCCATCATGCAGCACAAGAGCAGTGCTGTCAAGAGCAGCAAAATCAACCGGGAAAATCCACACTGAAAAATCCACTAACACTAGGGACAGGAAAAAAGGAACTTTTTGAAGCAGAAAGGAGGTGCTCTTAACTAGCAACCATCCTCTACTACCACAAATTTGTGGTTGCTGGTAACCCTGAAATTTTAACACCCAAATGTTACCTCAAGAGAGCGCCCAAAATTAAATGAATTGGAGGCAGAGTTAAACCTCAGTTTCATGAGGCAATGTGTTCCAGAGGTAAGGCACCTCCCAACATATCAAATTTTCAAATAGAGTCTGTAGGAAACTAGGTTCTTTCTGGCATAGATGCCCCCACTTTTTGCCTGGTGTCAGTGTATTTTGACTATAGTTCACTGGGATCCTGCTAACCAGGACCCCAGTGGCAGTGCTCGCTCCTCTAAATTCTCTGGTAAATACTGTGTACACCCCACAATTGGCATACTGGGATACCATTGTAAATCCCTAGTATATGGTACTGAGGTATCCAGGGCATTGGTGTAACAGGGGTCTCCCATGGGCTGCAGCATGTACTGTCACCCAGGGGAGTCCATGCAAGCTGTGATTGCAGAACTGCCATTGCAGTCTGTGTGAAATGGTGCATGCACCTTTCACTTTAGATGTAAGGTTTCCCTTATGTCCCGGTCACTGCACTTTTAACCTATATGTCACCCTAAGGTAGTTCCTTCAGTCCAAGGGCGCATAGTTATAAGTGTGTGGGTACCCATGAACAGAGGTACCCCTGCAAACCCGGGACTCCATTCTCTGGGCATTGTAAGTATGGGCAGTCATTATAAGGTATGTAGTGGACACTGGCAAGTCAAGATGTCCAACTACATAATGGCTGCTCTTAACCTGGTCATGTTTGGTATGAAACATGTTGGAATCATGCAACGATGCTGATTCCGGTGTTAGTTGCATGATGCTATATACTGGGGGGCTCCTTAGAGGACCGCCCAATATCTACCTGTGTAGCCTCACAGGGTCTGCCTGATAGCACGTGCCTGACCCTAGACAGTGTTCTGCCCCCCTGCTGATAAGCTTAACTTGGGCAGGGGAAGCTTAAAAAAGGATTTCCTGTGAAGAAGTGGTGTGGCCACCTCTCCTTAAGAATGAGGTAGGGTGGGGGTGCTTCCGAGCGCCACCAGACTGCATTGTAGGGCATATTTGTTGCCCTCCTTGCATAAACCAGCTTTGCCCAGTTCAGGAGCCCTTGGCTCCCACTCTGGTGCAAAACTAAATAAAGGACAGGGGAGTGTCCACCCCCCTGCACAGCCCCTTCCTAAGGAGGTGCCCAGAGCTCCTCCAGGTGGCCACTTGATTCTGCAAAGTTGAATCTTGGCCTCTGGGAGCATCTGAAGGCCTAGGCCAGCTGAGTAGTGTCTTTGACCCCCCCCCCTGACAGGTGGGTCACCACAAAAGAGATCCATCCCCATTTTGTGGTTATTTAAGGGCTCCCCAGAGGGTGGGTCCTTAGATTCATCTCAACAACAACTTCAAAATCTGACTGCCTGTCATCTGAAGACTGTTTAAAGGCTGCTGGTGGACACTGGAACTCTGCTGTTCTTTAAGCCAAGACCTAAGACAAGACTGTTCCCGGTGAGATGATTCCTGCTGCATCTTCCTCCCTGTACTTCTCCAAGTTCTGCAACTCTATGACCTGCATCCAAGCAAGAAGGAATCTCCCTTAGAATGAAGGAGTCACTTCCCTGCATCTGCAGGTACTTCTACGTCGATGTCTGATTTGCTGCTCCTATTGTCCCACGGACATTGCCCAGCTCTGTAACACAATTCATGGTTTGTTGGTTCTCCAGAGGCCTGAACAGTCTTCCCTGCAACTTGTGCGACTTTAATCCTTCTCCTTCAAACGTGAACTGTCTCCCTGTGCACTATGTCTGTTTGCCGTTGCCAAGGCTTAACGGCTGTCTTCACAAAAGATCTTCAAGTTCCAAGAAGCCCCAGCTTCCAGCATTGCACAGCTCCTAGAAGGACATCGTGACTGCATACTCTACCCCGTGCTTCCCTGCGACTCTCCTGTACCTGTTGTTAAAGGGTCATCAAGGGACTGCTATCAATTCCTGCTGGCTCTCCTGTGCTGGTTCTGACTTACCCTTGCTGGTTTAATCTCACAGACCTTGCTGATCTGCAACACAGCATCTTCTCCCCCAAACCTTTGTTTGCGACTACTGACCTTCCAGCACTCGTCCACCACCGTTGGACAGCTTGTGGATGGCTCCTGTGCTCCTGCATCATAACCTGATCTCTACAGCTGCTGCTTCAACCTCACCGTGCTACAGTACGAACCTCTGACAAGGACTCATATTGTGCTCCTGTGCCTCCTGGTCACCTCTGGGTTGTTTGGACTCTCTCCCCTTTGCTTGCAGGTTCTTCTTATCTGGATTCCACATCCTGGTTTCACCGGCCCGGTCCACGAGACTCTGTAGGTGCTGACCTTCCAAGATCCGCCATTGGCGTCAACGAGCTGTTCTGGGACCACTCCACCCTTATGCACCAGGGCTCCCTGGTGTAGGTATTCGGGTTTCCTGGGTATCCATGGGTGGGGTGACTCTCCAACCTTCCTTGATCCAAGTGGTTCCATTGGAGTCCTTTGGGAAGGGTCCTAGAACTGTAAAAATCTAACCGCAACTCATCCTGTGTTATCCAAAGGACGTCTGACCCGGTGTAACCACTCTGCCTCCAGGCGCTTTGGGGTCCCTGGCTACTCACCTTTAGTGGTTCCGTGCTTCTCCTGGATTCCTCCATCCTTGAGGATTAATCCCATTTTGGTAACCTTTTCACATTCCACTATTTTAGTATATGGCTTGGCCCCACTCAGAGGCCCATATATTTTCCTATGCTACTTACCTATTTCTGAAGTAGTCCTTGTGTGCATTTGATATCTGTGGGTAGGAGACGTACCAAGTTAGTGTCTAGTGTGTGCTAATAAATACAAAGTTTTTTATACTCACCTGGTGTGGTTCTTTCTTATGTGTAAGCTTGCTGACTGACTATAGTGGTAAATGCACCGGCTTTACACCCTCCTGAATAAGCCTTAGCTGCTCTCCACAGCTGTCCCTTGCGAGCTTTGGTTTTTAAGGACCTAAACACTATCATTAAGGGATGCCTGGACTAAGTGCACACTTCCTCACCATAGGTGGACACTATATACTGAGCCAGCCTCCTACATTGGTGGAGCAGCAGTTGGGATAAAGACTTGCATTTTCTTTACCACTTTGTCATCAGTTAGGTTTTCATAAGAATCCACTACCACCTCTGATGAATACACCATACTTGATAGGTAAGACAATACTAAACATTTAGGTTAGGTGTCAAGGGTCTAGCATAGCCTTTTCTTTCTCCAATCTTGTTTATGGAAGTTTAGATTGCTAGAGTAGGGTACACTACACTACACTAGTACCATGTCCACTACTGGGGAATCTAGTCAGACTCAGGAGTCTGGGTACAGTACCCTTAGGTTCCAGGAACGTAGGACCCTGTGCTAAGCTAGAAGACTTAAAATAGGTAGTAACCCCACTAGGTCTTTTCTTATGGAGTTATTCCTCCAAGATGACCTCCAGAATCCTGGAAGGCCACTGGATGAGGAAGGCCTTGGTGAGGAGGATTACCTTGCAGGACAAGAGAAAGAGGTACATGGTACCACTGGCTCTGTCACTGGACATGGCCATGAGGAGTCTGAAGACAATTACATGGACAACCCTATACCTGCAGAGGGGGGTACTAATGGTACTGGAGGGGGTCAGGACAGTAGGCTGACTTTTACTCCTCCTAGGTTGGTACACAGGGATCCTAGGAGGAGGATGTCTTCCTCTTCCTCATCCTCATACTCCCTTTCCTCAGCATCAGTTGCTGGGTCCACTCACTCAAATTTAGATGAGGCCATCCTAGTTAGGGGGTACCATCTGCTCAAGCTTGAGAAGGCCACACTCAAGCTGAAGAGGGAACAGTTGTCCCTTGAAAGGGAAGTCCTAGAAGAGGAGAAGGAGAGGAAGAACTTGGGGTTAGACCCCAATGGTGGCAGCAATAAAAAGACCAGCATCAGGGAGGAACACTTTGATTCTAGGAATCTTAGCAGGATAGTGCCCTTTTTTAGAAACTTGGGATGATATCCACAAGAGGATTACTGCTATGGGGAGGGCCTGCAAAGTACAGAAGATCACCCAATTTTTGCCTGGTGTCAGTGTGTTTTGACTGTAGTTCACTGCGACCCTGCTAACCAGGACCCCAGTATCAGTGCTCTCTCCTCTAAATTCTCTGGTAAGTACTGTGTACACCCCACAATTGGCATACTGGGTTACCATTTTACATCCCTAGTATATGGTACTGAGGTACCAAGGATATTGGTGCACTAGGGGTCTCCCTTGGGCTGCAGCATGTATTATGCCACCCATGGGGGCCCATGCTAACTGTGTCTGCAGAGCTGCCATCGCAGTCTGTGTGAAATGGTGCATGCACCTTACACTTTAGATATAAGGTTTCCCTTATATCCCAGTAACTGCACTTTCAACCTACAAGTCACCCCTAAGGTAGGCTGTGGTAAATGAAGATGCAGAGTAGCCAGTAGTATAGGTAAAACAGGATAAGGTTTATTCTCAAGGTAGGAGTCACAGGTAAAGATGGCAGGAAGGAACAGGAAGGCCCACCAAGAGCAGCATCCTTCCTGCTGAGCACACACATTCCAACTGACACTTACTCAAACCATGCACACATCAGCATTCTATTACTTCGCAGTCACACTGGCTGAGCAGCAGGGACATATAACTAAGGAGAGAATGCATGGCAAAGATATGAAGATACCACACACCTCCCTTCTTTATGGAAAAAATATGAATCCAGGTAAGAAAGTAATACATAACACCCATGGGATAAGCACAAAGCATGGGATGAACAAATTCAATCATCAATGCATAAAAATGAAAGGAACAGAAAAGGAAATAATGATGCAAAGTTAAGAATAACACATCCATACATCACTCGGGAGAAACACCCACACTCCCCCCCCACAGACAATAAAATATGGATGAGCAACAAAAGTGACCCTTCATATTAGAGTCATCGACTCTACAGGATAGTACAAGGGTGCAATATGTGTGCCCCAAAGGGTGCCAGACACCAGCCCAATAATAAAGTGCAAGCATATGCACCTGTGGCTGCAACACATATTCCCAATTCACAAGGGTGCAATACAGGTGCCCCAACAAGTGCCATACTCCTGTCCAATAATAAAGTACAATACATATGCCCATGCGGGTGCAACACAAATTCCCCCAAGCAAAAGGTTGGAGTGCGAAGTAAATGCCCCATCACCAACAGGTGTAACTAGTTGTAAAGTAAGTATTTGTTTGGGTGGTAACTAACTAGCCCCAACACAAAGCAACATTTGGGTGCAAGAAACATGTCCATTTATATATGTAAATGTAAATGGGCTGAAATGCAAATGCCTAAGACCAGCAAAAGTAAGTAACGTTTGGGAGAATTTACAATTCCCCAAGGCACGTAATAATTGGTATGGTTTGTGTGAAACACAGTTACCCCATCACCAGTAACAGTAAATAATGTCTGGGTGTAATCTAGTACAAGTAAAAGCAAGATTGGTTTGGCGTAATGCAAATGCCCATCATCAGCTACATAAATGTAAGTATGGTTTGGGTTTCAGGGTCCCTGCCCCAACACCAGAAACTGTAAGAAGTGTTTGGGTTGCAACCAACATGCCCCAGCACAAGTAATAGTAAGTAACACTCACACAGTATACTGCCAAAGACACATGCAGCACATGGTATAGTAGGTAAGCCTGGTAAAGACAGAAAACATTCACAGACATTCCCATCATCGTCGCCATTGTGGCAAATGAAGATGCAGGGTAGCCAGTAGTATAGGTAAAACAGGATAAGGTTTATTCTCAAGTTAGGAGTCTCAGGTTTCAGGTAAAGATGGTGGTAAGGAAGCAGGAAGGCCCCACCGGGACCAGCATCCTTGCTGCTCAGCCCACGCATTCCAACTGACACTCACTCAAACCATGCACACATCAGCATTCTATTACCTTACAGTCACACTGGCTGAGCAGCAGGGTACAAATAACTAAAGAGAGAATGCATGGCAAATACATGAAGATACCACACAGGCCCTTCTGTCCAAGGGCATGGTGCATGGTTCTAAGTGTGTAGGTACCCCTGCATGAGCAGAGGCATCCCTACAAACCCCGGATCCCCTTGTCTGGGCTTTGTAAGTACGAGGCAGCCATTATAAGGTATGTAGTGGACACTGGCAAGACGAGATGTCCAACTACATAATGACTACCCCGACACCTGGTCATGTTTGGTATCAAACATGTTGGAATCATGCAAAGACGCCGATCTCAGTGTTAGTTGCATGATATCATATACTGGGGGTTTCCTTACTGGACCCCCCCAATACCTACCTGTGTACCCTTACAGGGTTTGCCTGCTGCCGACCCTAGACAGTGTTCTGCCCCCCTACTGATGAGCTTAATTCAGACAGGGGTAGCTGAACAAAGGATTTTCTGTGAAGGAGAGGTGTGACCACCTCTCCTTTAGAATTAGGTAGGGTGGGGCGCTTCCGAGGGCCACCAGACTACATTGAAGGGCACATTTGGTGCCCTCCTTGCATAAACCAGTTTTGCCCAGTTCAGGAGTCGATGGCTCTTGCTCTGGCACAAAAATAAACAAAGGACAAGGGAGTGTCCACCCTCCTGACCAGGTCTTCCCTAGGGAGGTGCCTAGAGCTCCGCCAGATGGCCACTTGATTCTGCCATGTTAAATCTTGGCCCCTGGGAGCATCTGACTGGCAAGGCCAGCTGAGTAGTGTCCCTGACCCCACCTGATAGGTGGGTCACTACAGAAGAGGTTGTTCCCCTTTTTTGTAGTTACTTAAGGGCTCCCCTGAGGGTAGGTCCTTAGATTCGTCCCGGCAACAACTTCAAGATCCGACTGCCTGTCTTCTGAAGGCTGTTTAAAGACTCTTCTGCTGGTGGACACTGGAACTCTGCTGTTTTTCAAGCCAGGACCGAAGACAAGACTGCTCCCGGTGGGAAGATTCCTGACACATCTTCGTCCCTGTGCTTCTCCAAGTTCTGCAACTCCATGGCCATGCATCCTCCGAGTCACCAAGGACTCTGCCTGCATCCAAGCAAGAAGGAATCTCCCTTGTAGTGAAGTAGTCACTTCTCTGCATCTGCAGGCACCTCTAAGTCGACAACCGGTTTGCTGATTCTGTAGTCCCACAGAGGACATCACCCAGCTCTGTGGTTTGTTGGTTCTCGAGAGGCCTGACCAGCCTTCTCTGCAACGTTGGTGACTGTAATCCTTCTCTAGCCCACATGAACTGCCTCCTTGTGAACCACGTCTGTTTGCCATTGCTAGGGCTTGTTGGCTGTCTTCATGAAATATCTTCAAGCTCCAAGAAGCCCCAGCCTCCAGCGTTGCACAGCTCCCATAATGACATCCTGCCTGCATCCTCTGCACCGTGGGCCTTCATCTACTGTGTGCCGTTGAGGCTTCCCTGCGACTTCCTGTGCCTGCTGCCAGAGGGTTCTCGAGGGGGCTCCATCTATTCCTGCTGGCTCTCCTACATGCTGTGGGCTGGCTCTGACCTATGCTTGCTGGTTAGTCCCACAGGCATTGATGGTCAGCAACACAGCATCTTCACCTGGTCTCCACAGTTGCTGCATCAACCTCACCGTGCTACAGCAAGAACCTCTGACAAGGGCTGGTATTGTTCTCCTGTGCCTCCTGATCACCTCTGGGTGGTTTTGACTCTATCCACTCTGCTTTCAGGTTCTTCTAATCTGGATTCCACGTCCTGGTTCCACTTGCCTGGTCCACAAGACTCTGTTGCTGCTGATCTTCCACGATCTGCCATTGGTGGCAACGAGCGGTTCTGGCACCAATTCGCCCCTGTGCACCCAGACTCCCTAGTGTAGGTATCCAGGTTTCCTTGGTATCCATGGTTGGGGTGACTCTCCAACCTTCCTTGATCTAAGTGGTTCCATTGGGGTCTTTTAGGAAGGGTCCTAGAACCGTAAAAATCTAACCTCATTTTACCCTGTGTTATCCTATTGATGTCTGACCCAGTGTAACCACTCTGCACCTGGGCGCCTTGGGGTCCCTGGCTACTCACCTTGGATGGTTCTGTGCTTCTCTTGGGGTCCTCCATCCTTGGGTATTAGTCCTGTTTTGGTAACCATTTCACATTCCACTATTTTATTATATGGTTTGCCCCTCCTAGGGACCCATGTATTTTCCTATGATACTTACCCATTTCTGAAGTTTTCCTTGTGTGTATTTGATATCACCGGGTAGGAGATATACCAGGGTAGTGTCTAGTGTGTGCTAATAAATACAAAGTATTTTTTATACTCACCTAGTGTGGTTCTTTCTTATGGGTAAGCTTGCTGACTATTGTGGTAAATGCACACCGGCTTTTCACCCTCCTGAAAAAGCCTTAGCTGCTCTCCACAGCTACCCCTTCGTGGCTTTGGTTTTCAGGGACCTAAACAATATCACTAAGGGTTGCCTGGACTCAGTGCATAGTGCCTCACCAAATGTGGATGCTATATACTTCGCCAGCCTCCTACTCAGTCAATTATGTAAAAGAGCCAACTCTGTAACTGAGCTCTAGATCATCAATATAGTTGAACAGATCTATTACAAAAATTTTAAGATTTGTGGTACAGAGTTAATACCATGAAGTCTCTCAGCAAATACGGCATTAGAGAGAAGTGCAAAATCTTAAATATTTAAAGTCCTAAATGAGCAGCAAAGTCAAGGGAGAAACAGCCATTAACACTATTAGCACATGAAAGTACTCTGGTTCACCCACAAATTCACTGGATTATATACACAATTAGAAAAAATGCTGATTCATCATTGTATGATCGAATGTGTTACAGGGGGAAGACAGGAGAGACATCTATTTTGAAAAAGATGGCTGCTAATGCCAAATCGAGGCCTAGTTACCATGGGTCAAGAAAACACACTTCTGCACATTGTAAGAAACTCATTTTAAATACAATTATATTATATCAGTGCGTACCCATGCAAATGAGTGTAAAACTACATTCTGCACGTTGTGAATAATGCACAAACACTACTGAATTAATTTATACCAAAGCAAACAAAAGCATTTCCTGAGTCAATATCTGTAGTAATTCCATTCTCCCTTTATTCTGTATTGAGGCACAAATAATGCAACGCGGAAACGTCTTTTTACACTTCCGCTCATTGATTTGCATGAAACTTGCCATGAAGAACCCAACGTGGGTGTAATTTCTTTGGGAATGTTCGGCACCACAATTATTATGAAAAATAATCGCCCAAACTGTCAAATATATGTATACCGCTGTGAGCAATGCATCAATCATGAAGAGCTAGAACTGCACTTGGCATTAAAGGAGTTAACTCTATAAATGTGTGACCTAAATTATCACGCATTTGCTATTTGGAGATTTTGCTCTCAACTGATATTTGGCTCTTTTTGTACATACACAACAGATGGCATTGGAAGAAAAAAGCAAATCAAAATCTGAACCTAATTTGAAAGTCATTTTAAATCCCTGAATGTTGAGGAATATGAGAGTGACAGGAATATGAAACATGCCTCGGTGAATTAAAGCAACATCTGAACTGAAATGACGTGAACCGAAGAATAAAATAGCTGTCTGAGGTGAGGCTGCATGAAAAGTTAATACAAACATGATGTGATTCAAGGTGAAGAATTGAAGCAGAGGGCTGTACTGGAGGCAATTCAAGTCCTGCTATAATTGAACAAGAACAATGGCGATGGGAGGTGAAAGAATAAAAATGCATACAATTTGAAGAAATTATATTAAATGAGGAAAAGGAAGCTAAATGCTTTAAGTTAGAATTAATTGCTTGTGTGATGTACAAGTAATACCGGATCCATTACCCTAAATTTAGGGGCAATTGAGACGAACATACAACTGAAGGATTTAAGCTGCAGGTCGCTGAATTGGATATGACTTGCAATAAAAAAGCAGAGTTGGCCATCTTATACCATTTAACCAGTATCTCCATGTTGATTACATACATTTGATAATCCACTTCCTTATGCTTTATTCTTCCAGGTATGTGGGTGACTGATAGAATGAGACCCATCCCAGGGACCTGCAGTCACAGCTTAAAATCTGGAAGCTCAGACTCAAGCCTTGATTTAGGGGAAGGAGAAACATCTAGCAGGGAGCCCCTACATCTCCAGCGAAAAAGCAAGTTGAGGCCCAGGCGAGTGTGCCTTTCCTACAGTCACTGGAACATTCCTGTAGCACATGGGTCTCAGATACCTGCCTTCAAGCTAGCAGAGGTACAGCCTGCTGCTCTCTGCAGGGCTGGAATAGTTCGTGGCTACACCATGAATGCACTAGTAATCAGAAACTCAAGTGTGGAATTTATATGGATACAATAGTCTCCTGCTTATTGTCAGGGCAATAACAAAGATTCAATAGGGCATTATCATTCATCTCATTAGGAGTAAGGGTGAACAGTTTGTGGGCTGGAAAGGGCTGGTTTTCCAAGAAGGGAACAATATAAGGGTGCTGTTTTTTTTGTTGTTGCAGATTTATATAGTGCGAACTCGACCCGAAGGTATTGGAGCGCTTTACATGAGCACCAGTTACGTTACACAAGGACACATTCATATTTTTTTTTCTTTTTTGGTAGGTATGGGGAGATTAAGTGATTTGCCCAGAATCACAGGATGTGGAGAAGACCCCGAGGCTCGAACCTTGGTTTCCCATCTCCAAAGTCGGCAGTCTAGCCGTCAGACAGGGCCGGACTGGCTACCGGGCATTTTTAAGTAAACAATGGAAAATCAAATGGTTTTAAAGTATGCTTTAAAACCATTTGTTTTGCATTGTTTATTTAGAAGCACATGCAGGTCCCCAACTACGAAATCAGCCCCCACCGCAGTGAAATCAGCCCCCAGCTTGGCAGCACAGCAAAACGCCCGGTAGCCAGTCCAGACCTGCCGTCAGACCACATCCTCTCCCTTGATCACATCCTGATTGGAGCACTAAGGGGCAGATTTACAAGCCCCTTGCGCCACTGTTGTGTCACTTTTAACATGGGAAAAGTGACGCAAAAGTGGCGCAAGCGGCTTGTAAATAAGCCCCAGGACTCTACTGGTTGCCGGAGCCCTTGAACTGGGGAAGGGACACAGATGCTGAGCTTCAGTAGTCTGCCTGCTTCCGTGAGCCGCTGCGGGAACGGCATTCTACTACCACAAAGTGCTGCTTAAGCTGCCTACCCTTTACTCAAACATAGAACACTAAAAGCCCGGAAAGTTTAAAAACAAGAAATCCAGCGGATGTTGCACAGCCCTGGGCATGAGCCTTCACCTTCAGTCAGAGACTCGTAGCTTATGTTGAACGTTTGTAGTGGTATATCACTTCTCTCTTTACTTCATGAATATCAATGAAAATGAAAATGGTATTATCAGTTCTAGAATGTTCTAGTAGGATGTTACCTTTCTGTATCCTTAATGAAAACTTAGGGGCATATTCTCAAGAACGTGTGATAACCATCGCAAAAGTAACTTACCGCAACCTTCAACATCGCAGTCTATCGCGGGAAATTTACGCCTTGTTAACCAAGTATTCACAACACGGCGGTACCATGCGCTAGTCCCCAGATAACGCTCCAACTGACTGCGTTAAAATCAACGCCACGCCGCAAAAATGCGAAACACAAACGCAAAAAAAGCTGCGATGAGGCCAATCGCGATACGAAAATCAGCGGAACCCAGCTACAGGCCTGCAATCCACACGCGTCAGGCGGGAACAATCACCATAAAAGTAGAAAAAAAACAGACAAATGCCAAACAACAGCGAAGCACAATGGACGTTGCCCGAGCAAGTACGGAGGAGAACCAGAACCCCACAAGCCCCCCGGAGGACCATCCTGGGACTTCGGGGCCAGGGAAGGGCAAGGACAAGAAGAAGAGGAAGACGAAGTTCAGTCCGCAGGAAAACAGGATCCCGATAACGGAGGTGACAGAACACCATCAACAACTGTTCGTCACCTCCACTGTGTCATTGGCAACAAAAAATGGACTATGGCAGTCCATTGTGGACAAGGTGAATGCAGTCGGAGTGCTGAAGAGGACAACGGACTAGGTCAAGAGGCGCTGGAATGATGTCAAGCGCAAAACCAAGCTGAAACTCGCCAACAACCTGAAGGCAGCAATGCAGACTGGAGGTGGGAGCCCAGCACCACAGGAGGAGTTGGACGACATGGAGGAAATGGTGTCCACAGTCATCAGTGGGGAGACGGTGGCAGGAGTTGGGGGCCCGGACACTGCTCAACAGGACCCGACACAACAGCAACAGGGTGAGTAACGACCAGGGCCTGGGGGCACGGGGGGAGATGGGCACAATGGCACACATGCACAATTAAGTTGAGCACATCTGCGGACAAACCATGCCCCAGACCACCAACTCCCACCAAGAGACCAACGTACCCAAGTATGCAACATGTCAACACTGTACAAGCACAGAAGTCAAAGGCACACCTCATGAAAGTGATAAGGGGCAGCAAAATCTGAGCTGCAGGGGCGACTCCCCCAAAATGCAGCACACATATCACATGCAGAGCACATCTACATTGACAACGATGTGACACAATCCGCAAAACACCTACAACAGAACACAGGACACAACTGGTGCCGCTTGGGTGCAGACACTGTCCAATCACATTTGGCATTGCAGGGAAATGTGCGTTGATAATGTACAAGTACCAACACACACACGTCTGATGTCGAAATGTCCACTGTCCCCCATCAAATAGGCAGCTCCTCCCAAACAGCCACAATGTACCCAGTCATGCTGTCTGTATGTAAACATGTACAATGCGACAACATACATCTGGACACATTGTTAAACTAATTGCAGAGGGAGAATTAACACCTCCTGCAGAGCAGCCCGACCCTCTCTTCTCTGGAGACGAAGAGGACGACCACAGCTTCGACTCTGACGCTCTAGCGATGTCACACAGGAGTTGGGAAACATGCGGAGGTTACTGGAGACCATGGAGCGGGCGAATGCGGAACAAGCGGCTGCCACGGCGGCACACCAGCGAGAGGTAGCTGGGTTCCTCAATGACCTCAGGACCCTCCTCATGGCATTGCTGCCACAAGGCCTGGCGCGGATGCATGCTGCTGCCACCACTCCATCCACATCTCCGCCCCCTGAAGTGTCAGTGCCACACAGTGTGGCAGACCTTCCACCACCGGCCACTGATCTGTCACTGCCACACAGCGCTGGAGACAGAACACCACCACCCACACGTGAGGCACATGAAACAGCAGAGGACGAAGATGCGGATGATTCTGCCCTCGTGGTAAGAAGAATGCAGCAGCATGCATCTCAGCCATAGGTCCGGCTTCAGCTTGGTACTGCCCTCTGCATCATCACCTTCCACTGTGCCCAGATGCACTCTGCGACACTCAACTTGGACCTCAACATGGACTGACATATGCTGTTTGATCGCCATTGACACAGCAATCAGACTGCGGACTGAACTCGTCCTCTTCCTTTGGACTTGTCATTCCCTGAAGGACCCTGGCTGGCCCTCCACAGGACAACATCGTCATGTGGGGTTTGCATGGCCCTGTACTGCTCAAGATGCAACACTCCACTGAATGTGCATTAAACATTCATATTCACACAGATGTTTCATGTCTATGGTCTTTTAAGTGTGGAAGTATAGTTGAATGTAGGCTCACTGGACTCCTTTACGTCCATGTGGCTCATGTCTTTGCACAGGGGGCACGGGGTGACACTTTGCCGAATGCGGTCCGGGTGGCGCTGACGCAACAACAGGGACACACGCATGAGTTACTTCCTTGTCCAGCCCAGTAAGGAACCACGCCCAGGGCCCTGGGTCATTTACGCACCCTTACGCTGGACTGGCATACGCCAGGCCAGCCCACTCCGCTTACGCTCACAGGGGGGGACGGCAATGCTGCATGTCCCATGTCTTTCCTGTAGTGATCTGCTGCTCACAGGTCTAGTTGTCAGCATGCTACAGCCACTCCCTCATGGCTGGTGTACACCCACACCACACCCATCCAGCACACGCATCACAGGACATGTGACCATGCCAATATAAAGGGCCGGGCGCACGTGCTCGACGCCATTTACACTCTCTATCTGGGTGCATCCGTGTGGTGTCAATGTAGGCATGAGGTCCTCGGGCCCTGCAACATCACATTCCCCAGGACCGGAGGTGACATGATGGCGTCCGCAACACGATACCCAATCACACAGGGTCCATGACTTTGGGACACAGACTTTGTGGCACCGGATACATTGTGGCCGGAACAGGCATACCGGCACGGGACGGTGACTTTGGGTGCACTGAGGTAGGGGCACCTTAAGTGCTGAGCGGGTGTGCAGCCTGCGATGATGCCCCGTCCCGGCAGTCCGGACTGCTCAGGATTAGTGTGCCCTGTTGGACCGCAGTGTAGGCCAGAGCCAGTGGGCAGCGCGGTCTTACCGCCACGTGGCGTCGCATCCCGGATCACAGAGTTAGTGGCACCTCAAGGGCTGAGCGGGTGTGCAGCCTGCGATGATGCCGGGTGCACTGGTATGTCCTCTGCCATTGCGAAATGAAGACCCAGAATCATATGTGAGACCTGGTGGCCTGCGGAGCGGGGCTGCATGATGTGGAGGGTGCCATGTCCGCGGGCCCTGGGCATGTGGCTTGCAGCGGCACGTGGTGGGCCCTCATTGCTACACGGCAAGGGCGGAAGGTGAGCAGTGAGGCCTGGGTGCGCAGGGGTGGGCATGTACCACTGGGTGGTGGGAGGGGCTGGGGTGCATCTGCCTGGGTGCGCAGGGACGGACAGGCGATGATGTCTTGTGCAATTGTATGTACTTTGCCATTCATGTATCTGGACTCTGTTTCAGATGACGGATCTGTTTCAGATGTGTGACCTGGTGAACTGCACTACATACTGGCACGTGGTTGGAGACACACCGGTGGCAGCAGGTGAGCAGTGTGGCCTGGGTGCGCATTGTCGGCACTGTCTCTCCCTGTCCATCTCTTCTGTTATCTGTGTCTCGCTCCCCCTCTCTGTCCGTCTTTCTCTGGCTCCCCCTCTCTGTCCGTCTTTCTCTGGCTCCCCCTCTCTCTCCGTCTTTCTCTGGCTCCCCCTCTCTGTCCGTCTTTCTCTGGCTCCCCTCTCTGTCCGTCTTTCTCTCGCTCCCTCTCTTTCTCTCTCTCTCTCCTTCGCTCTCTCTCAGTCCTTTGATGTGTGCAAGATACACCTTCTCATCATGATTTTTGTCTTGCAGGCTGTGACCTACGGATTGTCCCGAGGGGAGCCGCCATGTGTCTTCATTTCTGTTCTGTGTTTCTTTGAATACATTTTCATTTGTTACATCGAAGGTGTATGTGTGATGCTCATTTTTGTGACGACACATGCATGTCACCAAATTTGGTTGTGCAACATCATGCGGATTATTTGGTACATGATTCCGTGTGGTTGATGTGGCATGTATTTGGCCTGGGGGGGGTGCCCGGGGAGTGGGGGTCCTGGGGGTGGTGGCGGTGGGTGTTGTGGCCCTGTTGGGGCTCTGAGCTGCATGATGAGTAGCTCCATGGCATCTGTTGTCCTTCAGGTGGGGCTGTGGGCTGGGCTCCCTTTTCTGGTGCCGGCTGCCATCCGACTTTACACCAGGTCAGAGCAGGTGTTAGTTTCCTGCTGCTAACGCGCCATATCGCATGTTTTATGGTCTTATCGCCGATCTGGCTGGTCGTTGAGAATGTTGCGGAGTGGTGTTTTTGCGGCTTTTTGCCCGGGTACGCCTACTCTGCATCTCATTAGCGATAGTTGCTGGGGTCATCTGTGGCGATGTTTTTTGCGGCTGCTATCGCGGGTAAAATGGTGTTATGGGCTGTTAACACCAGCTTGTGAATGGTGCGATAAATTTATCGCCACTTTGGCTGCGATAAAGTGCCGCTAACTAGGCGATGAGTCCTTGAGAATATGCCCCTTAAAGTACCCTTTTAATTTACTTTACCATACCCCCTTTTTTTACCAATTCTTTGGATAATTTGGAGGGAAAACACAGGTTTTACCTTCACCTGCCTTTTAACCGATTAAGAACGATAGACTGTTACGATTTAAATAGACTCTACAAAGAATTAAAAAAATAACAGAAACGTTACGTGTAGTACGTGCAGCCACACTTTTTCAGAATATTCCTTTGAAATAAAAGCAGCAGATGGGATTTGGGAACTGTGTCTAGCACAAATCAAAGCATGCTAGCATATAGATCATTAATTGAAAAATGTCCCTGAAAGACGAAACTTGTTTCAAGGTGTCCATACTTCTTGAAATTTCTCCAAGAGAGTCGGAATCTTTTAACATCTTTTTACACTATCTCACTGAACGCGCTAAGGTGATGAAAGATATCTGGCCTCTTATTCCAAAGCACATTAACGGCTCAGACTATCTGTGGTGAGAAAAAAGGAGGTATATCATTATTTTTAAATTTACTAACCTTGTTTGGTATGTATTTTTCTACAACCACACTTAAAATCTTTTATTGGATTTTAGTCTGCTGTTGATAAACAAATGCATCAAAATCAGAGATTAAGAAAACATTTATATTCATAAAATCTTTTAAAAATGCCTTGAAGTATAATAATCCTTAGAAGTTAGCCCAGAAACCATCTATTGGGCTCACATGCGCACGATACAAAGAACATGGCAGGTACAAGACTTGAGAGGAACAAAATCAAAATAAGCATGAGATATTGATATATGATAAAAGTTAGAAATCTACTGACATGTAGTAGTCAAGACAATAAATAGAGGCTGAAGCATACCAGCTGACTTTGTATGAACATATGTACCTTGTGGCGCCAGAATGGTGCAAGGATTTCGGGTGCTCTAGGTAAAAGAGTATTTTGTCGGCTGCAGTACTCCCTATACTAATTTTAAAAAGTTTTTTTGTTTTTTTTGGGCTGGAGCATTTATTTTGGACGTACCACTAAGTGGCACCTTAATCAGTGGTGGCTAAAGTGGAGGAGCGTCGCCGCACTGCTTTTTAGCAGTGAAATAAAAAGAAAAGAAAATGATAATAACTTGCGTTATTATGATTTTATTTTCTCCTACTTTGCAACTTTGCGTGAGGGGGCTGGGGTAGGGGAGGAGTGGTAGCACCCTCCTAAGTGCGCAATGAATGCTTGGCCGTGCCTTTCGGTCTGCTCAAAACAGTCTTGCTCATGTCGCGTGTTCTCCATGCAGGCTGCATTACAGCCTGCATAGAGAACATGCCCATTCAGCGTCTGAGCGCCGAAACACGGCGCTCAGACCAACCACAATGCTGCTATAGCAGCATTGTGATTGGCTGACTTGGAGCCTGGGTGTGCTTCCTGTTGTTCGGGTCAGCGAGGGAGGACTACTGAGGAGAGACGCGGCGAGGAAGCGTTGACAAGGTACATTTTTATTTTATATTTTGCTGCCCGATTCCCCCACATCCTCCCCCCTCCTGTCCCACCCCCTACCTCCTATCCGTGCTGGCCGCCGCTGACCCTAATGCTGCTGCCTTATTTCACCAAATTGAAGTATTAGCCCTGCAGTGCTTTTTTTTTTTTGTCCTCATTCTGCCAACATTCTTGTTAGGGTATACTCTGATCCCGCTAGGTCTTACCAGGGGGGCTTGTCCGATGACCCATAAGGCAAACAGACGTAGTGACCCACAAGTATACTGCTGTGTCCACTTCCATCTCCTTAACACACTGACACCACCTGAAGGAGAAACCATAGCCGACAGCAAAATTGGCTTAATCATAGGACTCACGTTGTCTTTTCTCTCCACCTTACCAACGAAGCCCAAATTTTCTTTTCACTTGTAGGATCGCATGCCATATCCGCCTCACTAGTATATATAACATTTCTAAGGCACTCAGAAAAACGTGGTGGACTTTCCGATTTCCATAGTTTACAAATCTCGCGTCTTGCCAAAAGAATAACATAAAACAAAAACTTTGCGTTACTCACTGAGAGCTGCACTTCTTCTTCCGAATTTAACCCAAAAAGATTAAGCGAGGACTTACTAAGATCCGTGTCCCGATTGTTTCCCTATAAAATCACAAACAGAGTTCCAATATGATAATATTTTTGGACAAAGCATGAATAAATGCATATCATCTGCCGCTATCAACTCGCATCTTGGGCAATTATATACATTGCTGGTGATCTTCGATAGCTTCGCAGGTGACCAATACACTCTATAGGTGGTGAATAAGTGATTGCGTTTAAGTGATGCAGGTTTAACAGCTGTTCGTAAGATACCGTAGGAATCACACCACATTCGCTTCACATCACCCTCTCCAAACTCCTGACCCCATAGTTTTGTAATATCAGTTTCAAAATCTGTATCCGCTTCCAGAAAAGCCCAGTACCAAAACGACATTTCTTTTTTCCACTGATCATTTCTCGACACCTGACTGAATTTTGTCTCCTCTTCCTCCACCCAATCTTGTGTCGCCCACCAGGAATTCAGTTGGTAGTATTTAAACCTCGTTAGCTGTCCCTTAGACAAATTATTCATAGCCTCCCAGCTCATCATGTTTGTGCCCTCCTTAAGATCCGCCCAATAGAAGATACCCCCTGCTTTCAAGGGCTGACTAAGTTGATCTCTCAAACACTCCGGGGTACCTGGGGAATCCCAAATTGGAGCATAAGACGAGAAGTATGGAACTCTGAGTGTTTTCCTCACATACATCCACGTATTCAGTGCAGCCTTCAGGACCTTCAAACGGACTTTCTTAAAAAACGTAGGGTCTCCGAATTTCAAAAGAAAATGCCATTGACCTTGCGGGATATCCTCCAGCATAGCCGCAAAGAGTGAGCCGATAGATGACTTATCTATCTTATTTGCCAACATACGCACATTTTTAAAATGAAATGCGTAACAATATGCAAGCAGGTCTGGAAGTGCCAATCCTCCCACCTCCAATCTTCTCCTCAGTTTCTTCCAGGATATCCTGGGTCCTTTTGATGCCCAAATAAAACTCCCTATTCTCCCCTGGAGTTTGGGGCCCTGCAGTGCTGACGGAACGATGCAGGATTTTTTTAAATGGAGAATATGAACGAATAGAGCATTGAAAATTGATGTCTCAGAAACACAGTGGTAAGAAGGCAAAGATGAATGGAAGTGCAGGAAATGGTACAGACAACCTAAACTTTGGAATGTACCTAACATTTTGAAAAAGTGTTATTGTCCTCTTTTGAGGGCACAAACAGCTGTAAGTACCCTCTGCTGAGGATGTTATCAGTCCACTACACATGCAGCAAGTAATTCGAATTTAACAGCTGAAATGCCTACCAGATTATGAGACGTAAATCCGCTAGCACCTGTCCTCTGAATCACACCCTCTACTGCTAGGCAAATAATCTACCGTTCACAACTGTATCACTTCCTCCCTCATACTTTCACTCAAGTTAGAATTTAGAGATCTAACATATCCTCACAGAATACATAGTTGGGTATTTTTTTCCCATTTTCCTCAATTACAGGCATTATTTTGACCAGCTCCCACCACTGGGAAATGGTGCAACTGAATACTTGACGTGCAAGTATGATCCTCTCCTCCCCTTCAGGCATCAACAAGGCAGGTCTGTAAAGTAAAATCTTCCCTAACAAAATGTTGAAACCAGCCACACCCTGCTATATGGTATGATTAAAATAGGGCTACCTGGCATGATTGGGTTAGTGAGCCCACCCAGCTCTGAAAGCAGCCGCCTATCCCGCAGCCCATGGAAAAACACCACAGTGGCAAAATTATGTTCACAAAATTCTCCTATTCATAACTAGCCATTCATATATCCCTCCCTTTAGTCTACTTCAGGCACATCGATCACTCTCTGGCACTTTATTCTAATTTTCAAAATATATTTTTACATTGATGTCACAACTTGATTCTGCACTAAATAAAGTAGTCATATTTGTGGTTCCATACATTTCCCCAGGCAATCCATTATGAGCTCCTTTTAATCTTTTTAGGAACCTGGTTGGGTGAACCAGTCTCTTCCGTCCTTGCTACGCTCTTGAGCCTTCAGCTGTTTTATATAAACAATTGTTTACAAGATTTTCAGTCATCACCCTATCATTCAGTATGCAAGACCTCCTGGCCTAATCCTTTCAAGAATCTGTGGTAGAATATTAGTATCATGCTCTCTCCCCCCTATGGGTTTTCCATTAGATTGGGCACAATTGGGAGATCACTAATAGGCGTATGTGAGTAATTACTGCGTTCGGTAACCTGTAAGTCAATTCAGTTTGTCTTTTGTAAAAACACTCACGCTGTTAAATATGAATACTTCTAACATGCTGATTTATTGTTTGCGTTCAAAATACAGACTCTCAGTTCTTCATATCAGGCCTTATGTTACCTGTTAGGGGGCCGTGGTCCAGCACAGGGGTTCATAGTGCACCATTCACAATCACACAATCAGGACCTTAGCTAGATGACAGGAATTGCAGGCAACAGGCAGGCTTTTGTAACCCCACATTGAGGGCAAACATCATTGCAGGCTGTGGTAGCAGTCGCTAATCTTTGGCAGTTGTGTCCTCCAGGTTCAAGGGTGTCCTCCACTACAGCTGTGTTTATCCACCTTCTCAGAACTAGAAGCATGCCAGGGCAGTGGCAGAACAGGCCCCTGTAGTCACATTGTGGTGGTGCTAGATGACATGCTATTGCTTGAGGACCTATGATCCAGTGTAAAAATCCAGGAGCTGGTTTCAGGTGGTTTCTATTCAAATTGCATTTTATAGCTGCAGACAGTCTTTGTGAAAAGTGATGCCTCTCATAGCAGGTAGTGATAGTTTAAGCTGCTATCAGGAGTATCCAAAACATGAGCACAATGAAGAGTGAAGACTCTATTACGGCTGTCATCAGTCATCCTGAAGTAGCACTGAAAGAAGGAAAAAAAGGACAGGCCCAACCTATAAACTTCCCTACCCCTAACAATAGAATCTGCTAACTCACTCCTATGATCCTACCATTAACCAAATGGTAGAGCTTAGGAAGAACTAATTAGCATTCATCTGCCAAGCGGTTCCCATGGAATTTCTAAGGCTAACCCGGTTTCCATCCTCCCACAGTCCAGTGCCTTGGGCTCCTCCCTTCAGCTCCAGGAATGCATTCAACAATGCACTACCACTATCTGTGGAAGCTGCAGTCAACCCTCTTTCTTGTGCCATGTCACACCAGGTGCTATTCAAAATGGATTCTGCTGGTCCCAGGGACTATACTCTGACCACAATGAGTCTTGTTGCCATCCATATTTCATAGATACAACCGTGTTGCAAAGTCATCCTGTGTGCCCTGTGCACCCCACTTTTTGCTGACTGGTACTGGTTGCAACTGACTCTGACTGTCCCAGGGCTCTGTCTAGGCAGGCCTAGAGCCAGTGCTATGTTGAAAATACAAGTGAAAACACACAAATACATTAGGGTACACTATATATTAGGGTACACTTACAATTGGCATGACCTACCATAAAAGTCCCTAGTAGATAATAGGGCAGGGGGATTAAAACTACCTATAAGTCCCTAGTATATAATATGGCATGGCAGTTTAGAGGCCAGCAGCCCTTTCTGCCATTGCATGTGTGCACTGCTGAGTGCCTGAGGTCACTTTAAAAGCAACCCTGTGTTGCAGCACTGCTTTTAAAAGTACATTCACTTGCAAACTCGACTTTGGTGATAGGGGCACTTAAAAAATGATAATCTACAATATTTTGGCATTTTCAGACCCCCTGAGGTCTCTCCTAGGTGTCCCAGGGGTGGGGGTTCATGTAATTATAAGGAGGGCCCCTATAAAAGATGTTTTATATGCCCTGAGGATAGAGAAATTGCACATTTCACTTCCCCCATTGTAGTAAAGTGCCTCCCAAAATCGCCTTTGGTGCTATCAGCACTGTGAAGTGTGGATCTACATTAGTTTTGCATATTCAGAAACTCCAAGGTCTCCCCTAGGTGTCCCAGGGGTGGGGGAGGAGGGGTCATGTAACTATAAGCAGGGTCCTTATAAAAGATGATTTATATGCCCTGGTGTTGGAGAAATTGCACATTTCATTTCCCCCATTGTAGATCCCCAGCCACATAGGATAACATTGCAATAGTTTATGAACTCATAAATATTGCTAGGAATAAAGAAAAAATATAATTCAAGGACTTAGGAGAATGGTATTGATAAATCCAACAATATGGTATTGTCGAATTTATCCTAAAATATACAGAAAAGAAGTTATAATACTTTCTTGTCTGTAAGCAAAAATTCAGCATTCCTGTGGTCTTCCCTGATTGGTCAGAGTTAACAGGATTAGCCAGGCTTCTTTGATGAAGTGATAAGTGGCTCACCAAGAGAGAGTATATCTGTTGGAGAGAGCTCTGCTACACAGGAATACCAGAGCAGGGGGGAGGGGTTGTAAAGCATGAAACTTCAAATAAGAAATAGGACAGGCAGGGAATGCCAGGTCCAGCTACCCCCCATCCCCTCTGACCCCGCCAGATGGGATGCTTAAGGAAGGAATCTGCAGATGTTCGGGGAAGGAGAGCTATGGAAATGAGCCATACTGGAGGTTGGTTTAACTAGTTCTTACTCCTCTGCTGAGATGTGAGCCATACTGAATTTTGGATCAATAGTGCTTTCTGGGCGAAGATTATGCCACACTTTGGAGGAAGTGGTCATGCTCTGGGGTGTTGCCTTGCACCTCATTGGACAGGAGTGCTCTCCTGCTTGACCCCAGAGAACACTGAACAAATATGTGAGAGGTGTAGAGCCTCTCAGATCTGCTGCTTGAAACTTAAAGAAAACAAAGGTTTGCCAAGCTGGAAACTTGATTTGCACCATCAGGCCCTGCATTCTGACTGACTGTGCCTGCTGCATTATCTGGAACTACAGCCTTGTGGATGTACCTTGCTTCAAGAGGAATAAAGAGTGGACTCCCTGCAAGCTAAAGATTAACAGAGCTCACCTGGAACATCATAACCCAGATTTCCCTGCCTGGAGTGTGTCCAGTGGATTTGTTAGGGTTTTGCCCAGGTGCATTGTGGGAATTGTGGTCCTAACCTTTCAAGGACATTCTTGGAGATTCCAGACCCTTAGGCTGTGTTTTGGACACTTTGGACCCTCAAGAAGAACTTCAGGAAGAAGTTCCAGAAGTTTAGAGCAACTTTGGAAAAAAGCTCCATAAAATGACCAACTCAACCGCGAGAGCCTAGCCTGCCACCTTCAACCACGAGCCGGCTTGACCTGCTGGTTCATCTCGCTGAAAAGCTCCGGAAGCCCAACTTCTAGAGTTTGATCGGGAGCTCCCTGAAAAGCAAGCCGACCAACCATCACCGAATCCGGCCTGGTGAAAAGCATTGACAAACCCGACAGAAAAAGCTCCAGAAAGGTTTCTAAGTCCGAAGGTAAAATTCTGACCGAGGCCTACCGCGAGGGGTATCCGAGCAGGGCTCCATCGTGGTCAGCCGGAAACTTTGACTTTGTCCCGGTCAAGGCTGACCAGATGTCCCAGAGTGGCGCTATAGGTTTCTAAGTGCTATATAATGTTAAATCATTTAAAAAAATCATATCTCCTGTTCCCTTCATTGGATTTTTGTTGTATTGGTGCCATTATAAAGGTACAAATATTTCTTATTGTTATAAATTGGTGTTGGATTTTTATTGTGTGTTGTGTCTTAATTATTCACTGAATTGTATTTTTTTATTGCTTTACATACCTGTCTCTTACGTGAAGCCTGCATGCTCCCAGCCAAGAGGCTCAGGGTTGAGCATGGAAATAATCTACTGAGACCTATTCTGAGCCATAAACTTTGTTAGTGACCTTATAGCCAGTGGTAGATGCATATTTACCACTACAAATAACCCACTTTTCAGCAAACCTACATACATACATTGGATGTCAGCACAAGTGTCCTAGTGTCGCATATAAGCAGAAGTTTACAATAGTGGAGTCAGTAATCTCCACACTCCATATGAACCTGGAAAATGGTACTTTCAGTATAATGAGCTCCAAAAACTCAACTGCTTTATGCCAATAACCCACAACATGGACTGTAGACCTATGTCAAGACAGGCAACACATTCGATGTGCTTCTCCAGGTCACCAACACGTGCTAAATGTCAGAGTCATCATTTACAGGCCTGTGCCTTTGTCTGTGTGCTAGATTAGCATGTTAGCTGGATTAAAGAAAAGTCAGGATATTAGTTTTACTTGCAGTCGTATCACTACTTTCAGGGGTATTTACCTGTTTTCCATGCAGAGAGAAATTCCATCCCAATAGACACAAAGCAGTTGTTGTTTAGGTATAGCAATGACAATGTCTATGACAATGTAATGATACAGAATTCTGTTTGTCAATTTGATGATAAGCCTGGGACGACAGAGATGAAGGCATGAGGTGAATACTGGACCCTGATGTTGACATTCAAAATTATGAACTTCTGCTTGTTTCTAATGCAGCCTCTGTCCCTTAAAGGGACATGTTCTGCTACCAGAAAAAAATTGATATGATGCAAAGCACATTAAGAGGAGCATGCAGCGGTCCCATTGTCTGCTGTTTGCTCTCTCACCAATTCCCACTCCCATCAATCACAAAGTAGAAGCACTATCTTATGGACAGTGTCCACTTTGTGGATTGATACTACCCCGTTATGGTATCATTAGCCAATCAATGGTTTGTAACTGCAATTGTAGTTATTTGTGAATCATTAGGAATTGGGAGTATCCATTTCACAACCTTTTTCCCAGCTAATTTTAATGAATCATGAAGTGCACATTGTAACTCGCAAAGACATTGGTAAATCACAATGTTCCTTTGATACCCTGAGACTTGCAGTCACAAATCCTGTGATTGTGTGGTAAAAGGCTGAGAAACCACAAAAACCATTGGCCCTTCATTCCCTATGTATTTTCTGTGCTCAGTAGCTTCTAAGTGCCAAAGTTTAAAAATCCCATCATTTCATACATACAACTTTAAAATATACCTTACTTATTGAGAATCATTATGTCAGCCACTATGTAAATGTGGCTTATCGAAAAATACTTTTTTTTTTTTAAAGTAAAGGAATAGGTTATTAAACAAATATTATGTTTTGGTCTTTCCAGAGACATGGAAGAATAATTGCAAAGTCTGTTGAAATATTTGTGTTTAACCCAGAATAATTTTGACCGTTTAATAAACATTATTTATTTTCTTGCTATTGCCAAGAATGAAACCTTACTTTCTCCGAAAAAGAAAATCCCAACCACGCTCCTCAGCTGCTGACCACTGCAAGCCATCCATTGAGCAAGTCAGAGATGGCTACCTCACCAATATACTTCCAGGGAGGGACAGGCCTTTTATTCAGCCGGGCATTTCCCTGGTGGGCTGGATCCCCTGGAGGGTGGTTTTGAAAGCCCAGGGCCCCTCCTGGATCCTATTTCCTTCTCTCCAGCTCCCCGAGGTAAATTGCAGCAGGCAGGAGGCTTCAAGAGAGAGAGAAAAAGAGGGAGGGAAGAGGAAAGTAGAGAGAAAGCAATCAGAGAGTGAGAATAGAGAGGAGAGAGAATGGATGTATGAGAAGAGAGCGACAGTGCAAGGAGACGAAGGGGGAGGGGCTGGTTTGAGCATTTTCTCCAGGCTCCTCTTGGTGCCCCTGTATAATTCAATGTGAACAAAAGAATCAAACGGACATATGGGTAATGTATTGATAAGAATCGACTCCTAATTTTCATGAAAACAACAGCTTGCGAAACCAGCTTAGAAAATCACCTACTTTATTTATTCTACAATAAATTATGAGACCGTGCACAACTGCATGTGTTTAATGTGTCAAGCGGTAGGTTACTAAATCATTTACACTGAACCCACATAATGCCGACCCATATGCTAAGTGTGCTTGCTGAATTATTCATGACCTCTAATTTAACAGTCATGATTATTCAATGAGGTGTTTTCCTATGGAAGCACTTTGACTCCAAGCTCTTCTGCTTTTAAGGTGGGAATATAGATTCAATTAGTCATTGTCTCATCTTTAAATGTACAACACTAGCTAATAGTTCCGTGAAAAACTCATCTGCAAGTCTGCGTAAGACATTCACAAATTCCCCAGGCTTTTGAATAGATTATGGCCAACAGTAAGGTGAATGATGAAAATTCAGCAATTAAATAATTTTAATAACAAAGAGAAGACAAAAATGTAATAGAACCTGCGGAGACATATATTTGGTCCGTTCACTAAACCCCTTTAACCCCTTCGCTGCTAGGCCTTTTCCCCTCCTGTGCTAAGCCTTTTTTTGGCTATTTGGGGTAGTGCGCGCTTAGGCCCCTGTAACTTTTTGACCACATAAGGTATCCATGCCAAATTTGCGTCCTTTTTTTCTAACATCATGGGGATTGTAAAGGTACCCAGGGTTTGTGGATTCCCCTGGCGGGGACCCAGAAATTAGTCAAAATACAGCTAAATTTTGTTTTTTTTGGAAAAAGGCAAAAAAAGGGCTACAGATGAAAGCGTCTTGATTTTTCCCTGCAAATGGCATCAAAAAAGGGGTTGTGGGGATGAAATCACCATCTTCCCAGCTTTCAGGGACAAGCAGACTTTTGTCAGAAAACCAACTTTTTTTACACAGTTTTGGCATTTTTCTGGGACATAGCCTATTTTTGCTATTTTTTGTGCTTTCAACCTCCTTCCAGTTAATGGTAGAAATGGGTATGAAACCAATAATGGATCCTGGAAAGCCATACATTTATGAAAAGTAGACAAAATTCTGAATTCAGCAAGGGGTCATTTGTGTAGATCCTTAAAGTTTTCCTTATAGAAACTAACAGTTAAATAAAGGAAACATTGAAAATTAGTTGAAAAAAACAGCCATTTGTGTCAACGTTTTCACCTGTAACTTCTTCTAATTATGACAGCTATTTGAAGGCAATATACCGTTATATCCGCTGGACCTTTCTGGTTGTGGGGATATATAGGACTTGTAGGTTCACCAAGAACCCGACGAACCCAGAGCCAATAATTGAGCAACATCTTGCAATGATTTTTTTTTTAAGTACCGGGTATATAGCAATTATTTTGGGAAAATGTATACATGGAAAAATTGTTATGAAAGACACCTATGTATTTCTGAAATGGGAACAAAATGTAGATTTTAGAAACAGTAGATATTTGCACATTTCCGAAATTGGGAGTACCCATACTAGCATGAGAATTATAGGTCATTTTTCAAAATGACTTATTTTTTACACATTGTCTTTCATTTGGAAGGCAGAAATGCATCGAAAGTCAATAGGTAATAACAGTTGCTCTACAATTCTGTGTTACCCTAAGTCTCCCGATAAAAATGGTACCTCACTTGTGTGGGTAGCCCTTGTGCCCACAACAGGAAATGGCTCAAAATACAACGTGGACGTACCACATTTTCACAATGAAAAATTACCCTTTTTTTGCAAAGTGCCTAGGTGTAGTTTTTGAACCCTAGCTCTGCCGGCACCTAGGGAAACCTAGCAAACCTATACATTTTTGAAAACTAGACACCCAGGGGAATCCAGGATGGGGTGACTTGACTGCCTCCCACCAGGTTCTGTTACCCAGAATCCCTTGCAAACATAAAAAATTGTCAAAAAAAACACATTTTCCCCACATTTCTGTGGTGGAAAGTTCTGGAAGCTGCGTGGATCCACAAATTTCCACCCACCCCGCGTTCCCCAAAGTCCTACGAGAAAAATGGTACCTCACTTGTGTGGGTCGGCCTAGTGCCTGCGACAGGAAACGGCGCAAAACGCAACGTGGTCACACCTCAATTTCGCATTGAAAAATGACCCTTTTTTGGCAAAGTGCCTAGCTGTAGTTTTTGAACCCTAGCTCTGCCGGCACCTAGGGAAACCTAGCAAACCTATACATTTTTGAAAACTAGACACCCAGGGGAATCCAGGATGGGGTGACTTGACTGCCTCCCACCAGGTTCTGTTACCCAGAATCCCTTGCAAACATAACAAATTGTCAAAAAAACCACATTTTCCCCACATTTCTGTGGTGGAAAGTTCTGGAATCTGCGTGGATCCACAAATTTCCACCCACCCCGCGTTCCCCAAAGTCTTACGAGAAAAATGGTACCTCACTTGTGTGGGTCGGCCTAGTGCCTGCGACAGGAAACGGCGCAAAACGCAACGCGGTCACACCTCAATTTCGCAGTGAAAAATGACCCTTTTTTGGCAAAGTGCCTAGCTGTAGTTTTTGAACCCTAGCTCTGACGGCACCTAGGGAAACTTAGCAAACCTATACATTTTTGAAAACTAGACACCCAGGGGAATCCAGGATGGGGTGACTTGACTGCCTCCCGCCAGGTTCTGTTACCCAGAATCCCTTGCAAACATAAACAATTGTCAAAAAAACCACATTTTCCCCACATTTCTGTGGTGGAAAGTTCTGTAATCTGCGTGGATCCACAAATTTCCACCCACCCCCCGTTCCCCAAAGTCTTACGAGAAAAATGGTACCTCACTTGTGTGGGTCGGCCTAGTGCCTGCGACAGGAAACGGCGCAAAACGCAACGCGGTCACACCTCAATTTTGCAGTGAAAAATGACCCTTTTTTGGCAAAGTGCCTAGCTGTAGTTTTTTAACCCTACCTCTGCCGGCACCTAGGGAAACCTAGCAAACCTATACATTTTTGAAAACTAGACACCCAGGGGAATCCAGGATGGGGTGACTTGACTGCCTCCCACCAGGTTCTGTTACCCAGAATCCCTTGCAAACATAAAAAATTGTCAAAAAAAACACATTTTCCCCACATTTCTGTGGTGGAAAGTTCTGGAATCTGCGTGGATCCACAAATTTCCACCCACCCCATGTTCCCCAAAGTCTTACGAGAAAAATGGTACCTCACTTGTGTGGGTCGGCCTAGTGCCTGCGACAGGAAACGGCGCAAAGCGCAACGTGGTCACACCTCAATTTCGCAGTGAAAAATGACCCTTTTTTGGCAAAGTGCCTAGCTGTAGTTTTTGAACCCTAGCTCTGCCGGCACCTAGGGAAACCTAGCAAACCTATACATTTTTGAAAACTAGACACCCAGGGGAATCCAGGATGGGGTGACTTGACTGCCTCCCAACAGGTTCTGTTACCCAGAATCCCTTGCAAACATAAAAAATTGTCAAAAAAAACACATTTTCCCCATATTTCTGTGGTGGAAAGTTCTGGAATCTGCGTGGATCCACAAATTTCCACCCACCCCGCGTTCCCCAAAGTCTCACGAGAAAAATGGTACCTCACTTGTGTGGGTCTGCCTAGTGCCTGCGACAGGAAACGGCGCAAACGCAACGCGGTCACACCTCAATTTCGCAGTGAAAAATGACCCTTTTTTGGCAAAGTGCCTAGCTATAGTTTTTGAACCCTACCTCTGCCGGCACCTAGGGAAACCTAGCAAACCTATACATTTTTGAAAACTAGACACCCAGGGGAATCCAGGATGGGGTGACTTGACTGCCTCCCACCAGGTTCTGTTACACAGAATCCCTTGCAAACATAAAAAATTGTCAAAAAAACCACATTTTCCCCACATTTCTGTGGTGGAAAGTTCTGGAATCTGCGTGGATCCACAAATTTCCACCCACCTCGCGTCCCCCAAAGTCTTACGAGAAAAATGGTACCTCACTTGTGTGGGTCGGCCTAGTGCCTGCGACAGGAAACGGCGCAAAACGCAACGTGGTCACACCTCAATTTCGCAGTGAAAAATGACCCTTTTTTGGCAAAGTGCCTAGCTGTAGTTTTTGAACACTAGCTCTGCCGGCACCTAGGGAAACCTAGAAAACCTATACATTTTTGAAAACTAGACACCCAGGGGAATCCAGGATGGGGTGACTTGACTGCCTCCCACCAGGTTCTGTTACCCAGAATCCCTTGCAAACATAAAAAATTGTCCAAAAAACCACATTTTCCCCACATTTCTGTGGTGGAAAGTTCTGGAATCTGCGTGGATCCACAAATTTCCACCCACCCCGCGTTCCCCAAAGTCTTACGAGAAAAATGGTACCTCACTTGTGTGGGTCGGCCTAGTGCCTGCGACAGGAAACAGCGCAAAACGCAACGCGGTCACACCTCAATTTCGCAGTGAAAAATGACCCTTTTTTGGCAAAGTGCCTAGCTGTAGTTTTTGAACCCTAGCTCTGCCGGCACCTAGGGAAACCTAGCAAACCTATACATTTTTGAAAACTAGACACCCAGGGGAATCCAGGATGGGGTGACTTGACTGCCTCCCACCAGGTTCTGTTACCCAGAATCCCTTGCAAACATAAAAAATTGTCCAAAAAAACACATTTGCCCCACATTTCTGTGGTGGAAAGTTCTGGAATCTGCGTGGATCCACAAATTTCCACCCACCCCGCGTTCCCCAAAGTCTTACGAGAAAAATGGTACCTCACTTGTGTGGGTCGGCCTAGTGCCTGCGACAGGAAACGGCGCAAAACGCAACGTGGTCACACCTCAATTTCGCAGTGAAAAATGACCCTTTTTTGGCAAAGTGCCTTGCTGTAGTTTTTGAACCCTACCTCTGCCGGCACCTAGGGAAACCTAGCAAACCTATACATTTTTGAAAACTAGACACCCAGGGAATCCAGGATGGGGTGACTTGACTGCCTCCCACCAGGTTCTGTTACCCAGAATCCCTTGCAAACAAAAACAATTGTCCAAAAAAACACATTTTCCACACATTTCCGTGGTGGAAAGTTCTGGAATCTGCGTGGATCCACAAATTTCTACCCACCCCGCGTTCCCCAAAGTCTTACGAGAAAAATGGTACCTCACTTGTGTGGGTCGGCCTAGTGCCTGCCACAGGAAACGGCGCAAAACGCAACGCGGTCACACCTCAATTTCGCAGTGAAAAATGACCCTTTTTTGGCAAAGTGCCTAGCTGTAGTTTTTGAACCCTACCTCTGCCGGCACGTAGGGAAACCTAGCAAAACTATACATTTTTGAAAACTAGACACCCAGGGGAATCCAGGATGGGGTGACTTGACTGCCTCCCACCAGGTTCTGTTACCCAGAATCCCTTGCAAACATAAAAAATTGTCAAAAAAAACACATTTTCCCCACATTTCTGTGGTGGAAAGTTCTGGAATCTGCGTGGATCCACAAATTTCCACCCACCCCGCGTTCCCCAAAGTCTTACGAGAAAAATGGTACCTCACTTGTGTGGGTAGGCCTAGTGCCTGCGACAGGAAACGGCGCAAAACGCAACGCGGTCACACCTCAATTTCGCAGTGAAAAATGACCCTTTTTTTTCAAAGTGCCTAGCTGTAGTTTTTGAACCCTAGCTCTGCCGGCACCTAGGGAAACTTAGCAAACCTATACATTTTTGAAAACTAGACACCCAGGGGAATCCAGGATGGGGTGACTTGACTGCCTCCCTCCAGGTTCTGTTACCCAGAATCCCTTGCAAACATAAACAATTGTCAAAAAAACCACATTTTCCCCACATTTCTGTGGTGGAAAGTTCTGGAATCTGCGTGGATCCACACATTTCCACCCACCCCGCGTTCCCCAAAGTCTTACGAGAAAAATGCTACCTCACTTGTGTGGGTCGGCCTAGTGCCTGCGACAGGAAACGGCGCAAAACGCAACGCGGTCACACCTCAATTTCGCAGTGAAAAATGACCCTTTTTTGGCAAAGTGCCTAGCTGTAGTTTTTAACCCTACCTCTGCCGGCACCTAGGGAAACCTAGCAAACCTATACATTTTTGAAAACTAGACACCCAGGGGAATCCAGGATGGGGTGACTTGACTGCCTCCCACCAGGTTCTGTTACCCAGAATCCCTTGCAAACATAAAAATTGTCAAAAAAACACATTTTCCCCACATTTCTGTGGTGGAAAGTTCTGGAATCTGCGTGGATCCACAAATTTCCACCCACCCCGCGTTCCCCAAAGTCTTACGAGAAAAATGGTACCTCACTTGTGTGGGTCGGCCTAGTGCCTGCGACAGGAAACGGCGCAAAACGCAACGTGGTCACACCTCAATTTCGCAGTGAAAAATGACCCTTTTTTGGCAAAGTGCCTAGCTGTAGTTTTTTAACCCTAGCTCTGCCGGCACCTAGGGAAACCTAGCAAACCTATACATTTTTGAAAACTAAACACCCAGGGAATCCAGGATGGGGTGACTTGACTGCCTCCCACCAGGTTCTGTTACCCAGAATCCCTTGCAAACATAAAAAATTGTCAAAAAAACCACATTTTCCCCACATTTCTGTGGTGGAAAGTTCTGGAATCTGCATGGATCCACAAATTTCCACCCACCCCGCGTTCCACAAAGTCTTACGAGAAAAATGGTACCTCACTTGTGTAGGTCGGCCTAGTGCCTGCGACAGGAAACGGCGCAAAACGCAACGCGGTCACACCTCAATTTCGCAGTGAAAAATGACCCTTTTTTGGCAAAGTGCCTAGCTGTAGTTTTTGAACCCTACCTCTGCCGGCACCTAGGGAAACCTAGCAAACACACACATTTCTGAAAAGTAGACACCCGGGGCTTCCAGGGAGGTATGGCTTGCGTGGATCCCCCAACGTTTCCTTACCCAGAATCCCCTGCAAACCTCAATTTTAGCTGAAAAAATCACTTTTTCACACATTTGTGTGTGGGAAAGTGTGGCATCACTGGCCTCACACAAATTTCCTACCACCCAGCGTTCCCCCAGGTCTCCCGATAAAAATGGTGCCTCACTTGTGTGGGAGGCCCAAGTACTCGCGACAGGCAAGGGCCCATAACGTAGTGAGGCGACCTCAAAATTGCCTATCTCAAAACCACCTGGTTTTGCAAGGGAGTCACCTGGGTTTTTGGCCCCGTGCTCGGAGGCCATCTAGGAAACCTACCAAACCCACACATTTCTGAAAAGTAGACACCCGGGGCTTCCAGGGAGGTATGGCTTGCGTGGATCCCCCAACGTTTCCTTACCCAGAATCCCTTGCAAACCTCAATTTTAGCTGAAAAAATCACTTTTTTCACACATTTGTGTGTGGGAAAGTGTGGCATCACTGGCCTCACACAAATTTCCACCACCCAGCGTTCCCCCAGGTCTCCCGATAAAAATGGTGCCTCACTTGTGTGGGAGGCCCAAGTACCCGCGACAGGCAAGGGCCCACAACGTAGTGAGGCGACCTCAAAATGGCCTTTCACAAAACCACCTGGTTTTGCAAGGGGGGTCACCTGGGTTTTTGGCCCTGTGCTCGGCGGCCATCTAGGAAAACCTACCAAACCCACACATTTCTGAAAAGTAGACACCCGGGGGCTTCCAGGGAGGTATGGCTTGCGTGGATCCCCCAACGTTTCCTTACCCAGAATCCCTTGCAAACCTCAATTTTAGCTGAAAAAAATCACTTTTTCACACATTTGTGTGTGGGAAAGTGTGGCATCACTGGCCTCACACAAATTTCCTACCACCCAGCGTTCCCCCAGGTCTCCCGATAAAAATGGTGCCTCACTTGTGTGGGAGGCCCAAGTACCCGCGACAGGCAAGGACACAAAACGTTTTGAGGCAACATCAACATTGCCTATCAAAAAATGTTTTGGGCCCTTGCCTGTCGCGGGTACTTGGGCCTCCCACACAAGTGAGGCACCATTTTATCGGAAGACCTGGGGAATGCTGGGTGGTAGGAAATTTGTGTGAGGCCAGTGATGCCACACTTCCCCACACAAAATGTGTGAAAAAGTGATTTTTTCAGCTAAAAGTGAGGTTTGCAGGGGATTCTGGGTAGGAAACGTTGGGGGATCCACGCAAGCCATACCTCCCTGAAGCCCCGGGTGTCTACTTTTCAGAAATGTGGGTTTGGTAGGTTTCCCTAGATGGCCGCCGAGCATAGGCCAAAACCCAGGTGACTTCTGCAAAACCAGGTGGTTTTGTGAAAGGCCATTTTGAGGTCGCCTCACTACGTTGTGAGCCCTTGCCTGTCGCGGGTACTTGGGCCTCCCACACAAGTGAGGCACCATTTTATCGGGAGACCTGAGGGAACGCTGGGTGGTAGGAAATTTGTGTGAGGCCAGTGATGCCACACTTTCCCACACAAAAATGTGTGAAAAAGTGATTTTTTCAGCTAAAAGTGAGGTTTGCAGGGATTCTGGGTAAGAAACGTTGGGGGATCCACGCAGCCATACCTCCTGGAAGCCCCCGGTGTCTACTTTTCAGAAATGTGGGTTTGGTAGGTTTCCCTAGATGGCCGCCGAGCACAGGGTCAAAACCCAGGTGACCCTTGCAAAACCAGGTGGTTTTGTGAAAGGCCATTTTGAGGTCGCCTCACTACGTTGTGGGCCCTGCCTGTCGCGGTACTTGGGCCTCCCACACAAGTGAGGCACCATTTTTATCGGGAGACCTGGGGAACGCTGGGTGGTAGGAAATTTGTGTGAGGCCAGTGATGCCACACTTTCCACACAAAATGTGTGAAAAAGTGATTTTTCAGCTAAAAGTGAGGTTTGCAGGGGATTCTGGGTAAGGAAACGTTGGGGGATCCACGCAAGCCATACCTCCCTGGAAGCCCCGGGTGTCTACTTTTCAGAAATGTGTGGGTTTGGTAGGTTTCCCTATGTGGCCGCCGAGCCCCGGGCCAAAAACCCAGGTGACACCCCTCGCAAAACTAGGTGTTTTTGTGAAAGGCCATTTTGAGGTCGCCTCACTACGTTGTGGGCCCTTGCCTGTCGCGGGTACTTGGGCCTCCCACACAAGTGAGGCACCATTTTTATAGGGAGACCTGGGGGAACGCTGGGTGGTAGGAAATTTGTGTGAGGCCAGTGATGCCACACTTTCCCACACAAAAATGTGTGAAAAAAGTGATTTTTTCAGCTAAAAGTGAGGTTTGCAGGGGATTCTGGGTAAGGAAACTTTGGGGGATCCACGCAAGCCATACCTCCCTGGAAGCCCCGGGTGTCTACTTTCATAAATGTGTGGGTTTGGTAGGTTTCCCTAGATGGCCGCCGAGCACAGGGCCAAAAACCCAGGTGACCCTCCTTGCAAAACCAGGTGGTTTTGTGAAAGGCCATTTTGAGGTCGCCTCACTACGTTGTGGGCCCTTGCCTGTCGCGGGTACTTGGGCCTCCCACACAAGTGAGGCACCATTTTTATCGGGAGACCTGGGGGAACGCTGGGTGGTAGGAAATTTGTGTGAGGCCAGTGATGCCACACTTTCCCACACAAAAATGTGTGAAAAAAGTGATTTTTTCAGCTAAAAGTGAGGTTTGCAGGGGATTCTGGGTAAGGAAACGTTGGGGGATCCACGCAAGCCATACCTCCCTGGAAGCCCCCGGGTGTCTACTTTTCAGAAATGTGTGGGTTTGGTAGGTTTCCCTATGTGGCCGCCGAGCCCCGGGCCAAAAACCCAGGTGACCCCCTTGCAAAACCAGGTCATAATGAGATAATGTGTTGTTTATTTCTGCAGCGTGAAAATTTTGGCACAATATTGCAAGGAAAATGTGACAGACATTTTGAGGTTTGCAGGACATTGTGGGTACCATAACTTGTTGGGATCCACAAGAGAGATATCACCATGTACTCCCATGGGTGTTTCGTTTACGACAATATCTACAGTTGGTAGGTTATTCTTAGACGGAATGTACACCTTGGCAGACAGACTAAAAAGACAAAGATTACTGCACAGCCATCTATTCCTCAAGCACACACACATACTGGTTGGATTTGGCACGAGGGCAAGTGATGGTTCAGTATATACAATTTTATTAACAAGAGATTTCACAAAAATGAAATGCACTGTCAATAATTGAAAGGACAAAAACGGAACCAGTGACTCGCAGCTCGTGAGCTGTAAAGCCACGTCAAGGCCCCAACCGCTTTACAGGCCATTCACACACCTTTCATACGTGATACACACAAGACCATTCACACCCCCAGGCACGAAACAAACACATTACAACATTCACAAAAAGGGACAAGGTACACCATGCTTGAGAAAGACAAAAAAAAAATATTACTGCACAGCCATCTAATCCTCAAGCACACACACACATACTGGTTGGATTTGGCACGAGGGTGAGTGATGGTTCAGTATATACAATTGTATTAACAAGTGATTTCACAAAAATGAAATGCACTGTTAATAATTGAAAGGACGAGAAACTGAACCATTGACTCACAGCTCGTGAGCTGTAAAGCCACGACAAGGCACCAACCTCTTTACAGGCCATTCATACACCTTTCATACGTGTGACAAATACAAAACCATTCACACCACCAGCCGCGGGCCCATCACATTACAACACTCACACCAGCAGACAGCGCCATTCAAGGGCCCATCACTTTCACACGCCCACATTCCTAACACAGCAACCACACAAGCTGATGGATTGCGTGGAGTGTCGCTCGGCTAGCAGTGTGTGTAGTGACCAGCAGCAAGTCACTACTCACACACTGCCAGCCGAGCGCCAGTCCACGCACACTGCCAGCCAAGCGCCACTCCACGCACACCGCCAGCCAAGCGCCACTCCACGCACACCGCCAGCCTAGCGCCACTCCACGCACACCGCCAGCCTAGCGCCACTCCACGCACACCGCCAGCCTAGCGCCACTCCACGCACACCGCCAGCTTAGCGCCACTCCACGCACACCGCCAGCCTAGCGCCACTCCACGCACACCGCCAGCCAAGAGCCACTCCCCGCACACCGCCAGCCAAGCGCCACTCCACGCACACCGCCAGCCAAGTACCAGCCTACACACACCACCATCACATTTAGGATTTTTTTATACAAAAAAGAAAACACAAACAAATTGCAAATAGATACAAATCTACTAACACAAAATCAGAAACATTGCACTAATACCAACCTTGAAACAGAACAACAATTCTTAAACATTACAGACCAGGCAGTTCACTTTACCACTCATGGTTGCTCCCAATAATTCTTTTGCTTGTGGTACGCTCTATAACAAGCAGGCACACACAGCCCAGGGTTAGAAGGACACTCAGGGCAGTACATACCAGTCTCCTTCCGCGTACCTCTTCGCCAACTGACTCTACATCTCCTAGTGGGAAAGTCTTTTGAGAGTGTAGGAGGAATGTGATCAGGAAAGTGGCGCTCTTTCAATCGAGCCACATTCTCCACCACTCCAACTCTAGGAACACTTGCCTGTTCCACAACAACAAGGCTGCCTATGACAGACTCCTGAAACTGAACAAAAGTCAACTTTGACGCAGGAGAACACTCCTTGAACACAACAAAAGCATTGAAAGTTGCTAAATTGAAGAGATGGATGGCCAACTTCTTATACCAAATGTAAGACTTACGAATAGCAGTGTAAGGTTCCAACCTCTGATCTACTCTATCAACACCACCCATGTGCTTATTGTAGTCTAAAATGCACACAGGTTTGCGCACTTCAGCAATCTGACCCCAAACAGCCACAGGTGAAGTACTCTCATCATGGATGGTAGTCAGCATGTACACATCCCTCCTTTCCACAAATTTCACAGCTAGCAGTTCCTCACTACGCAGGGCACTGCACTGTCCCCTCTGAAGTTTTTTGCAAACAAGCTCTTTTGGATAACCTTTACGGTTAGAGCGGATTGTGCCACAAGCAAAAGTGTCCACTTTGAACAATTCCTTAAACAATTGCACAGCAGTGTAGAAGTTATCAAGGTACAAATGGTGGCCTCTGTTAAACAGTCCTCTAGCAAGTTCCCACACAATTTTCTCTGAAACTCCTACTAAAGTGGACGGACAACCAGGGGGGTCAATAGTGGAATCCCTACCAGTGTACACACGCAAATTAAAAACATATCCTGTCCTACTCTCAGACAACATATACAGCTTAATTCCATAGCGTGCCCTCTTGCTAGGAATGTACTGCCTAAAAACCAAACGGCCCTTGAACAGCACCAAAGACTCATCAATAGATATTTCTTTCCCTGGAGTATAGATCTCTGAAAATCGATCTACAAAGTGATCAAGAACAGGCCGAATCTTAAAAGACGGTCACATTCAGGGGGATCTCGTGGCAACGCCAAACCATTATCAACAAAATGCAGCATCCGAAGCAAAAGTAAATACCGATCACGAGTCATTACTGCAGGAAATATGGCCGTTGCCATCAAGGGACTGGTAGACCAATATGAACCCATGGACGGCTTCCTTATCAAACCCATCAAAAAAGTCAAGCCCAAAAACTTCTTCATCTCTTCCAGATTTGTGGGACTCCACCGGGTAGCTCTAGAATGGGGCCTAAGTCTGGCACTGTTGTCCCTCAAAAACTGTTCAGCATACAAATTAGTCTGCTCAACAATCTCACCCAAAAATACATCATCCATAAACAACTGAAAATACTGTATAGGCAAATAATGTTCACAATCCACTCTACACCCTGCATAACCACTAAAGGCAGGCAACACCGGCTGCACCATGTTTGGATCAACCCAGAGTCCAGCACTTCCAGTAGGAAGCCTAGCAGCCCCAGGCTGCAATCCAGATGCCTCTTGCACCATCGGCACAGTAGTATCCTCCTCTAAATCAGGCACTTCATCTGCACTGAGAGTACCTTCATCATCCGATGATTCCATGTGGAGAGAAAACTCACTGCCTGAATCTTCCCCTCCCTCCTCTCCCTCAGACGCACTGTCAGTCTCATAATCCTGCTCAGAGGAAGATTCAAGAAGCAAACCAACCACCTGCTGAGCAGTAATTCTACGGCTAGCCATAATGCTTACTAATAAAGGTTACTTGTCAAACAAGTCAACAACAACAAACCCTTTGTAAAAAAAAAAGAAATAAACAAAATGTAGCTTTATCACAAAGACCTATATACTCCAACACTATACCACTCACGTGACAGAAGCAGCTAGACTCACCACCACCTACTCTGCACAGACACAGTAAGGATCAACAATATCCCACTAAAAAGAAGAAGAAAAAAAATTACACATAAGACAATGCAAAACATCGCAAAGAATTTCATGCTCTGAACACTAACAAATATGCTGCCATTATGGCACCACTTACAAAAAATTCATTCATGCATGACAATAATACTCATTTGGAGTACACACAACAAAAATATTTTTCTTACCAAATAAATGCAATTACGCAAAACTGCAGAACCACCACTGCCGAAACCGCAAACAGGAATCAAAAGCTTTACACTAGAATAAAAAGGAGAAAAAAAACATTACAATCACATATGCAAATAATGCACCAGTCCACACACAATCCACCAGCCAAGCTAAGGGGTAGGTGGGCCTAACAGTATAAATAAAATATTCACCCCCGTAAAAGGGGAGCAACCCTTGCCCTTTTGGCCACTCCCCAACACAAAAATAAAAAAAACCTGGTGCCTAGTGGGCATTCCTGCTGCACGATCACATGATCGTGCAGCAGGAATGCACAAAGAGGCATCGGGGAAAGGAAAACCCTTTCCTTTCCCTCGATGCCTCTTTTGATACAAACACCCCCCTCCCCGAGCCAAACCTCACCTGATTTCCCCGACGCGCTGGAAGCAAATGGCTTCCAGCGCGTCGGGAAGAAAGGAAACCCTCAATGATGTCAGCGCGCTGACGTCATTGATGGGGCGGGGCAGGCAGGGAAGCCCTTCCCCTGCCTCCCCAAAAAAAAAACTAACGATCGGATTCCCACGGGGGAGCGCCAGCGCTTCCCCGTGGGTGGTCTTATGACGAGCTGGACTCGTCATGAGCACACGAGCACTGTGTGCCATGACGAGTCCAGCTCGTCATAAGCACCGAAGGGGATAAAGGGTCAGAGCAGGATCTCAGCGGCAGACGAGGAGAAGGAACCTCCTGGTCACAGGAACTACACGAGCATTGCGCTCGAGAAATTCAAGGATGCAAAGACCTCCATCAAGGATTACAGCTAACTTTTCAGGGTGTAAATGGAGAGAAGCCACATCTGCTTAACCACGCTCACGAATTCTACACGAGAATTGCGCTCGAGAAAATGAAGGATGCAAAGACCTCCATCAAGGATTACAGCTAACTTTTCACGTTGGAAATGGAGAGAAGGCACATCTGCTTAACCACGCTCACGAATTCTGCACACCTGCCCTGCATATTTATCCAAGAAGATGCCACCGTTTTGTGCAATACCTCTACTCAACTGGAGTACTGTCTACTGGCTAATCAGTAAGTGTTACCTCGTTGGGTAAATGTATAGTGCCTTTCCTACACTACAGCTGCGTAAAGGACCAGAAGAATTGTCTCCAGTGACCTGTGTGTCTGTAACTTTGCCACCGCGCCGAAAGCGCCGGGGTCCTTTGAGTAAGCTGTCCATCATAGTGGGGAAAGGGCGGGAAGACGTAGCATACCGAGAGTATGTGTGGCGGGGCCAAACGAGCGGGGCTTCTAGGCCCGTTCACATGCCTCTTGTTTATAAAGGGTCAGAGCAGGATCTCACCGGCAGACGAGGAGAGGGAACCTCCTGGTCACAGGAACTACACGAGGATTGCACTCGAGAAAATCAAGGATGCAGAGACCTCCATCGAGGATTACAGCTCACTTTTCAGGGTGGAAATGGAGAGAAGGCACATCTGCTTAATCACGCTCACGAATTCTACAGGATGATTGCGCTCGAGAAAATCAAGGATGCAGAGACCTCCATCGAGGATTACAGCTCACTTTTCAGGGTGGAAATGGAGAGAAGGCACATCAGCTTAACCACGCTCACGAATTCTACAGGATGATTGCGCTTGAGAAAATCAAGGATGCAGAGACCTCCATCGAGGATTACAGCTCACTTTTCAGGGTGGAAATGGAGAGAAGGCACATCTGCTTAACCACGCTCACGAATGTGTGGCGGGGCCAAACGAGCGGGGCTTCTAGGCCCGTTCACATGCCTCTTGTTTATAAAGGGTCAGAGCAGGATCTCACCGGCAGACGAGGAGAGGGAACCTCCTGGTCACAGGAACTACACGAGGATTGCACTCGAGAAAATCAAGGATGCAGAGACCTCCATCGAGGATTACAGCTCACTTTTCAGGGTGGAAATGGAGAGAAGGCACATCTGCTTAACCACGCTCACGAATGTGTGGCGGGGCCAAACGAGCGGGGCTTCTAGGCCCGTTCACATGCCTCTTGTTTATAAAGGGTCAGAGCAGGATCTCACCGGCAGACGAGGAGAGGGAACCTCCTGGTCACAGGAACTACACGAGGATTGTACTCGAGAAAATCAAGGATGCAGATACCTCCATCGAGGATTACAGCTCACTTTTCAGGGTGGAAATGGAGAGAAAGCACATCTGCTTAACCACGCTCACGAATGTGTGGCGGGGCCAAACGAGCGGGGCTTCTAGGCCCGTTCACATGCCTCTTGTTTATAAAGGGTCAGAGCAGGATCTCACCGGCAGACGAGGAGAGGGAACCTCCTGGTCACAGGAACTACACGAGGATTGCACTCGAGAAAATCAAGGATGCAGAGACCTCCATCGAGGATTACAGCTCACTTTTCAGGGTGGAAATGGAGAGAAGGCACATCTGCTTAATCACGCTCACGAATTCTACAGGATGATTGCGCTCGAGAAAATCAAGGATGCAGAGACCTCTATCGAGGATTACAGCTCACTTTTCAGGCTGGAAATGGGAAGAAGGCAGACACCTGCCCTGCATATTTATCCACGAAGATGCCACCGTTTTGTGCAATACCTCTACTCAACTGGAGTACTTTCTACTGGCTAATCAGTAAATGCTACCTCGTTGGGGAATTGTATAGTGCCTTTCCTACACTACAGCTGCGTAAAACACCCTCGTGGGCATTCCTGCTGCACGATCACATGATCGTGCAGCAGGAATGCACAAAGAGGCATCGGGGGAAAGGAAAACCCTTTCCTTTCCCTCGATGTCTCTTTTCCAATCAAACCCCCTCCCCGAGCCAAAACTCACCTTATTTCCCCGACGCGCTGGAAGCAAATGGCTTCCAGCGCGTCGGGAAGAAGGAAACCCTCAATGATGTCAGCGCGCCTCGCGCGCTGACGTCATTGATGGGGAGGGCAGGGGGCGGGGGAGGCAGGGAAGTCCTTCCCCTGCCTTCCCCAAAAACCCGACGATCGGATTCCCACGGGGGAGCGCCAGCGCTTCCCCGTGGTTGGTCTTATGACGAGCTGGACTCGTCATGAGCACACGAGCACTGTGTGCCATGACGAGTCCAGCTCGTCATAAGCATCAAGGGGTTAAAAAAGTAGAATAGTTACTCATGTAGGTTTATTCCTAGGTAAAGACTACGGTGCATATTTACTATAGAAGTGGCGGAGCGTGGCGTTAGCCTCCTTGGCTTAACGCCACGCTCCGCCACTTCCCCTGCACAATGTTTGCAAGAATATGGTTCAGCCCTGCTTTTCCCCTGCGCTGACGCTAAATTTAGCAGCCTAGCGCCAACGCAGGCATGCTTCCACCATAATGCAAGGGTGTCTGCATTGAGCGGAAGATTGTTTATGTGCAGGAACGAGGCCTTTCCTGCACATAAACAATCTTTAAATGGCGTTTTGAAATTTCTATGTGTGCTGCTTAATGCAGCACACATAGAAGGTGCAAAACGTCATTTTTCTTTTATTGATTGTTTATGTGCAGGAAGGGACACCTTCCTGCACATAAACAATCAAAGACCTTTTGCAGTTTCTAAGTGTGCTGCACAACACAACACACATGGAAACAGTAAAAACGAGGAGAAATTAAACATTTCTCCTCGTTGCGACAGTTTAAGACCAAGGTTGCCCTCGTCTTAATTTTGGCTCTGCCCCATATTAACGCAGCCCTAAAGCTAACTAAACAATAAACTATCTGTTACCATCTTCCCTTGTAAATATGGGGCAGCGTCAAAATCAATGGGTGTTGCGGTGGAACGCCCACCGTAACACCCATTGTTCACCCTTTCAAGCTAAGTATAGCGTGAAAGGGGGCCTTATTAACAAGGCAGCGTTAAGCCACGCTAAGTGCCTTAATGCTGCCTTGTAAATAAGGCAAATCACACATCACCAAGGAACGTCACTAAAAGTGACATTCTTGTGGCGATAGGGGCTTGTAAAATGCCCCTACCTTTTTCTCGAATCTCTCAATGAATTTTTGGCGTACAAATTTTTCTCAGAAGTACTCACATGCGCATCCATTTACGTATGGGGAAAGGTAGAGGCGTACATTTCGGCATGCAGAAACATTCTTGATGGAATGTGGACTACTGTGCATTTGCGCATTGCTAAATCTTTTTGAATCATCACAGGAAAAATATGTTTTTCCAATTGAGAAGCCCCTTCTCCTAGTCCTCCATTCAGTTTTAGGGGGGTGTTCTGTCCACATTTCTCGCTGAAATCCATACAATCCAAAAAGGTTGTAAATATCTAGAAAATGTTCAGGTTTGTATGGTGATTACCGCTCGTAAATGTGGACCCACCATGAGCACCCACAAAGCTTCCTCTGTGAGAAAAGTTTCTCAAATTGTAATTCTACTATACTGGTGTAATTTGGAAAAGAAAATCCTATTTTAGGAGTGCATCATCCAGGTGTCTCCAATGAGTATCTCATGAGCTACCAGTAGCTCTCCAGCTACCTGTGAGTAGCTCTCCTGTGTGCAGTCCAGCCTACGACTACCAAAGCTTTGGCTTGGCTGAATCATTATATGTATACCAAAAGTAAAAAGCATGTATTCAAGACAACAATGTGTGTAGTTTCCCAACTCATAACCTGATGTCTGTAGAAAAATATTTGCATTTTCAAAATGTGCTTAAAGCTATTATTTGAGTTGGACAGATGTATTACTCATATTTATACCTTGGTGCCAGGGGGAATGCAGCTATGGTTTGTATGTACTACCCATGTAATATGTTAGCTCAAATTGTCAAAGCCTTTTTAGGTCTCGCCTACGCAGCGCGCATGCGCTGCATAGGCAAAAAGACCTTTTGGAATCGCTTCGGCTTTTCAGCCAAAAACGTGCACGCGTTCCATTGCCTTCAATGGCAACGCGTGCACGTTTGGCGAATCACTTGCGGGAGCGAGCGGCGCCATATGGTAGCAATTATCGCTCCTGGCGCCGCTCGCTCCCGCAAGTGAAACGCTTTCACTTTTTTTTTCTTTTTGCGCGCGCGCGCGCACACAACTCGCGACCGCAAGTCTTGCTTGTTGCGCGGCCAATGCTTGTTTTAGCACTTGTGCCCTGATCCTGAGGCATATGAATGGTACATAAACACGCGGAAAATATGGAAATGTCACGCATACGCCGCCTGTAAACTTGGCAGCTATGCTTGACTGCCCCGATGGCATGCAGCTCTAAGTAACGTAAAACAGAAAAGATGCCGTGCTCCCACCGAACATCAAAACTCCCAAGCCGTTCATCTCTCATTTGTAGTCTGTCCCGAACTTTCACATTCGACAAACTTGATATGTTCTTAAAAATGCAATAGCATGACGTGTGCAGCTTTGTGTCAGGGTCTACACACACTGTACTCAAAACTGCCCTCAGAGAGCAGCTTCCAGTGTTCGTGGAGCCGGCACCGCGCTACTCACGGGCACGCGTCGTGTGTAGTAGGTTGTTTCACTCCCAGAGTGCCGCGCTTTAAATTCAAATTCTGAAGCAAAATGCTGGGCGTCAGAACGTTTTTCAGCAGTAAGCTGAACCTATACATTCTGTAGAATTCTGAGGAGATATGTCAGTGTGTAATTTCTACCTGTGCACTTTTCAACTCACACACCACCTCTTTAACCACAGCTCCTCTCTATATTTCTAAAAACACAACATCCGTGCTGTTATCTGACAGGGCAGTGCTGGGCAGGGCTGCTGGGGTGAAGGCGGCTGGGATGAAGGCGGCTGCCCTGTTCACGTCTTGCCCGCTCCTCCATCTGCCAGATTCCGGTCCGGTGCCGGCTTGTTCGGGCTCTGCTCAGCCAGGAGGTACTGGTTCGGCCAGGCTTCACCTCGGCTTGTGTGTGTGGTGAACACACTGGCCTGTTTATCCCCACAACAGCAGGCCTCCTGCAAACACTGCTCCCAGCCCGGGAGAGGTTTTTAGTGCGCGGCATCCACTGAAGAACAGGAAGGGGAAGGAAAGTTAATGTATGTGTATGGTCTAAGGTCTGGTGGCAGGGATCGGCGAACGTATCCTACCTTTCTTTGTAAATGCAATTCACAACTCCAGCTACGAAAATGTGGGTTGTAACACTTAGTGAATATTCAGAGGCAGAGCTTAAATACCAAGCATCGGCTACAGAAATAAGCAGAAAGGCGCTTCCCTCACTGAAGTCCAAGAAGGGCACTGGACGTCAACGGAGACTCATTTGCACAACTTTCTCCAGATTTCAGCAGAGTACAAGACAAATTTTTTTTTTTTTTTAAAACAACAACAACAAAAAACTTTAGCTATTTCCGGCATTGGAGGTCAACAAAGATCAACACAAGTTAATGATGAATCACAAATCCCTTTTTTTCTTATAAAGTCAGTTACAGTCACCCCCCCTTCCTTTTTCCACAAACGGAGCCCACACTTTAGGTCTGTGGGACACGGACTGAAAGTCATCATAACCTTTGCAGAAACGTTACACAACTGCATACATAGCTCTGCCCTGAAGCTGGGGCTTGGATCTGGTCAGGTGAACTCAGCATTCAGTGTGTGAGAATAGTGGCACCAAGAGGGCCCAGCCCTGCGCACTGTGCCTATGCCTGCTGCACTGTGGCATTGGTATGGCACCTCACACCCCTGCCAGAGTCCTACGGCACTCCTGGGTGGTGACTAAGAATGGTCAGCCCTTCGTGCTTGTTTGCTAGTGTGTGGCTTATATTATGTGGCCTACATGGGAAATATGTTGGTGTTGTGAGTTGAGGCAAGTTGTGTGGTTTTGCGTGCACACTGCGTGAAGTGTAGAAGAGTCCCTTTTAGTGTATACTTGTCAAATCTGCATGTGCGGCCAATCTTTGTATTGGGGGTTGAAGGGATGTGTGGAGAGGCCACAGAGTAAATGTTTGGGGGCCTGCTTCAGTGTTGGGGAAGTAGACACCCTGTTATGGCCAGTAGTTGCTGTGCTTAGGTCATTAGAGTGGATAACGACCTCACCTCTATCACAGTTTTCTTTACATAACATCTCCCTGTGGGTCAACAGAACGTAATCGAATTAACATCAGCAGCCAGGATAGTGCATAATTATGCACAGCTTGTGATAGGAAAAAAGTACAAGTCTGCCCATTTTCCAGTCTACTCGTAACATTTACATTTCATGCAAGCTTCTAATTTACTCTTGCTTTAGAATTTAATTGTCTAAACATGCTGCGTTTTAACGGAGTCAGGTAAACAGAGTGGATCGGACATGCTGTAATCAAAAGTCACAACTGAGCCGATGCTCTCGCGTCGCATGTACACACACACACTCCCTCCCTCCCCTCTCCCCCCACCCCCCGTATGGCAATGCAATGCTCCTAGTAGTCCAGAATCGGATTCTGCTTGTGAAGAAACTGTGAACGGGTATGTTCCTATATTAGGTGGATGTGTCCCCTTCAACGAGTTGTTGGAGACTGTTCTCTTTGTTTGATGGCTGGCACCATTTGATGTGAAAATGTGTACTGCAGAAGCTGCAGTGGTACCAGCATTTACCAATACGTTAGCGCATGAGATCTAGGCCCATCGAGTAAGATTTCTAGTCATCTACAAAGGTTATCTACTGGAGGCATTTTCATGGTTTAAGCCAGATTGCGAATTTGTTGAATTATAAATATGGCAGGTTTAAAGTGTGGGTTATCATAGCGGAAATAGTGGTGCCACATATGGGTTAATAGTAGATATGGGGGTAAATGCTACATATGACATTATACCGCCATACCTTATGTATAATGTAACTCTAATTTCTGGTGTTAAGTCTGGCAAGACGCAAAACTGGCAAAAATTAAACATGCAGATATATTCAATGACAAGTCAGGGCAGCCATACTCATCACTTCTGCCCATTTCTTGCATTATCATTGGACCCATGTCTTGCTTGGTCTCCAACTTTACTCTAGGCGAGCAGTATTAACCCTTAACTATAAGAAAGAGAGCATCATTCAGCACACCCTTAAACAGTTGGAATATCTTATAGGTATTAAACAAGTAAAAATACTCCTAATTCAAAAGTATCATGTAGAGTTCACTTGGTTGATAATTAGCTATTAACCAATGTCCAAACAATTCAAATTCTTGAAAAGATGTTTCTTTATTCTTGTTGATGTAACATCCAGCATGAAAGACTGTGACAATAATTATCAACCAAGTGAACTCTACATGATACTTTTGAATTAGGACTATTTTTACTTGTTTAATACCTATAAGATATTCCAACTGTTTAAGGGTGTGCCGAATGATGCTCTCTTTCTTATGATTTATACACACAGGAATTACATCCTGTGTTAATCGCATCTTTTGGTAGTAGATGTGGTGAGCAATAGTAGCACCCCGTCATTCTATTGAGAAACACTGTTATTTATTCACACTAAATCACTTTGTGTGTTGTTATTGAGTGGACTACTGATGTGCGGTTCCGTTTCCTGGAGAGGAAAACACTACTACCATTATTTGTTTATCTTTTAACCCTTAACTATTTCAGGCTTTTTTTAACTCTTTTGCTGTTTTTGTCTACACCACTCTCCTAATGAGTGAAATATAATATCCACTGAAACATTCACAAACGTTTGCCCCTAGCCTCCCTTCCTCATCTTCTTAATATAATCTCTAATTATAAAAGTATCCCTTCAGTCGAAAAAAATGTTTGCCTTTAATACTGCATTTTTTACTCCACTCTGACATTTTAAATTCTCCGTTATATGTATCCTTGACAACCTGACCTTCTGTGCATACATATATAACATGCCTGAGTGTTGATATAACGATGTATTGGTCATTTTTTTCCTTTCAACATTTGTGGCGGCATTTAGCACACATCTTTAACTGATTTTACTATTAATACCCTGCTACTGCTCTTAATGTTCATCAATGTTAAAAGCAGAGACGTTTTAAGGCATGGGCAAAGCAGGCAATTACTCAGCACAGCAACCTTCCAAGGGGCCCTTGGTAAGGCGTTCTTTCTCTCCGTCTCACCTCTGAATATATAATTCATCACAACCACGTTCCCTCTTCTTACCTGCATTTACCTCCCATTCCCTCTACCCAGGATACTCTTAAGGATTTTTGGGACACTGTCCAACACATATTTCATCTGTTTTTCTGTGACCCCATTTCTGAAAGTTTAAATTTAATTGCCTTTTGTTTGGCATCAAGCAGAAAATGTCTAATAATATTTAAAGTTATTCCAAACAGGGGGCCCCAAAATGCGCTGTGCTCGGGCCCCAAAAATCCTTAACATAAGAGTGATTAAAAAGGACCCTCGCTACACAAAGGGCCTTTGGATATTTCCAAACTCTATGCCTATTCAGATTTAAAGATGGTCTTGAGAAATCCCATCCATGTTTCAGTTACCCAGCAACAGCACTGCTTGTGTTTTCCACGTCTCAACCAGACTACATATTCCCACATTTCCCGCCTTGACACTATACACAGCAGTGGATGAGACTTTGTGGACCAATGCAGCTAACATTTCTGACATAGGAAATATGCCATCCAATTACCCACATAGCACCTTTTCCAGATAATGGTGACCTGTATGAGATTCTCAGCAAAAAGCTCCCTGCTCTGACACGTGCACAGTCGCTACATCAACAGAGAAGCAACAAGCTGAAGAAAACATTTGCAGACCATCGTTAATGACACTAAACAGCCTCTGACACTTCACACCACCTTCAAGCACTATGGCAAAAACACAGTCAATAAACCTGGAGCTGGGACTGCATCGGAACCCTACTCCTCCCAAGGCAGGTGGAGACCTTAATTCACCGTGCCAAGGGATACACTCGCCCTACTATAATCAAAACCATTTGAAGGGTATCCAGCTCCAACTCCTATTTCACATTTCTTGTACCCTTCATAAATGCAGGCCTCTTCGAACGGTTTCTTATTGCTGAGAACAAACACTTATAGTATGCCACTAGAGGGGCATCCCCCTCCCATGTGGTGTGGTAGGATTCCTAAGTAGGGTAAGTCCACCATTTTTAAGTGAGAATGCACGGATGTTTTTCACAGAAAGATGCCACGTCTACCTGTGGTGCATGGTATGCTGGCTGCCTTTTTGGTGGGAGTGCGGTATTGGGCACAGCGGAAGAGAGTGCAGTGTTGGGCACAGCGGGTGAGAGTGCAGTATTGGGCACAGCGGATGAGAGTGCAGTGTGGGGCACAGCGGGTGATTGCTGTCTTTTTAAAATACCTCATCCACTCAATCTGCATTATGTCGCTGACGTATAGGTGCAAGCATGTTGCATTGATCTTCGTGTATGCAAATTGATAATGCCTCTCTGTGAGGGGCATATTAATACTATGGATAATGTGCTGCATGGCTAAATACTTTTAAGGTCCCAAAGGCGAGACCTATTGGCTATGCCAATGCTTGTTTACATTAGTGCTGGAAACCTTGCCTAATGCACCAATGTGATCACTGCTGACACTCTTGGATGGGATGCTTACTTTTCCATCACTAGTATTAGTAGCTCAGGATGATTTTCATTGAACATAAATAGCTCTTGTTACAGAAAAGGTCAGAGACCCCTGGCTTAATCACCTCATTTCTGATTCTATTAATTTTTAAATGTTAAAATTTGTGCACCGAGGTTCACATAAACCTTCTGAGTAGGGCCCATTGTCTGCAGTGTGAGCATGAAAATATGGTACATTGGCCAAATTAGGAGGCAAAACTATTTCAAAAAGTATCACCTACTGCCTTTTGTGATTGTCCGGACTTCTGCAGGGTCGGTGTCTTTTGTCATGGCAATGTTTGAATTAAAAACAGAGCTGATCTTGCCTGTTCTGATACAGTTTTAATGTCTTTCTTAGCAGTATATCTCAATATCTGTTTAGCTTCAACTTTAACTAATATTCACATGGATATATTTAAAGTTTACACTATAGATATGATACACAGCATTGCCCATGGTTTCTCCTTTAGATACTCTGTGATTACGATTTTTAAATCAAGCCTAAACAGCGCTGTTAGGCTACCTGTTGTCTGTACTTTGTGGGGTCTGATTCCTCCCATGCTTTGGATTGGCGTGTCCTTTAGAAATTGTAGCATGCAAATGGCTACTGGTGGGTGCATGTTCCACCTTTTCTCGCAAGTATACTCCTACGGAGTGTTGCCGCGGGAGCGAACAGGGACGCGCACGCTGCATGTGTGCCTTTATCTTCTTGTTTTCTACTGCGGCCCTCCGTGCGCCATCGCTGCTCCTATCAACATGCCTGCAGCTGCATGTCTTCCGTTCCCCTGCTCGTCGCTACTCCATCTCTACTTCCCTTTTAATATAATCGTATTAATATTTTATTTTACTATGATATGGTGTAATGGGGGATGCGGTATTGGTGGCCAGCTCTCCACTGTTTGGGGGAAGTAGGTTCAATGACTGATCCTGAAGCCTCTGTCTACTCTGCCCTTCTCCAGTCACCAGTGGCACTGTGCTATGTCAGCAGGTGACACGCCTCCAGGCCCCACCCTAGTCTAAGGACACACTGCGCCTGCCGCTCTTGCTGGTCTGATGCCTGGGTCTATGAGCGCCATGTGCCTGCCTCTCCCGCTTCTCCAGCTCCTCCTCCTGGTGCTCCTCACCTGTCTGGCCATGGCAGGCATAGCGTGCATGCTCGCCTTGGCAGACTTTGAGGTGTTTCGTCATGTGCAGGGTAGGTGGGTGCTAGTATTGGGCTCTATTGCTCTGCTTATGTTCTTTCTACGTTGCTTCAGGAGCCTGTCCCTTGTTAAGGAACTGCCATGGCTTCGGTGAGTTAGTTATCTGTCTATAAGAGATTCTCCAATAGGGATATATTATGTAAAGTAGGAGAAAGAATTCTCGTAGTTTACAACTGACTGAAAGAGTTAAGCATACATCGTCACAACACTTGTAATGTTATCTATTTGGTTTGTCTCGATGTATAGTCTCTTAACTGAATCGTAATGTGGATAATACTTCGGTATTGCTCTCATGTAGCATGCACTTTACAGTGCACCTGGGGCACGAGCGAGGACCGACTAGAGTGCTCCTGTAGGAGCATGCCCTCTACGGTCCCCCCGGGGCACAAGCAGGCATCCACTCCAGCGTGCCTTTTTTGTTGGGAAAACCCTGTGCTGAGAGGTTTCCCAGAGACAGGCGTCTCTTCCAAAGACTGGCGCTGCAGGGATGGTGCGAGCTGAGTCCTCCAAGATGCCTCCTGACATCACCGCTGCATTGGGGAAACGGTATTTTTGGTTTTAGTTTTATGTGCTTCCACGTTGTGCTGCACAGCTTGTTTATGCTTGTCGACTACTGGTGATAACCACTTTCCAAGCTGCCCTCACCTGATTCAGGTGCATTTTGTGGGAGGGGCTGAATCAGCACGCGTGAGAGAGGAGTAAACAAAGGTTGTACCTTTCTGTGAAAGGGGGATTCCTTGCAAGGCCCAGGGGTGACCCCTGACACTGAGGGGCTGCCCCTGGGATTTAAAGAGGGGGCGAAGACCTGGTGGATGGAGGTTCCGTCCTCTGCATGTGTCTGTGCCTGAGGGTGTCTGTCAGCGTGGGAGGCTGTGTGTTCGAGTCATTGTGTCTGCAGAAGTCTGTGTGCGGCCACCTGCTCACCCGAGCGGCTCCCTGAACTTTGACAGGCAGGAGTGGCAGCCCAAAGGGGCTCCCGGCACAAATGGTCCAGAAGAGCGATAACCGATCGATCATCAATGAAGGCGAGGAGAGTGAGATGATAAAAGCCCCGTCTGCCACTGCTCAGAAGGTGAGTGTTGTGTGTGTCCCCGCAGACTAGCGCTGGCTGTGCGCGCGGCGCTAGTGCAATAAGACACGGGACACAGCGGCTTTCATTCTCGGGCCGCGACTGCCGTTCTCCGGCCTCGCCCTCCTTTATTATCCTACGTCACGCCGGCCGGCGTGAGCGCAGGGGTGGGTCCTACTAGCGTGCGTTGGCAGCCGCCAACTAGCACGCTAACTCATCACATCCCATCTTAACTCAGTCCTTGACAGCTTCCCCAAAGTCACTTACTTGACAGGCGAAGTCCCTCAGCCGACTGCTGGGTGCGGGGTTGTTTCTCAACGCATACCTGTCATTGCTTCTGCTGGGCCTCTGCTCACCGGACAGGTCCGCGGGCACCTGCTGCTCCACTATTGCCCCAGGGGCCCCTCCCTGCTCTCTTGGCGATGACTCTTCCTCAGTATCTCTGCCTGGTGCCTCGATGGATTCCTGGCTGCTGATATCTGGCTCACCAAGTCCACAGGGTGACCCGGCACCCGGCGCTGGGCAGTCAACTCTTTTGAACCATGATATGTTGCGTGTTACTGTGTCTCCTTCTCTCTCTGCTGAAACCATCGTTCCGTTCACTCCAACCACAGTCCAATACCCTGGCTCATAGCGAGTCCGAAACTTCCCTCCTGGTCTTCGGTCTTTTATGATCACAACATCTCCTTCCCCTAACTGCCGGGTTATTGCTCTCCTTGTTCGGCTGGTTGCTCGGTTGTGCTCTTCTCTTCTCTCCCGGGCGCCTTCCTCGTCGAATGGTGGGGAGTCCAGCCTGGAGTGGTGGGTAGGCTGTCCCGGCGGGTCCCATGGAACATTACTGCAAAGGGAGCTTGTCGGGTGGAGCTATGAGGAGTGCTCCGGTACTCTCGAAGAAAATCCTGTAGTTGTTGCTCCGGATTCACCTGCTCTGCCACAGCAATGCGGATAACTTTGTTAATAGTTCTCATGAACCTTTCAATGTCACCATTAGCCTGCGGCCATTGAGGGGTGATCCGCCTGTGCCGAATGCCTTGACGTTTCAGAAATTCCTGAAATTCATGCCCATGGAACGGGGGCCCGTTGTCGCTCCTGACTTCTTCAGGGAGCCCGAACATGGCGAATATTTTGTCTAAGACTGGGCCGACCTGGGCGAATGCGGTGGAGCTGACGATCTCAACCAGAGGATACTTAGAATAGCTGTCCATCAGAGCCAGGGTGAACCTCCCATCCGGGAAACTTCCGAAATCGATGCTTATCTTCTCCCATGGCTTTGTCCCTCGCTCCTCTGTCTGAATCGGCGCCGGTCTCTCAGGGGCACTTGTTATTTGGCAGGACGGGCATCTTCGTACTAGTTCCGCCACTCGAGCATCTAGTCCAGGGAACCAGACCTTTTCACGCATTCTTGCTTTCATTTTCTCTACCCCTTGGTGACCAATGTGGGCTAACTGGGTGGCTCGCGACTGGAGGGATGCAGGAATGACAACTCGTTGCCCTCTTAGTAGGATCCCATTTTGGGTGATGCTCAACTCATTCCTGACTCGCCACATGTGCAGTAGACTCTCTTTTTCCGGGCCCGCCCATGCGTTGGCCGTTTGGATGAATTGATGCCAGTGTCCGCCCTGGACGGCTGTCCGAACTCTGTCGACCACGGGATCTGCCGCTGCAGCTGCAGCTACTTCATCCAGAGTCATTGCACGGGGGCAGGTAAGGGATGAGACCATGTTTATATGTGCTTCAGTCTCCAGGGTGTCCTCGTCCTCTTCTTCCTCATCCCGTGGATCCGGATGTCTCGATAGGAAATCAGCAGGGTTTTTGGCTCCTGGGCGGTAGGCCACTTCCATTTCGTATTGTTGCAGGCCAATGGCCCACCTCTCGATGCGTGGAGGCGGGTGGGGTGCTGAACCTTTGAATAGTGGCACCAGGGGTTGGTGGTCCGTAATGACCTTGAATGGGTTGCCACAGATGTAAAGGTGGAAATGCCTGCATGCCCAACGGATCGCCAGGGCCTCCCTCTCTATTTGCGCATACCGCTTTTCGGTTGATGACAGCGCGTTGCTGGCATATGCCAGAGTGGCCCACCTGCCAGGTTCTTGTTCCTGGGTAAGGACTGCCCCTAGTCCTACGGGGCTGGCGTCGACTAATAGCTCCGTCCTCTTTGCTGGATCGAAGTACACCAGGGTCGCCTGGTCGAGTAGAGCACTCTTGACGGTTTGAAACGCCGCTTCTTCGGTGGATCCCCACTGCCACATGGCGTCCGCTCGGGTGAGGTTCCGCAAGGGCTCTGCAATGGTGGCAAGACCTGGAATGAAACGGCCACAGTACGTCGCCATCCCAAGGAAACTACGCACTTCAGCTACTGTTTGTGGCGCTGGCGCATTCTTGATCGCTTGGGACTTCCGTGGGTCTACTTGGATGCCTTCCTGTGTGAATGTGTATCCGAAAACCTCTATCTTCTGCTGAAACAACAGACATTATTCTCGATGCAGGGTGACCCCATGGCCATGGAGCCTTTTCAGCGTGGCCCTTAGGTGCTTGTAGTGTTCCTCCGCCGTCTTCGAGTGGATGAGAATATCATCACTCACGTTCAGTACATTGGGCAGTCCTACCAGAATCTCTTTCACGGCGTTCTGAAAAATCTCTGCAGCTGACGATATGCCAAAGCTTAGGCGTTTGTATCGCCTGAGTCCTAAATGGGTACTGAACGTGGTGATGTACCTGCTCTCTTTGGCCAGTGCCATTTGATGGTAGCCGGCGTTCAGGTCCAGCTTCGAGAACCATTTGGATCCATTAAGATCAGCCACTATGTCGTCCATCGTTGGAGTTATGTGGCGTTCCCGCCTAATCGCCTTATTGGGGAGGCGCATATCTATGCAGATCCTGATTTTCCCTGGCTGGCGGGGTTTCTCAGCGATCACCATTGGAGATACCCATGGAGTAGGACCAGAGACCTTTTCTATTACGCCTTGATCCTCCAGTTTCTGCAGCTCCTCTTCTACTATCGGTCGAAGATGAAAAGGGATCCTCCTATGCCTTAGGGCCATTGGTTTGACTGTTGTGTCAATGTGTAACTTCACGGGCTCCCTTTTCATTGTTCCTAGGCCCGTGAACAGGTCTTTGAACTGGTCCAGCAGATCTTTCGTCTGGTCAGCCTGCACACTCTTCGCGAATGTTATCAGCCCCAGATCTTCAGCTGCATGGCTGCTTAATAGGGTGTCTGCTTCCTGGTTGATTACGTGGATATCTATCGTGATCTCAGCATCTTCATGCCGGACAGGTACCGTCATTTTCCCTCGGAGCGGTAGTGGTGATGTGCTTCCATACGCAAATATCTTTGTCTTCGCTGGCCGGAGGTCCGGCTTTGGTCGTAGCTTGTTATACTGTTGTATCCCCATTACTGTAACTGAGGCACCTGTGTCGATGACCGCGCTGACTTCCGATCCCGCTATGTGCACCTTGCATCTGGGCTGCGGCCGCCTTCTTCTCTTTAGTGCTCGGGTGAACGAGACTAAGTATGTCTCATCTTCATCCTCGGACGACGTGTCCTCCGCTTGGTAGACGTTTCGTCCACTTTTCGTCTCCTTTTGCGCAGATGTCAGTGACATGCTTGATAGCTGGCGAACCAGTCTTCTCCCTGGCATCGGTCTTTTCCCCTCCTTCCGTTGCCCTTTTCTCCGGCACACCGGACGCGAAATGGTTGGCCACACCACAGTTCGTGCACGTCTTCCCTCTGGCCGGGCACGCTTGTGCCGGATGTTCCTCGTATCCGCAGTACCCACACTGGCCTTTGGACGTGGTGATGGGGCGATCCCGTGGTTTTCTGTCTTTGTCTTTCAATCTGACTGCGTCGGTCCGTTCCGTCTTTACGTTGACGCTCTTGTCCGTGTTGCGCACCAAGGCCAGGTCCATCTCTTCCGCGCGCGCGGCAGACAGGTCATGTGACCGTGCCATCACTAGTATGTCCGCCATTGGTATATTTGGTTGACGCAGTATGAGGCCACGTAACATCTTGCTGCGAATGCCTAGGATTAACTGCGCTCTGATCTCTTCCGCCGCTCTGTCACCTACAAGGTGTGTGCTAGCAAGTTCTCGCAGTCTGGCGTGAAACGCGTCCACTGATTCCCCTTCCTTCTGCCGGGCCTGGCGTAACTTAAAATGCTCAAAGTCCGGATTGAGCTGTGGATCAAAGTGCGCATTTAACGCTGCTACCGCCGCTGTGTAGTCAGTGGCGAGTCCTGTGTTGGGGAGATGCTTGAAAAGCATATATATTTCTTCCCCTGCATAGTGGAGTAACAGCGATCTTATTACAGCGCCATCCACTTCCCAGGTGGCGATGAAATAGTTTTCCAAACGTCCCAACCAGACTTGCCAGCGCGGTGATGCGGTAGCCGGATCAGCTGACTCGCTAAAGGCGGCAGAACACCAGACGGTGGATGCTGTGGCAGGGCCCTGGCTGCAGCTTGCGCCCCTTCCTCTTGATCGCCCATGATTTATGTTGGTACACTGGTGGGTGCGTGCGTCACCTTTATCGTGGGGAATAGGAGGGTCAGTTTGCTGTGTTCGCCGGTCGTGAGTCCTGGCACGGTGGATGGCCCTTGACGTGGCGTGTGTGCCCACCCAGTGTGCCAGCCTTGCCTCCAGCAGGTCTCCTCACCTCACGGGCACCGCTCTCAATGCTGGTCACACCCCTGAGCCGTCTGCAGGTTGCTGCAACAGGGAGCCTAATTCAAACAGGGCCTCTGCCACCCACGTGGTCGTCCAGTTGACCAGCCGGTCCTCCTGCACTGTACCACCTGTGTTGGTGCCGTGCTGTGCACTCCCAGTATGAGCGCGGGCCTTTCCGCCTCGTCGCCAGTGTTGTGTGTGTCCCCGCAGACTAGCGCTGGCTGTGCGCGCGGCGCTAGTGCAATAAGACACGGGACACAGCGGCTTTCATTCTCGGGCCGCGACTGCCGTTCTCCGGCCTCGCCCCTCCTTTATTATCCTACGTCACGCCGGCCGGCGTGAGCGCAGGGGTGGGTCCTACTAGCGTGCGTTGGCAGCCGCCAACTAGCACGCTAACTCATCACAGTGAGCACTGCATCAGCCAAGCTCTTCTGTGATCTGTCACTTCACTGGCTGTGAGCACGGCATTAGGAGACCTCTTGTGTGATCTGTGTCACTTCACTGACTTTGAGCAGGGCATCAGGTGAGCGTGTGTGTGATCTGAGGCACTGCACTGGCTTTGAGCATGGCATTAGCAGATCTCTTGTGTGATCTGTGTCACTTCACTGGCTTTGAGCACGGCATCAGCAGAGCTCTTGTGTGGTCTGTGTCACTTCACTGGCTTTGAGCACAGCATTAGCAGAGCTATTGTGTGGTCTGTGTCACTTCACTGGCTTAGAGCAAGGCATCAGCAGAGCTCTTGTATGATCTGTGTAACTTCACTGGCTTTGAGCACAGCATCAGCAGAGCTGTTGTGTTGTCTGTGTCACTGAACTGGCTTTGAGCACGGCATCAGCTGAGCGCATGTATGATCTGAGGCACTGCACTGACTGTGAGCACGACATCAGCTGAGCGCTTGTGTGGTCTGTGGCACGGTTTGGGACACTGACACTTCCCGACCTGACTCAGGTTCTTGCTGTGATTGTGACACTCATAAACATCATGACTGTCTGATGTTTATAGTAGAAGATGTTAGACTCCTGACCGATGGCTGAGCACATCTCGGAGACATGCCTGGGTTGAGAAGAAAAGCATTTTATTCTGCCATTAGGCATGCTGATCCTCTGGGCTGCCCTGCAAATCTCAGAATTGTTCTCTGATTCCCTGTTGAACATTTAATTTAATACCACACTTTGTTGTGAAGTATTTCGTGCATTGCATTGTTTTCTTGTTATTTTGTAGTTTATTCAAAAGCTTGTTTTATTGAAATGCACTAAAATACCAGGAAGAGCGATGATAATCTTCTGCACTCTCTCTCTCTGTCTCTCCTCTCAGACTCCCTGGCTCTCTTATTCTACCCCTCAGTTATCTCTCTGGCTCTCACCTCGCCGTTTCTCTTTTTCTTTCTTTCTCACTTTCTTGTATTTTCTTTTTCCCCACTTAATTCTATCACCGCCTCATTCTGTTTTACTGTCTCTCAGGCCCTCCATCTTTTGATCTTTCCATCTGTTCCACCCTGACTGTCCCTCGTTTCTTTTCTTTCTTTCTCTGTCTCTTTCTTTTCTTTCTTCCCTCTCATCAATGTTATTATAAATGTCATTTGTCATCTTGAGTGATGTCATCAATGATGCCATCAACAATGTCTTCAGTGACACCATCTGTAAAGCGAGGAGCAGTGTGCAGGTGCCGTGGATTATGGTTTGGCAACTTAATCACAACTGGCCAGTTTCAAGGTTTTTTTAGTTCTTTTTTTTACTTCATTCTCTCTTTCTTATACTTTTTTTCTTTTCTTTTCACAGCATAATTCTACCACATCCTCATTCTCTTTCTTTTTCAGTGTTTAGGTGTGGCCTCTATTGGACTATTCCATGCAATCCAGTCCTAATAGCTACTTCATTAGTGTCTAAAGCTCCAGCATCGGAGGCACTGTACATACCTCAACACTAGATGTGACTTGCTTACAAAGTCATTATTTAGTTCTGAAAACGTGGCATAGAGCTGGCCCCCCTGAACTTGTACTGAGCACCCTTGGTCTTCTATTTCACAAATGATGAACAGAAGTGTCCACGTCAGGGTTTTATCTTTGGCCCTAGAGGTGGTGTTTGTATATTCCGTGGTGAGTCTTGTATAAGGAGTATGTTGTGCAGAACATTGTGTTGAGCCCTTCCTGCTCACTTGTGGCACACAGGTCCATCATTGGTGTGTTTGAGAGCTTCCACTCATCCATGTTTTACCACAAGTTGATGCTTCCTGTGAAATTGTGCAACTCCTTCTAATGTGCTCAAACTTACTCCAAGGTTTGTCTAATCCAGATGTAGTCCACACTGTCAGTGCTTTTAATTGTGATAAATGTAGAAATCTGCACTTGTCCCCTATTTCTAAGAATTGAGAAGACTAGATGAGTAGCCTTGTGGTTAAATAGCCTGGTTTGCATTGTGCATGTAACATAAGGTAGGGTAATAAGTTGATATTCTTGCATTTACTTTCTTGTGCACAGGCACCACACTTTATGTTTCAGCACAGCACCCGCTTTTATATTTACAACACGGGCTCCGTGCTTTGTGTTGCAGCACACCGCCCGCTTTTATACTTACAAAGCCAATAGCTGCAAGTCTTGTGAATGTGAGACCTATTGCATTGCAAATGCTTGTTTCTCTTGTGCTTCTAATGCTTTAAACGTCCACACATTTTATCATCTTTAAGTTGTGTTTGAAAGCTGTCTGGGAATCACTCTGTAGTCTTCCATGTGGTCCACCAATAATAATTTCAGTTTAAATATTATTTCTGTTTTTCTTGAGCTCTCGGACCTCATATGCTCTCCAGCTAGCATTCCGGTGGGTGTATATGTAAAGGCAGGTGCCGGACACATGCAGCAACTATCCGTAATGAAGCTTGCCTGTGCTGCTCTCCACTTAGCCTTTTAAGATGGTGAGGGCTTGTACCTCTCTCCGCCTTTCCAAGAGCATCATTTTCTTGTAGAGAGGTTAAAGTGGCTTGTATGGCACCTCCCTATTATCCACCTGACATTTCCAAACACATTTCCCAGTCCTGCCAGATCTGAAGGACCTGAAGTTCTACTCCTCCATGATCAATACTATGCCGGTGCATTGAGAAGCAAGATATATAATTGTTTGTCCATTATTACCATTTTGTTTCATATGTCTCTAGCCATCCAGTGGCCATTTAATCAACTGACAATTTCACGTTAGTGAGGCTGGTATGTTGGATAGTTGACCAAAATCACAATTATTGCTACTAATTTTCTAGCTTCTTGTGCTCCTGCGCAGCTTAGTATGCATGCATAGAGCACAGTGTGCAGGCTTCACGTCTTGCGCAGTATTAAAGGCCACTCCAGAGACCAATAACTTGCCTTTAAATTTGCAATTGTGGATGCAATCTCAATCCTGCATTATCTTCGGCCTCCAGCTTACTCTTGAGCATGAATGTAGGCCATCCAGGTGTGAATGGAAGTAATTTATTGAGAGACAGCTGACTAATGCACTCATTTATTTTTCCCCATTCTGAGGTTAAAATAAGTGATGTTCCCCCTCTGAAACCTTTGTAGGCCAGTGAATGACTTAGGCAGATTTTTCTTACTTATGTTTACAGTTGATGATGGGACAAGTGGGGAGTGGGTGACTCATATTACTGACCCATGAATGATGCAATGAAATTAAATGAAATTAAATGAAAAAGAGATTTATAAAGCGCAATACATTTACCCGAAGGTGTCAAGGCGCTAGCTTATCTAGTAAAAAATGCAGAAGGATTTAATTATACCATCAGAGATTGAACTGCCATGTTTTTAGCGCTTTCCTAAACGCCAGTAGGTGAGTTTCGTTTTCTAACCTCTGGGGGAGAGAGTTTCAAAGTCTGGCTGTACCGACCAGAAAGCTTCTCCCGCACCAGGAACTTTTCCTGAACCTAGGGATCACCAAATTAAAAGACTCACCCGAGCGTAAGTGGCGTGTAGGAATATATCGACGGAGGTGCTGCTTAAAAAAGGCTGGGCCTGTGTCATGGGTAGCCTTAAAAGCTATACAAAGAGCCTTGAATGCGATACGTCTCTTTACTGGTAGCCAATATAATTCTTTTAACGCAGCAGAAACAGATTTGTGTTTAGGAATATCTAACAGAATGCGTGCAGCAGCGTTTTGCACAGTCTGTAGTTTATTCAAACATTTGGTCCTGAGGTTGATGAAAAGACCGTTACAATAATCGGCTCTGGACAACACCAGTGCAGTAATCAACAACTTGCGTAAATTGATTGGAATGAATGGAAGGATTTTTCTAAGTAGTTTTAATGTATAAAAAGATACAGAGGTGACCTGATTTACATGACTTTCCAATGTGAGCTTGGAGTCAAAAATGACACCCAAGTTTTTTACTTTAGTTGTAGGGACTGGTAAAGAGCCCAGTTCCGACGGCCAGAGAGCTGGGGACCAAAAAGTAGTATTGCTACCAAAGAGCAGGACTTCAGTTTTGTTAGAACTCAATTTTAGGCAGTTGGTGGCCATCCAGTCACCAACTTGACGGAGGCACGTAAAGAACTGTTATGCTGTGTCCGACGGTGAGCTTGTCACTGATACCACAATTTGGGTATCATCAGCATAGGAAATTGCTGAGAAGCCCAAGGACCTAATAAGTTGTGCCAAAGGTGCTACGTAGATGTTAAAATGGGTCGGGCTCAACGACGAGCCCTGAGGAACCCCACACGGTATTATAAAATTGGGTGACTTGAATTCAGAGAGAGCTACAAACTGTTCTCTGCCAGACAAAATGACCTGAGTAGGGTGAGAGCTTTACCTTTTATTCCTATCCTCTCCAGGCAATCTAGTAATCTTGTATGGCTTACCGTATCGAATGCAGCAGAGAGGTCAAGCAGCACAAGTGCTGCATTGCCCCCTGTGTCGACTGTCTGCCTGATATGTTCTGATGCTGAGATCAATGCAAGTTCCGTGCTATGGCGCTTTCTAAAGCCGAACTGGGAAGCATCCAAAAAGGCATGTTTCTCAATGTAATCCGATAGTGTTACATTCATGGCCTTCTCGACCATCTTCGCGGGCAGGGGGAGTCTGGAAATAGGACGGTAGTTGCTAGGATCCGCCCCATCCAGGTTCGCTTTCTTTAAAAGGGGGAGGACTGAGGCTAGTTTCCTATTGGTAGGGAATATGCCTGATGAAAACATTTGATTAAAAATAGTGGATAAGTGAGCGGCTATTACTTCCGGTAGAAGATGAAAAATCTTAGGGGGGCATAGGTCTAAAGGGGATCCTGATTTAGTGGATAGGAGTAGATTGATGACCTGATCCGAGGTCAAGGGTGGAAAGGAGAGTAGATCCGGAGGACCGATAGAATTTAAGGTGGCTAAAGATTCTTCCTCTTCCCTATTAAAAGTGGGTGGCATACTTTGAGAAGAGGTAGGGTTTTGGGACATGGACATAGAGAAACCACTATAAACTGATCTGACTTTCTCCTGGAAGAAAGTGAAGGAAATGACCCGTTTAGGGTCACTCGGGTCACTCTAGACCTCCGCTAGCCTTCCATTCAATGAAGAGTCGATGACGCAGTAGAGAATGCAAGCAAACTAGTTTATTCACAAGATACACTGCAGTGGAGTCCAATCTGACCAGCCTCTACTGATGGCTGACGAGGGACTGACTCTAACAAGCATAAAGATACATTAAGTAGGTTGCAGAGCCCACGAAGACCCGCCTATCATGGAAAAACACTAGTAGCTGTCGCAATACAATGGGGGTACAGAGCATAAGTTTTGATTCCACAGCCTGGCACAAGCTATCTACTGCTCAAGGTCGTCTAGCTTATCCTCCCCACCAGACAGGTGGGAGAAGGGCTCGATGTAGCAGTAGAAGAATGCACTAATGAGCAAACCTTAACATTGGAGAAACAAAACTTACCAAGGACCATGTCTCGTAACTGAGCAAGTAGCAGTTTCGATTATACTGTAAAATGGCATCTTAGAAAGCAAAATGGCGGTACACAAGTCAACCGAACAAATATAGTGCCGCATCCACTGACTGCATTTTCACACAGTATGCCCAATAATGTATTAGCTATATCAATGCTAACACTATTAGGAGTAAAATACGAATAATATAGTAGTTTTTCGATTCAATTCTAACAAAAGTGGCCAAGGAGTTACAGAAAGTCTGACTTACTGGTGTGGTGGCAATTTCAGGGGGTTTGGCCAGTGTTTTTTACTGTGGCAAATAATTATTTTGATGAATTTTTTGCTGCGCTTATGGCTGTGGTGTAATAGCGTGTCTTCTCATGCATTAACTTTTTATAATCTAACAAAGATTGTTTGTAGGCCATTTTGTCATTCGTATCATAACAAGATTTCCATTTCCTTTCACATCGGTGGCAGCTTTGTTTCTGAAGTTTAAGATGTTTAGTATACCATGGTTCAGAGCATCTTGATCTGTGATTAGTGGTGGATTTTTCAGGTAAGACCTGGTCAATTGAGCTGCGAAGCCACTGCTCGAAAGCGGCTGCTGCTGTGTTGGGATCATTATTACTCCTAAGGGGAGTCTGGGCCAGGGAACTTTCTAGGGTTTCTGTTACAATATTGTTCCATGGACGGAACCTGCTGGAAAATAAAATATGCTGCATCCCTATCTAATGGATCCTCAAGATGTAAATTGAAATCGCCCAAGAGTGTGATATCCGGCGCCTGAGATATCACATCCAAGGATAGATCCACAGTGCTTAGGAAGTCAGCCCTAGGGCCAGGAGGACGATAAAATAATAAACCAATAAAAGTATAGCGATTGTCAATGGAAATCTTAAACAGTAGGGATTCCAGGGTTGACAGGTTATTTTGAGTAGTAAATGTCCCTTTCCAGCTACTTCGATAGATTATGGCCAACCACCACCCTTTTTTCCCACCCAGTTTTGTTTAAAAATGGTGTACCCAGTTTGAACTGCGATGGCTAAATCTGGGCCTGATGAGGCATCAGCCCAGGTCTCAGTGATGAAAGCTAAGTCAGCCGCCTGAACCTCCAGAAAAATGGAAAATTCAGCCGCGTGCCTACAAAGGGATTGTGCATTGATCAAAGTGCAAATAATTGATCTGGTTCTGCAATGCCTTCTTGCTACAGAGAAAAGGATCGATGATAGCAATTGTGGTTTAGTAGGGCGAATGTGAACATTACACTCTGGGCAGTGAATAGAATCCGCGTACGGGTCTTCACTGAGGCAGGGTTTCCACTTGCACTTACTTGTATTGTTAATATCTAATAGCTGGTCCCTGGTGTAAGCCAGTTTTGGAGTAGTTTGGGAGCTGAAACTGTCAGAGTGACTGGCACTAGGCACGGGTCAAGCACTGACGGGCGCAGACGGGCTTGCCTTTGGTGCACCTTCAGTGCGCCGGCGGCGCATCCGCTGTGTGTGTCCGCTGTGCGGCTGTGCTGCGGCCGTCCTTTTACCTCCCCTGCTATTCGGCATCTAGACTGCCGACCCTCCCTTTCCGGGACTACCGGAAGTGTGAAAAACCAAGTAGCCCCCAAATCCTGCCCTGCGAGACTGAGCAAAATGCTGCTGAAATGCTGCTGCTAAGGTAAGTTTTTAGAAGATTAAAAGGGTAACTTAAAAACAGATACAAATTCAGATTCAAGTACAGTCAAAATGTGCAAAGTGCGCAATGTGCAATACAGGAATTAAAAATGCGTAATTGAAGTGGAGTACTTGCTAAAACAATCACAGCTAATCTCTTGTACAAATACACCCACTATAAAATGTGGTGACCGGCCGATTCATGAGATAAAACTATCCCTGTGATCGCGCTGTGGCCGTGCTTTTACCTCCCCTGCTGTTTGGCATCTAGACCGCCGACCCTCCCTTTCTGGGACTACTGGAAGTATGAAAAACCGAGTAGCCCCCAAATCCTGCCATGCGAGAACGAGCAAAATGCTGCTGAAACGATGGTAAGGTAAGTTTTTAGAAGATTAAAAGTGTAACTTAAAAACGGATACAAATTCAGATTCAAGTACATTCAAAATGTGTAACGTGCGCAATGTGCAATACAGGAATTAAAAATGCGTAATTGAAGCGGAGTACTTGCTAAAACAATCACAGCTAATCTCTTGTACAAGTACACCCACTATAAAACGTGGTGACTGGCCGATTTGCAAGATAAAACTATCCCTGTGATCGCGCTGCGGCCGTGCTTTTACCTCCCCTGCTGTTCGGCATTCAGACCGCTGACCCTCCCTTTCTGGGACTACCAAAAGTGTGAAAAACCGAGTAGCCCCCAAATCCTGCCCTGCGAGAACGAGCAAAATGCTGCTGAAATGCTGCTAAGGTAAGTTTTTAGAAGATTAAAAGGGTAACAAAAACAGATACAAATTCAGATTCAAGGACGGTCAAAATATGCAAAGTGTGCAATGTGCAATACAGGAATTAAAAATGCGTAATGATGCTGGTGTTTCAATTTTATTTCTTTGCTTGGGGTTGATATTGCGTTAGGTGGAACCTGGTATTTGATTCTTTCTATTTGCTTTTTAATAATATCATGATGGTGGTCTTCTCTTATGCTTCTACCAGCACTAGCAGCTTGCAGAGGCTTTGCATTTAGTGCTCATCTTCTTGCCATGAGCCATGCCAAATGTATGGCACTTCCTTCAAGTGACAGCTTTGAGGAAGAGTCTACAAAGCACTCCACTGGAAGTCAAACAAGGTTGAAAACAAGGCTGTTTAGTTCAAGGAAGACAAAATATGCCCCGAGTCAGCACCAGTAACTTCACAAATCGAGCAACTGGAATAAATATAGTACTTTTCTGTAACCAGAGGTGAGTTGATGGAGAACTACAGCCCCTATTCTGAGTTCTCTTTGGTCATAGTTACACTACCACTTTTAGGACCCAAGATACCAATTGCCTGGGATTCACATACTCAGACCCTCAATATAATTTGTGGTATCCCATTAGGAGAATTAACTCTGAGGGTATTGTACTTGGGCTACATGTAAACTAGTTGGACAAAGCCAAGTGTCCCAGAACCTCAGGAACAGCACTTGGGATTCAAGACTCACTTGAGCAGAGGCCACCAGCAGAGTCCAGTCCACATTTAGTTTCTTCCGGTCAGCTAGGCACTTAAGGCAATTGCTAATTGTTGTGTCCTTTTAGCCACACAGGTCAGCCTAGCCCTTGGAGTCCATTTTAATGTCCTAGATACAAGTGAAAGGAGGTCCAGACATTCAGGACTCTGCGTAGTTCTCAAATATAAGGTGCAGTCATTCTTCTGTTCTTCCACAGGCCCAGAGCGTGTTTTGAGGATGGTGCCATGGAGCGTCAAAATTTATGTTTTGCACCAGCGAGAAACAGCTCTGCTGCCAAGGAAAAGGAATTAGTGGATTGTATCATAATTGTAAACTTGAAATACACAGCTATTGCAGAATACCCAAATTGTAGCTACATTTTTTTTGTTTCAGTTTCAATTTCTTATTTTACAGTGCTTTCCAAGTTTTACGTTTTTTTTTTTAAATCAGCGGATATCATTGTTCTTTTCTGCTATGTAAAAAATCATGTTGATGGTGTTTTTCCAGTGCTTATAAAGTAATATGCTTATATTTCCTACCTTCCCTCATTTATCCATATTGTGCAATATTCCTTCCTTTTTTCCTGTTCCTAACTCCCTCCTTTGTACCATTTGCCCTTTAAGTAACTTTCAATATTTCCCTCACCTCCCTGCATGTCTAATTTAATAGTACTAACATTTTCGTTCCTGCATTCCGGTCCCACCTCTTGTCAAGGATGTGCAAGAATGGAGATATGTTTGCACCTCATTAAGCTTTTATTGGAGCAGATTAAAGGTTTATGGTGGGCATTTAACATATTTTCCTGCTGCTCTGTTCTTCAGACAAATAGCAAATATTTGCTGCATGGAGATTTTCTACTTAGGACATGCTATATATCTATGGCAAAAGACTTTGTCCCTTTCTATCTCGGCGTGGAGGGCACTGTGCTAATCCTCCGCTTAAAGATTTTGATAGAAAAGCAGACATTGGAGGTGAGCAAATTTAGAGTGTCACTGGTGTTGAGAGTGCTCTATACTGGAGCTGCTTTCCACCTAAACTTGAGAACTACCCAACCTTCTCTGCTTCTTTTTTCTTTGTCTTTTTTCATTGTGCATATATATATATATATATATATATATATATATATATATATATATATATATATATATATATATATATATATATATATATATATATTATCTACTGGCGGTCGCCAGTAGATAGTTATAGTTAGGACCTATTTTCCATAGGAAATCCGCAACATTCTATTTGAAATAACGTTGGCGCCGGTTGACGAATCATTGCGAAATTTTCCAACTTGTTGGGGCGCTCCGGTCCGCTCCTATCCTGAAAGTCTCGGGGTGATTCGTCAAACAGGGGCCGAGAAAAAAGGGGGGTTCCAAAACGTGTTTTCCCCATTCATTTTTCCATAGGAACCGTTCATCGCGGCTACAGCCCGAACTGCTGAACGGAATTACACCAAATTTGGCAAAGAGGTAGCCCTTGGTTCAGACTCGTGCCTTTTGCTTAAATGGTGTAAATCCGTTCAGTAGTTCCTGAGAAAATCACAAGTAAAATCACATATATATCTATGGCCGTGTCGGATCCGCGTACCCTCCCGATCACGAGCTGCATGCTAATTGGCTGTCAAGTGGCTGTCAACACTCCAAATCAGGAAGTGTTGGCAGCCATTTTATGCCTCGGTAGAACCGAGGCACAGAAACAAGTGCGCAAAACGCACAAAGGGGGCAGGGTAGAAACACCCTGACCCCCTAGGTCTGCTCAGGGGGTCCCACAAGGACCCCCTGGGCAGAAAAAAGCATTTTTAAAAATAAAAAAATCGTCGGGATGCGCTTAGGGTGCGCGGATCCCGCAGAGAAAAAAAAAAACGAAGCGCGGGGGTTTATAAAAATAATGAGGGGGGCCTCTAAGGCCCCCCAAGCCCCGGGGACCGCCACCCCCCGGGGCTTTAAAAAAATAATGGTGCGGGAGGGCTCTCGGCCCTCCCGCAGCCCCGGGGACCGCCACCCCCCGGGGCTTCTTTTTAAAAAAAATAAAATGACCTGTGTGGGGGGGCTCGAGCCCCCCCACACGCCCCGGGGACCGCCACCTCCCCGGGGCACTAAATATTTCAATATGGGGGTCCGTTACGGACCCCCGAGCCCCGGGGACCACCACCTCCCCGGGGCTTTGCCAATGGAGGGAGGGGGGCCGCGCGGCCCCCCTCCTGGAGCCCTTGATGGCCCTGGGGACCGCCACCCCCCAGGGCCGGCTCCTGCAGTGTCCCGGGGTGCCTACCCCCGGGACACTGTAGTTTGCTATGACAGGACGGGAGCCTCGCGGCTCCCGTCCTGTCATAGCAAACTGCTGGATATTGGAGCGAGAGCAGAAGCCTGCTCTCGCTTCCAAAACCAAAGCACATTGCTTTTCCACACGGGGAGCTGCATCTTAGCAGCTCCCCATGTGGAAAAGCAATGCCGGCTCCCGAAGGACACGGGGAGCCGGCGGGACCATGGGGGCATTGGGGACCCTCCCACGGTCCCCAACGGAGAGGGCCAGCCACGGGGGATGGGGTCCCCTGGGCTAGTAGTGGCCCAGGAGGGGGGCCACGCAGCCCCCCTCCCCAAAAAACCAATTTAAAAAAAAAAGGGCAAAGGCCGGCCCCGGGGGAGGGGGTCCCCGGGGCCATTAGAGGCCTCAGGAGGGGGGCCACGCAGACCCCCTCCAAAAATAAAAAATAAAAAAATGGTGGCATGCCCCGGGGGATGGGGTCCCCGGGAACGGAATAGGCCACGGGAGGGGGGCCCACGCGGACCCCTTCCCGTTTCAATTTAAAAAAAAAAAAAGGGTCAGGCCCTGGGGGATGGGGTCCCAAGGGCCCAAAACAGGTAAAAAAAGGGGGGCCACACAGCCCCCCTTCTTAAATTTTTATTTAAAAAAAAAGACCGGCATCATGCCAGAGGCCCCGCCCCCTCCCTGCAGCAGTCTGCATACGCACCCCCTGGCGCTTTTTAAGAAGGGGAAGTAATTCCCCTTGAATACTGGGGGTCCCTGGGGGCCAACTAGCCCACCAGGAATCTCCAGTATGCGCCAGGGGGCTGCATTGCAGAGAGGTGTATAGAGGCCACGCCCCTTTTTACACCTCTCTGCAACGCAGCTCTGTGGCGCTTTTTGGAGGTACATGGTGGGCTAGTTGGACTCCAGGGACCCTCAGGATTCAAGGGGACTTAATCCCCCAACTTAAAACGTGCCACGGGGCGCGTTTGCACAGTGGTGAAGGGAGGGGGTGGGGCTTCAGGTGACATGTGTGCAAACAGGCCCCGTGGCATGTTTTAAGATGGGGAATTAAATCCCCTTCAATCCTGAGGGTCCCTGGGGGCCAACTAGCGCACCAGGTACCTCCAGTAAGCGCCACGGAGCTGCGTTGCAGAGTGTTGTAAAAAGGGGCGTGGCCTCTGAACACCTCTCTGCAATGCAGCTCTCTGGCGCATACTGGAGGTATCTGGTGGGCTAGTTGGCCCCTTGGGACCCTTGGGATTGAGGAGGAATTAATTCTCCAACTTAAAACGCGCCACAGGGCGTGTTTGCAGACATGTCACCTCAGGCCCCACCCCCTTCCTTCACCATTGTGCAAATATTCCTCTAAAATCAGCCGAACTACGAATTCAGATTTACTCACCTGTTATCAGGAGAGACCTCAGTGCTGCATCTTTGAGCCCAGTACTGATCCTGAAAAGTAATTTTAACCGTACTTACCAGTAACTTGAATTTCCTTCCATAGGCTAACATTGACTGGTTTCACTTGGAAATTCTTCAAAGTGTGGAGTTTTGGAACTTTATAATATTCCTCTAAAATCAGCCGAACTACGAATTCTGATTTACTCACCTGTTATCAGGAGAGACCTCAGTGCTGCATCTTTGAGCCCAGTACTGATCCTGAAAAGTAATTTTAACCGTACTTACCAGTAACTTGAATTTCCTTCCATAGGATATCATTGCCTGCTTTTTGCTGAAAAAGTTTGTCGATTTTTGAAACATACAAATATTCCTCTAAAATCAGCAGAACTACGAATTCCGATTTACTCACCTGTTATCAGGAGAGACCTCAGTGCTGCAACTTTGAGCCCAGTACTGATCCTGAAAAGTAATTTTACCCGTACTTACCAGTAACTTGAATTTCCTTCCATAGGCTAACATTGACTGGTTTCACTTGGAAATTCTTCAAAGTTTGGAGTTTTGGAACTTTATAATAGTCCTCTAAAATCAGCCGAACTACGAATTCCGATTTACTCACCTGTTATCAGGAGAGACCTCAGTGCTGCATCTTTGAGCCCAGTACAGATCCTGAAAAGTAATTTTACCCGTACTTACCAGTAACTTGAATTTCCTTCCATAGGCTAACATTGACTGGTTTCACTTGGAAATTCTTCAAAGTGTGGAGTTTTGGAACTTTATAATATTCCTCTAAAATCAGCCGAACTACGAATTCCGATTTACTCACCTGTTATCAGGAGAGAACCCAGTGCTGCATCTTTTAGCCCAGCACTGACCCTGAAAAGTAATTCTAACCGTACTTACCAGTAACTTGTATTTCCTTCCATAGGAATCCATTGTCTGGTTTTCAGCAGAAAAGTTTCAAAGTGTCGATTTTCACAAACTACAAATATTCCTTAAAAATCGCCTGTATGACTTAAACGCATTCTTTCAACTGTTTACAGGAGATGCACCAGTGCTGGATCCAGGATCCACCACTGAGTAATAAAAAGTAACGATAACACTACTTACCTGCTAAGTGAATTTCCTCCCATAGGATAACATTGGTGATTCTATGTGAAAAAGTTTGTGTCAACTTTTAAAATACAATAATATTCCTTAAAAATCACTACTGTAACCAAAACGCTTTTACTCAACTGTTTACAGGAGATGTCCCAGGACTGAATCTAGGATCCAGTCCTGGGGTTAGAAAAGTAATCCATAAAGTAACTAATTGCATTTAACTAGAAATTCACATTGAGCTCAATGTTGCATTGTGTTTGAAATTGTGTTGCCCATTGCAACAACTGTAACTACTGTACTTAAAAGTCTATTGCCTATTTGCAAAGTATTTAAACTAAAGTAATTCATTCTGAGAAAGTATATTTTGTAATGTAATGTATAATGTAATTACAATGGAATTAAAAAAATTAAATATATTAAAAAAATAGTTTTAAAAAATGTAGTAAATCAGTATCAAAAAAATAAATATAACAATTAATACATTTAAAAATTGTCATTTACAAAACCTTTGAAATTCACTGAAAAAAACCATAGGTTTCAGACATGTTATAGTTAGGAATTAGCATTTAAAAAACCTTTGAAATTCACTGAAAAAACCATAGGTTTCAGGCACGTTATAGTTAGGAATTAGCATTTAAAAAACCTTAGAAATTCACAGAAAAAAACCATAGGTTTTAAGGACAGTTATAGTTAGTTGGACATTGCACTCGTACAAAACCCGTGAAATTCCCCCGTTATAGTTAGTTCAGGTAACTATAACTCGCGCCCCGCAATGCACTGCTGATGACGTCACATATTACATCACTCATGACATGGTCAGTGACATCACTGATGACATCTCAAATGACATCACTGATGACATCATCCATGTGATAATTTGATGCATCTTCTCACACCCTAATATAACTTTTGATACACCCACTGTAAATTACAGACTGCCATTGTCAAAACCATAGACACTCCAACACCAATTACTATATACACACTCACTGATTCTTAGGTCTACACACACACATCTACTCACTCACCCGTACAGTCACTCATACTTATAGTCACTCAGTACAGGACTATTATATGCACTCATACACCTATATAAACACTCACACACCGCCACTCATCCATAGAGGTACTCACACACCTAGTCAGTCATGCAAAAAATTAAGCACACACCCATTTACTCACCTATATAGTTATACACACACCAACTCACTTACTCATACAAATACTAGCACATTCTTCAGTGATGTCATCAGCAGTGATGTCATAATCTGATGCACCTCCTCACACCCTAATATAACCTTTGATACACCCACTCTAAATTACAGACTGCCATTCGCAAAACCATAGACACTCCAACACCAATAACTACATACCCACTCACTGATTCTTAGGTCTACACACACATCCACTCACTCACCCGTACAGTCACTCATACTTACGGTCACTCAGTACAGGACTATCATATGCACTCATACTCCTATATAGACACTCACACACCGCCACTCATCCATAGAGGTACTCACACACGTAGTCAGTCATGCAAATAATTAATCACACTGCCATTTACTCACCTATACAGTTATACACACACCAGCTCACTTACTCCTACAAATACTAGCACATTCTTACGCTGTTATACAATCACTGATGCAAGCACACACTCATCCACACAGCCACTCTCACAATCACACACTCTCACTTATAGCCATTTAAATACTCCAACACACATATATACTGCCTTTCACATATGTAGTTACTCACACATGTACCACTGAGATATACATTCACTCACTAACACACCCATACACACACTCACCCACCCAAGCAGTCCATCACAGATGCACTCTTAAAATCATGCACCCAGTGATTCACCCACTCACACATCTATGTACAGAGTCACACACACCCCACCCACACAAACACTCAAGCACCCATACAGATACTCAGACAACCAATAAATAACCCATATAGACACTCATGTAGCTATTCACAAACCGATGCAGCCGCTTACACACCAACATAGAGACGGATACAGACATTCACACAGTTTAGTCACTAACCCATGCATTCAGTAAGATATGTTTAATCACTCAGTTATAGAGTCAGTCACGCACCTACTAAATCATCCATTCAGACACTTATACACCCACTCATTCTTCAATACGCCTTTCCCTATGTATATTAAACATATTTAAACTTTACAGAAACACACAGTCACTGGATGATGTCATCAGTGATGTCATTTGAGATGTCACTGACCATGTCATGAGTGATGTAATATGTGACGTCATCAGCAGTGCATTGCGGGGGCACGAGTTATAGTTACCTGAACTAACTATAACGGGGGAATTTCACGGGTTTTGTATGAGTGCAATGTCCAACTAACTATAACTGTCCCTAAAACCTATGGTTTTTTCAGTGAATATATATATATATATATATATATATATTACCTACTGGCGGTCGCCAGTAGGTAGTTATAGTTAGGACCTAGTTTCCATAGGAAAAGCGTTTTTTGTTTCTCCAATAACTTTGGCGCCGGTTGACGAATCTTCGCGAAATTTTCAAAACTAGTGGCCCGCTCCAGTCAGCTCCTGTCTTGAAAGTTTCGGGATGGTTTGTCAAGCGGGGGGCGAGAAAAAAGGGGGATCCCAAAACGCGTTTTCCCCATGTTATTTTCCATAGGAAACTTTAGACAAAGCTACAGCCCGAACTGCTGAACGGAATTACACCAAATTTGGCAAAAAGGTAGGTCTTGGTCCAGAAAGCGACCTTTTTTTTAAATGGTGTGAATCCGTTCGGTAGTTCCTGAGAAATTAGAAAAAGAATGGGTTCGATATCTGTCCTCTATAGGAAACTTTAGACAAAGCTACAGCCCGAACTGCTGAACGGAATTACACCAAATTTGGCAAAAAGGTAGCCCTTGGTTCAGAAAGCGACCTTTTTTTTAAATGGTGTAAATCCGTTCAGTAGTTCCTGAGAAAGTTTCGATATCTGGGGCAGCGGTGGGTTCGCGAACCCTCCCGGGCACGAGCTTCACTCTGATTGGCTGCCAACACTCCAAACCAGGAAATGTTGGCAGCCATCTTGTGACTCGGTAGAACCGAGTCACAAGAAAACAGAAAAAAGAGGTTAAAAAACAATAAAAGGGGGCAGGGTAGAAACACCCTGACCCCCTAGGCCTGCTCAGGGGGTCCCACAAGGACCCACAGGGCCAAAAAAAGCATTTTTTTAAATAATTTCGGCGAAAATCGCAATGGGGTCGCGAATCCTGTCGAAATTATTTTAAAAAAACGAAGCGCGGGCTCAGGTGCTTCGTTATCAAAAAGCCCCCGGGTGGTCCAGGTCCCGGGGGCACTGCCAATTAATTAGCAGGGGCCCTGGGGGCCCCCGCAGCCCCGGGTACCGCCACCTCCCTGGGGCTATGTAAATTATGTGCTGTAGGGCACGCGGCCTCCCAGGCCCCCCCAAGCCATGGGGACTGCCACCCCGCAGGGCTTTTTTTAAATATGCGCTGGGGGGCACACGGCCCCCCGCTGCCCCGGGGTCCACCACCTCCCCGGGGCTCTTTTTTTTAAAGATTATAAAATGTGTGGGGGGGCAAGAGCCCACCCACATGCCCCGGGGACCACCACCTCCCCGGGGCACATAATCATTGCAATGCGGGGGTCCGTTACGGACCCCCAGCCCCGGGGACCACCACCTCCCCAGGGCTTTCAAAACTAAGGGAGGGGGGCTACGCGGCCCCCCTCCTGGAGCCCTTGATGGCCCTGGGGACCGCCACCCCCCAGGCCCAGCTACTGCAGTGTCCGAAGGGTGCCCACCCCGGGACACTGCTGTTTGCTATGACAGGGCGGGAGCCGTGCGGCTCCCGCCCTGTCATTGCAAACACTGGTTTGGAGTTTGGAAGCGAGAGCAGGTTTCCTGCTCTTGTTTCCAAAATCCAAATCAGATTGCTTTTCCACAAGGGGAGCTGCATGTTAGCAGCTCCCCTTGTAGAAAAGCAATGCCGGCTCCCGGAGGAGGCGGGGAGCCGGCGGGACCGTGGGGGCATTGGGGCTCCCCCCATGGAGTGGCCAGGCCCTGGGGGATGGGGTCCCCGGGGCTAGAAGTGGCCCGGGAGGGGGGCCACGTGGCCCCCCTCCACACCCCAAAAAAAGGAAAGGCCGGCCCTAGGGGATGGGGTCCCCAGGGCCATAAATGGCCTGAGGAGGGGGGCCATGCAGCCCCCTGCAGCCCCGGGGGCCGTCATCTCCCCGGGGCTAAATGTAGAAAGATGCGGGGGTGGGCTCCAGCCCCCCCTGCAGCCCCAGGGATGGACACCTCCCTGGGGCTATATTTAAAAGTGAAGTGTGGGGGGGCTTTAGCCCCCCACACAGCCCTGTGGACCACCACCTCCCTGGGGCTAAAACACTGTTGGAGGGGGGCCACCCAACCCCCCCTTCTGGAGCTGTAAATGGCCCTGGGGACTGCCACCCCCCAGGGCCAGCTCCAGCATTGTCCCATGGTGCCCACCCCCGGGACATTGCAGTTTGCTATAGCTTGGCGGACCACTGCTCCCGCCAAGCCATAGCAAACTCTGCTTCGCCTAATATAAGCGAGAGCAGGAAAATACTATCGCTTCCATGTAGCGAAGCAGAATTGCTTTTGGGCAGAGGGAGCTTCATGTTAGCAGCTCCTTCTGCCCAAAAGCAATGCCGGCTCCAACAGAAGGCGGGGAGCCGGCAGTGACCACGGGGGCCTTGAGGCTCCCCCCTTGTCCCCAAGGACATGGCCATGCCCTAGTGGATGGGGTCCCTGGGGCCGGAAATGGCCAGGATAGGTGGGCCATGCAGCCCCCTGCAGCCCCGGGGACCGCCACCTCCCCGAGGCTAAATTTAGAAAGATGCGTGGGGGGGCTCCAGCCCCCCGATGCATCCCCGGGGATGGACTCCTCCCTGGGGCTATATTTAAAAGTAAAGTCTGGGGGGGCTCGAGCCCCCCACACAGCCCTGGGGACCACCACCTCCCTGGGGCTAAAACACTGTTAAGGGGGGCCACCGTCCCCCCTCGTGGAGCCGTAAATGGCCCTGGGGACCGCCACCCCCCCAGGGCCGGCTCCAGCAATGTCCCAGGATGCCCACCCCTGGGACATTGCAATTTGATATGGCTTGGTGGGAGCACTGCTCCCGCCAAGCCATAGCAAATTCTGCTTCGCTTCATGGAAGCGAGAGCAGGAAAAATACCCTTGGTTCTATGTAGCGAAGCAGAATTGCTTTTGGGCAGAGGGAGCTGCATGTTAGCTGCTCCTCTACCCAAAAGCAATGCTGTCTCCCGCATGAGGAGGGGAGCCGGCAGTGGCCATGGGGGCCTTGAGGCTCCCCCTCGTCCCCAAGGACATGGCCATGCCCCAGGGAATGGGGTCCCCATGGCTGAAAATGGCCAGGGTAGGGGGGCTGCGCAGACCCCCTACCTATTATTTTTTTTTAAAGAAAGGATGTGGCCATGCCCAGGGGGATAGGGTTCCCAGGGCAATATCGGCCTCAGGAGGTGGGCCACGTGGCCCCCTCCAGGCTCCGGGGGATGGGGTCTCTGGGGCCCAAAAGCATCAAGGGAAGGAGGCCACACAGCCCCCTTTCTTAGAATTTAAAAAAATGGAAGCCAGCAACTCGCCGAGGCCCCACTCCCTTTCTCAACTACTCTGCAAACACACCTCCTGGCACGCTCTTGGTTGGGGATGAAGTCCCCTTCGTTGCTGAGGCTCCTTAGGGGCCAACAAGCCCATTTGTTACCTACAGTAAGCCCCACACAGCTGGATTGCTGAGAGGTGGTTGGAGGCCATGCCCCTTTTTCCACCACTCTGCAAACGCACCTCTTGGTGCACTGCTAGTGGGGTGATGAGGTTCCCTTGCCTCTTGAGGGCCTCAGGAGTAAAGTAGACTTCATCCCCCAAGCAGCAGTGTGCCAGGAGGTGCATTTGCAGAGTGGTGGAGAAAGGGGGCATGGCCTCTGACCACCTCTCAGCAATCCAGCTGTGTGGGGCTTACTAGAGGTAACAGTAGGGCTAGTTGGCCCCCAGGGACCCTCAAGAGGCAAGGGAACTTCATTCCCCAACAAAGAGCGCGCCAGGAGGTGCGTTTGCAGAGTGGTGGAGAAAGAGGGTGTGGACTGTGACCACCTCTGAGCAATCCAACTGTGGCAGGCATACTGAAGGTAATAGGTAGGCTAGTTGGCCCATAAGGACCCCCAGCAGTGAAGGGGACTTCATCCCCCAACCAAGAGTATGCCAGGAGGCGGGTTTGCAGACTGGTGGAGAAAGGGGGCGTGGCTTGCTATCAGAACTCAGCAATCCTGTTGTGTGGGGCATACTGGAGGTAACGGGAGGGGTAGCTGGCCCACAAGGATGTCCTTTGGGCCAACTACCCCTCTTGTTATTTCCAGTAAGTCCCACACAGCGGGATTGCTAAGAGGTCTTCGGAGGCCATGCCTCCCCTTTCTCCACCCCTCTGCAAAGGCACTTCCTGGTGCACTACTGGTTGGGGGATGAAGTCCACTTTACCTCCGAGGGACCTTGTGGCCAAGAAGCCCTCCTGGTACCTCCTGCAAGTCCTACGCAACAGAATTCCTGAGATCTGGTCGGAGGCCCAGCTCCCTTTCTCCACCACTCTTCAAATGCAACAACTACTTAAAAAAACTAACAAATTCACAGAAATAAACAAAGGTTACTGGGACACTATAGTTAGGAATTAGCATTTAAAAAACCTTAGAAATTCACTGAAAAAAAACACAGGGTTTAGGGACATTATAGTTAGGAATTAGCACTTAAAAAACCTTTGAAATTCACGGAAAAAAACAAAGGTTACAGGGACATTATAGTTAGGCTGACATTTCACTCATAAAAAACCAGAGAAATTCAGCTGAGCTAACTATAACTCGCGCCCCCGGAATGCACTGCTTATGCCCCCACATATTACATCACTCATGACATGGTCAGTGACATCACTGATGACATCAATGATGACATCACTGATGACATCTCAAATGACATCAGTGATGACATCATCCACAGCCTCTCTGACATACCCACTTACACCCCTATAGAATAATTTATACATCTACTGCCACCCCCACACAACAATTCACAAACCCATTCACAGAGCCATACCAGTGTGTAATTGTTTGGGTGAGTAAGTGGCTGTGTGTTTGACTGTATGGATGAGTATCTAGGTGTGTGAATAGTTCTATGGGTGACTCACTCAGTGTGTGAGCGCACACTCCCACTCACTGATTAATTGATCTACACACACATCCACTCATTCACCCATACTGCCACTCATAGACCCACTCACTCACTAATATAGCCATTGACCTATCCACTCATACAGCCATACAGGCGCTCACACACTGAGTGAGTCACCCATAGAACTATTCACACACCTAGACACTCATCCATACAGTCAAACACACAGCCACTTACTCACCCAAACAGTTACACACCCACCCACTTACTCATACAAATAGTAAGACATACTCACTCAGCTATACAGTCACTGACAGAAGCATGCATTCATCCATATAGCCACTCTCACATTTACTAACTTACGCATACTGTCACTCATATACCCCATCACTCATGTATACTGCCTTTCACATACTCAGTTACTCACCCATACTGACACATGCACTCAAGCACTGACACATTCATGCAGACACTCACTCACCCATACAACTTCTCATACACACAATACCCCATACAGCCACTGACTCACCCACTCACTGATCCATACAGGCAGTCACACACCTCTTGACCCACAGACACCCAGGCAAACAATCATAGACATAGTCAGACAATCAATCAATCATCCATATAGCCATTCACATACCCACTAACACACTCATACACCCACTTAGACATCAACTGACAGACAGATACACACATTCACACAACCAGTCACTCACCCATACATTCACTGAGACACCTAATCACTCACTTATACAGTCAGTCACACACCCACTGAGTCATCCATACATTCACTCATACATCCACTGATTCAACAATACACCTTGGTATATACATATTTAACACTCATAAACTTTTAAAAAACACTCACAGTCACTGGATGATGTCATCACTGATGTCATCAGTGATGTCATCAGTGATATCACTGACCATGTCATGAGTGATGTAATATGTGAGGTCATAAGCAGTGCATTCTGGGGGCGCGAGTTATATTTAGCTCAGCTAACTATAACGGCTGAATTTCTCTGGTTTTGTATGAGTGAAATGTCAGCCTAACTATAACGTCCCTGTAATATATATCTAAATCCAAATGAACCAGGTACTTCTCCCGAGGTGCAACCTGAACACAGTCAGTGCTTGGCAAACAGACATGCCAAGCGCGAGTTTCACAAAGAAATGTTCTCTTCACCAATATTCCTTCAGTAATGATGCCAACACACCAGGAGTTGCTGTGGCAGACTTCCATATAACAAATCATTACATCAGGACCATATGCCTAGCTGTTGTGAATGATCGGTGTATTTAATGTAAACCATTGTTCCTTGTTCTGTTATGTGCCTTGAGATGCCAAGTAAGAACAGTGCCAATAAATGTATATGTACAGTCTGAACTGAGCCTACTCATGTTCTACCTGGTCATAGAAGAACGCCTGCTAAGACAATGCCCCTGCAGCAATTTTATGCCCACCAGAGCGTCACTTTTGTGACACTCTGGAGGCGCAGTGTGCAAGCCCATAGTTGCAAGGCCATGCAAAGCCACGTGGCTTTTCATGGCCTTGTAAATATGGAGTGAGGCAATGCCATACTCTGCATGGAAGGGGAGCTCCATGGGTGTTGCTGTGGATGTCCAACACAACATAGCGTAAATCTGGGGCAGCGCCAAAACTAACGCCTTTCCAAAGCAGGCATAAGGAGGAGAAATGTTTACATTTCTCCTTGTTTTATCCTCTTTCCATGTGTGCTGTATTCTGCCGCACACAAAGAACGAGGAAACGCCTTCTTTGATTGTTTTTGTGCAGGAAGGTGTCCCTTCCTGCACAAAAACAATCATGCCAACAACCCAGACACCCTTGCACAGTGGTGCAAAGGTGCCTACGTTGGTGCTCGGCTGCATTTTTTGCGTTCGGCGCTGGCAGAAAGAACAGGTATGCGCCGTATCTTGTAGATACAGCGCATTCCTGCTCTTTTCTTTTGATGTAGGCCAGCACTTGCGATGCTGCCCTACGCCCAAAAATATGCCCCAAAGATGCATACCATTTCTGTGGGGACTATTGGGACCAGGGGGGGCTCTTCCGCAATGGCGGAGGAGCGTCGCCCTACTGGCTCAGAGCCAGCAAGTGAAAAATGAAAGGATATCTTACTATCATTTTATTTTTCACTTGCCGGCTCTGAGCCAGCTTGTGCAGGGGGGGCGGGGCATGGGAGGGGGGAGCAGGAGTGCTATGTACACTTCTAAGTGCACATTTGTGTTTGGCCGGCTATCTCAGGCTGGCCAAATACACACATGCACACTTAGGTTTCTCAAACCCAGCTGCATTGAGCAGCCGGGCTGAAGCAACCCCAAAGACTCTCTGACCTCAGCGGAGCGTCTTCTCGGCCTGCTCCGGCCAATACCTGCGCTGCTCTCAAGCATGAGAGCAGCACAGGGGATTGGATGTGTGTCTGTGATGCTGCCCCAGTGCCTGCTGGGACAAGGAAGTTTACCGAGGTGCAACGCAACGCTGGAGGGGGCTGGCAGGTTAAGGTAAGTGTTTTTTTTTTCTTTTTTAATTATTATCCCCCCTGCGTGTTTCCCCACCCACGCTCCCCTGCTCCCCCTCCACCCACCACCTCTTAATTGTGTCAGCCGCCACTTATTGTGACAGCAATCTTTGCTGTTGTATGAAGAAGCAGCTAAGGCAGTGACAAAGCTCCAGGACCTGCAGGATGCTTTGGGTCATTTAGATGTGCAGTTCACAACGTGAACGAAGTTTATTTTACATTTGTAGGCCATGCCCGAATGGGTTTTGTGTTTATTTGAAAGACAGCAAAACAAGGGAGCATGTAATTAGGGATTTGTCAATTTAAAACAAGATATGCAGACAACAAAGATGGAAACAGTGAGCAGGGATTGCCACTCTCATGCATTAACTCAGAGAAATTCTGAGTTATATGTAAGACCTTTAAACACCTCAAACACAGTGAGAAAGTTGGTCGGCTCTGTGGTGAGCCAGCAGAGCTCTTCATGACACTGTCCATGGTCCCAAAGTGTGAGCTATCATTTTTTGAAAAAACGAGACCTGGCTGCAGTGCTTAATTTATGCCACTGTTTGCTGGTACTCTGCAGCAGCACTCAATTCACATTACAAGCACTTATTTATGAGAGTAGAGCACGTGGGGGCACTGTTTGTCTATTTGTGGGCAGAACGCTTCAGCAGATTGTTTAAAAAATCTATATATCTTTAAAAAAACAATGACAGGAGATCATCCAGGCTATTCTTATAGATCTGGTGGTTGACCTGAAATAGTCCAAGTTGTCACATTTATAGGTATCTTTAATTGTGGCATTTGGCAATGCCGGTAAGGGCAGTGAGTGGGGCAAGCTTCAGTGGACACCTGAGAAATTCCTTGGGCCCTGACACCTATGTTTCCTGCCAATTAAGCCCAGTTTAGCTGGAAGCATCAGTTTACAAAGGGCAACGTGGTAGATTAGCAAGAGTCATGCACATGGATGACTGTGTTCAGCCAAAATAATTCAGTTTTGTAGCTTATTGACTACAACAAAAGAGTCCGTTTTATAGGAATATAACATTTTCTTATTGCCTTTGTATATTCCATTGTGCATATTACCAGCACTGCAGGCAGCAGCTCTCACAAGAATCTATACCCGATTTAATTTATGGAACTAAACTCTCCAGGCAGAGCAGATGCAGTGTATCCTAGTGATGAAATGAGAGAGAAAAAAATCATTTGCACCTCATGTGGATAAGCTGATGACAGAGCAATCTTTTTTTCGCTTTTTAAATTAGCTGGAATATGATCTGCATATACAAATCTCATGGTTTGTTGGGCCAAAGGTAATGAGCTAGACGAATCAATTTGTCTTTATTTTATTTGCAGTCCTGAGATGAATTAATCATCATTTAAAGGAAACATGAGTGTCAGTTTCCATCAATCATGGCCAATAAGAATGCAGAGGCTTGTGCAGGGTTACCGAGACAACTTGTTCAAAGTTTCTGATTTAAAAACAATGCAGACTTGCAGCGTGACTTGAGTCAGGGGCCTCGACTTGTTCAGATAAACACAGCTCTGCTGTCTGCGTTTAAAGTGGAAACACATTTACTGGAGGCCTGATAATGCAGCTGTCGAGAGGTAGCAAGGGTGCAGATGTGCATGCGGAAGCATGGTTGCAGCCAGTGAAGGTACCGTGCCCAACTCATTTTGTATCAAAACAATTACTCTAGATTTTTGGGGGGAGGGAACATTCTTATACTGGAAAGTTCGTAGGTGGGCTTAGAGCAAAATGGGGGCACATGGGACGGACAGCGATTATCAAGCCCTACTCCGCGCAGTTCTTCATTTTGCCTACGCCTTCCATTTCCTAATCCTATTTATCCCGTTCCCCATCCCACATTTTTTGCATATGTCAGAAATGGCAGTGCAATGCGATTTTGCTGGTGGTAAATAGTAACTACAGAAAAGTAGAGAACTGATGGGTTGAAGTATCATAGCTCTTGTGCCCTGCATGACGAGGTTGCGCGGGAAGGAACGAGTTTGGGTAAAATGGGTATAATCTCCTATTTGCCTGCTTCAGAAGTGACCAGAAAGAAGTTTTCCAGGTGTTGGAGAAAAGTCTTACTTAGATATTTTTTCCATCTCAAGAGGGGATACGGTGCTGAGAATTCTGCAGGTACGACACGACCAAATCAGGCATGAAACTAAGTTTGACCCACTCAGAGATTGTTGCTGGAAATGGGTCAGTGGTACCTTGTGGAAAAGCTTGGGGTATGAGCACTCCTGACACTTAGTTCAGATTTGTAAATTTATTTTCCATGGCTGGTATAACTAACTCTCTGATTCTCCACTGGGATCATTGGGGAGATGGACTATTGTGCCCTGGGGTAGCCCTGCTGGACTGCCTTCTACATCAGCACCTGCCTCTGCACTACGACACCCAAGATGCTGCTGTGGGCCTGGATGACTGCGGAGTTCTGAGACAGAATGTGGTCAGCTATTGAGGATCTGTAGGGTTCAACCATGGAGCTTGAGTTTGCCCAGGTCAGGAGACTACACACAATTGCTTAAATGCAGGCCCAGAGCTTTCACAGAGGAAATGATATTGCCAGGAGAAGGAAACAGTGCTATCGAGGCTGTGAAGGGCTGAAGATATCCTCTAAGAGGAAGGATCAGCACTTAACCAAGTCTATGGAAAGTCCCATTTGTTGCTGGTCTAAGGAGCCCCTAGCTATCCCCCTTGGTAGCTACAGGATGTTCCCTGATGTAAAGCAAAACTGCAAAGCCCCAAAGGTTTTCCATGGAGACAAAACGGTGGCCTATTGAATCTGATATTCAGTTGGAGCTTTGTTTAATTTTCCAATAGGAAACCCTGACGTTGTAGGCAGCCATCTGCTTCAAAGCCCTTTAGCAGAATCATGCCCTTTTGAGATCTAACCCTCTAAACAGGGTGAAAGTGCTGAATCACTAGCATGATCATGTTTCTATATTATTGCCCTTCTTAATGGGGTGCCTGGACCTGACCACCACAGCCTTTTGTCAGACTATCCCAGTAGTGCCCCTCTGCCTAGCCTGCTCCCACATCCCACTGCCACATGCTCAGGCAATTTTGAAGAGTTCAGAGAAGTAACTGTGCCACACACCATCTGACAACGGGAAAGACTCAGTAGGGAATGCATGCATGCACCAGGAGTAAGGGCAAGAGGGATCTTGAGGAGTGTCTCAGGCACCTACGGAGATCAGTGTTCCCATGGAAGAGGTTTAGGGTGCCCCGTAGGTTTTGGACACGCCGTGAATAAATGGGGAAACTTAAAAAACAAAGTATTCTGGCACATTTGCTTGGCAGCAGATAATCACTGTGGGAGTTGCGATGGATTCGCGGGCCCTGTTAAATAAAATTGAATCTGTTCATTGTGTTAGTTGGTCTTTCCTGCGAGGGATCTTAGGCATATATATTAAAATAGATTTGGCAAAATTGTGATCATCCTCTGAAAGGAAAAATCTTATATTAATGCGCTTTAGACATGTTTAAAAGAGGCTTTGTCTATTGGTGATTGTTCGACATGGCCCTTTCTAGGGAATTTCCCTGAAACAGTTTGCTTTTTCTCCTCCTAGCTTTTGCTGATTCTCTTTTTGTGGCCATAGGACTCTGAGCACTTACCCACTGTAATACAATGTAAAACTGTGTGTGCCCTTCTTACCCATGCTAGGAAGTGGTGCTTACTTAATTGTTTTACGTGTTGTACCTGTGAGTGCCCTATAAAAAGGTACATCACATACCCATGGCAGGTACTGCACTGGCTAATGGTGGGACGCAGCACTGATTGCGCCACCCATCAGAATATCCTTTCAAACATGTAGCAAGCCTGCCATTGTAGGCCTGTGGGTACGCAGTTGCACCTATGCTCAGGTTGGCATGTCCAGCTCATTAGCCAACCATGAGTAGGCCTTCCACTACCACTAGAGCACCCCTAGGGTAAGCCCTGAGGGGGTGGAGCAAGTGGTAGGTGAAAGGCAGGGCAGGTACACATGGGTCTTCACTGCCCAGGTAGTGAAGAATCCCCATGTGGGTTTTCAGTACCTAGGAGGATGGCTCTTCCCATGGGACAACATCAGGGTTTTGCTGATTCTCTTTTTATGTCCTTAGGGCTCTGGGCACTTTCCCCCTGTAAATGCAGTGTGAAAGTGTGCGTGCCCTTTCTACACACATTAGGAAATGGTGCTTGCCTAATGTTTTAAAACCTGTCTGAAGCCTGCATTTGGAGGCCTGTGTATGCGCACTTGCGCCTATGGTGTTTTTAAACATGTTTCAAGCCTGCCATTGCAGGCCTGTGCGTGTGCAATTGCTCTTATGCTCAGGTTGACCTCTCTAAACCACTGACCAATCCTGAGGGGATTTTTCACTACCATTAGGGCACCCCTGGGGTAAGTCTTAAGGGCTGAAGCCAGTGGTAGATGAAAGGCAGGGCAGGTACACATGTGTGTTCCCTTCTCAGGTAGTGAAGAATACCCATGTGTGTTTTCACTACCTATGAGGTTTGCTGTTCCCATAGGTTAACACGGGGGAATGGTTGAAATTACTCAAGCTGCAATACTGGCTTACAGTGGAGCAGCCTCATCATGTTTCCTAGCATTGGATTCACAATGACAACCCATCTCCTGTGGTAAAGAGGGATTTGTCATTTATAGCTTAGAAATGCCACTTCTAGAAAGTGGACATTTCTCTGCTCTAAACTCTTTGTGTGCTTTTTAATTTGAATCCAGTCCACACTGGAGACTGGGGGAACACATCTGTGCATTCGCCAGGGACAGCTATAAGAATTGGGCATGCAACTGGAATGACAGACCTTTGCCATTTGAGGGTCTGGCTGGATAGATTGGAGGAAGAGTTTTTGACACTTGGCCTTTGAGAGCCAGATCATGGCTCCACTAAAGATTAAGATCTTCATTCCACAGCCCGTTGGCAGAACAGACTGAAATTTAGGGGAGACATCTGTGGTTCAAAGGGAAACCCTCAGAACCACCCCCAACTTCAAAGGCACACTACATTATAACTACTGATGCCATACTTTAGCAGGGTAGAGATACACGTGTGGGGACATGGAACCGAAGATCCTGAAACTTCATGGTGCACACTGCCAGAGGAATCCGTTGTGCACAAGGAGGATTACTGCCAGTGGACGGGACCGTGCACCCTTCCTGAATAGTGGCTGGCCTGACTACCGTCTGCTGTGTGGCACCATGAAATGTGCTCTCCAAAGGCTTGTTGGCTTGCCCCCTGTTCTCTTGGGGAGGTCTCTGGGACATCAAGACTTCCCGTGAGGGACCCACACCATCTACTTGTGACACCTGGAGAACGGTACCCTCTTAAGTGCCCACATCATCGACTGGATCCGAACTGGTAGCACGGCACAAGCATGGAACAAAGTATTGTGGCTGGAGATCGAACTGGCTTGTGCAGAGCCCCTAAAATTACTGCCCGCATCTATGGAGTAAAGCCCCTGTATCGTAGGACCTCAACACGCATAAAGTGTCTAGTTGGTGGTGAGCAGATTTACTGGTTGCGGGATCCACTGTGGCCCGCTTCGTAGATCATGCCTTATCTGTCTCGTGCGACACGCAGCTTGCATACTCATTGCATGCGGTGTCTGATTCACAGATTGCGACCCTCGGAGTTGAGGGTGTACGCTTAGTAGTGCCTTATTCTAACTCGTGGGGCACTGCTGAACTTGCGCTTGTGTGTGTGACCATAATTGTCTGGTGCGACCCGTATCAACGCGACCAGATAGTGTGTCTCATTTTCAGTAAGGTAATGAGTTTGCAACTCTTCATTGTGTGAGACGAGAACTGTCTGGTGTGACTCATATCAACGCGCACCAGATGTTGTGCCTCATTACAAAAGGAGGTGCGGATGAACGGATTTGTGTTCCGGGCTGCCTGGATTGCCTGGGTGCTAGTTTGATCAACGTGTGTTTCACGGGGTGCCTCCTTCTTGGAGGCTCCCCTGCTTCATCCCCCATTCATCAATTGTTCCTTTTGTGCCCTCAGTGCAGAGGACGAACTGCCCTCTCCTCCCCCGGCCCGACGACTTTGTGTTGCCAGGTAATATTGCTCAGACCGTACTGGGGTGGTGAGAGTAACTGACTGAGCTAATGAACTCTTCTGAGAGTGATCAGAAGCTGGTCAAGAGACTGCGTGAACCCCCTGTGCTTCACAGAACTGGGCTGGTGCCAGAAGGCACAGTGTGAAATCCTTTTATTGAATAACTATACCCCTCAGCCCGCTTCTGTTCCGCATACTGTGGGTAAACTTCCTGAGTAGCGTCCAAACCTCCATTTGTTGACTGCAGCCTAATTAGCCCTGTTGCTCACCCCCACCTTCTTCTCTGGGATCCTGACTATGTATGACTCCAGCTGCGATCGGCTTAGAATCAGGGGGTAAGGTTTACTTTTTCTCCAGCCGGTGGCTGTAGGGTAGTCCGGGTGAGCTGAATGGTGGAGTAGGGTTTGAGGCACGGGGTCTGCATGTGCATTATCAACTGACCTGCCGGATATCAGTTGCACTGCGTTATGGTGCTGTGTGTGTGTGTGTGTGGGCGAGTGCACTCCATACAGACCTGCCTGATATGCGTAGCACCACGTATCGTGCTGAGTGAGTGTGTAAGACTGACTGCCTGTGTTTAATTACACTGCATGGCGGTGTTGTTTACACATTGATTCCTTGCCAAAAGAATACTACATTTGACATTGGTTTTTACCCGTGCGACCTTTTGCCCATGGTGTTGTTTGAAAGTGTTGTAATTATCTGTGTGTACACATTTCTGATATTGTTGTGATCATCGATGCACCCTATAACTGTGTGTTTTTGAATTATAATAACTTATCAGGGTGGGCCTCGTTCTGACAATGTTTCGCATCACTTAAGGGTGCTGGGGGTAAAATAGCATCTTTCCCATGTGTGCATATTACAGATGTCATTTTAACACTGTTGGGCTAACTACTGCTAGTGATATTTCTGAATGTGATTTATGCCTAGAAATACAGGATGTTCATGTTATGTTAGTTAATGTGTGTGTTGAATACAAACTTTATTTACATAAACCAAGTGTGAAGTCTCTTTTGTGATGCTCAGTGTGTTTATTGTGTGAGAGTGCTATGCCAATGCTTTACACATTGCCTCAGTGATAAGCCTAACTGCTCAGGGACAAGCTACCCAAGGGTGAGCGCAGGCTTTACAGTGAGTGTAATCACCCACCCCTGAAGGGAGTGGTGGGTTTTGCCTGGCTAGGGCCTCGGCTCAGCCAACCAGAGCGTGTCAGTTCCAACAGTGATCAAACTGATAATGATGCAATGCCATTAGGCTTTTCTGTGTTATTGTGAAATGTGATAGCCAAAACCTGTATAGGCATAACTTTACCATTTTAAAGCTTATCAGTCAAGAATTTGGATAATTAAAATCATATGTTAAAGGCAGTAGTTATTGTTCTTTCACTATCTTAAAAGCCTGTGCCCAGCATTTTGTCAGATAGAATCTTGTATCTTATTGAAGACAAGTGGTTTGGTAACAGCCACTGACTGACAAAAATACTGGGATAGAAGATTTGCATTGTGGCAATTCTTGTGAAACCATTTAAGAAAGGCCCTACATAATTCTTCCAAATGCAATTTATTATACATTTGTAATTCTGTGTTTTGTATTGTGTAGTATTTGATGTGTAAAGTAATTTTACTTTTATAATTAAAAGCACTTGATTGAAATTGATTTATTGATTATTATTGCTGTGCATTGCTGAAGACTGAGTTTCTAGTCCTTAGTGTTTTCTCAGTGAGCCTTGAAATTCGCAGTCACACTATCCTGAGTAGGAAGTGCAAAAAAGACTGTATGCCATGGACTTCATTTAGCAGTAACCAGGGGTCGTTGCTGCAACTCCTGGCTTGCTTCGTGTGACCCTTAGCAATGTGATTGCTACCCCTCGCCTAAGAGGAAAATAATACACTTGCAAAACAATGAGTTCTTATTGCACATGTAGCTAAAAAGGCATCTCTATTCCCATGAGCATGGAAAGAAAGCAAGAAATACAGGAGAGGGAAGGGGGGGAGGTGGTACACGGGAAGACGATGAGGGGATATGATGACAAAATGACAAAAAGAAGACCAGCAAGAGGACACTACAGACAGAATGGTGAGAGATCAAGAGACAAAGACAGGTATGTGTGTAAGAAGGGGCTAGCTAGAGACAGACAGAGGGATTAAAGAGAATCAAAGACAGTTGATAGTTGTGAGAGAGATACAGACAGCTGTAAAAGAGAGTGAGAAAGGTGAGAGCGATAGGTGAAACACACATAGACAAGTGACAAAGAGAAAGGTGAGAGTGAGAGAGATGGGAAGACTGGTGAGAGGGGATGACAGTATGAGATGTAGATAGACACAGATGAGAGAGAGATATCTAAGAGAGACAGGAAGAGACAAAGAGACAGGTGTGAGAAAAGTGATAAAAAGACAGCTGGACAACTGAGAGGGAGGTACTTGAGACTTATCAGAAAGATACAGCTCAGAAAGAGAGAGAGCAGGGAGACATGAGAGGTGAGGGACTACTGAGAAAGAGTCTATTCAAAAAGGAGAGAAAGAAGTTGGGATAGACAGTGGAGAGAGAGGCAGCTTAGAAATAATGGCAGACAGGTATAAGTGTCAGAGCATGATAAAGAGACATCTTAAAAGGACAGCTGGGACAGTTGGGTTGGTGGTCATGTGAGAAAGTGACAGCTAAAAGAAGGGAGATAATTGAGAATTAATCTATTAGCCTACCTAGAAACTAATGGTCTCCTCCATTCTCCGCAATCTGGATTTAGGGTTGAACATAGCATTGAAACCACCTTGGTGGGTCTTACCGAAAAGCTTAGATTACAGCTTGATAGGGTGGCACTGCTGCTCTTACCCTGTTAGATCCAAGTGCAGCTTTCCATACTGTTTCTCCCCAGGGGCTCCTTCAAGGACTGGTGGATTTGGGAAGCCAAGGCTTGGCTTTGGCCTGGCTACGTTCCTTTTTGCAAGATTGTTCCTTCCAAGTCTGTGTTAATCCACATAATTCCAGCTCACACACATTGCTTTTGGGGGTGCCTTGGGGCTTTACTTTTAGCCCCAACCTGTTTAATATCTACATGCAGCCACTGGCAGACATAGTTGAAGGATACGGTCCACGCTTTATTCTTATGTGGATGATGCTCAAATCATTGTATCCTTATCTCCTAATGAAGATTGTAGGCAGCTCAGATGCTCCTAGCTCCTGCCTTACTAGTGTGGCAACTTGGATGAACAGGAATTCCTCAAAGCTAAACAGGAATAAGTCTGAACTCCTACTTATTGGTAATCAACTTCATCTTTGGGGCCCTCACTGATGGCCTGGTGATTTTGGGGCCTCTGGCTTGATGACAAGCTTACGATGGACCATCAGATTACTAAGATAGCTTCCTCTTATTTTGGCTTTTTGAAGCAGCTACGGGAAATACTTTGGCTCTTTCCTGTTTCAGTCCAAAGGTTGGTTGTACAGGCAATGATCATTTCTAGGCCTGTCTATGGTAGCATTCTTTATTTGGGTGTGTCTAAAACTGCAATTAAAAGTTTAAAAGTCATCCAAAATGCGGTGGCTTTGCTGCTATATCATCTTCCTAAGCATTCTTCTGTATCTCATCTTCTTCAAGACCTACACTGGCTCCCAATCGGCAATCAAGTCCAATTCAAGGCATTGTGCTATATGTTCAAAGTCCTGTCCAATTTGGACCTGCTTTACCTTAGGTCACTGTTGTTGCTATATGGTACCAAAAAGGTCCCTTTGATATAGTAATCTGAATTATGAAGTTGTTTCACTGATGAGTCTGGGTGGTCTCTCCTTTTCTTACCTAGGCTCTAAGCTTTGGAACTCTCTGCCTGCCTCACTTAGGTCCTGTAAGTCCTTGGATAAGTGAAAAAACCTCTTGAAGATGTGGCTTTTCTAATCTACCAATTTTAGTGCCTCCTGTTATGCCAGCACAGGGAAAACCGTTGAGGTAGCCATGCGCTTTATAAATCTGCATAATAATAATTGTATGGTTTATTGCCTCACCTTATAAAAAAATATACATAACAGCATTTCCATAAAAGTGAAATATAGAATGAACACAAGAAGAGAACGTAAGTTATCTAAAATCAAATAACACTGAGAAGACAAACAGTATGGTTTTGAGCTTTGAGCAACCCAGTCAAGTTATGAGAAACTGCAGAACAGAGAAACCACCCTGTCTAGAGCAATATTTTTTAAGCCATGGCAGAAAGAGCTTATAGAGATGATGAGCACCAGAGACAGGGGGGCACTGGTACAAAGTCACACAAAGTGATGCAAGCCTTGACAAAGTATTTGCGCCCCCCCCTCAGCACCTTGAGACCCTCACGGGTGAGTAGCACGCTTATAATTCCCTGATTGATTGATTTATAAGCTATTACATTTCCAGGACAAAACTGGAAGGTAGTCTGTAAAGTAGCACAATGAGTGTTTTGGTCCTGCTTTGCATTACTTTGCATCAAGGAGGTTTCCTTTGAGCAGTGTATTGGCATTTCCATGCTACAAACCTAGGTTTTTGCTGAAAATACCTCTCTACTAACAATGGTAGAAAGGTCTTTGCACCAAAAAATAGTTCCTCCTTGAGGCAGGGATAACAAGGACACATACCTTGTGGAAACAGTTTTGAAGGCATAGTTTTTTGTACTGAAAGGGTAACCTTTCAGTAGAAAATCTATGCTAGACATCGCGCACAAATTTGCTTTATGGTGAAAAGGTGAATGCATGGCATTAGGCAGCCTGTTTGAGCACCAGTACAGGGGATGACAGCAGAAGTGCAATTTCTTTGTTGAAATTGGCACTGTGCCGTGTTTCTTCCCTGCACACGGTAGCGCAGCAACGTTGCTCAACTTATTCATAGTTCAGTCTGCAGTAACTCACCAACAGCTTTCATGAAGTGGTGCTTAACTCTTGGGGGCACATTTATTAAAAAGTTGCTCAATGCTTTACAGCAAGCAAAGTTGCTATGCTGCGTTGCAGTCGGGGTAGAGAGCATCGCAGAGCCATATCTACTAAAATATATTGCTGCTGCTCTTTTTCCAATTGCTGGAGCACATACAGACTGCCTAGCACCATGGATACACCTTTGAGCCATAGCGCAATACTGGGTGTGTGCTGTCTAGCCTTCCAGGATAATCTCCCAGTACAAAATGCTATTCCTAGAGAAAGTTTAAAACTTTCTCACATAGATTGTGTGCTATACACTGCTATCCAGTGCACCACACATGCAATGTTTTTAAAGTTGGGAGAAATTAAAAGATTTCACCAACCTGAGCCTCAAGGTGTTATTGTTTTGCACAAAGCCCTGCCCGATTTGAGTAGATATGGCTTCATGGCAAAAACCATGAGTGGTAGCTTGGGATGCAACGTAGCACAAAACATCCCAAAGTGTTTCCCTACAGCTATTTTTAAGCGCAAAAAAAGTTTTGCTCTGTAAAGTAAATAGCATCTCAAAACCTTTTATTGTTTTGTGTCACTTTTTGTGATTTTGTTGTGGCACATACTGTTGTTAGACCTGGCATCTTTTGGTGTGATTCCCCTGTCTTTTTGTTTTCTGACCTCCTGGTTTTGATGACGTGCTGGACTTCATTTTTGCTGGTTTAGTGACTGTGCACTTCCTCATTGCTGTTCAGTGTTAAAGTGCATGTGCTCCTGCTGTAAATTGTGTTTATGAATTGGTGTTTCCATGATTGGGATATTTGATTTACTAGTACGTCCCTGGTACAGTGCACAGTGTGTGCACAGGGCCTGTAAATCAAATGCTACTAGTGGGCTTGCAGAACTGGTTGTGCCACCGAAACAAGTAGCCTTTCAAAGGTGTCTCAGACCTGCCACTGCAGTTTCTGTGTGCAGTTTTTACTGCCATGTCGACTTGGCAAATGCACCCACTGGCCAGGCCTAAACCTTTCCTTTTTTTTACATGTAAGGAACCCCTCAGTTAGGCCCAAGGTACCCCATGGGAATGGTGCAGAGTATGTGAAAGGTAGGACATGTACTCGTGTTATTACTAGCCCTAGCCCTGACAGTGAAATACTGGGCATTTTGTTTTTCACTATTGCAAGGCTATCGGTCCCACAGACTAACATGGGAGTTGCTTTGTAACATCTTACAAGCATAACTTTCCATTGGGACAAGATAGAGAAATGGAGTTTAGGCTTCCTGAACTCAGAATTTAAAAATACATCTTTTACTAAAGAGGTTTGCTATATGATGTGTTTTGAAAATGCCGGATCACTGACAGAATATCGATTACCAAAGTATCCCGATACACTAAATATCAATGTAAAAAATATCGACATCCTATCTTTATAATTGTAAGTATAAAAATATCGAAAAAATAATATCGATGTAAAAAACATTGATGTACAAAATATTGATTTTTTTATATATATAAAAAATAATGTTAAATAAATTAAATAACATTAACTTTAAAAGAATTGTAATGTACATTTTAACAAATATAATAAATAAATTTAATAAATAAAAACATTAAACATACATATATAAAATGTAATATGTATATTAACTTTAAAACTATTAAACTAATAATTTTAATTTATTTAAAAATGTTATAAATATATAAAAAATTACAAATATATATATATATATATATATATATATATATATATATATATAAATAAATGTACATACACCTATAACATACAATTTAATAAAAAAACATTATATTATAATTTAAAACATTAAAATATTTAATAATTTTTAAACTTACATTTTGCACTACATTGAGTACAACAGTAGGGAAAGTGTTGGATAGCGTAAGGGTAAAAATTACTATTCCCACTCCAGTAAGTGCAACAGTAGGGAAAGTGTTGGATAGCAGAGGGGAAAAAATTACTATTCCCACTCCAGTGAGTGCAACAGTAGGGAAAGTGTTGGATAGTGTAGGGGTAAAAATTACTGTTCCCACTCCAGTGAGTGCAACAGTAGGGAAAGTGTTGAATAGCGGAGGGTAAAAATTACTATTTTCTCTCCAGTGAGTGCAACAGTAGGGAAATTGTTGGATAGCGGAGGGGTAAACATTACTATTCCCACTCCAGTGAGTCCAACAGTAGGGAAAGTGTTGGATAGCAAAGGGGTAAAAATTACTATTCCCACTCCAATTACTGCAACAGTAGGGAAAGTGTTGGATAGTGGAGGGGTAAAAATTACTATTCCCACTCCAGTGAGTGCAACAGTAGGGAAAGTGTTGGATAGCGGAGAGGTAAAAATTACTATTCCCACTCCAGTGAGTGCAACAGTAGGGAAAGTGTTGGATAGCGTAGGGGTAAAAATTACTATTCCCACTCCAGTGAGTGCAACAATAGGGAAAGTGTTGGATAGCGGAGGGTAAACATTACTATTCCCACTCCAGTGAGTGCAACAGTAGGGAAAGTGTTGGATAGCGGAGGGGTAGAAATTACTGTTTCCACGCCAGTGAGTCCAACAGTAGGGAAAGTGTTGGATAGCGGAGGGGTAAAAATTACTATTCTCACTCCAATTACTGTAAAAATAGGGAAAGTGTTGGATAGCGGAAGGGTAAAAATTACTATGCCCACTCCAATGAGTGCAACAGTAGGGAAAGTGTTGGATAGCGAAGAGGTAAAAATTACTATTCCCACTCCAGTGAGTGCAACAGTAGGGAACGTGTTGGATAGCAGAGAGGTAAAAATTACTATTCCCACTCCAGTGAGTGCAACAGTAGGGAAAGTGTTGGATAGCGGATGGGAAAAAATTACTATTCCCACTCCAGTGAGTCCAACAGTAGGGAAAGTGTTGGATAGCGGAGGGGAAAAAATTACTATTCCAACTCCAGTGAGTGCAAAAGTAGGGAAATTGTTGAATAGCAGAAGGGTAAAAATTAATATTCCCACTGAAGTCAATTCAAAATTAAAAACAAACAAAATATCAACTACAATACAAAAGATGTTAAAAACAAAAAAAGAAAACAAATATAAAAATATAAAAAATTACAAAAGATAGAAACATATAATTTTTAAAAATCTAAAAATTACCTACAAAGATTTTTTTATAAAAATGTTAAAATAATTTACAAACAAAGCACTATATTTAATAGAAATTAATTATGATAAAAAACATTTATTGTTACATAAATTTAATATTTTTTATTTTCTACCCTATAACACCGCACAATTCACAACACACCTAATTTTTTTAAAAAGTGTACCTCCTTAATTAACATAATGAATTATCAAATAAACAAATATTATTAATTAAAAAACAAATTAAAACAGATACAAATTAATTTACTCACCAAACATTACCCCTATAAAACAAAAATCCACACACAAAATAAAACATAAACAATTACCATAAATATTTATCAATTAATAAATGAATATTAATAATCAACTAATTAGTAATTAATTAAACCTAAAATACTTTCCACCCTCTACCCTAATAAACACCACACCACACACCTAAAAATCATTACACAATTTCCATAATTAATTTTACATTATTAAATTACTATCAATTGACAACTTATTAATTAATTTAAAAGAATTTACTTCCCACCCTTTACCACTATAAACCCCACAACTCACATCTCAAATTAATTAATTAATTTATTATAATTAAATTACTTCCCACCCTATTCCCCTATAAACCCACAACCCGCTACAGAACTAAAAAAAATGCAAAATTTAATTAACATAAAATTAATAACTATTAAAAATTTCACACATATATTAAAAAACAAAAGAAAAACTTATACAAAAAAATAGATCACATACTTTTAAAATACATACTAAAATACATAACACTAATTTAAAATTCGATATTTTAAACAACTATATTTTCGCAAACAATATTATTAACTTTGATATTTTCAAAAATGATATTTCTTACCGTAAGTCGATATTCTTCACCACGATATTCTTGCTGTCGATATTTCTGTATCACGATATTTCCAACTCGATATTTATGTATGTCGACATTTAAAACTCGATATTCTGTCTGTGCACCGAAATGCCACTGTAACACTTTTAGAAAGTGGACATTTTCTTTTTTAACCACCCTGTAGACCCTGGTGCATTCCACCAAGTAGTTGCTGTGGACACCTCAGAATGTCAATGTAGGATGGCGCAGGTTCCCTTTGAGTCGGTGGGGGTCTCAGGTCCCTTGAGGGTGGTTATGAGCCCTACCATGCCTGTAGATTGTCTGCTAGGTAACGACCTGGTGCAGTCCTTGTGGAAGGATGTGGAGCTCAGGTCTCACTTGGAAATGCTTGTGTTGCCAGAGTGGGCATACATGACCACTCGTTCCATAGCAGCCAGCAAGGGTGATCAGAAGGACCTGGAGCCTGAAACAGTGGCCCAGGTGCCTGCCAAGAGAAGGGGCAAGGTGCGCGGGAAACCCACCTCTGCAGTTCCAACGGTTCAGGAGGAGGCTGACCTCAAGGGGGACGCCATGGAACCTACAGTGGAATAAGTGGCTGAACTGGGGGACTTATCTGATCTGACACATTGGCAGCAAGAAGAGGGTCCCACCAGGTAGGAGTTCTACAGGGAGCAGAAAGAATGCCGTTCTCTAGAGGGTTTGCGGCAGCAGGCTGCAAACCAGGCAGCTGGTGATTAGTCTGGATCACACTGGATCTACTGGGAGAATGGTCTCCTATACAGCAAGCCCAAGATCGCTGAGCCTGGGTCAGCCCATGTGCTGGTGGTACCCCAGTGCTTCGGGACCTTCCTACTGGGTCTGGCTCACGACGTGCCTTTGGCAGGACATTTGGGGCAGGCTAAAACCTTTGACAGGATTGTTAACCACTTCATTTGGCCCCAAATGGAAAGCCAGTCTGATGCTCATTGTAGGTCTTGGCAAGCTTGCCAGGCAAGTGGTAAGAGTTGGAGGAAGTGTAAGGCTCCTCTCCAACCTTTTGCGGTTGTAGGTAGCCCTTTTGAGAGGGTGGGGATGGACATTGTAGGGCATCTGGACCCCCAGACAGCCATAGGCAACAGGTTTATCCTGGTCTTGGTGGACTATGCCGCCCGGTACCTGGAGGATATCCCACTAAGGACAACAAAAGTGCCCTTGGTGTGCCGGGCATTAATGGGGATATTTTCCCATGTGGGGTTCCCCAGAGAGGTGGTATCTCACTGGGGTACCAATTTCATATCTAAGTATATGACATCCCTGTGGGAGGCATGTGGTGTACCCTACCAGGTTCACCACGCCTTACCACCCCAAAGGAAATGGTTTGGTCGAGAGATTCAACCAACCCTTGAAGGGCATGATCAAGGGTCTGACTGAACCCATGAAACATAAGTGGGCCGTCCTCTTACCATGCCTTCTCTTTGCTTACAGGTAGGTACCGCAGAAGTTCTTAGGGTTCAGTCCCTTTGAACTACTGTATGGCACCCTGCTAGAGGACCTCTCAGTTTGGTGAAAGAAGACTGGAAGACAGCTCCCAGGAAAACTCCCCAGGATGTATTTAGCTACATGCTGCCTTTAGAATCCAAACTGCGCGCTTCAGGAGACTCGCTCAGGCGAACCTAGAAGCCATCCAGGAAGAGATGAAACTCTGGTACGACCAGAAAGCCACTCTGGAGGAGTTTCAGCCTGGCCAGAAAGTGTGGGTTATGGCCCCAGTAAAGCCTTGTGCTCTGCAGGACAAGTGGACTGGGCCTTTTCAGGTAGTGGAGCGCAAGAGTAATGTCACCTACCTGGTGAACTTGCAGACTCCTAGGAAACCTATGAGTGTACCACATGTGAACCACATCAAACCTCACTTTGAGAGGTCTGAAGTAAGCATGCTCTTGGCGACAGATGATGGGGTGGAAGAGGAGAGTGAACCTCTCCCCAACCTCCTGTCTACCAAGGAGCACAATTGGTCAGTGGAAGGTGGAAACCTCTCCCCTACACTGACCCCAGAGCAGCAGAATAACTGTTGCCAGCTGTTGGGGCAGTTTGCCATGCTGTTCTCCCAGACCCAGGGTGTCACCCACTGGTGTACCCATGGTGTGGACACTGGGGACAGTCCTCCTGTGAAGCACAAAATTTACAGGCTGACTGACAGGGTCAGAGCCATCATCAAAGAAGAGGTTTCTAAGATGCTGGTGTTAAAGGTGATAGAGCCTTCCAACAGTCCTTGGGCCAGCCTAGTGGTCTTGGTCCCAAAGGCTGCTGCACCCGTTGCCACTCCTGAACTTTGGTTCTGTGTGGACTACCGTGGGCTCAACGCCGTCACCAGGACTGATGCGCACCCTATCCCCAGAGCTGAAGCGCTCATAGATCGGTTGGGAGCTGCCAAGTTCCTCAGTGCGTTTGATTTAGCGTTTGGGTACTGGCAGATTGCCTTGCCTGATGGGGCTAAGGAGAGGTCTGCATTCTGAACACCAGAGGGGCACTACGAGTTCTGGGAGATGCCCTTTGGGTTGAAGAATGCCCCTGCTACCTTTCAGAGGTTGGCCGTCCAGGTGTTGGCTGGGCTGGAGTATTTAAGTGTTGCCTTCCTGGATGACATTGCAGTGTTCAGTTCCAGCTGGGAAGATCACTTGCACCACCTCAGGGAAGTGTTAAAGGCCCTGCAGAAGGCAGCCCTCATGATCAAGGCCAGTAAGTGCCAGATCGGGCAGGGGTCAGTGGTGTACTTAGGTAGGAAGTGGCCAGGTGGTGCCCCTACAACCTAAGATCAGCACCTTTCTGGCTTGGGAGCTCCCCAAGCCCCAGACAGAGGTGAGAGCCTTTTTAGGTCTCACCGGTTACTATAGGAGATTTGTCAAGGGCTACCGCACCATTGGTGCTTCCTTGACTGAGCTGACTTTCAGGAAGCAGCCCAGGAAAGTGAACTGGACTGATGCCTGACAGACCGCTTTTGATGCCCTGACGGCAACCATGAGCATGGCGCCCGTGCTCAAGGCACCCAATTTCTCCAAGGATTTCGTAGTGCAGACGGATGCTTCAGAGCATGGTATGTGAGCGTTACTCTCACAACTGAACGAAGAGGGCCTGGATCAGCCTGTAGTCTTCCTTAGCAGGAGACTACTCCCCAGGGAACAGAGGTGGAGTGCCATAGAAAGGGAAGCTTTTGCTGTGGTCTGGGCGCTGAAGAAGCTAAGACCCTACCTGTTTGGGACTCTCTTTCAAGTTCAAACAGGCCACAGGCCCCTCAGATGGTTAATGTAAATGAGGGGTGAGAACCCAAAACCGTTGAAGTGGTCCATCTCCCTATAGGGAATGGACTTTATGGTGGAACACACAACTGGCACAGAACACGCCAACGCTGATGGTCTGTCCAGGTTCTTCCGCCTTAGTGAAGAGAACAACCAGGTGTTTGGGTTGTTCTCCCTACTTTCAGCTGGATGGGACATATGTTAGACCCTGTCTTTTTGCTTTCTGACCTCCTGGTTTTGATGGTGCGCTGGACGTCGTTTTTGCTGGTTTAGTGTCTCTGCGCACTTTCTCACTGCTGTTCAGTGTTAAAGTGCAAGTGTTCCTGCTGTAAATTGTGTTTATGAATGGGTGTTTCCATGACTGGTATATTTGTCTTACTAGTACGTCTCTGGTATAGTGCACAGTGTGTGCCCAGGGCCTGTAAATCAAATGCTATTAGTGGGCTTGCAGCACTGGTTGTGCCGCCCACACAAGTAGCCTTTCAAAGGTGTCTCAGTCCTGCCTCTGTAGTGTCTGTGAGCAGCTTTTACTGCCATGCCGACCTGGCAAGTGCACCCTCATGCCGGGCCTAAATCTTCCCTTTTCTTACATGTAAGGCACTCCTCAGGTAGGCCCAAGGTAACCCCATGGGCAGGGTACAGTGAATGTGAAAGGTAGGACATTTACTGGTGTTTATTAAATGTCCTGATAGTGAAATACTGGGCATTTCGGTTTTCACTATTGTGAGGCTATCTGTCCCGTAGGCTAACATGAGAGTTACTTTGTAACAACTTACAAGCATACCTTTCCATTGGGACAGGATATAGAAATGGAGTGTAGGCTTCCTGAACTCAGAATTTAAAAATACATATTTTAGTAAAGAGGATTTTTATATTATGTGTTTTGAAAATGCTACTTTTAGAAAGTGGGCATTTTCTTTCATAACCATCCTGTGCGCCTTTCGCTTTTCTGTATTCCCTGTCTGGGTTTAGACTAGAGTGACAAGAGCAGGGGATGTGCATTCACACTAGACAGACAAATGGGGGAGGGAGTTGAGGTGTGTCCTGCCTTTCCTGGGTGACTCATAGCCAGGCTGAATAGACCTAGTTGCCTTTAGAGTAGTGGGAGCAGTTGTCACTTGCACCTGAATGGACTGTGACTTCCTTCCACAAAGCTGTCTCCCCCTCCTGGAGTGACCCTGGCCTGAGCCAGGCAAAACTGGTTTATGTATACCAGTGGAACTTTGTACCTACTTCAAAGGGAAATGTGGTACAAATATTGGGTCCCTGACCCCCAGGCTTTTAGAACTCTTTTGGATCAAGGAACCTGCCAAGAAGAAGAGCTGGAGAAGCGGTGAGGAGAGATTACCACTTTGCTGTGTGCTTTGCTGTGTTGGCCTGCAGTGGCTACTTTCTGCATCTCATTTTCCTGAGTTTCTTCAAGGGCTTGAGGTAGAGCTTACCCCCTGTTCAAGAAGTCTCAGGAATAGCAGAGACTTCAAGTTCATCTGCTTCCAGGACCTGGAAATGTGTGTTTAGTGCTGCAACAGAAAAAAGAAACCCAAAGCTGTCAACAACGCTGGCTCCTTGATCTGAAGGCACTGCAGAGGGCACTGCTGCATCTCGAACTGCAACCCTGGTCTCACCGACGACCGAAGACGCCAACAAGCCGCTGCTTGCACCGTGACTTGTGGGCACAGCACTTTGCACTGCCTCGCTCACACAGCTGTCCTTGTATCCCCAATGCCACTGTTCCACACCGACATCAATGCCACTGCCTGCACCGTGGTTTGGGGGCACTGCTCGTAAGTTACACAATGCACCACCCCATCCCACACCACAGCTTTGGCCCACTAGAGCCATCAACTCCAGTTTGTCAGCTGATGACAGCACTTCAATGGCGACCCTGCCTGCACCCTGACCTGCAAGCACCCCAACGAGCACTGCCCCACTTCGCACTGCAGCCCTGGTCTCAATGACGCTGCTGGATGCCCTCACTGAGCCGCTGCCTGCACTGCGACCTGAGGGCACTGCACGCCACACTGCTGTACATCGCACTGCAGCCCCAATGCCCGTCGACACAGGCGCTCCTGCCTTCAACAGAACAGAGTTCGACCTGCAACGTCTGTGACTTCAAGGGCACGACGACCTCTGGAATAAACGCCTGCCAACGCCGGCTCTTAGGAGCTCATCACAAGGTCTCCTACACCCTGCATTTCTAAAGGTACTCTTTTGCGGGTCTTCCCGACACTGCTGCCCGCGATGCCGCAGCCGGCCAGAACTGTTGGATTTGTTTGTTCATGATGCTGTGATAGCCCCGGACAGAGCTATCGACTTCAAGGAACTGTTATTGAAGTGTATTTTTGCTTCTTCATATTTTTGAATAACTGTATGTTGGATACTTATTGTTTTGGTCTTGTTTTACACAGATAAATATTGGCTATTTTACTAAAACGGGTGTGGTGTCCTTTTGTAGTGTTTTCACTGTATTCCTGTGTGTTATGTGCAAATGCTTTACACATTGCCTCTGATATAAGCCTGACAGCTCGTGCCAAGCTACCAAGGGGGTGAACAGGGGTTATTTTAGAAGTTTAACTCCCTTATCCTGACTAGGAGGAAGGGTCCCTACTTGAACAGGGTAACAACCTGCCAACTAAAGACCCCGACTTCTAAATATGGCCTTGGCAATCTGTTTCTGTATTACCTGCTTTTGTGGAAGTGCCCATGAAGACATTTTCTGAGTTTGGTAAACATATTCCCTGTTTTCTCAGACAACAAAAGGTGATCATATGGATCACAGGATCCCCAAGATATATGCAGGGTTGTATATTAGGCACTTAGATTTGGAGCACGTGAAACAAAGATTTCCCAACCACCTCTGCCATTTCATGGAGGTGTGATCAATTCGGGTGTTTGTGACAGATTTGAGTCTATATAAAAATTTAAAAAAATCCTTGCATCTTCAAAATAATCATGAACACTTCAGAATTTAGCTCAGTTAGCCGGGCAGTGTCAATTTGTTAGGGTAAGTGTCTGCTGAGAAGCATACATTTTGTCAGCTCTAGGTCAACTATCAGGTGGTTTGCTTAGATTAATTTTTCACTGTTACTAAAAAGTTTTTGTTGGAGTTGACATCCTTGAATTTCTTCATGTACACCGTGTATCATCGACATATTGGCAGATGAACACTTCTGAGTCCTTTAGCAATGCAGGGCATCGGAGAACCATTGATCACAGCCGTTTCAGTGATTTCTTCTCTTTTCGAACAATGCTAGATTATCGGCAATCACTTTCATCTTTTCATTGAAAAGATGTACCATATTATTTACATAATGAAATTAAGAATTGGTAAGCAAGAACATCTTACAGCTGTATCAATTGTCTCCTGGGATAAACCTCTAAACAAGCTCTTCAATTCAATAGTCCTCTGAATGTGGCAGCCATCTTGAATTGAACTCCATTACATTACACTAAATAGGATTTACATTGCAATTTTATTCTTTAGCACTGAGTAAAAAAATATTGTTCTGTGTGGGGGAGATGGGAAAATGGTGATATCCTCTCACTGCCTGCTTCACAGTTCCCTAGAAGTGTGCCGAGCTTTCGCAACTGCTGTAGATGGACTGATTTGCCTGTGGATATTCACCCCTTACGTAATGCACAGTCACAGGTGAACATGCAAATGCCATCTCTCACCAAACTTAGACTGACCCAAATGTATTTGATACTGGCCAGAAAGCTAATGTTTGTTCCAGGAAACGAATGATTTTCCAACTAAGCAATGTCTGAAAGGTGTTGACCTAAATCCCCTCCATGTGTACCTATTATTATTATTGCTGTTGTTGATAATATTAATATTCTTTATTTATGTTTTTAGCTATCACAAGAGGCAGCCCTTTTCTACACTGCTGCAGTGGAGTAGCCGGTGTGACATAGGCCATAGTGCAGGGAAGGAAATGGGCCTCCGGACTATTATTTGAACTGTGAAATACAGCAATAATCAGGGTTCAGTGGGCCCCTCGGGCATCTGGGACCCGGTGGCACTGCACCTGCTGCACCAATGAAAGCTATGCCCCTGCAAAGTTGTTTCTCCACCAGACCTAAACAAGTCTGCTCGAAAGTTTCGTACGTGAGGTGGGTTAGCAGAGGCTTTCTTGTTTTTAACTGGGTTGAAATGCAAAATTTTCTGTTGAAGCCAAAGAAATATATATAGAAATGCATGCAAACGCTAAACAATACACCATGAGCCACAGAAAAAGGGATGAATATTGCAAACCAGCACTTAGTGGAGCTGACATCGTTTCCTGATAAGCAGGCATCACATTTTCGCATTCAAAAACCACAAAGCGGAAATAATGCAGCTTAATTGTAAAAAGCACCTCAGACAAAAGGCTCTTGGTAATATTGGCTTGTGGGGATGAGCACTGTTTGAAAGCCATCAGCGTGGGAAGCTGTGACCAGCACAAACGTTAAGATGCATTTCCCTTATTTGTTCGACTGATTGTTCTTGTTACACAAACATATGAAAATACTGCCTCAGCGCTATTTAAATTGGTTTCTGTGTGTTTGTTTGTGTCGTGCTCTGTATGCTTAGCCTAGAAAAGCTGAAGGTAATTAATGCAAGAGAATGTTACTGAAAACAATTGAGTTCGTTCATCTTGATTTTATCTGAGTTTGCAAAGAAGGGAAAATGTGAGAGTGCAGAATAAGATCTCTTTAACTGGCATCGTGAAACTTTAACAGGAACATAAGCCGCTCTTTCAAATGCACATTAAATTGGCCAGAGCATGTAAATAAGTATGGGACAATTGTGTGCTGGCACCTGATAATGTTTGTACTGGTGCAGGGCAGTTTTGCACCAGGGCATGAAAAAACACATTTCCATCTATCCGCTGGTACAATATACTGTGTTTGAACTGGCCAGTGGGAACATAGGTAAGGTAACTTCAAAATCACAAACCTGCATGATGCTGAAGAAGTTTGCATGATCTGCCTTTTGTTTTGCAATCTGGATAAAGAAAAACAAAATCCTCAAACTTTAGAATGATGTACTTATCATGCATATATCTGTTGTTATATATTATATAATAAACCTATCCGAAGAGCTGTACCATACACCGAACTGGGAGGCGAGGCAGGTCTGTGTACATCAAGAGGGGTTTTGCACATTTTGAATCAGACATTTGCATTATATATTTAAAAGTGCATTACATGTCACATATTTACAATTTTCAGAGACTGTGACATTACCCCGAGGTCCCTCCTGTCCTCGTCCCATTCATTACAAAGTGGAGATAATCATCTCCCGACAGAAAAAAAGAACAGAGGAATGCTGGGACCCTAACCCCAGTCCCTCCCACTGGGAGTACATAAGAAGTACTCACCCAGCATTCCGCCTGTTCTTTTTTACTGTCTGTCGTCAGAATTGGGATGAGGTGCTGCTGCTGCTCCTGCTGGGCTGGAGAGTCATTTCTTCTTCGACTCCCCGTACGGCTGCCTGGCTGTGTGGGCAGGGTGTCTGCTGGTCTGCCTCCCGGCCTGCTGGGCTTACTGGGAGGCTTGGATGTTCTTTGCCCTTTGCAGCTGGTGTGCCGGCCTACCGGTTGCTTCCGGGTTGCTACGCGCATCTTCCTGTGGCCTGGCCAGGTGGAAGACGCGCTGAGTTTTCTGGTTTCCCTGCCTTGCTGCTGTTTTCTTGCCCTGGCGTGACATTTAGGTGAGCGCCTTGGGTTCGCTGGCGGGGGATGGGGGGCCATGTTTCCTATATTCCGGCCCCCTGGGTGAGTCCTGCATAGCAGTGTTTTTTCCTTACTTTTCTTCAATGGGATTGTGTGCACCGCTTCGCCCTGCGATCCTTCAGCCTGTCGGGTCGCAGCAACGTGGCTTTCCTGGTCTGCCAGTGTGTTGAGCAATGCTGGGCACTAGCAGGTTCACCCAGGTGTCTTTGCTAGGGGATGTCCTTTCAGAGTGGCCTGGGGACATTGCGGCTCTGTGTTGACTTGGTGCACGCCTGTGGAGCTGCTTCCTCCTGCCCTGACGTGGATCCTGGTAGTAAGCCTTGGGCTGGCTGAGGGGGGCCTGGTTCTGGTCTCCCGCCCCCCCCAGTGAGTACCAGGCTGTGGCTCCTTTCCAGTGATCAGGTCACTGGGGTGGGCTGTGGTGCATTATGGGGCCCCTTTTCGCTCTGTTTTCTCCTTGGGCTTTTTGCTTGTTTGCCCTCTTTCTTTGGATGTCTCTTCATGGGTGTATGGGTGCATCAGCCTTTGTCCATACCACCCTATAAGCTCCTGCTCTCGTCTGATCTCAGTAGTGATGCAGGGTCAGTACTGGTTAGTAGGTGGATGGGAGGCCGCCTGGGAATACCAGTTGCTGTAGCCTCTTGTGCTCCCTTGCCTTCCCAGCCCTGGCGTGGATCCTGGTGGTGCGCTTTGGGCTGTCTGGGGGGGCCTTGTTCTTGTGTCCCGGCACCCCACCGGGTGTGTCTCACGTGGCTGGATTGCTCATTGTGCTGTTTGCTGGCTGCTTCGCTGGCCTGTTGCCTCTCATGTTGTGGTGTGAGGCTCTTTCTGCTGATGCTCTGTTTTCTGTTTCCTCGTTACCCTCTTACGGTGTTTGTCTTTTTGGGGGTTGGGGGGGAGCCTTGTTAGGAGTCTGAGGGCCTGCCCCTCTCCGGGTGCATGCCGCTTTGTGGTTTTGGCCTTTTTTTCTCCGGTGCTGGGTGGGGTTGGCCTCCTGTGCTTCCTGGAGTTCCTTTTCCTGGCTCTGTCTGTCCTGGCTGGGATGCCGCCTGTGTGTGCCAAGGGGTGTGCGGTTTGCATCTTCTATCTTGCCTTTGGGGCTAGTGGCTCGATTTCCTGGCTGGTCCTCCTGTGTGTCAGGGCTCCTTGCCTGTTTTGCCGCTCCTGTGCCACGTTTCCTCTGGTGTTTGGTCATTTGGTCCTCGCTGCCTGTTTGCTCTTGTGGTTTTGTTGTGAGCTTTTTTATGGCTTCAGTCCTTCCTCCTTGGGTGCGTCTGCCCTCTGCTTGTTCTGGCCCGGTTGGTCCCTGGTTGTGTGCCTGCCTGTGTTTGCGGGCGCTGTGGGGTTGTGTCCCTGCACCCTGTTGGGCCCTGCTCTTGCCTGTTGCTTTTGTTGTTCACGTTGGCTGCCTGGGCTGTTTCTCTCTGGCGGGTCCTGCGCGGGTGGCAGGTGGTGTGGTCCTGGGGCTGCGCTCCGGTCCGCCGGGCTGTTGGTGTCTTGTTTGCCCCGGTTTTTGTGGGTTTCTAGGTGGTGTGCTGGGTTGGACATGGTCCTTCCCTGCTTCCGTGCCCGCCTGGGATTGCCAAGGGCTGTGGTGTTATTCCTCCTGCGGTGGCACCTTTGGGTGTGTTTTTCTTCATGGGGCCCTCCCTGCCTCCAGCTGGGTCACCATGCTCAGCCCTCTTTGGTGGGTCTGATCTGGTTGGTGGCCTGCTTTGTGCTGGCTGGGGTGGTTCAGGGGCTCTGGGCTTTTGCTGCCAGCTGTTCTCCTCTGTCCTCTGGCATTTGGTGGGGTCGGGCCTGGTTGTGGTTCTGGCCCAGTCCTGTGGTCTCTGGATTGTGGGCTCTCTGCCTGGGGGGTGGCTGTTCCCTCGGCGGTCGGGTCCCGTTCTTTGCAGGGGTGGGGTAGTCCTGCCCATTGTGGCCTGGTCCCCTTTCCGGTTGCGCCGATCTTTGGCCTGGGCGGCTGTTCCTGTCTTCCCTGCATGCTCCCCCTTTGGGCCCGCTCTCGTTGGCAGTGTCTAATGTTTTCTGTCTCCCCCCTCCCTCTGTCAGGGAGGCGGTCGCGGGGTGTTTGCCTTGCCTCTTTGGGGGCCTGCTTGGCTGGCTGCTGCTTTCCTGGGGCTTGCTGCTGTGGTGTCTTGTGCCTCTTCTCTGCTCTATCCCTCCCTGGACTTTGCTTTTGCTTGGGCCCTGCTGGGGCCTGCCCCGTTTTGGGCCTTCCCCGGGTGTGGGTTGGGCCTCTGGGTCCTTCCGTTCCAGCGTGTTGCTTGGCTTTGGCCCTGGCTTCCAGTCTGCTTGGCGCCCTGTTGCCTTGGTTCTGCCCTGGGGGTTTTCTCCCCTGCTCCGGCCCACCCTTGGTGCGTGCTGGGCTGTGGAGTTTGGGTGCCAGGGCACTCTGCTTGGCTTCCGCCCTGGCTTCTGTTGCCTCTCTGGCTTGGCTGTTTTTGGGGGTTCTTTTTCCCTCCCCTCGGGGGTTGGGGTTTCTGGGTTGTGGCAGTTGGCCCTATCCCGCTCCTTCCGGGCCTCTGTGGGTTCCGTGTTGTTGGCCCCCGGTTTTGGCTGCATGCGCTGTTGTTTGGTCGGCTGTCTGCCTGGTCTCTTTGGGGAGTCTCTGGCTGGCTTGTTCTTGCGACCGTTTATGGTCTTGGCTCGTCTGCTGCGGGTTTTGGGGCTCGCTTGGAGCTCCCTTGCAGTGGTCCTGGGTTCTGTGGGCCGCTTGGACGGCTGGCTGTTCTGTTTGGGGCTCGTTGCTCCTCTTCTCCGGTGGTCAGTGTGTGCCTTCTCTGGAGTTGTGGTTTCCTCCTCCGGTCACCCCAGATTTTGCGGTTGGGGTGTTCTGATGGGGCTGCGTTGTTTGGGGCAGGGTCTCCCTCTTGTTCCCCTTTGTTCATTGGTTCCCCTGGTCTCGTTGTCCTTGGGGTTGGCCTCGTCGGCTCGTGCTACTCTGCCCTTTCTTGTCGTGCCCTGGTTCTGTTTGAGGCCTTGCTCCGTGGTCGGTGTTTCGCCTCCTGGGGTTCTGGTCTCTGTCGGGCCTGCTCCCTTCTGGCTCTCAGGGGCGACATTCCGGGGGTTGTGTTCTGGTTTCTCAGGTTTTGTTTGTGGGTGCCTTGGCCTTTGCCTCTTGGCCTGTTCCTGGGCTCTGGCTTTGCCTCCCGAGCTGGGTGCTCAGTGGTTGTTGTCTGTCGGCTCTGGTCCTTTGTGCTCGTCCTTTTTTCCTGGGGCCTGGTGCTCTTCTGTGGGGTTTCAGGAGCTTTGTCCTCTGGGGTCTCTGGGGCCGGGTCGCTCTTGTTGGGGGGGCTTGTGCCTGTCCAGTGCTACCCCCCTTCCTGGTTTGGTCTAGGTGGGCCTGCCCTTGGTTGGTTCTTTGGTTTTGTGCCTTTTGCCCTGTTGGCTGGTCCTGTCCTCTTTCCTTTGGTTTGGGTAGGTGCTGCTGCAAGGTCCTGTGTGGCTGCCTGGTGGTGCTGGGCTTGTCGCTTTTGTGTCCGGTGGGCACCCTTGGGTGTGTCCTGTTGGGGCTTCCTCTGTTCTGGTCCACTGCTTTCCGGGGTGTTGGTTGCTTGACGCCTGTTTCCCTTCTGGGGCTTTGACTTTGGGGTCTCTTTGGGGTGCCTCCTACTCGCCTTTGGCTTGGTCCTCTCCGCTTGGTGGTTTGGGGTTTTTCTTTTTGTTGGGGCCTGGGTGCTTTGTCCTCCTTTCTCTGGTTGGCTGCCTACTTGCTCTCGCCTTCTGTTTTCCTTGGTCCCGGTTCCGGTTCTTGGTTGTATCCCTGCTGGCCTGTGCTGGCTTGCTGGACGGTGGGGCCGCTGGGAAGTTGTCTTCTTTGGATGGCCTCCTCACTGTCCTTTGTGTTGGCGGCCTCTGTTGGCTTTTTTGTTTGGCGTGTTCTCCCCCTTCCTTGTTCGCTCGGGGGGGCCCCTGGTGTGTCCTGGATGCCCTCTGTGGGTTGTCCTCTTCTTCATCTTGGTCGTCTCCCGGTGGTTTTGGTGGGTGCGCCCCTGCTTTGGTGGGGTGCTTTCCTATCTGGATGCTCTGCCTGTTGTTTCCTGTGGTTGTCCCTTTTGCTTCCCTTGGGTGCTACCTTGGTGTGGTTTCCTGGGTGTGCCCGGGGGTTTTGGAAGGCCGGGTCTCTGCTTTGGTATTCTCCACTTTGTAATGAATGGGACGAGGACACAAGAGACCTGGGGGTAATGCTCTATTACTTACCATTAATCTTCATTACTCCGGGTCCCGGTGTCCTCGTCCCATTCATACACCCGCCCTCTCTCCCAAGCAGCCAGCCTTCCTGTTGGGGGCTTGGTAGTTCAGGTGGAATGCTGGGTGAGTACTGCATATGTACTCCCAGTGGGAGGGACTGGGGTTAGGGTCCCAGCATTCCTCTGTTCTTTTTTTCTGTCGGGAGATGATTATCTCCACTTTGTAATGAATGGAACGAGGACAAAGGGACCCGGAGTAATGAAGATTACCGGTAAGTAATAGAGCATTATTAGATTTTCCCAGATGCGTATGCTTTTCAGTCAAATGTCGCATCTGAGATTAAAATCCAGACTTCTTCGTTCCAATGTCATCAAAGCAGCCTCAAAAACACATTTACTTTAAAACTATACTAATTTAAATAAATAAAATGTTCTCCTCATTTTATTTACCTTCAAAAAGTTGATGTAAGATATAAATGCTAATAAAGAAGTGCCTAAAACCAGATGTGCCAAAACATGATTAGTATGACTGGATTCCATGCCACCACCACCAACTATCTTAAAATAGTAATTCATTTAAAATACCACCTTAATTTAAAAATCCCTCCTGTTGCAGTGTGTAGGCAGCATCAAGGAATTTCACTTTGATAAATGAAAGCACATTAAAGATAGCCCTTTTCAAATTTGGCAAATTTGTCATGTTCATGAAGTTTATGTTATAACTTCACCATTTTCATCAGTTTGAGTCCCGAGCACACACATAAGTTCAATTATATACACAATTACATACAACGTATGTGGAATACTTTGTCTTTTGTTCTTTATTTTCTTTCTTTAATGACCAGCCAACACGTGTTTCGTCATACAGGGTGTTCCCCATGACTTCCTCAGGGCTAGAATATAATAAAATGTATTTTGGGTTGTAGTGTGTAACATACCCACCACATACCAATATTCGTTAACAATAGTGGAAACCAGAATAGATTATTCCAAGTATAGGAGTGTATTACCAAATTGGAATATCATTGTTTGTTCTTTAACACCCCACCAATTTTATTTGGGTGCTAGACATTACACTTGCAATTTACTTTCAGTGTAGAGAAAGCATACACATAGTTAAGTTAAATATCACTTCCTGTAGTACCGCGCAAGTGCAGCAGGAGATACAGCGCTGGGAGGACACGGACTGGAGTCCGATCGGCAGGTACGATTAATGTGGACATTTAAGGATAGATAGTTTATATATGGGTAGTAGTTTAGAATACAAAACGGAATACAAGTTCTGATATTTAAGCATATCTGATTTTAGATCATGGAAACATACCTTACGGCCGAATCAAGAAAGTAATGACTTGGGAAATATCGATGGTGAACATTAACTGAGGAAGGATATTGGGAGTCACAAAGTTGGAATATAAAAAAAAATATGTGTGAATGAGATATATACTCAGCATTGCCGGGACAGAAGTATAACCGGCGTTAAGGTAGGACTTCTAAATGGATATATTAATATATAGATTGGATTTTATAGGTGACGAGATACTGATTTTTTGAATCATTGATTACCATACAGATGTATGACGTGAAAATTAAGAGGAAGACAGGTATGCGCCATGCCACATATTGGGTATTAATTGGGAAACAATCCTATTGACCACAGACCAATTTTGGGAGCATGGATTTTGTGCCCACAAGTAGGTGTGTTTATCTCACAACTGATATAATTAATATAGACAGTGAATTGCACCACGTCCCGCTTAACTATGTGCATGCATTCTCAACACTGAAAGTCAATTGCAAGGGTGATGTCTAGCACCACAATAGAATTGGTGGGGTGTTGAAGAACAAACAATGACATTCTAATTTTGTAATACACTCCTGTACTTGAGATAATCTATTCCGGTTTCCACTATTGTTGCGAATATTGATATGTGGTGTGTATGTTACACACTACAACCCAAAATATATTTTATTATATTCTAGCCCTGAGGAAGTTGTGGAGAACACCCTGTACAATGAAACACGTGTTGGCTGGGCATTAAAAAAGAAAATAAAAAACAAAAGACAAAGAATTCCACATACGTTGTTTGTAATTGTGTATATAATTGAACCCAATTGTGTGCTTGGGACTCGAACTGTACTATTATAAAAAGATAAAATTAGTCTCAACTAAGGAGGTTGGGTGATTCCTCCGTCCTTTGGAGCACTACTGATATAGATAGTAGAGAATACAAATACACTCGTGAATAGAGAGCGTCAAGTAAGGAACTCTGGAAATCATCACCTGATTGTGCGTACATACTTCACCATTTTCATGACGTTGCAGAATTCTAACAAAAGCAGCAAGTGAAAAATCCTGAAAAGGGTAGATTTCGTGGGAGGTAAAGCTGCAAAGCCTACTTTATGATGGAAAGTTTGTCAAATTTGCAAAACGTTGAAAGGGGAATGTTATTTTCACAAGTCCCCTAACGAAAAATATTACTGCATTACCTGTTTATTCCCATCTCCTCCTAGCACATAAAAATAAGAAACCAAGAATATATGACGCACATGTATTGGCAGTGTGTCCACAAAGGCAGTCATTTTAATTCTGCTGATAGTGCCTGGCATGAGGGATGATACTCCTAGCTGTACCACTAACACCAAGGCTCTCTTTTCGTGTGTCCTATTCGAATCCCCATTATATTGCGAACAGACAGTTGCAACTAAATGAGGGTCTGGTAATCCTAGAGGTGTGGAAATAAGAGACGGTACACCTATTTGAGGAATAATCTACTAGAATTTGCATTTGTGCATTGATTGTTGCATGTTTTCCCCTGGAATGGATTACGTATTATGAGGCCCTTGGTGGCTTATAGTAATGATCCCAGATATATCAGCCCATGAGCAATATCCGAACAAACCTAAGAATTTGAACAACTATCTTGTTTATTAGTTAAATCAGCTTACGTGCCAGCTGTGGATTATATATCATGTTCTGATAATCATATGGACCAACGTTTACAACTTTGAAACTGTTAGTAACAGATATTACACTCAAATAAACCATTAGAAATCAAACTCTCTGCAGTTGATGGAACTATTATTTTAAAAATGTATTTCTTTTTCAAAATATTTTTGTTACAACTAAGGGGTACGGTACTGGGGTCATATGTTGCCCCAAGCTGTGTGGATATATGTGTTTGGGATTTGAAAGGAAGACCTATAATACTGCTTATGCCAAGGCAAAACTTGGTGCTGAAAGGTTATTGATGCGTTCACAATAGATTCTTTAACTCGACATGTAGAGATCACCAAGCAAAAGCCATCTTAGGTCCGTAGCCTTGTTGTGAAGAATGAGGGTTAGCTGTATAATGCTCCCTGCTGTCTACTAAGATATCTGTATGGCCTTTGATATGGAAACATGCTGTTTGTGATTGCTAATTGTCCTCTCAATGTTTGTGTCATATCGTTATCTTTTATATTCTGTTTGCTTTCTTTGTTTTTTCTAAAAATGTCAGGTTATCCAGACTTGATACTTATATCATTAATGGATATTACCCACCCTAACTTTTCCAGTTCAATTCTGTACTTCATTGAGTGATAGTCTCCATCCTTAGACAGGCAACCAAATGTGGCCACTAAAAACATTCTAAAGTCCCTATCCTGCTCCTTACGCTTTTGAGAAAAAAAATAATCACAGCACCCAATACTTCATTTGTTTGTCTGCCTCATGTTCAAAGCAAAAGCAGATTTACTAAGAGTAGATTCATAACTCTATTTCCAACATAGATGTTAGTAGTGGGATTTCTTTGCTTTGCTATTGCAGGCCACCAAGAAAAAATCTCACAGATGCTTTGCAGTTACAGGCCATATCAGTGTCACTGGCATAAAGCACATTATCTGTATTAGACAGATATCTATTGGGATAGTAATGGCAACTACTGTCACATTAGATGTAGGACATAACCCAGTGCAAGGCACAGAGGAGAGCAGCTTTTCACAAAAGACACGTTCATTCAGTAAACAGGTCTGACAGAACTAACTGCACCTCACAGTGGTCTACACGTCTTGGGACAAGGGTAGCATTTTTCACCAATGCAAGCATCTCCCATGGTCTCCCCACTGCTGTTTCCAGATATAAAGGACGTAATGATTATAGCGTGGAAATAGTGGATGCAGCACAAGTGAGTTTATTTAATAGATTATGCCTGCTGGATGTATTTGAGGAGATGCTTCCAGGAAATATCAAAGTGGATTGGGTGTTGACAATCCATTCAGGCTGCTAATCAGTGGCATTCAAAACATTTGTTCGCTGCTATCCCGATTGACATGAATGTTTATGTGAAACTATGTAGCTAAAAGGTTTGCACTGAGATTTAGAAACTGTGCTGTGAAAGACTGACATACAATATTAAGAAGCGTTCAAGTAAAATATGCAATAATCTAGCAATGAAGACTGATGTGCAGGGCTAAGAGATCATCGAGAAATGATTTCAGTTCCTTTTGCAGATGCGTCTTTTTATATGATGAGAGTGGTGATATGACTGTGGCTCCTCAGTGTCAGTAAGAATCCATGTGGGATTGTGTACCTGGTAATCTGACCTGAGCGGAAGGCTCATATGCTCTATTGGTCATTTTTCAGACAGAAATTGTTTAGCCTTTAGCTTGAGTAGCTAGACAAGAAAACATCAGCAGGCAGGGCAAATCAAATCCTTGAGAGACAAATTAAATCATTCTTCTAATGCTATTCCAATCCCCTTCCTCTCGCCTTCCAATAGGTGATTTTGGTTCACATGCATGTTGGCAAAGAGTCATGCGGGACCTCTGGTTATCCATGCTCTTTCTTCTGCTACCCCCCCACCCAATTTTTAAGGTATGATGTGTTGAGACTATCATTCAGAAGAGCCAGCACCAGATAGTAGGACAAATTGTGCACTCTCTGTTCACTGGTAAAGATTGATAATATAAAGGTGGCTGAGATAGGAATGATTGGGGCATCTCAGAGGATTCTCCTCTAACCTCCAAGCTAAAGGGTGGTCTCACCTCTTCTACCATTGAAGTCCTACAGATTCCAGCTATGCAGCAGGACTTGTTGGCAGGATAAATGGTCTATCATACCAACAGTCAATACATTTTACTCCATTTATGTTATTTCAGAGTAAAGGAGAAATAAGCACTCACCTTCAGGATCAGATCCAAAAGGACTGATGAATTGCTATGCACTTCTCCATATCTACAGCCAAACCTACACAATAGCAATATGTTAAATAGCAATAGACATTTGGAAAGGAGTATTGGATAAGAAGGAAAACAGAGACAATAGATTTGCCAATCTAATTCATCATTCTGCTGAGTATTACATCTTATGTTTGCAGTTGATATCTATAGACAAGATTAATATCTTTAGTACATTATTGTGAATTATCTATCACTTGCTATAGAAATAATATGCCCTTAGAATATTTCTTTTTTTTTTAGATATATGCTTTATTCGACAGAAATGTCATAAAAGCTATCGTTAAAATACATTTTTTCCTTTAAAAAGAGGGTACATATATACAACATTTCCAATTTACATAAACAATTGATACAGCGAAATGGTCAATTGAGCCCTAAGTCCAATAAAGCATATATCTAGGCCTGGGCGGAAAACTACGCTACGCTCACGGAGTGTGCGTAGTTTGCGCAACTACGCGCTACGCGAATCGCACGTAGCACAGTGCAAAAACGCGTAGCGGGCATTTTTTGCTCGCTCGCGGTCCTCAACGTCAAGTTGGCGACCGCGAGCGAGCAAAATCAACATCCCCGCAAGACTTTTTCCTCGTTCGCGATCGGCAACATCAAGTTGCCGATCGCGAGCGTGGAAAATAAACCTCCCGGCGAGATTCTCAACGCGGGGAGGTCAGGTTTCTCATTGCGAGTGGTCGCGTATGCTCGCGATCGCTCGCGATGAGAAACTACCAGTCCGCGTTGAGAAAGCTGCCGCTCGAGTACAAATCTGCTCGAGCGGCAGAAAACGACCGCTTGCACTGTACATGATGCCGTACGCAATGATTGCACAGTGCGGACAAGCATCCGGCACTGTGCAATCATTGCGAACAGCATTTCCCTACCGCACTACGCAGTTCGCGTAGCTATGCGTAGCGTGCGTAGTGCAAAGTACACTTCGCGTAGCTACGCATAGCGCGACTACGCGAACTACGCCCAGGTTACATATATCATTTTTAAAATATTAAAAAACGGGATAGCATTAGCAAGTGGACAATTCAGTTTGTCAAATGTATTTCTACAGTTAAGAAAGTATAAAAACAATCAATACATCATCAAAATGGTGAGGGGCCAGTATATTAAAAAGTTGTTAAAATGTCCTTGACATGGCAGCGGAGGTTTGACAAAGTGCTTGTGCAAGAGAGTACAAATAATTTTGATGTTAGATCATGAATTTGTCGCTATCCTAGTTTCAATAAAAATTATACCAATCTTACAAGAGCTTTCCGCCTTATATGCCATGCTTGTCCCAAGAACTTTGCTAAACAGCATGCAAAGAACGGCCTAGGATCGGACCTGAGAATGCGTAGTGCTGTGTGATGGTCCCGTGTGCACAATTGCTGACAAAGCGGTTTCAGTCATTTGGCCCGTGGTGTTTTATATGCCGGGCAGGCAAACATTAAATGGGCAATGCTTTCTGTAAGGGCCATACAGCATGGACAGTTTGTTCCATTGTTAGTGGACCACTTTGCTGTCACCTCACAAACGGGAAGAGTTCCAAACCTAAAATGTATATACAGCATTCTATCTCTTGGTACCTGAATTGTATCAAGGAAGGGCTCAAGATGTCTTATTTGTTTGTGGGAAAAGAATTCTGTTGTTAATTTGGCCACATTAGGTTTGGAATTCTCCCGTTGGTCAACCCAATCCCAATATAGGCGTTTGAGTTGTTCTCTCCTTGGGGGTTCCTGGCTGACCCAACAGTTTCGGAGGCCTATGGCTGTCAGGGTTTTTTTAATTTTTAATGCCGGCAATCCAGCCTATTTTACAGCCGGTATCTAGGCGGATGATCTTGGTAAGGGCATCGGCATAGGAAAGAAGCTCGGGAGTCCGCCTAATGCGGGCCCAGAAAAGTACAGGGTGTAACCTAGCTACATCAGCTATTGACCGCCTGCCCATATCCAACAGTAAAGGAGTGAGGGGAACATATCTAGGTGCCATAACCAGATCTCTTAAGAATTTATGTTCCGATCTGCTAAGCTTTTCAAGTTTGTCGAAACCCCAGACCTCTGCTCCATAAAGGGCTGAGCTAACTGCTTTAGTGTCGTATACTTGGAGGGCGGGAGCTACAGGCCTAGTGTGTGAAAGGCGATGTTCTTTCCCTATTACTCCGGCTGCACGCTTATGTGCCATCAGCATCTTTGCTAAGTGGGGTCTCCAAGACATTTTATCAGTAAGTCTTACACCAAGGTAATCGAAGGTGTCCACCTTTTCAAGGGGTACCCCTCCCAGCAAAGGGCTGTTCCTATATGACCTGTGGCAATTAAAGGCCATGAATTTAGTTTTCGAACTGTTTATTACCAATCCCCGGTTATCGCAGAAGGTTTGAAATCTATTGATAAGGTGTTGTAGTCCAACTGGAGTCTTTGATATCAACAGGGTGTCGTCTGCAAACAACAGGGTTGGTATCTTATTGCCCCCCAGAGTGGGCGAGTCTGCAGGCTCCTCTAAGAGGAAGTCGAGTACCCCATTCACATAAAGGGAGAACAGAGTTGGAGCCAGGACACAGCCCTGTCGGACTCCTCTGTTGACAGGGATGTGCTCTGTTAGTTGTCCCTGCTCCCCCCACCTAACCTGGGCAAAAGTCCCCTCGTGGAGCCGAATCAGGATTTTTAGGATGAAAGGGGGGATACCCATTTCACCGAGCGTCGTCCACAGCCTAGATCTGGGAACCATGTCAAAGGCAGCCTTCAAATCGATAAAAGCAAGATAGAGACTGCCCTTGCCCAGCACCACTACCTTCCAATAAATGAGGAGGAGTCTGAACACTTGGTCCATTGTCCCGGTCTTTGATCTAAATCCGGCCTGATACTGGGATAGAATTTCGATCGTCTCTGTCTCCCTTCTTGTAAATAGGGGCAACTTCGGCCACCTTCCATGACGCTGGGACTGGTGTTCTGTTGGCTATTTCAGTTGCTAATAGTGAAATGTAGCGGGCCCAGTGGTGGGGGTCGGCCAAGAATAGGTCCCCAGGCAAACCATCGTGACCCGCTGCTTTGGATGGAACAATTTTATGTATTGCAGCTTCTGCCTCCTGTAAGGGGAAGCACTCCTCTTCTGCCCTATGCCCATTTGGTCCGTCTGACTCCCCTTCTTTACTAGCCTCTGCTGTTGAGTAAAGCCCTTTAAAGTGGTCATACCAGATCTGGCTAGTAATATAATTTGGGGATGGGCGTGCACCTGCCTTGCTTCCCCAAGTAACCAAATTCCAAAACAAGCTGGTGTCTTTGGAAGAACATGCATCCTTGAGTTGTTCCCAGCGTAGTTCGTCCCATTGTATCTTTGCCTCCCGCTGAGCTGCTTTGTAGGAATTTCTGGCTGATTTTATGAGGGTCTGATTTTTCCCTTTGATGGCTTTGGCCAGGAGCAATCTTTTTTCCCTACATTCTTTATTATACCATGAATATGGATCCTTGGTTGTGTGCCTGAGTTTTTTATTCCGATTTGAGACTTGAAAATATGTGTTGATTTGGGTGACAGTGTACTTATGGGCCTTGGACACGTCCGCTGGTCTTGTTGCGCTTAGGACCGCGGCTTGCAGTTTGGCCGTACCTATGTTTAGCTCCTGTTTGATGCCTGCAATCTTTGCATCACTCAAGGCTACCTTCTTCCATTTCAGAAACTTTTTACAGTTAGATGGAACTATATCCCTAGTAGCTATCAGTAGTTGGTTTTTCGACTGGTAATAAGGTGCCTCCCACAGGGCTTCAAGGTTAAGCACAGGGGATTATGGTCGCTCTCTGTAGTCGAGCCCACTGTCATATCGATCATACTGCCCCATAATTTTACGTCAAGGAGGATGTAGTCGATCCGGGATGGGCAGCTGGCTCTATTGTAGGTGTTAGCGCCTTTCTTGTCAGATAATGACCTGCCATTGGCCGCCCTTAGCCCATACTCCATAGTGATGGCATTAAGTTGGAGTACCTGTTGTGTCCATCTTTTGACTAGGGGGAGGTCAAGTTGGGGGATTGCCCATCAGCTGCCTTGATCTTCTAATCCCGGAAGGTCTTCCAGAACCAGGGGTTCGAAGGTACAATTAAAGTCCCCTGCGACTATCACTCTTGCGTGGGGTGAGCAGTTAGCTAGGCATTCTTCTAATGCTGCCAGGGTGACTGAGGGTCTACCTCCCTTTGTCCCTCTTGCGTAGACATTAAAGAGTTCGACTGTGGGTCCGCCCCTAGGTCCCCTAATACTTAACCATATAATGTCTGGGCTTGAGCTTGTTTGGGGAATGATTCGACAATCAAGGGCGATCCTTATCCAAACAATCAGACCCCCAGATGGGAGCCCTCTTCCCATCAAAATTGCTGGTGAATAAAAACAAGTATAGCCAACTTTGTGTAAAGGGACCAAGCTCCATGTCTCCTGAAAAATACATACATCGAAACCTTCCACTAGTTGGTTCCAATGAGGCAGTGGGATTTTACTGCCTAGGCCTGCCACGTTCCATGACACAATCTTCAATTGCTGCGGGTCCGTAGGACCGGGAGCGGTGCTTTGTGTAGGAATGTGTGTATTGGTTGGCGAATAGGATAGTGTTTGCAAGGCTAGATGCACATGGTTGCCAGATGTTTGCTCTTCGCATATGGAAATGGAGGGTCTGCATGGGCTGGCCCAGCATTGGGAACTATCTCTGATGCAGTTTGGGAGGTTAGGAGGACTGGGAATAGCAAGGGAGCTAGCTATATAGTTGAAGCTGTGTGCTGTGCTGGATAGATCAGAATGGCTGAAAGCCATGTCCTGCAGTCAGTCATTAGCCTCTAAGGAAGAGGTACCTGCCAAAGGTGATGGTGGCTGTGAGGCTAGTGTCCTACCTTGCTCTAATGTGGCAAGATGCCTAAATTGAATGGAAGACCCGTCAGGGGCACAGGTACGGAATTCTAGAGCAAGGAGGTTTTCCGCCATCTCAGTTCCCCTTAGGGTAATCTCGATATTATCCAGTTGATGATTTGGAGAGGAACATCTCCGTGCTCTGAGAATGTCATCTCTGATCACTGATCGACAGCCCCTAACATGACGAATCCAATGGGTCACCTTGTTTATCAAAGAGTCTTCGCTCTCGTAGGCATGCTTGGTGTTAATTTTTGGGACATTAGTCATGAACATTTTTTGGGATTGTGACAAGCTAGTAATAGCTGGGACAGCTAATGGATGCGTCTTATCTCAGCTTCAGTGTATAGAAGGTTGGACTTGCCATGGTTGTGCGGCCCTGTGGCTATTTACAGGATACTGTGGGGCTGCTAGCCTCTTGAGCTTGTCTTGTATGGGGATGTCAAAACTACTCTTTCTCCCAGCTAACGAGTCGTTTGTGGCTTGCTTGTGGGTGGAAGTAGCAGGAAAGGTCAGATGGTATGAGTTAGGGCCATGAGCAATATATCCTTTGCTAGGAAATGCTGGTTCTTGCGACGACGAGTCGTTGTGAGTGGGGTGTGGATAGTGGCTATATACAAGGGAGTCGTGCTGTATGCAAGGCGGGGCAGCCTTCAGTAGTGTTTTGACTAGGGTGGTAAGGCCTTCTATCATGGTTTTCATTGTACCAATCTCTCATCTGAGTGTGTTTAAGATAAGATAAGTATCCGAGGGCTCTAATGTATTTTCTGTGCTAGTCATCGCGGTGTCGCGCGCCAGCCCAGGGGATGATGGCACAGACTCATTATCGTTGTGTTCATCACTAAGGTCCTTAAGGAGTGAAAATCTATTCGCGCATTGGATTGCTGGTTCTAAATGGGGGGTACTTGAGCCAGTACTAACAATGAAGGTAGCGGGGGATTGGGGTGCATCCTTAGTAATTGATGCTGGCTTTTTGGGTTCTGTGGGGACCCTCTTTGGGGGTTGTTTTTGAAACATTGTTGGAATAACTGGGGGGCAATTTGGCCTAGGGCTTAGGAGGGGTCTGTCGGCTAAATCGCCAGAGGTACTGGTCGCAGTCTGATTACCCTCTAAAATGACCTCACACTCATTGATCAAGGTGTCTATCCGGTCAAGAATGCAATTACTGCCAGGATGTTTAGGTGTCTTCCTGGCTCTCTTCCCTTTTACTGCTTGAATTCCCCCACTTCCTCCCGCGCCTTCTATGGTTTTCCTTTTCCCCATAATGCGCCCTCAGCAAACAATGACCGCTGGTACCAAGAATAATCAAAATGCTATCAATAAGTGAGCCTGTGCCCTTCGGCAATAGGACACGAACGATCTTAACAAGGCAAAATGGGTAAGAAGTCCCCGACAGTCATGTGAGGGCAGAGTCAACAAAGTTAGCAAGGTAGTCCCATGTGATGGCCCAATATTGGCAGAAAATGAATAGAAGAATGAAACGAGACACACAGTACCTCTCGGAGCGACTTTCAATAACCAGCGCGATCCTGGATGCAAAGACAAGGGGGGTGGCCCTGCCCTGCCTCTTCCTGGCAATGACGGGCAAGGACGGGCCCGCCCTTGGCCCGGGCTTCACCCGGGAGTGGCCTGTGCGCTTCCCGCGCGGCGGGAGCGCAGAGCGCCTTAAGAGGCGTGGATGAGGCGCAGGGATTTCTGGGACTTGCAGTCCCCAACGTTGCAGGAATGGCGGTGTCACCCACAATGGCTCCCTCCTCACAGGAGCAGTCCCGCGGCTGATGGTAGTGGCGCGTTGGGGCGAGCAAACAACGCTTCGCCCGTGAAGAGCTGGCTCCCCGGGTGGCAGCAGAGAGTTTTTGCATCCCGCGCAGCGGGAGTGCAGAGCGCCTTAAGAGGCGTGGATGAGGCGCAGGGATTTCTGGGACTTGGAGTCCCCAACGTTGCAGGAATGGCGGTGTCACCCGCAATGGCTCCCTCCTCACAGGAGCAGTCCTGCGGGTGATGGTAGTAGCGCGTTGAGGCTCATAAATAAACAACGCTTCACCTGTGAAGAGCTGGCTCCCAGGGTGGCAGCAGAGAGTTTTCACGTCCCGCGCGGCGGGAGTGCAGAACGCCTTAAGAGGCGTGGATGAGGCGCAGGGATTTCTGGGACTTGCAGTCCCCAACATTGCAGGAATGGCGGTGTCACCCGCAATGGCTCCCTCCTCACAGGAGCAGTCCCGCGGCTGATGGTAGTGGCGCGTTGGGGCGAGCAAACAACGCTTCGCCCGTGAAGAGCTGGCTCCCCGGGTGGCAGCAGAGAGTTTTCGCATCCCACATGGCGGGAGTGCAGAGCGCCTTAGGAGGCGTGGATGAGGCGCAGGGATTTCTGGGACGTTGCAGGAATGGCGGTGTCACCCGCAATGGCTCCCTCCTCACAGGAGCAGTCCCGCGGCTGATGGTAGTGGCGAGCAAACAACGCTTCGCTCGTGAAGAGCTGGCTCCCCGGGTGGCAGCAGAGAGTTTTTGCGTCCCCTGTGTCTCATACTATCTGTGTTTTAGTTTAACTCCGACATTCCTGTAACTTGAATATAAATAATATCTACATAATCAATGTTTTCCAGTCTTTTGTAAAATCTCTCCCTCTTTCCTTACAATGTTAGCTACCTTCTGGTTTTATGAGTACACATTTTCTGGTTCTGATATATATTCAAGGTTGTCTTTTTTGCAAACTTTATTATAAGAAGCATCGATCAAAATTATATGGTTCTCAGTAATACCAATTACTTACTTCCCTTAACACAACCGCCACCTTAAACACAATGGGACCTTTTTAAAAAAGCTTTTTTGAGTAGAAGAATGAGTAATCCAGTAGTACTACTTTACATACTCACAAAAGCTATTCACAAACCTCCAGGCAGATATCTATGTCTATGCCTGACCTTACTGGTATGTGTGGAGATTTCTACCGCAAGTGCGGAGATTTCTGAACAACAGGTATACGTTTTAGTAGTATATATGAAAGGGATAAGGGGAGTGGTGGGAAATGCGGACTATTTACTACTAAACAGGTGGAGTTGAGGAAACTTCAAGGAGGGGTTTGCAGAGGGACATGCAAATACTAACATACCCATAAAAGAGTAAGCTAATTCACATTTTAAAAAAGTTACAGCTAAATCTTCTACAGTAGTACTACTGACAAAATAGATACATATCTATTCCAGTCAAGCCTTGAAGTAAGGCAAGCACTACAAATTGACCACCATTAGTATTACAACACACACAATAAGTGAAGGTGAAAATAACATTAACACTCAAAATATATAGGAAAGGCATTTTTGCCTCTTAAATACCTTTGGCACCATTCAACGATTCTGTATGGAACTTATGAAAAAGAAAGGCCACTCACCTCAGCTCCTTCATGGAAAGTTTCACAGTGATCTGTCAAACTGGCGAAGAAAAAAAGGGGTGTCCAAAAGCAGTAATTTCTCATTTTTATAATATATTTCCACAGGAAAATTTACGTTCTGATAAAGAGATGAATATAATAGAAACATGATTGTTGGACCAGACCCTTTCTGCTGGATCACCCAAGATGTTTGCCTACCTTGCTGAACACATTTTATTTGGCTTTTAGGACAATGCACACTTTACTCCTGCTAACCTGTGTCAAAGTGCTTGTGCTCCCTCCCCCACAAATGATAAAAGTGGACTACCACAGATTGGTACATTTATGTTACTTATGGGTTCCCAGAAAATGGCACTACATGTTCCCAGGGCAAAAATGAAATGCTACTAGTGGGATGCTGCACTGATTGTGCCCCCCACAAATGTAGCACTGTAAAACATGTCTCAGGCATTACCGTTGTAGCCTGTAGAACAGATTAAAACTGTTCTTTCTACGTGGCAAAATAAATATTTCCCCAGGTCTAAACCTTCCATTTTAATTCTTATAAGTCACCCCTACGGTGCATGATATTTCAATTGAAGGACATCTGTGTTTATGTTTTATGTGTCCCAACCGTTAAAAACGTCTAAAGTAATTTTTCACTGTTGTAAGGCCATCTCTCCCCTAGACTAACTCTGGGTTACATTATTAGACTTAATAACGGATAACTTCAATTTGGGAACAGATAGAGAAATGCTTCTTCCACTATTTCGAATTGTAATTTAAACTCTTCTTCAAAGAAAAGATCAGATTTTAAATTACTGTTCTGAAAATGCCTCATTTAGAAAGTTGGCATTTTTTTGCCTAAACCAAATGTATCTTTGTGGCAGTGTCCCGGGTCACCTGACTGTGAATGGCTCTCCTGTTGTATATTGTGTGTTCCTTCCAGGCATGGTGACAAAATGGGGCCTGGTTGTACGGAAAGGTGTTTGTCTCTTGAGTAGGAAGTCCTGAGGGGTTGCACTCAGACCACCTAAGCTTCAAAGGGTAGCTTCAGGGCTTTACCCACCTCCTTCCTGATGTCTAAGGGCTGCCTGCCCTGCCAATGGCTTTGCTTTTGCTACCCTAAATAGTTTGGAGCTAAATCCAGGAAAGGGGCAAGGTTAGACAGAGAGGGCATCACCCACTCACACGCTGGCACCAAGTATAAGAATTATAGCATCTTCAGAACCTCTCATTAGAACACCCCTGGAGCTGAGGAAGATTCAGAAGGACTGCCCTGCTATCTGAAGAAGGATGACTGGACCTGTTTGCCGTGAACCTAGGCTCCCTAGAAGTGACTGCAAGTGTCAGTTGGCTGGCCTCCTGTTTGAAACCTCAAGGACACAACACACTTCTAGTGGCATCTCTGTACCTGCCCAGCTGGCCAATACTACCTGTACATACCTGGACCTGTTTGAGCCCACTGCTGGCCTTTGCTAGAGAGAGTCCTAATCTCCAAGAGGTTCTCCACAGGTCCTGGACTCTTGGTTGACATTTGAGTGTACTCCTCCTTAACTCCAGGTAAAACTCCAGAAGTTTTGAGCTACTTGCAGCTGCCAGCCAACTCTGCGCTAAGAAACGACCGTCTGTGACGCTCGCCAACCTTTAGCGATGACCAGCTCTTTGCATCAATGATGAGTGTCTGCGACAGCAATAACCACCGCATCTCCCACCAATGCAGAGCTCCAGCGGTGGCCTGCTCCTCGTACCGAAAACAACCTCCTCACGGCCCGGCCAACACGAAGCTCCAGTCAAGACTTCTCGTGTGGACTTGTACTTTGAGAAGGTAAACTCGTCACTAGAGCTAACCTGGTCCCTGTGTCTGACATGCACTCCATCGCGTTCAGCCTGAACTTTGACCTGGTCCAGCACAACCAAATACCTGTGAGTGATGCTTTGATCTTTTTGGTACTATTTTCACATAAAACGTTAAGAAGTAATAACTCTGCTTCTACTCACTGGATTTTTGTTGTTTTGGTGTTATGTTATTTATTAAATTATACTCTATGGGGCTTATTTACAAACCTCTTGCGCCGCTGCTGCGTCACTTTTAACATGGGAAAAAGTGACGCACGGGCAGCGCAAGGGGCTTGTAAATAAGCCCCTATATTTCTAAATTGGTTTTCCTCTAAGTTAAGCCGGACTACTTTTGTGCCAAGTCACCAGAGGGCTAAGCACAGGTCCATTTAATGACCTTGGTGGTTCACCCTGACAATGACTGTGTTTATTATTTGAGTGGGGCTTTCTCACGTCTCAACTAATAAACCGATTTCTTAGAATGATGGTAAAGTTACTACTAGCAGCTATCCAGTTGTAATTTCAATAAGCTTCAGCCAACCATGTAGTGGTGTTGAGGCTCATAAATCTACTGCAGGAGGAGATTTCCGCCCTGAAGTGGTGAATATCATAAATGTGATTTTTGCCACCAAGCAAACATGTGTGGAGATCTCTGCATGTAAATTTCCTCAAATGTAAACGTAAGAGTTTCCAAAACATTACTTAAATACTTAGAATTCTTTTCTGCAATCTGCTTCCATTGTCAATCTTACTTTTGAAAAGAAAGCAAACATTTTCCCACATTTTCACAAGTTCTGGTGGCAAGGTCCCGGATACAGTAACATAGCATCTCAGTTGCATAGCAAGAGTTTTCTGAATCATGAGAAAACTTAGGCCTCCCAAGCTTTTGAAACAACATAAAAATTCAGCAGACTCATGTAAATTGACGTTTGTGTTCAGGTGTCAATGCATAGTGTGACCTCCGGTGATGTGGTTCCCTTTGCCATACTTTCTGTGATCATTGCCAGTTTTTATTGACTGGGTTAAACTGAGCACTAGTGATTTCAGATCATTGCTCTCATGTGAGCACCAAGCATAGCAAGGTGAGCCAAAGCAACAAATCATGAAATGCCTTCCCAAAGGCCTCTATCAGCTTGTTAGAGCATCTGGTTTGTCTAGATACTTGAAATGAAATTCATATAACACAGGTGGGCATAGAGATTAGAAGACTGATTTTGATGATCATTCCCCAGGGCCACCCTTTCAATCTATCAGATATTGCAATTGTTTTCTAACAATTCTTGTGTTTACAATGTTTTTGAACTTCATATTCTTTTTCAACATTTACATGAACCAGCACAGGATTTGGTCAAAATAAGGTTTCTATAATGATACTTGAAACATAGGATTCAAAGTCACAGTCAAATACAATTTTATTTGGATTTCATTTGAATCCATAAAAGTACATAGAACATATAAAAATCATACATTAATTATCAAGCTTGTGCATTAAAACAATGTTTAAAACTGACAGAAATACGTTATGGCAGACTCACTATATGCAAAAGGGCCAGAGCTATTCAAATATACTTGCATCCCAATAGTACAGGCACAGTATCTAAAGTGCAAACGTAATATGAACAAATAGCAAGAACATCCAGGACATTCTCTAGAACTAATTTATGCTCAAACCAACATTGGTGTAGGATATATAACTATTAGTCTTAAATGACTGTAATAACCTCAATTTAACAATGTTAACTACGGATATATATATATCAGTAAACAACATCTGAGAGCCGCACAGATAATAAAGCAGATAGCGATTGTATTCACATTCTGTTCAATAGGAAATGGGCCAACAAATTTCTGATGAAATTTAGAGGATTTTTTCAAATGTTAATTCTTAGTGACTAACCATACTTTTTCACTGACAGTATCTTTGATTTCAGAGGTTGTTTTATGATCAGAATTATCCCTGGGTGTTATCTGTATTATGCTGGCAAAATTTGTGTAATTTTGGTAACAAAATGTATGCAAATTTACAGAGATTATGCCATCAAGCCACATTGCGTAAGTTTGCAGAAAAACAGCTTGCAGTTCAATGTGAGATGTAGCATTTAGGTAGTTTTTTAGCACAAGACTATAAATTAGAACATGAATGGAGGGTTTTGAATGCCAGCAACCAGAGACCAACTACAAATTGCATTTTCAAGTTGAATTTTAACCGAGTGGACTGTTCAGGTAACTTTTTGAGTGCAAGGTGCATTTTATGTAATTGCATGCAACTTCACTCATTTTTTGGTAAATTCAAAATTATTGCACTATGGCAAATTACACGAGTTTCATACACCCCAATCAGAAAATAATTTTCACCTATCTTTATCTTTTTATTAGACTTCCTGTGCTGATAGTTGCACTTTCTTTAAATGTTCTTGTAACAAAGGAACTGAAATAGATATAGGCAAATCTAATGGTATTATAATTTGATGATGTCCATACACACAAAAAAAGCTGCCATTCTAGTAGATAACCGTTCTGTATTATTGTATAATTCTGCTAATCATAATATCTTACTCCAGTCCTCTTCTTGTTGCAAGCCTTGACGTATTTAATACTGTTCCACTCATTGATTGAATCTTTCAGTCTGTCTGGGGATGATAACTAATAGGCACATTTCCATATCTAATTCCTTACACAAGGCGTGCAAAATCTTGAGGTAAATTTGGACCCCTTGTAAGTAATTATGACTTATAGAATACCATCTAGTCAAATGAAGTGGTTAGCAAAGATGTGTGCTAACTCATTTGAGCTGCCGACTTAGGATCCAGGTTCAAGTCTCGGCGTCTGCTCAACATCCTGTGATTCTGGGCAAACATTTAATCTCTCCATGCTTATGGACAGTGTCTAGAGACCCTCACAGGTGATTAGCCATGCTATACAAATCCAAGTATTATTATTATTATTATTTGTAGTGAATAACCCTAGTAATATGGATAAAAGGCCCCATTTGAGTCAAATTGTCTATAACCACCAAAATTACGCCACATTTTTGGCTTCAACATTACATTGTTTGCGAGGGCTGTGCAGAATGACATGTACATATGTCAAACAAAAACAACTTGTGTATATATAAGAAATGCACCTAGAAAGTTTTGTAATGGCAATAATAAGCAGATATGGTGATCAAAATGTTTACTATGGACTGTGATTGGTGCATTCAGAAAGGTACAGTACCTCATTGATAACCTAAGTATACAATTGCCATGTGATCCAACACCAGAACTTTCCTCAAAAGTGCAACAATTAGTAAAAGACGTTTGTGACTTGGTAATAATCAATGAAACATCATTACAATAGTTGGTAATAGGAGTTCGTGAGTACCAGTTTTATATATTGCAAAAGAATGCAATTAATTCACCACTACAACTAATTTTGTCAGCTAATAACTTCTTGTATCATGGTTGTGAAATCTGTGAGCTGTTATTTTAAGAATCTACTACTGAGTATTCCAACTTTACTCTAAGATAAAACTGATTTTATAAAATGCTTTAACACAATTGAAGTGGAGATTAATGCAGAAATGGAATTTAATGTTGAACTCCAGAAACTGGTTCTGTTTAGCAACCACTTCATCTTCAGTAGAGTAGCATTTTTTACCTGAAAACAATTGGAATGGCAAAGGAAACCAATTAACATGTGATTAAGCACAATTTTTAATGTACATTATTGAACAAGAACAAGTGTTACAAAATCTGTTTTGGAATACATATATAAATTTATTGATGACACATTTGGGATTCAGAATGGGTGACAAGGAATGTAATGCCTTCGCTGAACACTTGAAAAATGTCCATCAAGCCATAAACTCACTGTAAAAATATTAGTTATCAAAGAGTACAATTTTTTGATACAGAAATTATACCTCAACAGGGTTGATGCATTATAGATTTTTTTGTGAACCCCACAGATAAAAATACTCGGCTAGGTACTTGAAGCTTCTGTCCTATTGCTCTGGTTTTAAATTTACCAAACAGGCTACTAGACTTTAGTAGAATATTTGATTTGGGTGATGCAACCGTAAAGTGAAAAGAAGATGCTAATCAAGCTTGAGAAACATGGATATACAAAAGCCACATTACAAAGAGCAAAGTAACTTGTTTAAAAAATCATGCATTTCCAATCATTGGAAACAATACAAAGAAAGAAAATTAAATACCTTGAGATTATTGTAATTTATACCATCTAGTCTAATATGTTCCAAAGAATTTTTAATTGAAACTAGAATATTCTAAAAAATGACACTATTGTGCCATATTTAATATCTGATAAATCGATGATGGTATAAACCTAAAAGAAGGAATTTTCGATACTATTAGTTAAAGTGTACATCAGAACACTGAAAGAGAAAAGGACTTCACAAATAATGGAAAAACGTACATATTCTTGTTTGCAATGTACTTATTGCAATGTGACAAAAATGTGTTCATATGCAGTAGCCACAATCTGGCAAACTTATTCCCTTCCAAGTGTTTCCCACTTGTGAGCCCGAAAATGTGAGTTATCTAATAAAGTTCTCATGTATTATGGGATATGTGGGATAGACATCCAGAAAATTAAAGTTTTGTATTGGCAAATATAAGTCAACAAGTCACACTTTTTATATTAATATAAATAGTAGCAATGTTTCATAGCAAAATCCAGCTTGTTTTTTATTGCATGTTCATTTGTCACCATTTGCTTACTTAGTTTTAGTGTGGGATTAAAATTATAAACCTCCATCCCTTCTAATAAAGAGCAATACATACATACATAATACATACATAATTTCAACCCTCATCTTAGTAATGTGAGCTGAATACGATATTTAATTCATACCTTAAGAACCATGGGCCTGATTACGATGTCGAGCGGACGTACCCAGAAGCAGGACCGCCCGACTAGGAGTCGGAGGTCCCGCTGGCTACATTACAATGCGACCACCTTCAAAGCGGTCGCAATGTGTATATTTTGTATTGCGCCATGTGCTGCAGGCTGCAGCACATGCAGCAATACAAAAAACACATTTAAAACATCCCTGCACTATGAGGCAGCACTATGTGGCAGGCACCATGCAGGGATGTTTAGGGACACCATAGGTGTCCCCCAGGGCCCTTAGCAGAGGGACAGGGGGCAGGGGGGCCCACTTAGGACCCCCAATGTCACTTTCCGCCTGCCTTTTCATGGTAGGTTAACTGCCATGAAACGGCCGGTGGAAAGGGACATTGTAATCCCAACGGCAGTGCCTGAGCAGGCACTGCCACTAATGTAGGAATTGCAGTCCCATCGATGGTCTGATGTGCTCCTTGAGCCCACCGGATGCATGGCGGATGATCTCTCTGCCAGTCCACCATCCGCACACCATCATAATGCGGCGGGCGGACCTGCAGGGGCAGATGGAGGTGGGACCATCACCGATGGCGTGACAGTGGCGGTCCCACCGCCATCGTAATCAGGCCCTATATGTAAAGAACTATGAGTTTTAATCAAACATCATTTTCTTTACCACACCAAAAATTTCATGTACAACACTACAAGTTCTAAATACTGCTAGTGTAATATGTGACATATAAACTCTTGCATCATTTATCATATTGAGAATGGAATAGAAAGAAGTTTATTCACCATTTGAATAATGGTGGTATGCATACTAAACACGTGTAAACATGCAGACGTTTGTTGATAACTATTGCTATGTAACTTGAATATAACCTAACTTATTGGTAAGAGAGAAATGTATATGTAAGTTAATTAATTTATTGTTAATTATCCAGCCTTGCCCTCAAATCAATTGAAACTACAACACAATTAAAAGGCAAGGTCTGCCATTGGCTCACTAAGTATACTAGTTTGAAAATTCCCCTTTATGAAAATATTCTATTTGCGAGAATGGTGGCTTGGGTTGCTCCCTCTATGAAATTATACCAGGGAGACTCTATAGTAATCACCTTTAAAATACCTGCTCTGGCATCTAATACATCAAACACAGCAAATGTGATGGGAGGAATGCTTGCAAAAAGTCTAACCACTGGAAGTAACTTGGGGTAGTATTCTAACTCATCATTCCTATTGAAGCAGGGGCACGACTGATTTGCATATGGCTGGGTCCAAACTAAGGTGGCATGGTGGACAGAAAAAATTATGGGCTATATTGCTACCTCAAGCTATTGCCAGCGGTTAGACTTATTGCAAGCATCCTTCTTTCAGCTTTTGTGTGTCATGTACTGCCCTAAGTGGCCAAGGGTATGGCCAGATGTGGATCCCATGCTCATTGTGCTGTTGGAGCCAAGCTACATCTGGTCTTTAGTTGCTTGTGTTGTGGGTCAGGGATGGCCTGGCCTGGCAGTTCAGGCTGAGCCTTTCCTATCGGTGCAGGGTCAAGAATGATTAATGGCTGGGTCCAAACTGAGGTGACATGGTGAGCAAAATGAATATTGGGCTGGAATGCTACACCAAGCAATTGCCAGTGGTTAGACTTATTGCAAGCACCCTCCCATCCCCTTTTGTGTGTTAGAAATCTAATACTTCAAGAGCCGCATTGTCTATCCCAGACCAGCAGTATAATAATCCTACAATTGGGCTATTTCTATAGCCATCTGCAGCTTGTTACACAAGTGCTAACCATGGGCAACCGAGTTCTGCCCTTCACCACAAAGTTTGTTACAGTTACAGTCCATAATCATGTTCAGCCCTTATTGGATTTAAATCAACTTGATTGACAAGTATTGGGTGTGGGGCAGCTTGAAAACAAAGAGGACTGGGTAGCCCTTTTATCACCTCTTAAGGGCGTCCCTATCCTTACTGGTAGTGATAGATCTGATTATACTACGTTCTATACAAAAATTCTTTGCTGAACATATCCAGTTTTGCAACCAAAATTAATGAAGAGGCCTGGCTGACCTATGTAAAAAAAAAAATCGTTGTCGTCATGTTACAAGAGACCTGAGCCATGGCCAAAATAATATTTTAAGGTTATTCAAGTTATGTGGTCTCTGCCTCACATCCCTCTCTGGAAGAGCAAGGGGTAGACTTGTGACACTATTTAAGGTTTCTCTTGAGGTAAAGCTTCTTGAGATGCCAGTCTCCCACTCAGAAAGTCAGATATTTTGGATAATATGTTCCAGACATTCCAGGCATTTTAGTTTTTTTCTTGTTAACGATTACAATGAAGTAAGCTCCAGAGACAAGGTATGTCTATGCTTTGATTCGTAGGCTCACAAGTAGCTAGCTTTTGCAACATTTTAAGATCTTAGCAGGCAATTTTAAAGCCAAATTAGGTGACAACCAGACGTTCTTAGACCCAAATTCAACAAGAACACTGTTTATTGTCATTCAAAAATTGATGCAGTCGACTGATTATTATTCAACTTTAAATTGTGCAACATTTGTGAAATTCTTGGGAAGACTGGGAACCAAATTGCAACATTTATTGGCTGGGGTTGTTGGTCTATAATTTACTATATTATTGTTCCTATGGTATTGCATATGTTTGTCAAGTCTGGGGGCACTAAGGACAAGGGCTTTAGTGATCACAAACCAAATATCTTAGTTCTGGGTATACCATATACATCTAAATAACACCCTAATAAGGGCATAACCTATTTAACTGTTAAAGATCATGGTCTCGGTATGAGATGAAGATCTGTTGATATGTCCATATTGCTTGTTAATACTTTCAGAAAGAACACAGCATTTGTCAATACTTGTTTGTCAAGTGATAAGGGCTTTGCCAAATAAATTATAACTGCCTTTGTCAGCTTGGACTACTCTATTATACACCTGTGAGATCCACTAAGAAGAATGATTCCAGCTGGTTTGACAAGTTTTTCAGGAGAGCAAATAGGCACCTGTGTAAGGCCCTGAACAAGTATCCGAGGAGCAGAGAGGAAGTAGCCATATGCAGATACTAGTGTAAAACCACCCTAAAAATATGAAAGCTGCGTTAAGGAAAGAAACGTGGGAGAACCTGGTTAGTGCAGGTAAGAGTAAAGATTCTAAAACATTCTAGACTATAGTTAATGTTAATAAATCCAACATGACCCAGATAGCAAGTCGAGGGTTAACAATTATGGCTGATGATTGGATGGCTCATTTTAGATGTATCTATTGCCCAGGGAACATAAGTGATCAACAACTCAGTGCATTACTCTAACATTTCCACTTGCAATCAGAATTGAGCTCAATTAGGTAGTCACTGTAATTTCACAGAGTCCTTCTGGAAAGGCCCAATGTCCTGACTAGGTCCCGATGGGCGTCTATGAATCAAATATTGATTTTTGGGCACCCGTCATCATAAATACTCTGTCCTCTGTCTGTGTCATCAAATTACCATCTTCACATGGCAAATGGCCATGATAATACCTGTCTTTAAAAAGGGTAATAAATAAGATCCATGCTGCTACAGATCTCATTACCTGATTCAATCGCAAAGATTGTGAGGTGTATTGCACTAGAAAGAATTGTTTTATATTCTGCTGATTTAAACATACTTTGTCTGGGGCAATGTGGATTTAGAAAGAGCTCAAAACCATGGAGCACGTCAGTAAACATATTGCAGCGAGGAGAGACTGTACTTACCCTTCATGGATTTAAGAAGCACCTTTGACCAAGTTAATTGCTCAAAGCTTTGGGGAATTTTGACAAAGATGGGCATGGACAAGGTCTTAGTAGACTTTCTTTGTGCACTCCAAATGGGAGTCTCACTACGATGAGGTATGGTGAAGGTAAGTGTACTAACCCAATTTTTTGGGACCGTGGAGTTAGACAAGGATATGTTCTTGCTCCAATCCTGTTCCTTCTGTTTATTTACAACATTAATGCCTTTATCATCAGTCAAGGACAAAATAGGTCACAAAAAAAAATCCCATTTGATACCTTCATTATTGTATGCAGATGATGCAGTTTTAATGTCAAGGAACACCTTACGGTCTAAAGGGCTTGATTGATAATTTGTTTTGTTTATCGAAAACCTTGACCCTGTGACCAACGTTTATAAAACATTTTGTATGGCATGCAGCTCAAATAATTGTAAGACCAGAGTAATTTCCATAAAGGGAAAGAATATTAGGAAGGTAAAGGATTATCCCTATTTAGGTTTAACATTTGGTTCCTCAAGCTCTTAGTCAAAGTGTTTTGCCGTAAGTTGTCAAAGGTTTGGCCGATCAATTGGCATCCTGTTTAACTTTGCCAGCACATGGAAAACAAGCCTTTTCAAGGCTTGAACAGGAATGTATAAGCTCAAGTGCCTACTGACTTTGGCTTAGGGGGTGGCTATTTGGGGCTACTGTCCAACAACCACTTTCTAAGGTGAAGCAAATCGTTTTTGTAGGTGACTGCTTAGACCACTGCCCAGTTGTCCTCACTTCTTCTGGCTATGTGTAGGTCTGCATACAATTGGTGATAATGCTATTATGGCTATCAGTCTGGTCAAACCCTAATACTAGTCTCAATAGAGGTCTTTAAGAAGACTGTTTAGCCTGTGATCATTTCAGCACATCAGATATAGAGCAGATGAAATAGGGAGACCAGACCTACTCACTAATTATTCCTAGTTTACCACAAGAGAGAAGCAATGGGTAAAAAAACAATATAGAGAACACATGGATTCTAATAGAGAGACTATGAAATTACAAACGTACTCAGTAAGGGATTCTGTAACTATGCAAACTACAGAGGATATAAAATCGTATTTAACAAGGACAAATAACCTTTGGAAAATAACTCTTTTAACAAGATTTCATTTGGGTAGCATCCACAGACTTTTAAGCGTCCCCTAGGACAATATGACTCAGTGGCAACTCTCATCTATTCTTGCAGTGAATCTTCACTTCAGAAATTTGATGCAGTTAGTGTTCTTTTGTAAATTTTAATTATTCTCATGTCGTTTTTTATTGCCTGTTTTTAGGAATTATATTTTCTGTAAGTGCAAACCTGCTTTATATTATTTAAGAATGCTTAATAATCATCAAGTTTGTAACTCGGTGGGCTGCTTTTTTAAAAATCTGCAGTAAAATAATGTAGATCAATGATGTTTTAAGTATGTTTTAATGAAAAATATATTTTTAGATATCATGTATGTAATCTAAATGAGTTTTTTTTAAATGCTGAGCTTTTATGATTATTCATTATTAAACGAATTAAGATCTATTGTGTGATTGAATGTATGACATTTTCACTTGTTTGCATTCGTAGATATTTGTTTGACATCCATTGTCTCCTAAAAAAGGGTTGCACATGTACAGCTAACATATTGGTCATCTAAAGAATCAGTGATGATAATTTAAACAAGAACAATAGAAATTGCATAATAGAAATTGCATTTTAAAAATAATTAAAATACTTTTTGATTGAATCACAAGAGCCTCAAGAAGTATGATTAATCTATGAAAGAGTTTGAATAGCAATTTTAATAGAGATTATCCCCATTTAAAGTGTGCACACTACTGGTAAGTGGATCTCAGGATGTTTAATTGATGTCAGTTTAAGGAGAGGTGACTTAGTGGGTTCTCTCACTGCATCTCAGAAATGGTATGCAGAAGAAGAACATTTTGATTACAGTAAAATACATTGACACTTAATGCCAAGGTTTGGGTGGAACAAGTTACTGTTTCAAAGGACCCATTGGTTTACTATTGGAACTCTTAACCCCTTTGCTGCTAGGGCATTCCCCCCCGTGCTAAGCCTTTTTTGGCTATTTGCTGTAGTTTGTGCCTAAGCCCTCATGACATTTTGTTCACATAAGGTATCCGCGCCAAATTTGCGTACATCTTTTCCAATATCCAGAGGATTCTATCGATACCCAGGGTTTGTGGATTCCATTAGTGGGGACTGAGAAATTAGCCAAAATACAGCTAAAATTTGTGTATTTTGGGAAACATTTGAAAAAAGTGCTGCAGAAGAAAGTGTTTATTTTTTCTACTGCAAATGGTATCAACGAAGGGTTTGCGGTGCTAAAATCGACATCTTCCCAGCTTTTGGGAACAGGCAGACTTTTGTCAGAAAACCAAATTTATTTTACACAGTTTTGGCATTTTACTGTGACATAGCCTATTTTTCCTATTTTTTGTGCTTTTAACCTCCTTCCAGTTAGTGGTAGAAATGGGTGTAAAACCAATAATGGATCACCGACAGTTATACATTTCTCAAAAGTAGACCCATTTCTGAATTTAGCAAGGGGTCATTTGTGTAGATCCTTCAAGGTTTTCATGTAGAAAGTAACAGCTGAAAGAAAAATTATTGAAATTAAGTTGGAAAAAAACAGCCATTTATGCCTACGTTTTTACCTGTAACTTTTGAACGCCCGGGCCCATGTGCAAACACAGGAGCCCTCTTTGGAAAACCAGCTTGTTTTGTGATAGCTATGGGGCACCTGGGTTTTTGTTCCCAGACTTGGTGGCCATCTAGGAAAACCTACTAAACCCAGAAATTTCTGAAAACTAGACACCCGGGGGAGTCCAGGGAGGTGTGGCTTGTGTGGATCCCCCAAAGTTTTCTTGCCCAGAATCCCCTGCAAACCTCAAATTTAGATAAAAAATTAAAAAAAATTCACCTTTCTGTGTGGGATCAGCGTGCCGGCACAAGTTTCCTACCACCCTGCATTCCCTCGGTCTCTTGATACCTCCCTTGTGTGGGTAAGCCATGTGCCTGCAACAGGGAAGGACCAACAATGTGTAGAAATTGAAGGGGCACCAAAGCGTGTCCATAAAGGCAGTTTTTTTAATGTGTTTTAGGCTGACTCTGCTTTGGGCATCCACACAAGTGAGGCATCATTTTTATCAGGAAATTGGGGGGAATGCTGAGTGGCAGGAAATTTGTGCCGGTACTGTGATCCTTCAACTTTCCCACACAGACATGTGAGAAAAATGTGACTTTTGAGCTAAATGTGATGTTTGCAGATGACTCTGGGTAAGAAATTGCTGGAGGATCCACGCAAGCCACACTGCCAGCCAAGTGACAGTCCACGCACACCACCAGCCAAGCACAATCCACGCACACCACCTTCCATGAGCCATCCACGCACACCCCAGCCAAGTACCAACCAACACAAACCGCCAGCCAAGCGCCAGTCCACATGCACTGCCAGTCAAGCATTAGTCCACACAGACAACCAGGAAAGGGCCAGTCTACACACTGCCACCAAGCGCTACTCCACATACACCGCAGGGCCAAGCACATGTCCACATTCACACCCAGCAAAATGCCAGTACACACACAGCCAGCCAAATGCCAGTACATACAGACCATCAGCCAAACTCCAGTTCCCACTCACACAGAAGTTTTCACTGGTATCTAGTGGTTTTCTGCCCTCCTTAGGGGCAGATGAGTCTAAAAATATCGCTGACATGCCCCATGGTAAGCAGACACGGCTAAATTGTGTGCCTAAAAAAAAGGGCATTGACCCTTGACTATGAGGCTGCTACCTGACATGCCCATAAACATATCCCTGGTGCTTAGTGGGCTTTCTGCCCCCACTCTGGGGGGGGCAGATCATGTGTAATAACCACCATCTGCCCCCTGGGAGGCAGAAAGACAGTGCCCATTATATTGGGGGGGATGAGCATGTCCATTCTGTACAGAACCCAATCCTACACAAAGTAAATATAGTCCCTGGGGTCTAGTGTGTTTTTTGCCCCCCTAGGGTGGCAGTTCAGGGGTTGTTGCCCATATCTGCCCCCCAGGAGAGGCAGTAAGACTGTGTCCATTTTAGGGGGGGCAGTATGGGCATCAGCATGCTCCTTCAGGGTAGCCCCCATCTCTGCACAAACAAAAAAATATTCCCTGGTGCCTAGATCGCCTTTTGCCTCCCAAGGGGGAAGATTGGGGACTACTACCCTGATATGCTCCCCAAGGGGGGGGGGCAGAATGACTGTGCCCATTTTGTGAGGTGAATGGGGACATTGGCATGCCCATTCTGGGCAGCACCCACCCCTACACTAAGAAAAAATTGTCCATGGTGCCTAGCGGACTTTTGGCCCCCTGGGGGAAGATCGGGAGCTATTGCCCCCATATGCCCCAGGGTGCTGAAAGGCTGTGTCTATTTTTTTGGGGGGTGGGGACATTGGCATGCCAATTCTGGGCAGCCCCCAAGCCTACACTAAGAAAAAAAATAATCACTTGTGCCTAGTAGGCTTTCTTCCCCCTGGGGGGGCAGATTGGGGGCTATTGCCTTACCTGCCCTCTAGGGGAGGCAGAAAGACTCCGGTCCCCATTTATGTAGGGTGGGGGAATGACTATCACCATTGAGGGCTGCCCAACCCCTCTTATATAAATATAAATCCCTGTAGTCTAGTGAGCTTTCTGCCCTCCCCGGGGGAAGATCAGGGGTAATAACACCCATCTTCCCCCCGGGGGGGTAGAAATACTGTCCCATTTGTGCAGAGTGGGGGCATCCACATGCTCATTTTGCACCGAGGGGCAGGAAGACTGATTATGCCAATAAAAATTTGAGAGGAGCAAAGGCCCTTGCCCAAGGAGCTGCTCCCCCTCCCTAGAGTCTAGTGTGGATCCCTGCTTGGGGATCGCCCTCCTTCCGCAATCCCCAACAGGGATCCACTAGGGATGGGTACCATTGGAAAGGGGAGATTCTCTGCTTTCCAGTGACACCCCTCCCATGTGTTTTGGTGCTCGGGCTGAGATAGCCACGCAGGCACTGAAGCAGTGAAAGTGAAATGAGCTGGTAAGCTCATTTCAGTTTCACTTTTAATGTAATGACGTCAGTGCACAGTGCGCGCAATCGTCATTACAATAAAGAAAAAAAAAATGCCTCAGGCGGCTTCTGAGGCTGAAAAATAGAAAAAGGAAACCCTTCTGCTGGGAACGGCAGAGGGATTTCCTGGTTGTGTGCAGAGGATGGAACGGTTCCGTCCTCAGCATACGACCACCGTCCTCAGCATGGAAGAGGTTAATCAGTGCACAAATGGAACATATCTGAACATATTGTTTCACATTAGCAAATAAGTTTGACCACCAAAAATACCTGCTAACTTCTGCAAATGTTTCAGCTCTTTCAAAATGCCCTGCAGTTTTAGAATCATAAAGCCAGCTCATTGCCTGCTGGAGTAGTTGGTCTGATGGCAGATACTTGATGTTATCATGCTACAGTAATCCATCCTTCTCATGCCTATCTTCCTGTTCTTCATTTCAAGGTATTTTGTCTTTTGACTATGTGAATGTACTTTAGTCAAAAATGATTCCTTATTGATAAAGCTATAAGATGATCATTTGAAATTTTTTATTATAAAATGAATGGTTGATCATTCATTAGCTTATTCTTATGTTTAGGTTTATTCTGTAGAGGAAAGTGTCAGCGTTTGCACTACTAGGACTTGGTCTGTAATTAATTACAAACTCATAACCAGAAGAAAACAAACTCTATCTAAGGTGACTTGGAGTTAGTGCTTTAATTGATTTAAAAAATTGCAGATTTGTGCGATCTGCATATAACTTTAAAGAGTGTTTGGCTAGCGACAAATAATACATCCACTCCCAAAGAACCTATTAATAGTTAAAGTCGCTTTTTCAGTGATGGTATAGTTTACGTCTGTAGGAGATAACTTTTGAGAACAATAAGCTACTGGAGTCTGGATTTATCTACAATAAAACTCTTCCCATCGCATGAAACGGGCATTAGTTTTAACAACAAATGGATGCTTGGAATTAGGATAATGCAACAAGCGAGTACTTGTTCTTTCAAAGAACAAAATGCTTGGTCAGCCTCTTTAGGGCACGCAAAAACTGCCCCCTGGCATAACTTCAGAAAACTAAGGAATTAATCTTCTATAAATTTGTCAAAGACAAAAAAGCTTTCTGTGGTCTTGATGTTAGTTGATGTGGTACACTGAACAATTGCTGACACATTTTTCTCATCTATCTTAATTTCCTCAGATTCATTTATGTAAGACAACAACTCCACAGTGGTATTATGGAAGGCACACTTTCTCATTTTAGCAAACAATTATGAGCTCTAATCTGTTGTAATCCTGGCCCTGCATGATGTTGTGTAGGTATGTTTCGAAAGAATCTAAATAAATCAGAATATTATACTAATATACAATACAAAACATATGTGTTAGAAGGTGGTTCTGACACTCTGAGCCGCCCGGATTTTCCGCTTTTTGAGCACCTATTTGTTGAGCTTTTTACTGTGGGAGAGCCTCATAAGTTGGGACTCACCCACAGTGAACACATGATGAAAGAGACTGCGTGTGGATTTTACTAGTGTCCCCCTAGCTTGACTAGGCCGCTGCGCAGCAGCTGGAGTAAGGGGCACCGGGCTGGTTACATGCAGACACATGTGTACAAGCGTGTGCACACATGTACGGGCTGCGCAGGGGAGATTCCTGGCGTGCGCAGTCCAGGAGCAGCTACAAAGTGAATGGTGTGGCAGGACTTATGCAGAATTGGGTGGTGACATGGAATAGGCTCTATAAAGTGGGAAGAAACATGCCAGGGAAAGTCAGTGTGCTTTACAGTGTTTATTCCATTATTCTCTTATGAGGATAGGGAGCACATGGGCTAGTTTCACTTTCCTAGGGCCTACAAATTCCAGACACACACCAAAGTCCACTGTAATTTATGTGAGAAGAAGTATTCTGCAGAGTCCAGAGTCATATTTGTACTGCTTTTGGGTCATCCAGAAATGTTATATTTCTCTGAGTCAGCTCATAACCAGGGCCTGGCTGGGGGCTGACCCCAGCAGCCTGGATTAATGACCTTTCTTCCCAGAGCGAAGACCTTCCCTCCAAGGAGAGAAGAGGGGTGGAGCGACAGGCTAATCCATCAGCAGCTGTCACTGGGTGCCAGGCACCAAGCTACACCAGGGCGAAGGCAGCCCTGGGGGGAAGAGGCTCTCAGAGACCATGTGGCAGGAGACCCTGGACGATGCCATCTTGAACCAACCCAGAGGCCTGGGCAGGAAGGAGGGAGCAGGGGCAGAGAAGTGATGTGTCGCTGTGTGATAGGGCAAACAGAGACTTCCTGCCAGCCCCCTCCCCAATTCTTTTAAAAGTGTTTGCACAGGAAGAGAAGCTCTCTCTGGGGTGTGGTCTGCTGAGGCAGAAGGTGCTGGAGCCTGGCGCAATGGGCAGTTGGAAGGAGGAACCCCCTGACTGTCCCAGGTTCCTGAACATCGCCAGGTGGCTCAGAGTGTCAGAACCACCTTCTAACACACGCCACGCCCAGCTGATTCCTACAGGGAAGAAATAGCCACTCTATATGGGTATTCTTCCCGTAGTCAGCGATAACTAGTTATAAGGGGTTCTGACCAGACCCCCCTTACTCACCAGTTATCCGCTCAGACCACCTAGTCCTCCCATCCATGAAATCTCCACCCATGACAGGGATCCCAGACTACCCTATGAACCCTCCGTGCTCTAGGTTAGATACCTCTAGGTCACTCATGGTCTACATGGACTCAGCCTAACTAGGCCCACCTTTGCCCTGGGCATGCAACACTATGCCTACCACTTCTCTGGACAAGGGTACAGTGCCTCAGCACTGATGCGGTCTTCTGGGATAGGTCTACATCCCATCCCCGGGGTCACTAGCTGGTCTCCCTTCTGGAGTTTGTTCCAACTAGTCCCCTCTCTCCGTTTGGTCCTTGCACCCCAAGGATGCAACCTCTCTGGACCCTCACCCTCAGCCTGCCGCTGGGGTCATTCTGCTGCCACCACCCTTTCGGGATGACTGTCTTCCCGGAAGAAAGCACAGCCACTCAGGCTTTTCCCACACAGAAAAGCTCCTTTGGCCACTGGCCTGGCTCCCAGAATAGGACTTCAGACCGGCCTCACTACCACACTGGCAGTGCCAGTGAGGAACACTGAGGGTGCCTCGTCAGACATCCTACAGCTCATTCCCCCCGTCAGTAGTTCCACACGGAAACTACCCCGGGAACCTAGACCCCTTCCTTGTTCTCCGCTGCGAGAACAGGGCCTATGCACCCTTCCATCCGAGAGGCGCGCTCTCCTCCTGGAGTACCCTTAGAGAGCCTGTGGGCCCCGAGTTAGCTACACCCAGGCCCACCTCTCATGGCTCTCCCCGGTCTCCCTGCAGCACCTTGGGAGACGGTCCAGGGACCCACATGATCCCTGGATGGCCTGCAATACCCCTTCTGAAGAGCAGGGTCACTTCACTTAAGATAGGCCCCACCTGCCTTCAGGGTAGTACTACCACACTCAGCCAGGGACCCTAAAGATCCCGGCTAGGCCTGCACCACCCCTTTGGGGAAACACAGGGTCCCTTCACTTAAGATGGGCCCCACCTGTGTCCAGGGTGGTACTACCTTGCAGAAGTCCACCTCCTGCCTCGAGCTGGGGAACACCCTCCTGCTTCTGGTCCTGGGAAACAAGTCCCCTAGGACCTACCTGATTGGTCACTGGCCAGGCATCGCCCCAGCCACCACCTCAGGCTCACATCACTAGCTCCAGGGTGACATCCTAACTCGAAAACTACCCCTCCAGTGGGGCCACCCATCACCATGGGCCACCCCGGGGTAACCACTTACCGGACCCTGACACCTCAGGGTCCGCCACTAACCCTTCACCTGGAATCTGGGGAGCACATCACCCCCACTCAGATCTCCACTGGGTCAGTTACCTAGCCCACCTAGTGTACCTAGGGGCTACCACTACACACCATCACTTGAGAACTACCCTCCTGTGGGGCCACTGCCTACCAGGGGCCACCCCATGGTTGCTCACCTCCCCCACCAGATAACCTGGGGGGCCTGCCGGACCCGCAACTCTACCACACCCTCCTCCCAACATGGGAAAAGTTTCTTGGGGTCCCCCACCATGGGAACCCCTGGGGTGTCACTACCCGGGGGAACGAAACCTCCTGCCCCACCCTTCCAGTGGTTTTGGCCTGCGCCAATGGCAAGAAAACTTTCAGCGGGGGAAGGATATCTAGGGCCCCTTCTGTGGAAACCCTCTCTGCCCTTAAAAAGTGCGGGAACCTCCCAGGACCCCCTACCTCTCCTGTCCCCCATAAAGGTCAATCCACCCCTACACCCCCATCTGTGATGTAGGTATCAGTTGCTGTCCCTATCTCTTGAGGAGACACCCTCCTCATGCAGGTGTAGTGTATGTAGTGTTAGGGTTCAAAGGTGTACAATATGGCTTAGAACATTTGTATGCAATCATTTCCTGGAAAGAACCATCCCGCTAGCACATGATAATCAACATAACTTCCGTCATATCAATACAGTTTACATTTAAACCATAATATCTTCACATGACATATGCGCGCGGGGCTTCCCTTTCCCATACTTTTAGTTCACATAACCAAAACTTTGAACCCTTCTCAGAGCCTTGCGCTCTTCCATTTGCTCATTACTGCATGTAAGTATCCTCCCAATCCTTCATCGATTAAGTATTGAAACATGCAGGAGCACTGCAGAAGCTGAAGGGCAGAACTTGAAATTCAAACCATTTGAACTTTGCATGAAAGACGGTGTCCAACTTGTCAGCTTTAGAACTTTAACTAGATGGTATTCTCCTCTGAGATCAATTTTAGTGAACTATTTTGCATTTCTATTATGATTTAACAAATAAGAGCTCAGGGCCAGTGGGTGTCAGATTTTAACTGTAATTCTTTTGAGTGCTGTATAGCCTATACATGTAAACTCACCTGCTTTATTTGGAATAAAATATAATGGAGAGGAGGTGGGTAACTTTGATAGTCAATTCAATTCAATAGAACCTTTATTCAGTTTTTCAAACCATAAAAGATAACAATACATCAATAAAACATTTCATATAATAAAACATGACCACACAACTTCACCTCTGACCCTTCCATAAGCAGACCATAAACTCATGATAATTCTTGTTGATGAGATCCATAATTACATAATCGGTATTCACATTCCACCATCTAATCATGGGAATATTAGTTCTGACCACCTCAATATACTTAAGCAAAACACATTATTTGCTCACCCAGGGAGTCACTGTAAACCTGACTAAAAAGGGATTGTGGTCACCAATGCAATTTGGAGATATATTAAAATCAAAAGCATTACAATGGAGATTATCAGCAAATCAAATCAAATCTACTGTACTAGACAATCACCTACCAAAGAACATTGGTACAGATGAAACAAAACCAGACACATTGCAAACATCATGAGCAAAAATAAGATTGTCTTTAACAGCCAAATTATGGAATGTTTTCCATTGTGAACGTGATCAATGTGAGGTTGGCCTGTGATAATCTAATAAACCAGTTGGCTACATTTTCATCTATGTACTGTTTAAGATGTTCTGTTTCTGATTTTGTTATTGCAAAAAAAGCTTGACTACAAGGTATGGGTGCACTTTGTTCTAAGTCAATTTTACAATAATTATTCTGATGTGGTAGTAATACACTTTTTTTCTTTTCAAACACATTACTAAAACTAATTGAAGGTGAGACTATGCCAGCAGACGTTACATCCAGAAGTTACTAAGAGTGAATTAAGAGCCTTAGGGAAACAACGCTGTTGGAAAGAAGATTGGCAGTACCTGAGAGCGAAAAAATCTGTACAATTTATGTTAAGTAGCTGGCAGAAGGAAACCTGGTTCCCATATTTGGATAGATTACCCAATTGTGGCTCAGATGTGAAATACTAAGATTAAAAATTGGTATCAATCCCTAGATAATAAATGAGAGAATAAAAAAGGAAGTGATACTACCCGATTGGAAATGTACGTGTAATGTGGGTACAAAATGTGATATCATGCACACACTAGTGGATTGTTTAAATGTTTTACCATTCCGAAAAGTGTTTCTACGCCCCATCTTTTTAAAATATGGAATTATGTGTCGCACCCAAGCCATAGAATGCCTTGTTGATATGTGTAACCTTGATATTCCAATAGCTTTTGGAAGGTATATGGCTGCCGCAAAAACGTTTTACATGGTGTAATGAGACGAACAATGAAACCATGGGGAAGTAAGGAATAATGCAAAGGGGAAGGACCTCAGCTCGATTCGGGCAGAAGAATTTTAAATAGGATAATTGTTTTATTGGGTTTTTAAAATTATTTATCCTTTTATAAAGTATGTATTAAGAGGTGGAGTGATTATATCGTACATATATTATGGGGCTATGCAGGGAAGTGTTATGAAAAGGTACTTGATTTATTTTTAAGGATGGTTGTTTTAATTGCACTGGTTGATGACATTATTTACGATACTAGAGTGTATTTAAATTGATTGTTTTGTGTTGTTTAAAGACCAATGGCCTAAGTAAACATTATCTTGACTGACTGACTGACATTACTAAAACATTCATAACAAGGTGGTAAAGAAATCACATAAACTATATTAGGCATTGCAATTCCTACTAAAACCTTAGAAGAACGTCTCTCAAATGATTCACATGATGGGTCTGACAATAAAATTAACTGGAATTCAGTTGTATTGTTGCAGCTGACCAGTCAATGTTGAATTTATTCACAGTCAACCACAGCATACCCAAAATCATTTTAAACTGAGAAGCATCTATTACATAAAAGTTTGTTCATGATCATTTCAAGAAAAAAAACAAGTAAATTAAATGTGTATGAAATCATCTAGACCTAAAGTCACAAATAGAACCATCTAGTGCCTGGAGCTCCTCAGGAACCCTTTTATTAATCTAAGGTATTTATATATTTCTAGCCAACTTATAGCTCATACATGTTCCTGAAAATCCTGAATCTAAATATCCTAAAACAATCTTGTTTTCTGTCCATCAACAAAGTAGTTTTCATAGATACAATCATATAACTACTTAAGATCACATGTTATTAACTATCCTGCTGGGAGCAGACCCAATTTATTTTCTTCATAATGCAGCTCAATTCGGTGTGAAGGAATTTAGTTTTCCACCAGTGTTGCCTGATAGTATGTGCATAACTTATGTATACCTTACCTTTTCTTTGTCTTTCTAATTTGTGGATAGGGCCCTTTATATTGCTCATTACACAAGGTCAGACATTTCTGAGCTCCTTCTCTCTTCTGACTTCATAGTTACCATTTGTTACTTAGACTCTGTCTTTGTTTTCTCTGAATGGCATGCAGCTCTAGGATAGTGTAACTCTACCACTGAGTCTATAAGCTCTGAACACTTAGCAGGAGAATCTACTACCTGTTCCAGAACATCCTCCAGTTCACTTCGTAGAGCTTGATAAAATAGGGATTAGGCCAACAGGTCTCACCAACTAAATGATTAAATGTTGCTACAACTTTACAAATCTTGATATTACTGTTGTACATTTAATTTAATATTACCCAGAGAAAGAACATGTGGCTATCTGCCCCAAAACATGTGCATTTTCTCACAGAAGGCAGCAGAATTAGGCCATAATGTTATGCTATGTCATGTTATGTTATGCTATGCTATGCTTTGTTATGGTATGTCAAATTGTAGAGTGCACTAATGACCCGTGAGGGTATCCAGGCACTTGAGCGGGTGAGTGGGCATACGATTCTTATGGAGGTATTTGAAAAGCGGGGTCTCCAGCTTCTCACAGAACTTAAGAAGTGAGGAGGAGGCCCTGATATGCTGAGGGAGGTCGTTTCAAGGTTTGGCTGTGATGTAGCAGAACAAACTCTCACCTGTAATGTTTTTGTAAATGCAGGGGGTGTGTGCAAGCAAGAGTGAGCTAGAACGTAGCTATCTAGTTGGTTGGTGAGAGTGTATGAGGCTGAGAGATGCTGGTCTCATGTTGTGTAGGGCTTTGTATATGTGAGTGAGGAGTTTGAGTTGGCTGCGTTTGTGAATGGGGAGCTAATGGAACTCCTTGAGGTGAGATGCAAGGTAGATGCAGCACAGGATGTCCAGTGTGAGTCTTGTGGCAGAGCTCTATAGATGTTTTGGAGCCTTTGTAGGAGTTGCTTGGAGATTCTGGCCTAGAGTGTAATAACGTAGTCAAACCTGCTTGTGATGAGTGCTTGGGTGACGGTCCGTCTGGTGTTCTGTGGCAGCCATTTGAAGATCTTTCTTAGCATGCATAGGATGTGGAAGCAGGAGGCACTCACTGCATTGACTTGTGCTGTCATGGTGAGATTGCCATCTACAATGACCCCCAGATTTCTTGCGTGTTTGGTGGGTGTTGGTCCCACCTCCAACAGCCACCAGGTGGAATCACATGGGGAGGTCTGGTTTCCAACGATCTGAACTTCCATCTTGTCAGAATTCTGCTTCAAGCAGTTTGTTCTCATCCAGAAGCAAACACAACCCTTGTGAGGGTGAAGTCACAAGCAAACCCCAAATTAACCTATGCTCGACCCTCTGGTTACTTGGCACAGAGCGAATGCAAATCCGCTGCACACATTAGAAAATTAACATATAAAGTTACATTTACATATCACAGTAAGTTTTTCTTGTGTTTCTCAAAGTAATTTATTTGAGTTCTTCTGTGAGCGAAGTCCGTTCTATACTTCACTTATTCTGTTTTTTAGCCAACACGCGTTTCGTCGCTGTTACATGGGATTACCCCGCGACTTCTTCAGGGCTAAGGAAATATACAAAAGTCCTTGTTCGTACATACATTGGTAAATTGTTCATTCGTCTTGAAATACTGTCAAGGTGACTACAGTGACATGTATAGGCCTTTGGTTTGCAAGGTGTTTTTATGTGGAAATCCATGCAATGAATATCATTGGACATGCACTTTGTACATTATTTCTTATGAATCAGTACATACGTGGGGGAAGAAAGAACAAAAAACCCCAACTGCTTTTAATTGTAATCATTGTTAAATGTTTACGATCATATTTATTACTCCTGATTCCCTCATTGGGAATCACCTCCAGTGGGCAAGGTGCAGTTGTGAACATGCAAGCGTCACAGTTGAGTATCTAACAGCTTTAGTGTAGTGCACCCTCATGTTGTCAAGGCCAGGTGTTAGCATGCTGACTATGGTGTGTGTTCACACGAAGTGGGTATCCCATATATGTAAATAGGATACGATACCTATGATCAGTATCTTGCAGTTTCTAAATATCAAAGACAAATGAGACGTGTCAGCAGATTGTTTAAAGCCCGTTCAATATTACTTAGTCAGTATCAAGAAACCATTATGGGGCTCCCTACCTTATTTTCGGTGATAATCCCAACCCGAAAGGGTTGCTGTCAGTATTTGTCTATTACAGTAGTTATAGAGATGTCGTCATCTATTACGCTTATTTCTTTCCAGTTCCTGCGAGTAAGGTTGTTAAATTTCAACCTGCTGCCCAATCCGTAAGTAAAGGTGGAAAAGTAAAATCAATCATGCCCTTTCTATTAGACCGTAATTCCTCCCCCAAAGTTGTTCGGAGATCTCCTTACCGGCAGGCTTGTGGATAATGTAGATCTCCCTTCTCGTTCGTGTACGCCGAGCTCCACCGCTATGTTCTGGGACAGTCCTTTACCGGCGTTACTTTTATCTAATGGTAGTAGAAGGCGAACTAAGCCGGATATCGTCCCCTACGGAGCCGCCATCTTGGCGTGGTGTTTTGGGACCCCGGGGGCATTACTGTTAAGTGTTCTACTCTCCGGCACTTATGGTATGTTTATTAAATCGGGAAAATTACCCATGGTCCCTATGTGTTATTAGTGTGACATAAGTCTCCAAGTAAATTGCGTTATCTTCCCAGTGAGACGTCTCAAGTGGAGCGATAAAGGGCATTCAAAGCTCCACATATTATGAGTCAGTATGATATAAGGTGAAAGGTGCTTGCATGGTAGTGACTGTTGTCAGCATGACGGTGCACTAAAGTATTTTGGAGAAACGAGTAACAATGTGATTACAACGTTATTGACATTAACTGGATAATGTGGTACATCGCTGTGCAATCAAAGTAAATAACTTTATCAAAACAGACAAGAACGACTTTGTTCGTTCAGAGACTTTATACATACGTGGGGTTAGAGACCCACTTCATGATACATACTGGTTTCTATTTATGATCCCATAATCCAAATCCTGCAGTTTAATATTCTCTAGGTATTCAGAAAATACAGATTCATTCTTCTTATTTCGTGACAATTTTGACGGGCAAGCAATTTAACCCCTTCCATGCTTATGACGAGCTGGACTCGTCATGGCACACAGTGCTCGTGTGCTCATGACGAGTCCAGCTCGTCATAAGACTACCCACGGGGAAGCGCTGGCGCTCCCCCGTGGGAATCCGATCGTCGGGGTTTTTTAGGAGGCAGGGGAAGGACTTCCCCTGCCTCCCCGCCCCCGCCCCCCATCAATGACGTCAGCGCGCGAGGCGCGCTGACATCATTGAGGGTTTCCCTTTCTCCCGACGCGCTGGAAGCCATTTGCTTCCAGCGCGTCGGGGAAATAAGGTGAGTTTTGGCTCGGGGAGGGGGGGTTTGATTCTGAAAGAGACATCGAGTGAAAGGAAAGGGTTTTCCTTTCCCCCGATGCCTCTTTGTGCATTCCTGCTGCACGATCATGTGATCGTGCAGCAGGAATGCCCACGAGGGCGCCATTGTTAGCGTGGAGATGTGCCTTCTCTCCATTGCCACCCTGTAAAGTTAGCTGTAATCCTTGATGGAGGTCTCTGCACCCTTGATTTTCTCGAGCGCAATCCTCATGTAGTTCCTGTGACCAGGAGGTTCCTTCTCCTCGTCTGCCGCTGCGATCCTGCTCTGACCCTTTATAAACAAGAGGCATGTGAACGGGCCTAGAAGCCCCGCTCGTTTGGCCCCGCCACACATACACTAGCGGTATGCAACGTATGCCCGCCCTTTCCCTACTATGATGGACAGCTTACTCAAAGGATCCCGGCGCTTTCGGCGCGGTGGCAAAGTTACAGACACACAGGTCACTGGAGACAATTCTTCTGGTCCTTTACGCAGCTGTAGTGTAGGAAAGGCATTATACATTTACCCAACGAGGTAGCACTTACTGATTAGCCAGTAGAAAGTACTCCAGTTGAGTAGAGGTATTGCACAAAACGGTGGCATCTTCGTGGATAAATATGCAGGGCAAATGTGCCTTCTCTCCATTTACACCCTGACAAGTTAGCTGTAATCCTTGATGGAGGTCTTTGCATCCTTCATTTTCTCGAGCGCAATTCTCGTGTAGAATTCGTGAGCGTGGAGATGTGCCTTCTCTCCATTTACACCCTGAAAAGTTAGCTGTAATCCTTGATGGAGGTCTTTGCATCCTTGAATTTCTCGAGCGCAATGCTCGTGTAGTTCCTGTGACCATGAGGTTCCTTCTCCTCGTCTGCCGCTGAGATCCTGCTCTGACCCTTTATAAACAAGAGGCATGTGAACGGGCCTAGAAGCCCCGCACGTTTGGCCCCGCCACACATACACTAGCGGTATGCAATGTATGCCCGCCCTTTCCCCACTATGATGGACAGCTTACTCAAAGGATCCTGGCGCTTTCGGCGCGGTGGCAAAGTTACAGACACACAGGTCACTGGAGACAATTCTTCTGGTCCTTTACGCAGCTGTAGTGTAGGAAAGGCACTATACATTTACCCAACGAGGTAGCACTTACTGATTAGCCAGTAGAAAGTACTCCAGTTGAGTAGAGGTATTGCACAAAACGGTGGCATCTTCGTGGATAAATATGCAGGGCAGATGTGCCTTCTCTCCATTTACACCCTGAAAAGTTAGCTGTAATCCTTGATGGAGGTCTTTGCATCCTTGAATTTCTCGAGCGCAATGCTCGTGTAGTTCCTGTGACCAGGAGGTTCCTTCTCCTCGTCTGCCGCTGAGATCCTGCTCTGACCCTTTATCCCCTTCGGTGCTTATGACGAGCTGGACTCGTCATGGCACACAGTGCTCGTGACGAGTCCAGCTCGTCATAAGACCACCCACGGGGAAGCGCTGGCGCTCCCCCGTGAGAATCTGATCGTTAGGTTTTTTTGGGGGAGGCAGGGGAAGGGCTTCCCTGCCTCCCCCGCCCCATCAATGACGTCAGCGCGCTGACATCATTGAGGGTTTCCTTTCTTCCCGACGCGCTGGAAGCCATTTGCTTCCAGCGCGTCGGGAAATCAGGTGAGGTTTGGCTCGGGGAGGGGGGTTTGTATCAAAAGAGGCATCGAGGGAAAGGAAATGGTTTTCCTTTCCCCCGATGCCTCTTTGTGCATTCCTGCTGCACGATCATGTGATCGTGCAGCAGGAATGCCCACTAGGCACCAGGGTTTTTTTTAATTTTTGTGTTGGGGAGTGGCCAAAAGGGCAAGGGTTGCTCCCCTTTTACGGGTGTGAATATTTTATTTATACTGTTAGGCCCACCTACCCCTTAGCTTGGCTGGTGGATTGTGTGTGGACTGGTGCATTATTTGCATATGTGATTGTAATGTTTTTTTCCTCCTTTTTATTCTAGTGTAAAGCTTTTGATTCCTGTTTGCGGTTTCGGCAGTTGTGGTTCTGCAGTTTTGCGTAATTGCATTTATTTGGTAAGAAAAATATTTTTGTTGTGTGTACTCCAAATGAGTATTATTGTCATGCATGAATGAATTTTTTGTAAGTGGTGCCATAATGGCAGCATATTTGTTAGTGTTCAGAGCATGAAATTCTTTGCGATGTTTTGCATTGTCTTATGTGTAATTTTTTTCTTCTTCTTTTTTAGTGGGATATTGTTGATCCTTACTGTGTCTGTGCAGAGTAGGTGGTGGTGAGTCTAGCTGCTTCTGTCACGTGAGTGGTATAGTGTTGGAGTATATAGGTCTTTGTGATAAAGCTACATTTTGTTTATTTCTTTTTTTTTTACAAAGGGTTTGTTGTTGTTGACTTGTTTGACAAGTAACCTTTATTAGTAAGCATTATGGCTAGCCGTAGAATTTCTGCTCAGCAGGTGGTTGGTTTGCTTCTTGAATCTTCCTCTGAGCAGGATTATGAGACTGACAGTGCGTCTGAGGGAGAGGAGGGAGGGGAAGATTCAGGCAGTGAGTTTTCTCTCCACATGGAATCATCGGATGATGAAGGTACTCTCAGTGCAGATGAAGTGCCTGATTTAGAGGAGGATACTACTGTGCCGATGGTGCAAGAGGCATCTGGATTGCAGCCTGGGGCTGCTAGGCTTCCTACTGGAAGTGCTGGACTCTGGGTTGATCCAAACATGGTGCAGCCGGTGTTGCCTGCCTTTAGTGGTTATGCAGGGTGTAGAGTGGATTGTGAACATTATTTGCCTATACAGTATTTTCAGTTGTTTATGGATGATGTATTTTTGGGTGAGATTGTTGAGCAGACTAATTTGTATGCTGAACAGTTTTTGAGGGACAACAGTGCCAGACTTAGGCCCCATTCTAGAGCTACCCGGTGGAGTCCCACAAAATGGAAGAGATGAAGAAGGTTTTGGGTTTGACTTTTTTGATGGGTTTGATAAGGAAGCCGTCCATGAGTTCATATTGGTCTACCAGTCCCTTGATGGCAACGGCCATATTTCCTGCAGTTATGACTCGTGATCGGTATTTACTTTTGCTTCGGATGCTGCATTTTGTTGATAATGGTTTGGCGTTGCCACGAGATCACCCTGAATGTGACCGTCTTTTTAAGATTCGGCCTGTTCTTGATCACTTTGTAGATCGATTTTCAGAGATCTATACTCCAGGGAAAGAAATATCTATTGATGAGTCTTTGGTGCTGTTCAAGGGCCGTTTGGTTTTTAGGCAGTACATTCCTAGCAAGAGGGCACGCTATGGAATTAAGCTGTATATGTTGTCTGAGAGTAGGACAGGATATGTTTTTAATTTGCGTGTGTACACTGGTAGGGATTCCACTATTGACCCCCTGGTTGTCCGTCCACTTTAGTAGGAGTTTCAGAGAAAATTGTGTGGGAACTTGCTAGAGGACTGTTTAACAGAGGCCACAATTTGTACATTGATAACTTCTACACTGCTGTGCAATTGTTTAAGGAATTGTTCAAAGTGGACACTTTTGCTTGTGGCACAATCCGCTCTAACCGTAAAGGTTATCCAAAAGAGCTTGTTTGCAAAAAACTTCAGAGGGGACAGTGCAGTGCCTTGCGTAGTGAGGAACTGCTAGCTGTGAAATTTGTGGACAGGAGGGATGTGTACATGCTGACTACCATCCATGATGAGAGTACTTCACCTGTGGCTGTTTGGGGTCAGATTGCTGAAGTGCGCAAACCTGTGTGCATTTTAGACTACAATAAGCACATGGGTGGTGTTGATAGAGTAGATCAGAGGTTGGAACCTTACACTGCTATTCGTAAGTCTTACATTTGGTATAAGAAGTTGGCCATCCATCTCTTCAATTTAGCAACTTTCAATGCTTTTGTTGTGTTCAAGGAGTGTTCTCCTGCGTCAAAGTTGACTTTTGTTCAGTTTCAGGAGTCTGTCATAGGCAGCCTTGTTGTTGTGGAACAGGCAAGTGTTCCTAGAGTTGGAGTGGTGGAGGATGTGGCTCGATTGAAAGAGCGCCACTTTCCTGATCACATTCCTCCTACACTCTCAAAAGACTTTCCCACTAGGAGATGTAGAGTCTGTTGGCGAAGAGGTACGCGGAAGGAGACTCGTATGTACTGCCCTGAGTGTCCTTCTAACCCAGGGCTGTGTGTGCCTGCTTGTTATAGAGCGTACCACAAGCAAAAGAATTATTGGGAGCAACCATGAGTGGTAAAGTGAACTGCCTGGTCTGTAATGTTTAAGAATTGTTGTTCTGTTTCAAGGTTGGCATTAGTGCAATGTTTCTGATTTTGTGTTAGTAGATTTGTATCTATTTGCAATTTGTTTGTGTTTTCTTTTTTGTATAAAAAAATCCTAAATGTGATGGTGGTGTGTGTAGGCTGGTGCTTGGCTGGCGGTGTGCGTGGAGTGGCGCTCGGCTGGCAGTGTGTGAGTAGTGACTTGCTGCTGGTCACTACACACACTGCTAGCCGAGCGACACTCCACGCAATCCATCAGGTTGTGTGGTTGCTGTGTTAGGAATGTGGGCGTGTGAAAGTGATGGGCCCTTGAATGGCGCTGTCTGCTGGTGTGAGTGTTGTAATGTGATGGGCCCGCGGCTGGTGGTGTGAATGGTTTTGTATTTGTCACACGTATGAAAGGTGTATGAATGGCCTGTAAAGAGGTTGGTGCTTTGTCGTGGCTTTACAGCTCACGAGCTGTGAGTCAATGGTTCAGTTTCTCGTCCTTTCAATTATTAACAGTGCATTTCATTTTTGTGAAATCACTTGTTAATACAATTGTATATACTGAACCATCACTCACCCTCGTGCCAAATCCAACCAGTATGTGTGTGCTTGAGGATTAGATGGCTGTGCAGTAATATTTTTTTTTGTCTTTCTCAAGCAGGGTGTACCTTGTCCCTTTTTGTGAATGTTGTAATGTGTTTGTTTCGTGCCTGGGGGTGTGAATGGTCTTGTGTGTATCACGTATGAAAGGTGTGTGAATGGCCTGTAAAGCGGTTGGGGCCTTGACGTGGCTTTACAGCTCACGAGCTGCGAGTCACTGGTTCCGTTTTTGTCCTTTCAATTATTGACAGTGCATTTCATTTTTGTGAAATCTCTTGTTAATAAAATTGTATATACTGAACCATCACTTGCCCTCGTGCCAAATCCAACCAGTATGTGTGTGTGTGCTTGAGGAATAGATGGCTGTGCAGTAATCTTTGTCTTTTTAGTCTGTCTGCCAAGGTGTACATTCCGTCTAAGAATAACCTACCAACTGTAGATATTGTCGTAAACGAAACACCCATGGGAGTACATGGTGATATCTCTCTTGTGGATCCCAACAAGTTATGGTACCCACAATGTCCTGCAAACCTCAAAATGTCTGTCACATTTTCCTTGCAATATTGTGCCAACATTTTCACGCTGCAGAAATAAACAACACATTATCTCATTATGACCTGGTTTTGCAAGGGGGTCACCTGGGTTTTGGCCCGGGGCTCGGCGGCCACATAGGAAACCTACCAAACCCACACATTTCTGAAAAGTAGACACCCGGGGGCTTCCAGGGAGGTATGGCTTGCGTGGATCCCCCAACGTTTCCTTACCCAGAATCCCCTGCAAACCTCACTTTTAGCTGAAAAAATCACTTTTTTCACACATTTTGTGTGGGAAAGTGTGGCATCACTGGCCTCACACAAATTTCCTACCACCCAGCGTTCCCCAGGTCTCCCGATAAAATGGTGCCTCACTGGTGTGGGAGGCCCAAGTACCCGCGACAGGCAAGGGCCCACAACGTATTGAGGCGACCTCAAAATGGCCTTTCACAAAACCACCTGGTTTTGCAAGGGGGTCACCTGGGTTTTGGCCCGTGCTCGGCGGCCATCTAGGAAACCTACCAAACCCACACATTTCTGAAAAGTAGACACCCGGGGCTTCCAGGGAGGTATGGCTTGCGTGGATCCCCCAACGTTTCCTTACCTAGAATCCCCTGCAAACCTCACTTTTAGCTGAAAAAATCACTTTTTCACACATTTTTGTGTGGGAAAGTGTGGCATCACTGGCCTCACACAAATTTCCTACCACCCAGCGTTCCCCCAGGTCTCCCGATAAAAATGGTGCTTCACTTGTGTGGGAGGCCCAAGTACCCGCGACAGGCAAGGGCCCACAACGTATTGAGGCGACCTCAAAATGGCCTTTCACAAAACCACCTGGTTTTGCAGGGAGTCACCTGGGTTTTGGCCCGTGCTCGGCGGCCATCTAGGGAAACCTACCAAACCCACACATTTCTGAAAAGTAGACACCGGGGCTTCCAGGGAGGTATGGCTTGCGTGGATCCCCCAACGTTTCCTTACCCAGAATCCCCTGCAAACCTCACTTTTAGCTGAAAAAATCACTTTTTCACACATTTTGTGTGGGAAAGTGTGGCATCACTGGCCTCACACAAATTTCCTACCACCCAGCGTTCCCCCAGGTCTCCCGATAAAAATGGTGCCTCACTTGTGTGGGAGGCCCAAGTACCCGCGACAGGCAAGGGCCCACAACGCATTGAGGCGACCTCAAAATGGCCTTTCACAAAACCACCTGGTTTTGCAAGGGGTCACCTGGGTTTTGGCCCGTGCTCGGCGGCCATCTAGGAAACCTACCAAACCCACACATTTCTGAAAAGTAGACACCCGGGGGCTTCCAGGGAGGTATGGCTTGCGTGGATCCCCCAACGTTTCCTTACCCAGAATCCCTTGCAAACCTCAATTTTAGCTGAAAAAATCACTTTTTCACACATTTGTGTGTGGGAAAGTGTGGCATCACTGGCCTCACACAAATTTCCTACCACCCAGCGTTCCCCAGGTCTCCCGATAAAATGGTGCCTCACTTGTGTGGGAGGCCCAAGTACCCGCGACAGGCAAGGGCCCACAACGTAGTGAGGCAACCTCAAAATTGCCTATCTCAAAACCACCTGGTTTTGCAAGGGAGTCACCTGGGTTTTGGCCCGTGCTCGGCGGCCATCTAGGAAACCTACCAAACCCACACATTTCTGAAAAGTAGACACCCGGGGCTTCCAGGAGGTATGGCTTGCGTGGATCCCCAAAGTTTCCTTACCCAGAATCCCTTGCAAACCTCAATTTTAGCTGAAAAAATCACTTTTTCACACATTTGTGTGTGGGAAAGTGTGGCATCACTGGCCTCACACAAATTTCCTACCACCCAGCGTTCCAGGTCTCCCGATACAAAATGGTGCCTCACTTGTGTGGAGGCCCAGTACCTGCGACAGGCAAGGACACAAAACGTTTTGAGGCAACATCAACATTGCCTATCAAAAAATGTTTTGGGCCCTTGCCTGTCGCGGGTACTTGGGCCTCCCACACAAGTGAGGCACCATTTTATCGGGAGACCTGGGGAACGCTGGGTGGTAGGAAATTTGTGTGAGGCCAGTGATGCCACACTTTCCCACACACAAATGTGTGAAAAAGTGATTTTTTCAGCTAAAATTGAGGTTTGCAAGGATTCTGGGTAAGGAAACGTTGGGGGATCCACGCAAGCCATACCTCCCTGGAAGCCCCCGGGTGTCTACTTTTCAGAAATGTGTGGGTTTGGTAGGTTTCCTAGATGGCCGCCGAGCACGGGCCAAAACCCAGGTGACTCCTGCAAAACCAGGTGGTTTTGAGATAGGCAATTTTGAGGTCGCCTCACTACGTTGTGGGCCCTTGCCTGTCGCGAGTACTTGGGCCTCCCACACAAGTGAGGCACCATTTTTATCGGGAGACCTGGGGGAACGCTGGGTGGTAGGAAATTTGTGTGAGGCCAGTGATGCCACACTTTCCCACACACAAATGTGTGAAAAAGTGATTTTTTCAGCTAAAATTGAGGTTTGCAAGGGATTCTGGTAAGGAAACGTTGGGGGATCCACGCAAGCCATACCTCCCTGGAAGCCCCCGGGTGTCTACTTTTCAGAAATGTGTGGGTTTGGTAGGTTTCCTAGATGGCCGCCGAGCACGGGCCAAAACCCAGGTGACTCCTTGCAAAACCAGGTGGTTTTGAGATAGGCAATTTTGAGGTCGCCTCACTACGTTGTGGGCCCTTGCCTGTCACGAGTACTTGGGCCTCCCACACAAGTGAGGCACCATTTTTATCGGGAGACCTGGGGAACGCTGGGTGGTAGGAAATTTGTGTGAGGCCAGTGATGCCACACTTTCCCACACACAAATGTGTGAAAAAGTGATTTTTTCAGCTAAAATTGAGGTTTGCAAGGGATTCTGGGTAAGGAAACGTTGGGGGATCCACGCAAGCCATACCTCCCTGGAAGCCCCCGGATGTCTACTTTTCAGAAATGTGTGGGTTTGGTAGTTTTCCGTAGATGGCCGCCGAGCACGGGGCCAAAACCCAGGTGACTTCTTGCAAAACCAGGTGGTTTTGAGATAGGCAATTTTGAGGTCGCCTCACTACGTTGTGGGCCCTTGCCTGTCGCGAGTACTTGGGCCTCCCACACAAGTGAGGCACCATTTTTATCGGGAGACCTGGGGAACGCTGGGTGGTAGGAAATTTGTGTGAGGCCAGTGATGCCACACTTTCCCACACACAAATGTGTGAAAAAGTGATTTTTTCAGCTAAAATTGAGGTTTGCAAGGGATTCTGGGTAAGGAAACGTTGGGGGATCCACGCAAGCCATACCTCCCTGAAAGCCCCGGGTGTCTACTTTTCAGAAATGTGTGGGTTTGGTAGGTTTCCCTAGATGGCCGCCGAGCACGGGGCCAAAACCCAGGTGACTCCCTTGCAAAACCAGGTGGTTTTGAGATAGGCAATTTTGAGGTCGCCTCACTACGTTGTGGGCCCTTGCCTGTCGCGAGTACTTGGGCCTCCCACACAAGTGAGGCACCATTTTTATCGGGAGACCTGGGGGAACGCTGGGTGGTAGGAAATTTGTGTGAGGCCAGTGATGCCACACTTTCCCACACACAAATGTGTGAAAAAGTGATTTTTTCAGCTAAAATTGAGGTTTGCAAGGGATTCTGGGTAAGGAAACGTTGGGGGATCCACGCAAGCCATGCCTCCCTGGAAGCCCCGGGTGTCTACTTTTCAGAAATGTGTGGGTTTGGGTAGGTTTCCTAGATGGCCGCCGAGCACGGGGCCAAAAACCCAGGTGACTCCCTTGCAAAACCAGGTGGTTTTGAGATAGGCAATTTTGAGGTCGCCTCACTACGTTGTGGGCCCTTGCCTGTCGCGGGTACTTGGGCCTCCCACACAAGTGAGGCACCATTTTTATCGGGAGACCTGGGGGAACGCTGGGTGGTAGGAAATTTGTGTGAGGCCAGTGATGCCACACTTTCCCACACACAAATGTGTGAAAAAAGTGATTTTTTCAGCTAAAATTGAGGTTTGCAAGGGATTCTGGGTAAGGAAACGTTGGGGGATCCACGCAAGCCATACCTCCCTGGAAGCCCCCGGGTGTCTACTTTTCAGAAATGTGTGTGTTTGGTAGGTTACCCTAGGTGCCGGCAGAGCTAGGGTTCACAAACTACAGCTAGGCATTTTGCCCAAAAAGGGTAATTTTTCACTGCGAAATTGAGGTGTGACCACGTTGCGTTTTGCGCCGTTTCCTGTCGCAGGCACTAGGCCGACCCACACAAGTGAGGTACCATTTTTCTCGTAAGACTTTGGGGGACGCGGGGTGGGTGGAAATTTGTGGATCCACGCAGATTCCAGAACTTTCCACCACAGAAATGTGGGGAAAATGTGTTTTTTTGACAATTTTTTATGTTTGCAAGGGATTCTGGGTAACAGAACCTGGTGGGAGGCAGTCAAGTCACCCCATCCTGGATTCCCCTGGGTGTCTAGTTTTCAAAAATGTATAGGTTTGCTAGGTTTCCCTAGGTGCCGGCAGAGGTAGGGTTCAAAAACTACAGCTAGGCACTTTGCCAAAAAAGGGTCATTTTTCACTGCGAAATTGAGGTGTGACCACGTTGCGTTTTGCGCCGTTTCCTGTCGCAGGCACTAGGCCGACCCACACAAGTGAGGTACCATTTTTCTCGTAAGACTTTGGGGGACGCGGGGTGGGTGGAAATTTGTGGATCCACGCAGATTCCAGAACTTTCCACCACAGAAATGTGGGGAAAATGTGTTTTTTTTACAATTCTTTATGTTTGCAAGGGATTCTGGGTAACAGAACCTGGTGGGAGGCAGTCAAGTCACCCCATCCTGGATTCCCCTGGGTGTCTAGTTTTCAAAAATGTATAGGTTTGCTAGGTTTCCCTAGGTGCCGGCAGAGGTAGGGTTCAAAAACTACAGCTAGGCACTTTGCAAAAAAAAGGTCATTTTTCACTGCGAAATTGAGGTGTGACCGCGTTGCGTTTGCGCCGTTTCCTGTCGCAGGCACTAGGCCGACCCACACAAGTGAGGTACCATTTTTCTCGTAAGACTTTGGGGAACGCGGGGTGGGTGGAAATTTGTGGATCCACGCAGATTCCAGAACTTTCCACCACAGAAATGTGGGGAAAATGTGGTTTTTTTGACAATTTTTTATGTTTGCAAGGGATTCTGGGTAACAGAACCTGGTGGGAGGCAGTCAAGTCACCCCATCCTGGATTCCCCTGGGTGTCTAGTTTTCAAAAATGTATAGGTTTGCTAGGTTTCCCTAGGTGCCGGCAGAGGTAGGGTTCAAAAACTACAGCTAGGCACTTTGCCAAAAAAGGGTCATTTTTCACTGCGAAATTGAGGTGTGACCACGTTGCGTTTTGCGCCGTTTCCTGTCGCAGGCACTAGGCCGACCCACACAAGTGAGGTACCATTTTTCTCGTAAGACTTTGGGGGACGCGGGGTGGGTGGAAATTTGTGGATCCACGCAGATTCCAGAACTTTCCACCACAGAAATGTGGGGGAAATGTGTTTTTTGGGACAATTTTTTATGTTTGCAAGGGATTCTGGGTAACAGAACCTGGTGGGAGGCAGTCAAGTCACCCCATCCTGGATTCCCCTGGGTGTCTAGTTTTCAAAAATGTATAGGCTTGCTAGGTTTCCCTAGGTGCCGGCAGAGGTAGGGTTCAAAAACTACAGCTAGGCACTTTGCCAAAAAAGGGTCATTTTTCACTGCGAAATTGAGGTGGGACCGCGTTGCGTTTTGCGCCGTTTCCTGTCGCAGGCATTAGGCCGACCCACACAAGTGAGGTACCATTTTTCTCGTAAGACTTTGGGGAACGCGGGGGGGTGGTAATTTGTGGATCCACGCAGATTCCAGAACTTTCCACCACAGAAATGTGGGGAAAATGTGTTTTTTTTGACAATTTTTTATGTTTGCAAGGGATTCTGGGTAACAGAACCTGGTGGGAGGTAGTCAAGTCACCCCATCCTGGATTCCCCTGGGTGTCTAGTTTTCAAAAATGTATAGGCTTGCTAGGTTTCCCTAGGTGCCGGCAGAGGTAGGGTTCATAAACTACAGCTAGGCACTTTGCCAAAAAAGGGTCATTTTTCACTGCGAAATTGAGGTGGGACCGCGTTGCGTTTTGCGCCGTTTCCTGTCGCAGGCACTAGGCCGACCCACACAAGTGAGGTACCATTTTTCTCGTAAGACTTTGGGGAACACGGGGTGGGTGGAAATTTGTGGATCCACGCAGATTCCAGAACTTTCCACCACAGAAATGTGGGGAAAATGTGTTTTTTTGGACAGTTTTTTATGTTTGCAAGGGATTCTGGGTAACAGAACCTGGTGGGAGGCAGTCAAGTCACCCCATCCTGGATTCCCCTGGGTGTCTAGTTTTCAAAAATGTATAGGTTTGCTAGGTTTCCCTAGGTGCCGGCAGAGGTAGGGTTCAAAAACTACAGCTAGGCACTTTGCAAAAAAAGGTCATTTTTCACTGCGAAATTGAGGTGTGACCGCGTTGCGTTTTGCGCCGTTTCCTGTCGCAGGCACTAGGCCGACCCACACAAGTGAGGTACCATTTTTCTCGTAAGACTTTGGGGAACGCGGGGTGGGTGGAAATTTGTGGATCCACACAGATTCCAGAACTTTCCACCACAGAAATGTGGGGGAAATGTGTTTTTTTGGACAATTGTTTATGTTTGCAATTGATTCTGGGTAACAGAACCTGGTGGGAGGCAGTCAAGTCACCCCATCCTGGATTCCCCTGGGTGTCTAGTTTTCAAAAATGTATAGGCTTGCTAGGTTTCCCTAGGTGCCGGCAGAGGTAGGGTTCAAAAACTACAGCTAGGCACTTTGCCAAAAAAGGGTCATTTTTCACTGCGAAATTGAGGTGGGACCGCGTTGCGTTTTTCGCCGTTTCCTGTCGCAGGCACTAGGCTGACCCACACAAGTGAGGTACCATTTTTCTCGTAAGACGTTGGGGAACGCGGGGTGGGTGTAAATTTGTGGATCCACGCAGATTCCAGAACTTTCCACCACAGAAATGTGGGGAAAATGTGTTTTTTTTGACAATTTTTTATGTTTGCAAGGGATTCTGGGTAACAGAACCTGGTGGGAGGCAGTCAAGTCACCCCATCCTGGATTCCCCTGGGTGTCTAGTTTTCAAAAATGTATAGGTTTGCTAGGTTTCCCTAGGTGCCGGCAGAGGTAGGGTTCAAAAACTACAGCTAGGCACTTTGCCAAAAATGGGTCATTTTTCACTGCGAAATTGAGGTGGGACCGCGTTGCGTTTTGCGCCGTTTCCTGTCGCAGGCACTAGGCCGACCCACACAAGTGAGGTACCATTTTTCTCGTAAGACTTTGGAGAACGCGGGGTGGGTGGAAATTTGTGGATCCACGCAGATTCCAGAACTTTCCACCACAGAAATGTGGGAAAATGTGTTTTTTTTGACAATTTTTTATGTTTGCAAGGGATTTTGGGTAACAGAACCTGGTGGGAGGCAGTCAAGTCACCCCATCCTGGATTCCCCTGGGTGTCTAGTTTTCAAAAATGTATAGGTTTGCTAGGTTTCCCTAGGTGCCGGCAGAGGTAGGGTTCAAAAACTACAGCTAGGCACTTTGCCAAAAAAGGGTCATTTTTCACTGCGAAATTGAGGTGGGACCGCGTTGCGTTTTGCGCCGTTTCCTGTCGCAGGCACTAGGCCGACCCACACAAGTGAGGTATCATTTTTCTTGTAAGACTTTGGGGAACGCGGGGTGGGTGGAAATTTGTGGATCCACGCAGATTCCAGAACTTTCCACCACAGAAATGTGGGGAAAATGTGGTTTTTTTGACAATTTTTTAGGTTTGCAAGGGATTCTGGGTAACAGAACCTGGTGGGAGGCAGTCAAGTCACCCCATCCTGGATTCCCCTGGGTGTCTAGTTTTCAAAAATGTATAGGTTTGCTAGGTTTCCCTAGGTGCCGGCAGAGGTAGGGTTCAAAAACTACAGCTAGGCACTTTGCCAAAAAAGGGTCATTTTTCACTGCGAAATTGAGGTGGGACCGCGTTGCGTTTTGTGCCGTTTCCTGTCGCAGGCACTAGGCTGACCCACACAAGTGAGGTACCATTTTTCTCGTAAGACTTTGTGGAACGCGGGGTGGGTGGAAATTTGTGGATCCACGCAGATTCCAGAACTTTCCACCACAGAAATGTGGGGAAAATGTGTTTTTTTTGACAATTTTTTATGTTTGCAAGGGATTCTGGGTAACAGAACCTGGTGGGAGGCAGTCAAGTCACCCCATCCTGGATTCCCCTGGGTGTCTAGTTTTCAAAAATGTATAGGTTTGCTAGGTTTCCCTAGGTGCCGGCAGAGCTAGGGTTCAAAAACTACAGCTAGGCACTTTGCCAAAAAAGGGTCATTTTTCACTGCGAAATTGAGGTGTGACCACGTTGCGTTTTGCGCCGTTTCCTGTCGCAGGCACTAGGCCGACCCACACAAGTGAGGTACCATTTTTCTCGTAAGACTTTGGGGAACGCGGGGTGGGTGGAAATTTGTGGATCCACGCAGATTCCAGAACTTTCCACCACAGAAATGTGGGGAAAATGTGTTTTTTTTTACAATGTTTTCTGTTTGCAAGGGATTCTGGGTAACAGAACTTGGTGGGAGGCAGTCAAGTCACCCCATCCTGGATTCCCCTGGGTGTCTAGTTTTCAAAAATGTATAGGTTTGCTAGGTTTCCCTAGGTGCCGGCAGAGCTAGGGTTCAAAAACTACAGCTAGGCACTTTGCCAAAAAAGGGTCATTTTTCACTGCGAAATTGAGGTGTGACCACGTTGCGTTTTGCGCCGTTTCCTGTCGCAGGCACTAGGCCGACCCACACAAGTGAGGTACCATTTTTCTCGTTAGACTTTGGGGAACGCGGGGTGGGTGGAAATTTGTGGATCCACGCAGATTCCAGAACTTTCCACCACAGAAATGTGGGGAAAATGTGATTTGTTTGACAATTTTTTATGTTTGCAAGGGATTCTGGGTAACAGAACCTGGTGGGAGGCAGTCAAGTCACCCCATCCTGGATTCCCCTGGGTGTCTAGTTTTCAAAAATGTATAGGTTTGCTAGGTTTCCCTAGGTGCCGGCAGAGCTAGGGTTCAAAAACTACACCTAGGCACTTTGCAAAAAAAGGGTAATTTTTCATTGTGAAAATGTGGTACGTCCACGTTGCATTTTGAGCCATTTCCTGTTGTGGGCACAAGGGCTACCCACACAAGTGAGGTACCATTTTTATCGGGAGACTTAGGGTAACACAGAATTGTAGAGCAACTGTTATTACCTATTGACTTTCGATGCATTTCTGCCTTCCAAATGAAAGACAATGTGTAAAAAATAAGTCATTTTGAAAAATGACCTATAATTCTCATGCTAGTATGGGTACTCCCAATTTCGGAAATGTGCAAATATCTACTGTTTATAAAATCTACATTTTGTTCCCATTTCAGAAATACATAGGTGTCTTTCATAACAATTTTTCCATGTATACATTTTCCCAAAATAATTGCTATATACCCGGTACTTAAAAAAAAATAATTGCAAGATGTTGCTCAATTATTGGCTCTGGGTTCGTCGGGTTCTTGGTGAACCTACAAGTCCTATATATCCCCACAACCAGAAAGGTCCAGCGGATATAACGGTATATTGCCTTCAAATAGCTGTCATAATTAGAAGAAGTTACAGGTGAAAACGTTGACACAAATGGCTGTTTTTTTCAACTAATTTTCAATTTTTCATTTATTTAACTGTTAGTTTCTATAAGGAAAACTTTAAGGATCTACACAAATGACCCCTTGCTGAATTCAGAATTTTGTCTACTTTTCATAAATGTATGGCTTTCCAGGATCCATTATTGGTTTCATACCCATTTCTACCATTAACTGGAAGGAGGTTGAAAGCACAAAAATAGCAAAAATAGGCTATGTCCCAGAAAAATGCCAAAACTGTGTAAAAAAAGTTGGTTTTCTGACAAAAGTCTGCTTGTCCCTGAAATCTGGGAAGATGGTGATTTCATCCCCACAACCCCTTTTTTGATGCCATTTGCAGGGAAAAATCAAGACGCTTTCATCTGTAGCCCTTTTTTTGCCTTTTTCCAAAAAAAAACAAAATTTAGCTGTATTTTGACTAATTTCTGGGTCCCCTCCAGGGGAACCCACAAACCCTGGGTACCTTTACAATCCCCATGATGTTAGAAAAAAAGGACGCAAATTTGGCATGGATACCTTATGTGGTCAAAAAGTTACAGGGGCCTAAGCGCGCACTACCCCAAATAGACAAAAAAAGGCTTAGCACAGGAGGGGAAAAGGCCTAGCAGCGAAGGGGTTAAACGGGCAACCAAAATAAACTGTTATGATAGTGGCACCCATTTATCACATATCCGACAGTTTCGTTCATTCATTTTGATTGATTCCCTTGGAAATGTTCGCATGGCAACCGGAGAATACAGTTATTTATTAAATCTCGTGTTCCTTGTCTGAGCCGAAATTTGACATGGTGGCTCATATTCGGGTGTGTGCGTCCCATGGATTGAGGTAATAGGGAACTATCACTCAGGAGAAGGGAGGCTCTATGGATCATGAGACATAGGAGTGTGGAACAGGGCCTAAACACTGATCACGAGCTGCAACACTTTTTAGGTGATTAGCAAGCCACGGGATATCGCCGCCATATAGACCGTGAACCTAACAGGACAGTAACATGGCTGTTCACACGAACATTGAATCTGATATAATGAATTAAGGAATATAAAAGCGTACCAGGGGCTGTCTTGAACTGATATGGGACATTGGCCTGCCATCCATGGGACGCACACACCCGAATAGGAGCCACCATGCCAAATTTCGGCTCAGACAAGGAACACGAGATTTAATAAATAACTGTATTCTCTGGTTGCCATGCAAACATTTCCAAGGGAATCAATCAAAATGAATGAACGAAACTGTCGGATATGTGATAAATTGGTACAAGTAAACATAACAGTTTATTTTGCCTGCCCGTCTAAATTGCTTGCCCGTCAAAATTGTCACGAAATAAGAAGAATAAAACTGTATTTTCGGAATACCTAGAGAATATTAAACTGCAGGATTTGGATTATGGGATCATAAATAGAAACCCGTATGTATCACAAAGTGGGTCTCTAACCCCACGTATGTATAAAGTCTCTGAACGAACAAAGTCGTTCTTGTCTGTTTTGATAAAGTTATTTACTTTGACTGCACAGCGATGTACCACATTATCCAGTCAATGTCAATAACGTTGTAATCACATTGCCACTCATTTCACCAAATTACTTTAGTGCACCATCATGCTGACAACAGTCACTACCATGCAAGCACCTTTCACCTTACATCAGACTGACTCATAATATGTGGAGCTTTGAATGCCCTTTATCGCTCCACTTGAGACGTCTCACTGGGAAGATAACGCGATTTACTTGGAGACTTATCTCACACTAATAACACATAGGGACCATGGGTAATTTTCCCGATTTAATAAACATACCGTAAGGGCCGGAGAGTAGAACACTTAACAGTAATGCCGCCGGGGTCCCAAAACACCACGCCAAGATGGCGGCTCCGTAGGGGACGATATCCTGCTTAGTCCGCCTTCTACTACCATTAGATAAAAGTAACGCCGGTAAAGGACTCTCCCAGAATGTAGCGGTGGAGCTCGGCGCACATGCACGAGAAGGGAGATCTACATGATCCACAAGCCTGCCGGTAAGGAGATCTCCAAACAACTTTGGGGGAGGAATTACGGTCTAATAGAAAGGGCCATGATTGATTTTACTTTTCCACCTTTACTTAAGGATTGGGCAGCAGGTTGAAATTTAACAACCTTACTCGCAGGAACTGGAAAGAAATTAACGTAATATATGTCGACATCTCTATAACTACTGTAATAGACAAATACTGACAGAAAACCCTTTTGGGTTGGAATTATCGCCGAAAATAAGGTAGGGAGCCCCATTATGGTTTCTTGATACTGACTAAGTAATATTGAACGGACGGTAAACAATCGGCTGACACGTCTCATTTGTCTTTGATACTTAAACTGCAAGATACTGATCATAGGTATCATATCCTATTTACATATATGGGATGCCCACTTCGTGTGAACACACACCATAGTCAGCATGCTAACACTTGGCCTTGACAACATGAGGGTGCACTACAGTAAAGCTGTTAGATACTCAACTGTGACGCTTGCATGTTCACAACTGCACCTTGCCCACTGGAGGTGATTCCCAATGAGGGAATCAGGAGTAATAAATATGATTGTAAACATTTAACAATGATTACAATTAAAAGCAGTTGGGGTTTTTTGTTCTTTCTTCCCCCACGTATGTACTGCTTCATAAGAAATAATGTACAAAGTGTATGTCCATTGATATTCATCGCATGGATTTCCACATAAAAACACCTCGTAAACCAAAGACCTATACATGTCATTATAGTCACCTTGAGAGTATTTCAACATGAATGAACAATTTACCCATGTACGTACGAACAAGGACTTTTGTATATTTCCTTAGCCCTGAAGAAGTCGCGGGGTAATCCCATGTAACAGCGACGAAACACGTGTTGGCTAAGAAACTGAATAAATGAAGTACAGAACGGAATTCGCTCACAGAAGAACTCAAATAAATTACTTTGAGAAACACAAGAAAAACTTACTCTGATATGTAAATGTAACTTTATGTGTTAATTTTCTAACGTGTACAGAGGATTTGCATTTGCAGTAGAGTGGCCTTGTGACCACACACTTGGGGATGTGGTGGTTTTTCCCTACCTAATGCACCATACCAGACTTCATGCTATAACCAAATTTTATGTGTGATAAGACCCTAGAGCGCCATTGCCTATTATCCACCACCAGCTCTGTACATACTTGGCACAGAGTGGTCAGGCTTAACTTAGAGGGTATGTGTAAAATATTTGTGCAACACTTAAACATTAAAAATATGATTAGAAAACAGAGTACATTTTAATAAATAAAACAAGAGCAAAATGGCACCATTTTTTAAAAATGTATTTTATTTTATTTTGAGAGTTTTATATAGCGCTGGCTAGACCCGGAGGTATCAAAGCGCTTTACATTGGGTTACACAATGTTACAGAACACAATAAACAAGTTACACTTTACATCAGAAAATAAGCAACATATTGAAAGAGGAAGGAAAGGTGACAGATAGAGCGGAGGGGAGGAGGGGGGAAATGTGAAGGGGGAGGATGGGTGAAAAGAAGGCAGGAGAGACAAGAGGAAGTCTGCCCAAAGACCGACTGGGTAGGTGACGACCGAGGAGGGAATCCACAGCCCATCTCCCCTATAGCTAAACAAGGTAGCTCCATCGGGCATCAGTCAAAATAGCTAGGTCTCAGCTGACGAGGGAAGGTTCACAAAAGAAAGTCAAGTGGATAAGACAGGGTGGGATCTATGAGCAAGGACGGGTGAGGGTAAGGGTCAGTAGCTAGAAAGAGGAGAAAGAGTAGAGCGGAGAGGGGTAGGGGGTAGGGTGAAGGGGGAGGAGGGAAAATAAAGGTCCAGAGAGACGCAGAAAAGTTTGCCCAAAACCGGCTGGGTAGGTGATGGTCAAGGAGGGTATCCATAGCCCATCTCCCCTATATCTCGCGAGGTAGATCCACCGGGCATCAGTCAAAATGGCTAAGTCTCCGCTGTCAAGGGAAAGTTCTCAGAGTAAATGCAGAGTTCAGCTGGGCAGAAAGGGATTCCGCACTCAACAGGTTAGAGCCGGCGCTTTAAAATGATCACTTGTGATGCCCGCTATTAAATACCTTGAGAACTCCTCAGGGACCAGCCAAGGTGTAACTCCCCGAACTAGATGTAACCGGTGGCGGCCATCTTGTGGTCAGGCATGCCTCATTACTCCAGCTTATCCGCACTGTAGGTTTACTTGTCTCTCCCTCGGTATTGTCGTCGGGGGTTTCAGGGTCTCCCCACCGCATTAAAAGTCACATCCCTGGAAACTTAGTGCCGGTACTCCCCGCGGATGCATACTGGCCGCCATCTTAAGGTGAGGCGCCACTGGGGGGGGGGGGGTGGGACACCTCGCCTCACTCAGTGTACTCCCCCCTCTCTTTGCTGTTCCCCACTTTCTTTGGGATTTATAAGGGACGAGACCCCCGCTGGCACCCCCTCTGCCGCCGACCGCGACTATTAAAATGGCGGGCGTTGTCTTTGCGGGGCCGCTGGTCTTCTTCCCGCGGTGCCGATTATCATGTGGGGCGAACTTCCATTCGTCTCTGCCTCCCACTAGTCTGACCTCGTTTCCAGCCCCACCTCCGTGAACGCTCAAACCTTTTCTTTTCTGCCGGGACTCAGGATCGGCAGCCGGAGTCAGGCAGCGCCATTCTGCACACTGCGTCCGCTCCCGCAACTCCGGGACCTTTCCCCTCGGTTTTCCTGTTGCTAGGCTACAGCTGCCGGGCTCCGCTGGTTCTCTGCAGTACCTGGAGCAGAATACCGCAGATTTTAGCTACGTTGGGGCTCTCGATGCACCTCCAAATCCAATCAGTAGAATGAGAGATACGCAAATTTAAAGATTTCAGTGAAAATAGCGACAAAATGCACAATGCACAAACTGTGGTTATCTGGTCGCGCTGCACCGGGACAAAGTAACAAGTTCTGGCTGACCATGATGGAGTGCATGCCAGCTACAGGGACACACTTAGGACCATTGAACATGGTACCTTAATCCTGGTTGCGAAGAGATGCAGAGGCCTGCATTGAGGATGTGTGGTGCAGCAGAGGTTATATGAAGTCTGGCCGAGGAGATGTGTCATGCAGTGGTGGTTCTGGGGAGCTGTGAAGTGCGATGAGATGTCCTTGCATGGAGATGTGTTGTGTAGTGGCATTTCTGATGATCTGCGTTGGGAGAGGTGATGTCCTTACGTGAGATGCATCAAGCAGCGGTGGTTCCTATAGGCTGCGATGGTGATGTGAAGTGCTTGTGTTGGAGAAGTCTGCATAGAGGTGATGCGTAGGTACAGAGGTCAGTGCGCTCAGCAGCAGAGACTGTGCTCAGGTTCTGCGGGAGATGTGTCACGCCATAGAGGAGATACGTTGGTTCTGCTGAGTCCACAGATGGGCTGGCAGAGCACCTTCAGGTCCACTTCTAAGGGTCCAAGACTGGGTCTGGCAATACTTGGGAGAAGAGGAGTCACAGATGTCAGAGTCCAGTTGCTGGGTTCAAAGTTGTTGGAAGCCTGTTTTGCCTCTGAGGCTTCTGATCAGGACCCCAGCCTACTAGAACTTGGAGTCACACTGGGGTACTGGGTTTAGAGATGCAGGTCCAGTCCTCCTCACTGACGCAAGAGGGCAGCCGGTCGGCACAGTGGTGCATCAGTCCTTCTGGGCAGCAGTGCATCAGAGTGGCATTCCTTTCAGCAGCACAGCAGTCCTTCTTCCTGGCAGAGTCCACATGTCCAGAAGTGTACTGAAGAGTCAAGTCTAAGGGGTCCAATATTTATATCTGGTGCCCACTTTGTTGCCCAAGTTGCAGAAGCTTCTTGAGGTTTCCACCCCCCTGAGGTGTCAGTCATCCCCTTTCTCACTTTTCTGGCCCCAACTTAACTCAGGTCACAAATGTAAAAAAATGACAGGTCGTTTGTGAGAGTGCTCAGGCAGAGCTTTGTGATGTGTGAGTGTGGTAGGTAACAGATCCTCCCCCTCATTATCTCAGAGTGACACATCCTGCCAACACCTATCTTCCCTTTTTCTCACTGTCTGGGAGAAATATACAAAGACCTACCAGGTACACCTAGTCATGTGACCCAGGACCAGGCTGTAGGCACCAAATGATTAGAACAAGAAAATGCCAACTTTCTAAAAGTTTATAGAAACAAAATTACCTGGCCACCAATTTTAGAGGCTGCTATTTATTTCAGCAGACTGAGGAACAGTGCATCCAGTCACTGCACCCTACTTCACTACTTTGTATTATTCAAGACATGTAATGCAACCATTTCATTATTCAACGGGGCATTCAAAAGAAACAATCTTCATTTTTCAGACAAAGTATGAAACATACAAGTAAACAATAATGTGAAAATTGAACAAAAATGTGAAAGATACATTCATAACCTTATAAACAATTACACCAGTCTATATTAGTTGAACATAAGCTCTCTCAAAGGGCCTTATACTTGGCTTCTATTTAGAGACAAGCTGCCTATGGGGAATAAAGGGAAATTAGAGTCTCTGCGGGGATATATTTGTACTGACAACCCTCTCCAGAGTCTTTTTAAGTAACTGTCCCTCATAGGAAGAGAAAGGAAAATGCCGACGCGTTTCCAATCCCCATGTGACTTTAGGGATTTTCGTCAGGGCTTAAACCACGGTGTAATCTGTGAAAGTTAAAAAAGACAAGAACAGTGCATTTAGCACTGATATTGGCCTTCTCTTCTATAAAATTATAGCCTCATAAAGGGTTTGCAGAGTACCTGTTCTTTCAGATGAGTACGTGAAATCTGTTTGTCTGCTCGTTTCTTCGGCGCAACCTTCGTATTTCAGACTTTGTAACCTAAATAATGACAATTATTAATGAACGCTATCTGATTTTAAGTGTTCCACTTTCAGATGTACTAAATTTACGTGTGGTCAAAAGTGGCTTACTTGTGAGCGAGACCGTTCTCTGTGTATATCTTGACAGGTACTGAGGTGCTGTCTGGTTAACGGTACAACTGCCTGTTCATGACTTCCTTCGACGACAGAGTCGTGGTGAGGTTTCTTTAACCCTGAAATAGCAAGCACGCTTTAGGAAATAGTTGTTAGTTTTAAATCCCAGTGCTTGTATAATTGTAAACGCCACGTAGTGCTTACTTGGTGAGTTGTTATTTTCGCCCTTGATTTGTCTTCATCAGGTCAGCGTGTCTTTTAGCTGGAACGATGTTGGGCGCTGAGCACCCGTGCTCACGCATTGAAATTATTTATTCCATTTCTAGAAGAAGCAAAAAGGTAACATTATTTTACTATGCTTCTTTGGAAGAATGAAGCGCGCACGTTTAATGATCGTTGCTTTCCATGGGGCAAACTTGGCTTTCTTGCAAACGTTTAGTTATGTAAGTTCCAAATTTTTGAAAAGCGGAATTGTTGCAACATTGTTAATCCGTGTTCTTTGCAAGTGCCAAGTGAGCTAGTATTTGGTTAACTATTTCTGAACTTGCACTGAGGCAGAATCCAACATATTTTCAGATAGTCGGACCAACAAAGGCTAAACAAGAAATTATGTTGCCACTCACTTTATTCTTCTTCCACTGCTGGCTCAGTCGGAGGATTCTTCCATCAGTTGCGCTTGTGCTGACGCTTCCAACTTTTGAATTTCTGAAACAGGAAGTCTCTACTTTGGATTTGTGGGAGTTGTAGTTTTTAATGTTTCACTTCCAACTTTTGGATTTCTAAAACAGGAAGACTCTACTTTGGATTTGTGGGAGTTGTAGTCTTTAATGTTTCGCTTAGCATATGTTGATTTGCATATTTCTGTGTTTTTTTGTGAAGTTCTGGGAATAGTAATCTTAGGTTTATTTATTAAGTCGCCCGAATGATAAATGATTTTCATTCGTGTCTGGAGATCTCATCAAGGTTTGGAAGGTTGGCACATACGCTGTAGATGTTTTACTCACGAGAGTTAATTCATTGCTTGACTTAATTCGGACATTTCATTGAGGCCTTTTTGAATGCAGTTAAATTTCAGGATTAAATAAGCTTCTCTTTTCAGTAGAAGATTTTCAACGTTGCCTCCACGCGGAGGTGGCTTCATTCCTGATAGTACTGTCCATACAAAGTCTTTCTCCGAATGGTTCATTTCAACAAAGTGTGACACCATTGGTGTGGTTAGCACCTGCTTCTTGATTCGGGAACGATGTTGCACTATTCTTTGATTAATTTGTTGATTTGTCTTACCGATGTACAGTTTCGGACACGGGCACTGGATGGCATAAACAGTGTTTTTGGTTTTGCAATTGGTGAATTCTTTATGTGTCCATTTAATGGTGTCATATATGAACTCGTGACCTTCAATGGTAGTGCTGCATGTGGAACAATTGCCACATTTGTGGTGACCTTCAATGGGTTGCATGTTCCATTGAGCCCTTAGGTCTGTCTTCTTAGGGGTGCAAGCGAGATCTGCTCTAATGAATCTTTGGCCAATGCTTTTATTCTTTTTCATTGCAAACAAGGGCCTCTCCATAGGGCATTCCAATTGTGTTAAAAGGTGCCAATTCTTTAGAACCATCTGACGGAATTTATTAGTGTGTGGGCCAAACGTGGACACACACACTAATCGCTCCAAAGGTCTTTTTTCTTTCTTTGAAAGCAGTACCTCTCGTGGTGTATACCATGCCCTCTTAATGGCATGTTTAAGCATTTTTCTTGGGTAACCCCTTTCTTTGAGTTGATCACAAAAGGTTTCAGCATTTTTCATGAAATCTTCCTTTCGTGCGCAATTCCTTCGAATCCTTAATAGTTGCCCATAAGGGAGGTTATCCTTTAAACTCCGTGGGTGAAAACTTTGGTAGTGGAAGATTGTGTTTCTATCCGTAGGTTTACGGTGTAGAATTGTTGTCAACTTACGATCATGCACAAATACTTCAACATCAAGAAACGTAAGGAGGGTCTGGCTCTTCGTGATGGTAAATTTGATGTCTTGGTGTCTCATGTTCAACCATTCATGAAATTGTTCCAGATGTTCTTCTGTGCCACTCCAAAGGCACCAGACATCATCGATGTACCTGTACCATTGCGAAATAAATCCCCATTTCAGTTTGTTGGTGATTTCTCCTTCTATTTGTTGTGTGGAGTCTTCCTTTAGTTGACGATACCATTCTGTATTTTGTATTTGGCTTTTGGCCTCGGCGACGTACATCTCTTTAGACCATAGAACTAGGGCACCGCCCTTATCCGCAGGCTTTATAATTACGGTGTCATCTCTTTGGAGGTCCGTAATTATAAAGCCTGCGGATAAGGGCGGATAGAAGGAGAAATCACCAACAAACTGAAATGGGGATTGGAGCAAGGGATTTTAGGACCAAAGGAATTTGAGTTCCTAAATAAATCACACCCAAGGATCCCCGTAATTTATTTTCTCCCCAAAATTCACAAAAATTTGAGACAGCCCCCCGGAAGACCTATCGTATCCAGCTGCGAATCTGTGCTGGAGCCAATAGCGAAGTATGTGGACGTCTTCCTCAAACCATTCATGGACCAGGTGCCATCTTATTTAAGGGACACCACTGATTTTATCAACAAGATCGAAGGACAACTATTCGACCCCATGAACCAATGGCTAGTATCGTTTGATGTAACTTCACTACACACTCAAATCCCACAGGAGGAAGCACTAGAAACCATGGAATATTTCTTGGAGACACGTGCAAAACCCCACAGAGTCCCTACTGATTTCATTTTGGATCTAGCCAGAATTGATCTCACAAAGAATTACTTTTAATTTGAAGATACATTCTTCATGCAAGTCATGGGGACCGCGATGGGGTGCCCCTTCGCCTCAGAAATGGCTGTATTGTTCATGGAGCTGTTCGAAGACAAGTTTATCACGAACAATAATCCATTTAGAAAATGTATTTCACAATGGTGCAGGTACATCGATGATGTCTGGTGCCTTTGGAGTGGCACAGAAGAACATCTGGAACAATTTCATGAATGGTTGAACATGAGACACCAAGACATCAAATTTACCATCACGAAGAGCCGGACCTTCCTTACGTTTCTTGATGTTGAAGTATTTGTGCATGATCGTAAGTTCACAACAACTCTACACCGTAAACCTACGGATAGAAACACAATCCTCCACTACCAAAGTTTTCACCCACGGAGTTTAAAGGATAACCTTCCTTATGGGCAACTATTAAGGATTCGAAGGAATTGCGCACGAAAGGAAGATTTCATGATAAATGCTGAAACCTTTTGTGATCAACTCAAAGAAAGGGGTTACCCAAGAAAAATGCTTAAACATGCCATTAAGAGGGCATGGTATACACCACGAGAGGTACTGCTTTCAAAGAAAGAAAAAAGACCTTTGGAGCAATTAGTGTGTGTGTCCACGTTTGGCCCACACACTAATAAATTCCGTCAGATGGTTCTAAAGAATTGGCACCTTTTAACACAATTGGAATGCCCTATGGAGAGGCCCTTGTTTGCAATGAAAAAGAATAAAAGCATTGGCCAAAGAATCATTAGAGCACATCTCGCTTGCACCCCTAAGAAGACAGACCTAAGGGCTCAATGGAACATGCAACCCATTGAAGGTCACCACAAATGTGGCAATTGTTCCGCATGCAGCACTACCATTGAAGGTCACGAGTTCATATATGACACCATTAAATGGACATATAAAGAATTCACCAATTGCAAAACCAAAAACACTGTTTATGCCATCCAGTGCCCGTGTCCGAAACTGTACATCGGTAAGACAAATCAACAAATTAATCAAAGAATAGTGCAACATCGTTCCCGAATCAAGAAGCAGGTGCTAACCGCACCAATGGTGTCACACTTTGTTGAAATGAACCATTCGGAGAAAGACTTTGTATGGACAGTACTATCAGGAATGAAGCCACCTCCGCGTGGAGGCAACGTTGAAAATCTTCTACTGAAAAGAGAAGCTTATTTAATCCTGAAATTTAACTGCATTCAAAAAGGCCTCAATGAAATGTCCGAATTAAGTCAAGCAATGAATTAACTCTCGTGAGTAAAACATCTACAGCGTATGTGCCAACCTTCCAAACCTTGATGAGATCTCCAGACATGAATGAAAATCATTTATCATTCGGGCGACTTAATAAATGAACCTAAGATTACTATTCCCAGAACTTCACAAAAAAACACAGAAATATGCAAATCAACATATGCTAAGCGAACCATTAAAGACTACAACTCCCACAAATCCAAAGTAGAGACTTCCTGTTTTAGAAATCCAAAAGTTGGAAGTGAAACATTAAAAACTACAACTCCCACAAATCCAAAGTAGAGACTTCCTGTTTCAGAAATTCAAAAGTTGGAAGCGTCAGCACAAGCGCAACTGATGGAAGAATCATCCGACTGAGCCAGCAGTGGAAGAAGAATAAAGTGAGTGGCAACATAATTTCTTGTTTAGCCTTTGTTGGTCCGACTATCTGAAAATATGTTGGATTCTGCCTCAGTGCAAGTTCAGAAATAGTTAATCAAATACTAGCTCACTCGGCACTTGCAAAGAACACGGATTAACAATGTTGCAATAATTCCGCTTTTCAAAAATTTGGAACTTACATAACTAAACGTTTGCAAGAAAGCCAAGTTTGCCCCATGGGAAGCAACGATCATTAAACGTGCGCGCTTCATTCTTCCAAAGAAGCATAGTAAAATAATGTTACCTTTTTGCTTCTTTTAGAAATGGAATAAATAATTTCAATGCGTGAGCACGGGTGCTCAGCGCCCATCATCGTTCCAGCTAAATGACACGCTGACCTGATAAAGACAAATCAAGGGCGAAAATAGCAACTCACCAAGTAAGCACTACATGGCGTTTACAATTATACAAGCACTAGGATTTAAAACTAGCAACTATTTCCTAAAGCGTGCTCGCTATTTCAGGGTTAAAGAAACCTCACCACGACTCTGTCATCGAAGAGTTCATGAACAGGCAGTTGTACCTTTAACCAGACAGCACCTCAGTACCTGTCAAGATATACACAGAGAACAGTCTCGCTCACAAGTAAGCCACTTTTGACCACACGTAAATATAGTACATCTGAAAGTGGGACACTTAAAATCAGATAGCGTTCATTAATAATTGTCATTATTTAGGTTACAAAGTCTGAAATACGAAGGTTGCGCCGAAGAAATGAGCAGACAAACAGATTTCACGTACTCATCTGAAAGAACAGGTACTCTGCAAACCCTTTATGAGGCTATAATTTTATAGAAGAGAAGGCCAATATCAGTGCTAAATGCATTGTTCTTGTCTTTTTTAACTTTCACAGATTACACCGTGGTTCAAGCCCTGACGAAAATCCCTAAAGTCGCATGGGGATTGGAAACGCGTCGGCATTTTCCTTTCTTTTCCTATGAGGGACAGTAACTAAAAAAGACTCTGGAGAGGGTTGTCAGTACAAATATATCCCCGCAGAGACTCTAATTTCCATTTATTCCCCATAGGCAGCTTGTCTCTAAATAGAAGCCAAGTATAAGGCCCTTTGAGAGAGCTTATGTTCAACTAATATAGACTGGTGTAATTGTTTATAAGGTTATGAATGTATCTTTCACATTTTTGTTCAATTTTCACATTATTGTTTACTTGTATGTTTCATACTTTGTCTGTAAAATGAAGATTGTTTCTTTTGAATGCCCCGTTGAATAATGAAATGGTTGCATTACATGTCTTGAATAATACAAAGTAGTGAAGTAGGGTGCAGTGACTGGATGCACTGTTCCTCAGTCTGCTGAAATAAATAGCAGCCTCTAAAATTGGTGGCCAGGTAATATCTTTTCTATAAACTTTATCACGTCCCACCCGGCCCCCGAGAAGGACGTAACCCCCTTTTTGATAACTTTCTTAAAGTGGCATTTTTAGAATTGTGACTACAAATCTGACTTTATCATTAAAGAGGGCTTTTAATTACAATTCTTCAGACACCAAACTCGATATGTCTACCTGCTCCCAATTGGAAGTTGCAGCTTATTAATTGTAATAAGGTAACTCCAGTGATATCCTATGGGAGAGGAAGGCCTTGCAGTAGTGAATTTAAGAGTTTTTCACTACCAACGCATGTAAAACTTTAAAGTACATGTCCAACTTTTTAAATACACTGCAGCCTGCACTCTGGACTGTCCATGCCTAGTCTAGGGGTGAATTATATGTATTGAAAAGGAAGGTTTGGGCCTGGCAAAAGATTTATTTTCTTCATTTTCATACAGTGAATCATCTATTTCATTCTGCAACCATTAAACACCTTCGAATAACTGCAAGTCTCATACATTTTTTTTAATTTTTTATTTTTTTATTTTTTTATTATTCATACCCAGAGTAGACTATTTTACAATAAAAACAACATGATAATCATTTCATTGAATAATTGGTAAAAAATACATAAAACCAATATATGTCGCACATTCCTCACCAAAACTGTTAAATGTACTTAAAATAGGAATAAATAGCAGTTGATCAGAAAATACAGTACATAGATGTAGATAGCTTATTTAAATATGGCCCCAAATTCTCCCATAAAACAATTTAAAGCAATCACAGATTTAAAAAAAACAAAACACTTTTTACAATGTTTTATGTGTTTCAACCTATTCCGATCCCCTAGCTTCCCTACTCCATTCAGTGATATATGCCCATATTTTTAGCCCCCGGGTTCTGGCTTGCCTACCCCTACATGCATATAGGGAGGCCTCTTGTTTCCAAACACCATGCAACCTGGCTAGCCACATCGGAAAGGTCGGGGGTTCTATATCTTTCCATCGAGCCGCTAGCATTATTCTAAAGATAGCTGTACCTAAAAAGAGACAATATTCCTGTTCCCTATTGAGACCCAAAGAGCTATCATATCCCAGGATCACTAAGGTGGGGGTCAGTTCGAAATTAAGACCAAATAGCTTCTGCCAGAATCTAAGCAGCCCTAATTTTAGGGGGGTTAATTTCGCACACTCATAGAACATATGTGTCAGTACGGCCAGTCCCATCCCACATCTGGGACATTTATCATCGACCCTTTTCCCCCAAGTAAATAATTTAGCAGGTGTGAAATACAGGTTAAAAATAGTTTTATATAATTATGCTTTTAAGTTTGATGATAAAAATATTTTGGCAGATAAGTCTAAGCTCTTATATATATCCACATCCTGGTTATCCAATTTCATAGTCCAGGACGTCTCATTCTTCTCTAAGTCGTCTGGTAGTGCTATGAGTAGTAAAGTATATATATTTCTGATTCTACATGACTTTTTGTTAATGAGATCCATCAGGGCTATATCATCAGTTCTAATAATTGGTCTATATGCCATAAGGATACTCCTGATCTGCATAAACTTAAAAAAATGATTGGGAGCTATTTCATAATCATGTTGGAGCTTAGAGAATTGGGCAAGTTGTTCCCCCCCATAAAACTCTCAGATTGTATTCACCCCCCTACTCTCCCAATATTTCCCCATAGCATCATAGGCTAGTGTCGGAAAGAGCGATACATGCCACAGGGGGGTATATTTAGTAACCTTAGGGATCCCCATAAATTTTGATATTTGTTTCCATATCCTCCATGCGCTCTTTATAGTCTTAAAACAAACTTTTTTATAATAGCTTTGCTCTAGTTGTTTTAATAGCAATCCAGAGGCCTCTTTCCCTAAAGCAAGTTCAAATATTGTAGGTATTCTTGCTATCTTCTCCTCATCGCTGCTTCTATCTATTACTAATAAAAACATCATCTGTTGTAATAGAGCGGCCCAATAGTATAATGTGATATTTGGAATTGCAAGTCCTCCTCTATCTTGTGGTAGTGTTAAATACTTCAAGGCCCTCCTCACCTTCCCATATTGCCAGATAAAATTTGAAAAAATAGAGTCAATGGTCTTCAATAGATGGTCCTCCAAGGCAAGCGGAATAGACCTAAATAAGTACAGAATCTTGGGCAGAATAGCCATTTTTAGAAAATTCCCTCTCCCAATTATGGACAGATGTAGCCCATTCACTCTCTTTAAATCAATGGCTATAGATTTAATCAGTGGGTCAAAGTTCATTTTGATTATATCATCAACCTTTGCTGTAATTCGCACCCCAAGATAAACTGCCGATTCCGCTCGTCTTGGATCATTAAAATCCATGTTATCTGTGCAGATAACAATTGTTTTCCCTCTATTTAGAGCATATCCTGAAAGGAGGCCGAAACTTTCAGCTATATGATCAATTTCCCCAAGGGCCTCTTTTGGGTCTGGTGTAAAAATTGCCACATCATCGGCATAAGCCAAGACTTTGGTCTCATACCCCTAATAACTATAGGTTTGATCTTACATGATTGTAGTAGTTTCTCAATTAGGGCGTTAATGTACAAAGCAAATAGTATAGGTGAACAGGGGCAGCCTTGCCTGGTCCCCCTGGATATTAAAATATCTCCAGACTCTCTCCCCATCACTTGTATCCGTGCTCTTGGATCACGATACATTGCTTTTAATGCCCTGATAATTCCTTGTCCAAACCCTTTTAATTCCAATATCCTCCACAGAAATTCCCATGTTACTCGATCAAATGCCTTTTCGGCATCTAGGAGGATCATGGCCATCTGGCCCCCCGTACCGGACATCACATCAAATAGTGATATTGTTCTGCGAATGTGATCTGTTGTTTCCTTTTCGGGTATAAATCCATGTTGCCAGGGGGAAACCAGCTGGCCAATGATCCTCCCTAGTTGAGTAGCTAAGATCTTGGAATAGATTTTGGTATCTGTGTTAATCAAAGAAATTGGCCTGTATGACCCTGGGTTATCAGGTGGTTTCCCTTTTTTTGGAAAGATTATGATGTTTGTTTCTTTCCATGAATCCGGGGTGTTACCACTACATTGAATACCTCTAAAAAGATCTAACAGGAGAGGCATTATTGTTACACCCAGGATTTTATATAATTCAAGAGGTATTGCGTCAGGACCCGTGGCCTTACCTGAGGCCATATTTTGCAGAGCTATTTGAATCTCCTCCAGTGTAATATCCATCTCTAAGTCTTCTTTATGAGGCCTATCTAAAACCTCTCCCAACTCACCGTTGGTCACCAATTGACTAACATCCTCCGGGGTCAAAGCTGTATCCTTAGCCCTTTCCTCTAAATATAACACCTGGTAGTATTCCTGAAACACCCTAACTATATCATCTGGATCCGAGTAAACTTGCCCATTCACCTTGATATCCGATATTTGATTCTGCGCTATCCTTTGTCTAGTACGGAGAGCTAATCTCTTTCCCACTAGTTCCCCACTTTCATGTAAGATGCTCCGTTGAGATTGATACTCTTCTGCCGATCTCTGAGCAAGCCAACTATTAATTTCTGCCTTAAGAGCCATGATTTGCCCCTGATTTTGTGCTACATCTTGTCCCTGTCTAATCAATAGGACGTGCTCCTCTTCCGCCTTTTTGAGTTTATACATTAATTCTTGATTTTCTTTCACGCGCTGGTTTCTAACCCTGGCTGTATAACTAATAGTTTCGCCTCTCAGACCCGCTTTAAAAGAATCCCAGACGATTGTTCTCGAGGCACTATACCTATTGATATCAAAGTATTCACAGGCCCAATTTCTTATATGTTCAATATATCTAGTATTGACTAAAAGCTTCTTATCAAATGACCACTTGCCCCTTACTTTTCGAAAGCCTGAAATTTCTACCCCTAAAATTAGCGGGTTATGATCAGAGATAACCTTAGGTAGAGTTTTAATACTACCCTGGCTAAGTAGGTCTGTAGTTCTGAAAAAATAGTCAATTCTAACGTATTTTTTGTGTGGACACGAGTAATATGTATATCCTACATTATTTTGGGGTTTTTTGGCTATCCATAAATCGACCAGCCCATGACTCCTATTAAGTGACATTAATTCCCTATATACTCGAGGTTTCCGACCCTGATATGTCCCTTGATTCACTTGACCTTGTTGCGGGTCCAGGGCAATATTAAAATCTCCGCATACAATTAATGGAGTAGACCAAGTCGCAAGTTCTAGCTCAAGATCCTCAAAAATCTGGGGGTCGTCGTAATTCGATCCATAAACAGAGCAAATAGTAAGCCCCAACCCTAACTCAACAATAGCCCACCTCCCTAGGGCATCGGCTACTTTTCGTTTAATTTGCCCCAAAGATGTTTTAGCCAGAATGGCAACTCCGCGGATATTTGAGGTTTGGGACATGCATATCAAAAGGTTATATCCCCGAATTTTCAACCAATTTCTTTTTTCCCATGGGACATGGGTCTCCTGCAAGCAGACAATATCAAATGAATTCGTCCTCACAAATTCACCCAATTTCGCCCTCTTAGCTGCATCATTCAAACCTGCCACATTAATGGAGCAAATATTTAACCTCCCCATCTATCTTTTTCTATACCAGTACTTCGTATACCTAACATTCTTTCCTTACTTCCCATTTTTTCCAACACAAAACAGTTCCTATTCAGCTTTTTTCCTTTTCCATTTGATTGTCTCCATGTTTCCTCTTCTCCTCTGAGTATGACTTTTCTATATTTTGCCCCCCCTCAACCAACCCCCTCCCACCCCTTCCCAACCCAGCCACCCCAACACCCTCCCCGAAAGGCGCTCAGACAAGTGTCTGTGCATGATTAATAAGTCGCACAGAATTGAGAGCCCTAAATTACACAATCCTCTAACCCAATGCATGCTGTGATGATTTTATTTTCTTTATTTTATTTTATTATTATTATTTTTTTTTTTTTTAACCCCCTTTAAAACACCCGATTTTCCCCCTGTATTTATATTTTGCAATACCTTTAACCACACCATACTTTCTTCCCTCGCTTCTTTTTTTTTTTATCCTGTAAGACTATCCAAATATTCCTTGGCTTTCACCTCGGACATGAAAAAGTGTGTTTGACCACCCCAGACAACTTTCAGCCGAGCAGGGTTGTTTAAGAAGGCCTGAGGGTTTTTATCCTGAAAGGGTTTAATCATTTGTCTCAGCCTCCACCGTCTTTCGACGGTGGTATGACAAAAATCTGGGCGGACAAAATAAGAGACTCCATTCCTGGATCTCTTTGCTTCCGGTCTTGCCTTTTCAAAGATAGCTTGCCGTAGTAAAAAGCTACCAAAAAATACCAAAATAGCCCGAGGTAAAGCCCCTGCCCTCACGGGTTGCTTTTGTATAAAAGGGACTCTATGGGCTCGTTGAACCTCCATTGCCCAGTTCCAGTCCGTAAGCTCAGGCAGTGTCTCTTTGAGCAGCTCTATAACATATGTATGGACGTCCCCCCCTCCACCCCCTCAGGAACCCCCAAAACCCGTAGGTTATTGCGTCGCTGACGATTTTCATGTTCTTCCAGTTTCCACTGAATAACAGCTATTTGTGCTTCATGAGAATTAGCTAATTCCTGAGTGTTTGCAAGATCTGATTCTGTGGTACCAATCCTTGCCTCCAGATCTGTCATCCGTTCCCCAAAATCGCTGCAAGTTTTAGTCAATTTTCGCACCACCCCCTGTACTTTCCTCATAGCCGCCTGTACTTTGCGCCCATCTTGGCTCGTCTCCTCGCGATGGATAGATACTGCCTGAAAAATAGCCTCGAGTGTTGATGGATTAGATCCACATTCTTTTTCTGATGCATGTCCATTTGCTGAGGCGCTAATAAGCTGGGTCGAGGGGGTATAATCCCAGGTAAGGTCTCTTTCTCGTGACTTTTTCTTTCTTTTCCTCAGAATTGTTTTTGACTTCCCCCCATCTGTCAGTTCTAGATCGCTATTACTCAAGTCCGTAGTGCTATCTGTAAGTTCCTCTGACCATTCCCCTCCATCTGAAACTGAAAAGAAATCAAGCTCCTTTTCAGCTTCCTTTTCCTTTTCTTTTTCGCTCATATTCTCTGTCGGCATTTGATGCAGGTTATCAGTATTGACTTCTATGGGGGTGGATTCTACCTCTGGCATCACTGGTATACCACTGTCAGATTCAGCCCCTCCCCCATCAAGTCTCACTGAGGGTAGGGGTATAGAGTTAAACTCAGGCATTCCCTGTCTCGACGCAATTCCCAGTGCCTGACCTGCTGCCATCAAGCCACCTTCATCTCTTTTTTCCACAGGCGCCGGGATTGCCTTTCCCCCAGGACCTCTCAGCAGATCTACCACTGAGGGGCCAGCCGGCCGCGTCTTCGCCATGGCTCCGCCTCTCCCCTTCTTCTCCTGAATCGCTTCCGCTTTCTCTCCACGGCGTCCTCGCCCCGGCGTCCGATCCGGAGAAACACCCTCCTCAGCCAACTCCGCATCCGCTCCCGTCTCCGCGGTCCCAGCATGATTGTTCGACACAAGGCGTGCCTTCACCCTAACCACAGCCGCCGCCGACTTTGGACCCATCCCCGCAGTCTCCTCCGACCCTGAGGCCACCGCCACCGATGCCGCCAATGTCGACCGCAGGCTCACTCGACCGCCAACACAGCTGACAGGTACTGTCACAGCAACACTTTTAAGGTATTTAAAATACCGGCGTACCGCTAGTCCAATAAATGCTCTGACCAGCTGTACATAGCGTCCTTGTAGGTTTGGGGCGGTCTGTAGTGTCTCTGTTTGTGTCCCCGAAATCATTGCTGTCCGTTATTACTGACTGTTTCACAGCATAATTTTTGAAAAATGCCGAGCTCTCTGCTCCTGTGCGCCGCTACGGTCTCAGTCGACCGCCATCTTGCCTCCCACCCAAGAGCTTTTGAGTCAAGTCTCATACTCTCTGTGTTTTAGTGGAACACTGACATTCCTGGAACTTGAACATAATGTAATGGTAATCAATGTACTTTTAGTCTTTAACATGATCTCACTCTCTTCAGTGAAAAAAGTAACTGCCTTCTATTTTTGTGAATGTATGCTCTCTGGTTCTGATATATATTCAAGGTTGTCATTTCTTAAAACTATTACATAACAAACATTGATCAGAAATGTATCTTTCTCATTGATACAATTAATCACTTCCCATGACAGTAGCAGTAGCTTAAACACATCGGGCTATTCACAAAGGTAGGTTACACTGATGAATGAGTTACATGAGTAAGTTTACCCTTATGATTTTGAGTAACTTTACTACTTTTGGCTATCCCCATTTACAAGTGTTAATTTACTCGAAAGTTTACATGTCTCCATCCTCTGTAAAGATTTACATGTCTTCATCCCCTGAAATAGGGAGTTGAGTGTAAGTTGCCTTCTGAAGAGCCAGAAGCACTTCTCTGAGATGGCACTAATGACCCTCCCAGCTAGATCTGAAGACTGCAATGAAGTCTAGATAGTCAGCACTGAAGTTCTCCAACACAGCCAGAACCTGGTTGACCAACTCTGGAAGGTGGCAGGGGCGTTCTTCAACTCAAAGGCCATTACCCAGAACTGGAAGTGTCCTTCTGGGGTAGAGAACGCAGAACTCTCTGTAGCCTCCTTGGTTAAGGCAATATGCTAATACCCAGACATTAGATCAAACAAGCTGAACATTTTTGCAGTCCCCAACCAGTCTATGAGCTCATCAGCTCGGGGATTGGGGTGTTCATCAGTCTTTTGTGACCGCATTGAGCCCCTGTGTTGGACATGGCCCTTCTTAGGGGATTTCCCTAAACGTATTGCTTTTTTATCCTCCTGATCTTTGCTGATTCTCTTTTAATGGCCTTAGGACTCTGGGCGCTTTCCCACTGTAATGTAATGTGAAAGTTGGCGCACCCTTCCTACCCACGCGAGGAGAGGAAATGGTGGTTTCTTGACTGGTTTAGGTGTTGTCCCTGTAAGTGCTTTGTAAAAAGGTACACCACATAGCCAGGGCAGGTACTGCACTAGCTAATGGTGCGATGCATCACTGATTGTGCCACCAACCAGAATAGCCTTTCAAACATTTATCAAGCCTGCCATTGCAGGCCTGAGGGTGCACATTTGCGCCTATGCTCAAGTTGGCATTTCTAACTCATTAGCCAACCCTGAGTGTGCCTTCCACTAGCACTAGAGCACCCCTAGGGTAAGTCCTGAATGGTGGAGCACGTGGTAGGCAAAAGGCAGGGCAGTTACACATGGGTGTTCCCTGCCCTGGTAGTGAGGAAACTCCCATGTGGGTTTTGCTGATTCTCTTTTAGTGGCCTTAGGGCTCTGGTCACTTTCCCACTGTAAATGCAGTGTGAAAGTATGTGCGTTCTTCCTATGCACATTAGGAAGTGGTGCTTAGCTGATGTTTTTAAACTTGCCTCAAGCCTGCCATTGCGGGCCGGTGTGTGCGCTCATGCACCTATGAGGTTTTTAAACATGTGTCAAGCTTGCCATTGTAGGCCTGTGTGTGCACAATTGCACTTTTGCTCAGGTTGAATTTTCTAAACCACTAGCCAGTCTTGAGGGGTCCTTTCACTACCCCTAGGGTACTCTTGGGGTAAGTCTTAAGGGGTGAAGCAAGTGGTAGGCGAAAGGCAGGGCAGGTACACATGTGTGTTCCCTGCCCAGGTAGTGAAGAATACCCATGTGTGTTTTCACTACCTTTGAGGTTTGCTCTTCTCATAGGTTAACTTTGGGAAATGGTTGAAATTACTTCAAGCTGCAATAGTGGCTTACAGTGGAGCAGCCTCATAATGTTTCCTATCATTGGATTCACAATGACAAACCCTCTCCTGTGGTAAAGAGGGATTTGTTATTAATAGCTTAGGAAAGCCACTTCTAGAAAGCGGGCATTACTCCTCTGTAAAACACTTTGTGTGCCTTTTAGTTTGACTCCAGTCCACACTGGAGTCTGGGGTAGCACATCTGTGTATTCACTAGAGACAGCTATAAACATTGGGCATGCAACTGGAATGACAGAACTCTGACATTTGAGGGCCTGGCTGGATTGATTGGAGTTAGAGGTTTTGACACTTGGCATTTGGGAAGGCAGATCATGGCCCCACTGAAGATTAAAATCTGCATTCCACTGCCCCTGACAGACAGGACTGAAATTTAGGGGAGACATCTGTGGTTCAAATGGGAAAACCTCTGAAACACCCCCATCTTCAAAGGCACACTACATTATAACTACTGGTGCCATACTTCAGCAGGGTAGAGATACACTTGTGGGGACATGGGACCGGAGATCCTGGAACTGCGTGCTGCACGCTGTCAGAGGAATCTGTTGCACACAAAGAGGATTGCCGCCATTGGAAGGAACCGTGCACCCTTCCTGAATTCTGGCTGGCCTGGGCCGAATACCTGCTGCTGTAGGGCACCCTGAAGTGTGCTCTCCAAGGGCTTGTTGGCTAGACCCATGTTCCCTTGTAGAGGTCTCAGGGACATCCAAGACCTCCAGCAAGGGACAGACACCATCTACTTGTGACACATGGAGAGCGGTGTCCTCTTAAGTGCCCACATCATCTGCTGGATCAGGACTGGTAGCGCGGTGTGAGCGTGGAACAAAGTATTGAACCTGGAAACCAGATTGCCTTGTGCGGAGCCCAAAAGTACTGCCTGAATTTAAGGAGTGGGGCCCCTGCATTGTGGGTCCTCAACACATGTAAGTGTCTTGTTGGAAGTGAGCATCTCTCTCGTGGGACACACCGACTGCATGCTCATTGCGTGCAGCGTCCGATTCACAGCTTGCGACCCTTGGATGTGAGGGTGTACCTGTAGTAGGACCTCATTCTATCTTGTGTGGCACTACTGAACTTGCGCCTGTGTGTGTGAACGGAATTGTCCGGTGTGACTCAGATTAACATGCACCAGATGTTGTGCCTCATTTCCGGGGAGGTACTGAATTTGTAACTCTTCATTGTGTGTGACTGTAACTGTCTGGTGCGACTCGTATCAATGCGCACCTGACATTGTGCCTCATTTTCAGGGAGATGCAGAGGAGCGGACTCATGTTCCATTGTGTCTGTCTGGCAGAGTGCATCTTTCTTCCAAGAGGTTCCCCTGCATTATCCCCATTCATCTATTGTTCCTCTTGTGCCCTCAGTGCAGCGGACCAACTGCCTTCTCACCCGGCCCGACGACTTTGTGGTGCCAGGCAGTATTGCCTAGATCGGGCTGGAGTGGTGAGAGTAATTGACTGGGCTAAAGAACACTTCCAAGAGCAATCGGAACCGAGTCAAGAGACTGCGTAACCCCCCCCCCCATGCTTCTCAGAACTGGGCTGGTCCCGGAAGGCACAGTGTGGAATCCTAAGATTGAACGACTATCGCTCTCAGCCCCCTTCAGCTCTGCATACCATGGGAGAACTTCCTGAGAAGTAGCGAAACCTCCATTTGTTGATTGCCACCTAATTAGCCCTGCTACCTAACCCCATCCTCTTCTCTGGGTCCCTGACTAAGTGTGAGTCCGGCTGCATTTGGACTAAAATCAGGGTGGGAGGTTTGCTTTATCTCCAGCCCATAGGCGTGGGGTAGTCGGGGTTAGCTGAATGGTGGAGGAGGGCTTGGACCACCGGGTCTGCACGTGCATTATCAACTGACCTGCCAGATATCAGTTGCACCGCATTACAATGCTGTGTGCGTGTGTGTGCGAGTGCACTCCATACGGACCTGCCTGATATCCATGGAACCACATATGGATGCTGAGTGAGTGTCTGGAAGTGACTCCCTGTTATTAATTACACCGCACGGAGGTGTTGCTTTATACGTTGATTCCTTGGCAAAAGAACAATACTTATGACATTGGTTTATACCCGTGCGTCCTTGGCCCACGGTGCTGTTTAAAAGTGTTGTAATTTTCTATTTCTACACATTTCTGATATCGTTGTGATCTGGGGAGCAGCCTATAACTGTGTGGTGTTGAATAATAATAATTGTCATGTTGGGCCTCGTTCTGACAATGTTCCACACCGCATAAGGGTGCTGTGGGGTAAAGAAGGATCTTTCCCAAGTGTGCATATGACTGATGTCATTTTGACATGGTTGAGCCTAGTACTGCTAGTGATATTTCCAAATGTGATTTATGCCCAAAAATACATGATGTTCATTGTATTAATTAATGTGTGTGTTGAATCCAAACTTTATTTACAAACACCACGGGGCATATTAGCAAGGGCAATATCGCCGCTTTAGCGGCACTTTTTGCCTCTAAAGCGGCGATATTATTATCGCCCTATCAGCAAGCTGTCGCTAACAGTTGTTAGCAACAGCTTTCCCGCGAAAGCGAGCGTGTTGGGTGCCACTTTGCATGTCAGCGATATTTATCGCTAATGACATGCAAAGTAGGCGTTCCCAACCTGGCAGCGACTGGAAGCAGTTGCTAACATCGCTATCGCCTATTAGGGAGGCCAGCGAGGTGATAAAGAAACCAGTGCTAAACACGATTAGCGCTTGTTTTTTTACTCCTGGTCCAAACCTGACTTAGCCATGTAATCCAATGGGAGGTGGATTACATGGCTAAATCCCCCTTGCCCTATCAGCAAGCTATCGCCGGTCACAGTGCGATTATCGCTGGATTTCCAGCGATAATCGCACTGTTTTCCAGCGACAGCAGGGGTTTCTATCGCATTGGAGATAAGAGTTGCTGATAGCACGCTATCTCCGCGATAGAAACCGGCGATAGCCGGCGATAATTATCCTAGCGCTAAGTGCGCTTAGCGATAATTATCGCCGGTTATTGCTAATAGGCCCCCACGTTTGATGTCTCTTTTGTGATGCTCAGAGTATTAATTGTGTGAGAGTCATGTGCCAGTGCTTTACACATTGCCTCTGTGATAAGTCTGACTGCTCTGTGCCAAACCACCCAAAGGTGAGTTCAGGTTATACAGTGAGTGTAATCATCCACTCCTGATGGGAGTGGTAAGTTCTGCCTGGATAGGGCCTCTCCTCAGCCAAACAGAACGCGCCAGTTCCAACATCCTGGTAAGACACCTGGATTGGCATCTGAAAGAGCAGCCGTGGGGACCAACACCAATGGGCTTGACCAAGGGCTGTTTGAGGGTTCAATAACCCCTACCTCCATCGTCTTTGAGACCTCCTCCTTGATGCTTGCTTTCACCTTATCAGACAACATGTAGATTTTGCTCTTCACCGGTGAACTGTGTAAATGTTAGTGGTACACCATGCAGTGAGTCCTGGGGTAAAGGAGAATATAGAGGCACACTGCCCCAACACTTGGTGGCAGGCTCTCTGTTGCTCTTGGGTCAGTGTAGGGGAGAAGCTGATACCCTCTGCTGACCCATCATGCTCCTTGGAAGAAAGGAGGGTGGGGAGAGGTTCACTCTCCTTCGCCACTCCATCATCCATGGCCAGACCTCTCAAAGTGGGGATTGAGGCAATTGATGTGCAAAACCATTAAAGGGTTCCTGGGAGTCCTGAGGTCCACCAAGTAGGTGACTTCACTCATACACTTTTTCACTTCATAGGGCCCAGGCCAGCAGTCTTGCCGGGCACTAGGCTCCACAAGCTCCATCACCCACAATTTGTGGCCAGGCTGAAAATTGACCAGAGTAGCCTTCTGTTCATACCACTGTTTCATGACTTCCTGGCTGGCTTCTAGATTCAAATTAGCTTTGTTAGACCTGGCATCCTTGGCGTGGATCTCCCTTCCATTTTTTCACTATGCCTCCACTGTTGTTGATATGTTTTTGCTGGTCTAGATGCTTTGGGCACTTTGCCACTGCTATTCAGTGCCAAAGTGCAAGTGCTCCCTATGGTAAATTAATGTATGGATTAGTGACTCCATGTTTGGCCTATTTGATTCACTGTCAGACCCTAGTACAGTGCACTGTTTGTGCCCAGGGCCTGTGAATCAAATGCTGCTGGTGGGCTTGCAGCACTGGTTGTGCCACCCACAGGAGCAGCTTGTAAAGTGTGTCTCAGGCCTGCCATTGCAGAGCCTGTGTGCAGTCTGGTACTGCCATGTCGACTTGGTAAGTGCACCGACTTACCAGTCCCCAAACCTTCCCTTTTCTGCATGTTAGTCACCCCTAAGGTAGGCCTGCGGGCAGGGGGCATTGTATGTAAGAGGTAGGACATGCCCTGGTGTGTGTGGCATGTCCTGATAGTGAATTACAGCCAATTTCGTTTTTCACTATTGCAAGGCTACCTGTCCCCATAGGCCAGAATGGGCAGTTTGATTATAACATCTTATAATCCTAACTGACCCCGGGAACATGGTAGAAAAACGATTTTAGTATTCCTGAACTCAGAATGATAAAATACATATTTCAGTGAAGTTGGTTTTAACATTCTGTGTTTGAAAATACCACTTTTAGAAAGTAGGTATTTTCTTGCCTAACCATCCAGCCTGCCTCTGCTAGCTTGTGTATTGTATGTCTGGGTTTGTGAGTGACAGGGGCTGGGGGACTCCAGGAGACAGGGTGAGTCAGCACAGGGCTGAATAGACCTACCTGCATGTAGAGTAGTGGGAGGAGTAGCACCTGGGCCTGAATAGGGCTGTGCCTGCCTTCCACAATGCTGGCTCCACCTCCTGTGGTGCGTCTGATGTCCCTGGCCCACATTGACAAAGGAAGAAGGTGTGCACTGGCAGAATGCACCCAGAACTGGTTTGGACTAGGTACAGGACCCTCTGCCTTCAGAGGACAAAGGATTTATGGGTATAAATGCTGGGGCTCAGACCCCAAGACTTTAGATCACTTCTGGGAAACAAGAAGAACCTTTGCTGAGGAGAGGAACCAGAGAAACTGAAGGAGGAGACTATCCCTATGCTGTCTGCTGTTGGAGGGATTGGCCTGCAGTGGTTGCCTGATTTCCAAAGAAAGGAGAAAGGAACTTTGTGCTTACTTTCATCATCTTGCAGAAAATCTTCAAGGGCTTGAAGATTTGAGCTTGCCTCCTGCTGAAGTCTCAGGGATACAAGACTTAACCAACCAGCTCCCCTGAATTCCCTTGCTGGGAATTTGAAGGGCCTACTGTTGTGTTGGGCCTTCTGAGAGACTGCGTGTCCCTGGGAGCTGGAAGCGCGACTCACGAAGAAGAAGCGTGTCGCCGCCGCAGCAGTTGTCTTCGCATCGCCGAGAAAGCGTGCCGCCGCTGTCGCCATCGCATCACCGAAGCGCCTCGCATCACCGGAGAAGAGTGTCGCCATCGCAGCAGACGCCGTCGCATCATCAGAGAAGCGTGTCGCAGGGCCTGTCGTGGCTCAGAAGATTCACTGAGTCTCCGCACGGCCGTTGGGCGTGCACGCATCGCCCCCTTCGTTGTCGCATCGAGAGGAAGACGCCATTTTGTTTCATTGCACCGGGTCGCCATCACATCGAGGTGCTGCTGGTCGCATCGCCACAGAAGCGCAGTAAGAAACCGACGCATCACCTCCCCACGCAGTGAAGAACCGACGCATCACCTCCTCCCCGGTAAGGAACCGACGCATCACCATCCCCTACGCAGCAGTACGGAACCGACGCATCACCTCCCCTGGGGCATGGAACCGACGCATCACCGTTCTTGCATGTAAGGAACCGACGCATCACCTTCCCTGCAACTCTTTTGTTTGTATCGCGTTACGCATCCAAAGGTACATTGAACGTAGAGTGTCGCATTTATCACCTGCATTTGAACTGAACTATTTTCTACCATTTTACAGTCATTTTTCGTATTGTATTGTGGATTTTTGTCGTTTTGGGTCTTGTGTTAAGTCTATATAAAAATACTTATTTTTATACTACAACCTGTGTGGTGTCCATCTGTAGTGTTCTCACTGGGTTACTGTATGTGTTCACAAATGCTTTACACACTGCCTTTGAGATAAGCCTGCCTGCTCGTGCCAAGCTACCAAGGGGGTGAGCAGGGGTTATTTTAGTAGTGTATCCCCCTTACTCTGACTAGAAGCAAGGGTCCCTATTTGGACAAAGGTACCTACCTCTGCCAACTAGAGACCCCCAGTTCTAACAAGCTTGCTTCAAGAAGAACTTCATCTGCGTCAGGAGTGCCAGCATGTAGTTGACCACAACCTGAAGGTCCTTCCAGGGTGCTTGCTCCCATCCATCCTTTACCAGACTGAGAAATCCTTGCACCAGGTGCCCATACAACAGGTCAAAGGGACTGAAGCCAACCTCTTTCTGGGGCACCTCTCAGTACGCAAACAACAGGCACAGCAAGAGGACATCCGACTTCTACCTCAAGGGGTCTGACAGGCTGTAGGAAGCTGGCTCTGTATATACTATACCAAAGTAAGGTATAGTGTGCACAGAGTCCAGTGGATCCCCAAAGGCTTACAGGGGTAAAAGTAGATATCACCTTACTCTCAACTTGTGGTAGTGTGGGCGAGCAGTAATGCTTTATCAGAGGGTAGTGTTAAGCATTTATTGTACACACTCGGACAAGAAATTGTCTCACACACTCAAAGACTGAACTCAGACCAATTGTTTGCATAAAAAATATTTCTTTGGTTGTATTTTATTTTTAGAACCAATAGGACTTGGTACAGGTAAGTAAATTTGTACTTTCCAAAACAGGTTGATAAGAATATGTAAGCTTGACAAAATTGGCTTGGTTACATGTTTGTAAAATGTTTAAAGACAGTTGACATTATGTTGTATTTACTTTGTGAATACTTTGAGATTACTTTTTGGATTACTTTTTCTACTCAGTGTGGTATGGCTAGATATCACAATGGGAAATTTCCTAGACAATGGTAAGTAAACCACTTTTGCATTAAAACACAGTTGCTTGGGTTTTCACACAAACACAACTCTTAGAACTTTTTCAGAGGAAAAATAGTCAATGCAATTCTATGAGAGAAAAGGTGGTTATCGGTTGACAGGAAAGCAATCAGTTTTGAGAGTTGAGTTTCTGGGGTTAGAATAAGGGTTCTCCCAGGGTCAAGGATGCATTCCAAGAGCACCCTCAGCGGCACTAGGGAGGCTGGGTGCAGAGTGCTGAGGCCCAATGTTAGCCAATAGAGCTAGAGGGGCATTCGGTGAATGGCTGCTCTCGAGCAAGCCACTGGGTTGTGGGAGCAAAGCTCCTAGGGTTAAGCTCAGGGCAAAGAGGGATCCGAGTTAGCACACAAGGTGCACCCACAGTGGCACAGGGGTGGCCGGGTGCAGGGTGCTGAGTTGGCGTTGGGTGCCCTGTTGTTTTCAATGTGAGATCTTGGTCGTAACAAAGACTGCAGGCTCAAGCAGGAAGGCTTCCTGGAGGTGACCACTGGCTGTAGAGGTAAGATGGAATGCAAGGGGATACCTAGACACTGTCGGTTGGGCCACCCAAGGCCATGGGGCATCGGGTGCAGGGGTGTCTTTAGGCGTCGAGTTCCTCTTACCAGCTCCGTTGGCGGTCGGTGGGTCCCTTCAGGTAGAGGCGGCAGGCATCATCGGGAGGCTTGAGGCATGTCAGAGATCATGAGATTCCAGGCCAGGTTCGCAGGGGAGACCTCTTCATGGTGTTGGGCCACTCGAACTCGGCCCATGGACGTCGGGTGTAGAGTGGCGCAAACTCGCGGATTCGGCCAGAGTCTGTTTCTTGAGCAAGTCCGGTGCTCACGGGAGACATAGGGGCACATGCATCAAGCATTTTGGTCTTCACAAATGGGCTGATTCTGTGAATCGGCCCATTTGCAAATGCAAAAAATGCTTTTCAGATGCAGCAAACCCTATTTTGCGATTCGGTAACCTGTTACCGAATCGCAAAATGGGTTTGCAATTCGCTAACAGGAGGGGAGTGTTTAGGACGTCCCTTCCTAATACCGAATCGCATAGGTATGTAGGAATATTTTGTGACCGAAATACGGTCGCAAAACATTCACATTTTACCACCTACTTGAAGCAGGTGGTAACCCATTCGCAAATGGGAAGGGGTCCCCCAAGGGACATTAATCAAGCAACACAAACAATACTATCTTCGAAAGGTCTCAAGTGTCACCAAATATGTATGCGCTCCCTTCCAAGTAAACTGAAAATATTCAAGATCTACAACTCCATAGGGGGGTGAGGTGTACCATGGCATGCCATCAGAATGATGGTCAGCTGACATGGATTGCTATTACAACAGTTTGTAAGGAGGGTGAAAGTGTCACCCAAAACAGAATATCTGTGAAAAAGTTGTTATATGGTGGTTCAATACAGAGTGGCTAAAGCACACTCAAACAATGTGCTGAGGTGATGTTCGCGAGAAACACCAAATGGAGTGTGAGGCTCACCTACAGATAGCTGTGAATTTGTACAAAGTAACCATATATGTCATATATAAGTAACAACTACATGTCCAACTGAGTCGGTAAAACAGCAGCAGATGAAAACATACATTTTGGACTTATGATGACAAATACACACAGGTAGAAATGAATATTAAGGCCAGCTCAGTGACCACTAACAAGGCTGACATAGGCCCAATAAATCCCTTTTCAATGGCAAAACCAATGTGTTGATGCCAATGACACCAAACTATTATGATTACACCACATATGTTGTCCTACAGAAGGTGAACCTGCTGTGTGTTTCCCCCAAATACACAAGTAATTGAAATGAAAGTTGCAAAAAACTTACAGGCGAGGCATGTCTTCCTGCCCATAGAAGACCTGCCACCTCTGGAGGAAGGTTGAAGTTGGCCAGGTGTGGCAAAAGAAGTTCAAGGCTACATGCTGAAGGCCATAGTTGCAGCATAACATACTGTTGGAAATGGCACTTTTTGCAGGGTCATCCCTAAACTTTTTGCCTTCCTCCTGTATTTTTTCTGACCTGCTTTTGTTGGTTTTATGACTCTGGGCACTTTACCACTGCTGATCAGTGCTAAAGTGCATATGCTCTCCCTTTGTAAATATGACTATGTGAATTGGTACATCCATGATTGGCTTATTTGGTTTATCTGTTAGTCCCTAGTAGAGTGGCCTGTGTGTGCCCAGGGCTGGTAAACCAAATGCTGCTGGTGGGCATGCAGCGCTGGTTTGCGCCACCCACAGAAGCAGCTTGTAAAGTGTGTCTCAGACCTGCCACTGCAGAGTCTGTGTGCAGTCCAGAACTGCCATCTTGGCTGTGAAGTGCACCCACTTCCCAGCCCCTGAACCTTCCCTTGGCATCATGTAAGTCACCCCTATGGTAGGGTGCATTGTATGTGTAAGGTAGGACATGCCTTGGTGTGTGTAGCATGTCCTGGTAGTGAATTACACCCAATTTCGTTTTTCACTACTGTAAGGCTACCTGTTCCTCATAGGCTAGAATGGGCAGTTTGACTATTACATCCTATAGTCCTAACTGACCCCAGGAACATGGTAGAAAAACGAATTTAGTATGCCTGAGCTCAGAATATTAAAATACACCTTTTAGTGAAGTTTATTTTTATATTCTGTGTTTGAAAATACCACTTTTAGAAAGTAGGTATTTTCTTGCCTAAGCCTTCCAGTGTGCTCTGCTGTTATGTGTATTGGCTGTCTGGTTTTGGAGGGACAGGGCAGGCTGAGTCAGACCTGGGTTGAATAGAGAGATCTGCATTTAGAGTATGGGGAGGGGTGGCTCCTTGACCTGAATAGGGCTGTGCCCGGCAAGGTGAATGCTGGCTCCACCTCCTACTGTGTGTCTGATAGCAGACCCCCTCTTTCTGAAAGGAAGGATGCAGCCTGGTAAACAAAGTGCTCCAGGACTGAGCAGAACTGGTTCTGGCTGGGTTCAGTGACTTGTAGCTTCTGAGAACAAAGACTTTTGGGGTATAAATATCTGTGCTCAAACCCCTACAATTTGTATTGCCCCTGGATCTGAAGAGGAAACTCTGTCCGTGCCACTGGAGGAATCTGCAGGAAGTGACTGTCCTTGTGCTTGTGTGTTGTTTCTTGCACTGGCCTGCAGCAGTGACCACTGGACCTTGAAGAAGAGGGAAAAGGACTTTTGAGAGAACTTTTATTTTTGTTACAGCAATTACCCAAGGGCTAGGAAAAGAGCTAGCCTCCTGCTGGAGTCTCAGGCACATCAGACTCCACCACCAACCTCCTGCTTCCTCCCTGCGAGGATTGCTATCTGCTGATGAGGCTCCTGTGAGTTCCAGGGCCTCTAGTTTGCTTCAGAGAAAAGAGTGCTGGAAATCGACGCTAACGCACCTTTGCGAGCCGCTGCAGCCGAGAGCGCTGGAAAAATCATCGCGCTGCTGCCGCTGAGTGCTCGCAACACGAAACCATCGCTAACGCCTCTTTGCGAGCCGCTGCAGCCGAGACGCGCTGGAAAAATCATCGCGCTGCTGTCGCCGAGCGCTCGCAATCCCTACAGAAATCATCGCTTCAAGACATCGCATTGCGGACGCCGTGCGTCCGCCATTTTGATCGCATCGCACAGGATTTCGTCGCTCCCTCGCGGAGCCCCATTTCTTCGCATCGCAACACAATCGCACAACGGAACAGGATCGTCGCATCGACTTCTCCCTCGCGGCAAGAAAGTCATCGCATCGGCGGCCTAGCGTGCAGAAGGTTGGTCGCATCGTCTCCGCACGCATCAGCAGATCGGCGCATCATCCTCCCTTGCGGCAAGGATTTAACGCATCGCCGGCCTCGCGTGAGGAAAATCATCGCTACCACTTCTTTGCGACATTTTGTTGGTTTTGCTACTGAATTCAGGTACTTTGTGAGAGAAAGGGTCGCAGAGACCACTGCTTTGGATTTGAACCTTATTTTTGCAACCTTTGAACTATTTTTTGACAGTCCTTCAACAGAAATCCTATTTTTGACAGTATTGTGGCTTTGACAGTTATTGGTCTTGTGATAAGTCTATGTATATATAAAGATACTTATTTTGTATAACTACTTGTGTGGTGTCCCTTTGTAGTGTGCCTCACTGTGTTACTGTGTATGGTCATAAATGCTTCACACACTGCCTCTGAGATAAGCCTACCTGCTCGTGCTACGTTACCACAGGGTTGAGCAGGGGTATCAAGGAGGGTAGCCCTCTCACTCTGACTTAGGAAGAAGGGTCCCTACTTGGACAGTGGCCAGCCATTGCCAACTAGAGACCCCCATTTCTAACATTGGTGGTCAGCGGTGAGGATCTGGACTTGCATTTATGATCGCATACAGTAATTATAGTGTACACTACTAGTGAGTGCAGACCATAACGTACCGCATACATTTTTGAGAGTTGATTTTTTTTGATTGATATTGCCCGTGATTGTTACAATGGGCAAGCCTATTTTTTATTGATATTGCCCGTGATTGTTACAATGGGCAAGCCTATTTTTTATTGATATTGCCGGTGATAGTACCCGCATACATTTTTGAGAGTTTTTGGATCCTATATTGTGATTGATATTGCCGGTGATTTTTTACCCGCATACATTTTCTTGAGAAGTTTTCTTCTATCTTTTATTGATATTGCCAGTTATTGCTACAATGGGTCTTGCTGAAATGAGACCTACCTTTTATATAGATGATCTGTTGACCTACAGTCTAGAGGAGCTAAGGGGGTTCTGTGAGGAGAGGGGCTTAGCAGTGAGTAGGAAGGAGACTCAGCTATCCCTGCAGACATCCCTGAGACTTTGGCAACAAGACAGATGGAGATTCTTGGAGTCCCAGTACACCTACCAAGAGGGTAGTTGGTCTGAGGGTGGCTCTGGAGAGTCTGAAGAGGAGGAAGAAAGTGTTATGGAATATCTCATAGGTGGGGAGTTCCTTGATGAGTCTAGTGCCTATGGTAGTGCCAGATTCCCCTCATGGTCCCCAGAGGAGTTGGTGGACAGGCGGGAAGGTCCCATAGGTAGGGAGTCCCTTGCTGGGTCTAGTGCACAGGGTAGTGCCCAATCCCCTTCATGGTCCCCAGAGGAGTTGGACAGACAGAGGGAGAGGGAGAACCAGCTGAAATTAGAGAGGCTCCAAATAGAGATTGCCCAGCTGGAGGCGCGCCTAGCGCAGATAGCAGAAAAGGAGAAGTTAGCTCGGGAGGGTAGATTATCCCCTGAGCGCAGTTTTTATTGTCTGGATTCACCAGTGAGGGTGGGGTCCAGTGGTGGCAGCAAAATTGAGGTATATAGTGATGACAGTGTAGTACACCCACCCAGAGATGTGGTACCTGACTTGAAGGAGGGGGTTGATCTACACCAGGGATTCAAGGATATGAGGTAGCTCCATTAATGTGCAGTGTCCCTGAGGTGGATTGGGGAACTAGCGCAGGGGCCCATAGTCCTAGTGAAGGGAGGGACACTCTACCGACTCTGGATGAGAGGTGCAGGGAGAGGGGTTCCCCGTGGTTGAAGTCCTGGTGTATGAGTGTGAGGACCGCCCAGAAGAGTGTGGGTTGAGTGATAGAGACAGTCAGTTAATGTCTCGCCCATTTCAGGAGAGTGGTGTGGGGTACGTGTGTGAGACACTGGATTGTGAGGTGAAGGTTAGCACCTGCGTGGAACTGTGTAATCCAATTGTGGGAGAGCATATTGTGAGTTCCTATTTTCCAGAGCTAAACCAACATGTGTTAGAGTGCGAGTTCTCTGATCCTAGGGAACTTGCACAGGAGGCAGACCTCTGGGTGAGTACCAGAGGCTCTGTAGAGGTATTGGGGAATGACCCTAAGAGGAGTGGTTCAGAAGTTTTCCAACCCAGAGTGCTGGGAAAGGTTAGGAGTGTTACAGCTGGGTCCCCTTGTTGTGAGGAGGTTGTAGGGCCTCACATCCTGTCTCGTGGGAGCAGGAGTGAGACTGGGATAGGTCCCGAAGTGTCCCAACCTCAGTCTCCAGGACTGGATGGTTCCATGAGGGAACACCAGGTGGGGAGCCTAGTCTGTCCGGATGGACCGTCCATTGTGGGGGTCTCCCCGTGTTAGGTGAGCTGGGAGTGCCTGTAATCAGACCTCCAGCAGTTCTAGTGTCTGGCAGTACCGCTCCAGTTGGGAGGGTGCAGAAGGCCAGAGTGAGGGGTGAGGGGGGAAAGAGTCCCCAGTGGAAGAACCAGTGGGTCAGGGGCCAGCCAGAAGGGCTGAGCCTCATAGGATTGGCCATGGTGACGCCACTTCTGTCCTGGGGCATCTTCACGCACTGTCAGAGGGACAGGAGGTCGTGAGCTCTGTGCCAGGCAGACTGTCACACGACACGCTAGGTATGTGTCACCCTCAGGAAGCCCTGGTTGGCCAGGCAGTTGTTCAACCACAGGGGTTGGTCCCTGGGATGGTAAGTCAGGTCCAGGTGTTGTCTGACCTGGAGGGAGGGACAACTGTAAGCAGTGTCCCGGCCATTTTTTTTTCTAAGAGCACCACTCCAGGTGGGAGGGTGCAGTATGCTGGAAGGGGGTGCAGAGGGAGGGAGTCCTCGCCTCTGACCCCGGTGCAACCTGAGGGGTTTTTCAGGTTGGTAGATCAGTTGCAGGGTCCAAGCCCTGAACTGGTGGAGGGGTATGTTTTCCTTGAGGGGGGCCTGTGTGCTCCCCAGGAAGTCCTGGTGTGCCAGGCAGACTGTCGCACAACTCTAGAGGAGTGTGCTTTCCTTGGGGGGAATTGGTGTACTCCCCCAGAAGTCCTGGGTTGCCAGGCACAGGTCCAGCCTAAGGGTACAGACCCTGGGTTAGGGGGCCAGGTTCAGGGTGTCCCCCCTGACCTGGAGGAAGGGGCAACTGCTAACGGTGCCCCTACCAGTTTGTGTTATGGGGGCACCTCTCCAGGTGGGAGGGTGCCAGGCCCCAGTAAAGGGGGCGGGGAGAGGGCAGCCTCACCCCTGACCTCCGCCCAGTCTAAGGGTACAGACCCTATGCTGGGATACCAGTTGCAGGATAGAACCCCTGAACTGGTGGGCGAGTTAGGCAGGACAGCTGCCACAGGTGCCCTGACAATTCTGGAAGGGGGTACAGCTCCAGGTGGGAGGGTACAGGGCCCCAAAGAGGAGGACCGGGTGTGGGGGAGCCCACCCCAGTCTCTGGCCCCGCCGCTGGGTACAGGCCCAGGGCTGGTGGGTCAGTGTCAGGGTGCGTTGCCTGACCTGACAGGAGGGAGAGTGGACAAAAGGTGCCAGACACCTGGGGTTACTGCCCCTCACTCTCTGATGCCACAAAAGTTTGAGAGCCCTGAGAGGTATAGGGCTTGGATTTCATCACTGACTACTGTCAGTGGCTACTGGGGCTTGTTGTTTATCTGTTGGGACACACCTGGGGGCCAGTTAAGGTTAGGTGCTGCACAGGTGGTGTTCACAGGTGAGGGGCAGAGTTCCCCATTGGTTATCTTAGTGGGCCCTGGGAGTGTGGACAGAGGGATCCACCAGGGTTCAGATTGGAGTAGAGCTGGCATATGCCCCTGCAGTTGCGGGCCAGTTCCGTGTTCTATCGCCCGAAGCAGGGAAGCCCATCAAGGTAGTGATTGGTCTACCCTGCGTTTTGGCTGGAAGGGGTTGTGTTGGAAATGGCCCTTTTTGCAGGGTCATCCCTAAACTTTTGCCTTCCTCCTGTATTTTTTCTGACCTGCTTTTGTTGGTTTTATGACTCTGGGCACTTTACCACTGCTGATCAGTGCTAAAGTGCATATGCTCTCCCTTTGTAAATATGACTATGTGAATTGGTACATCCATGATTGGCTTATTTGGTTTATCTGTTAGTCCCTAGTAGAGTGGCCTGTGTGTGCCCAGGGCTGGTAAACCAAATGCTGCTGGTGGGCATGCAGCGCTGGTTTGCGCCACCCACAGAAGCAGCTTGTAAAGTGTGTCTCAGACCTGCCACTGCAGAGTCTGTGTGCAGTCCAGAACTGCCATCTTGGCTGTGAAGTGCACCCACTTCCCAGCCCCTGAACCTTCCCTTGGCATCATGTAAGTCACCCCTATGGTAGGGTGCATTGTATGTGTAAGGTAGGACATGCCTTGGTGTGTGTAGCATGTCCTGGTAGTGAATTACACCCAATTTCGTTTTTCACTACTGTAAGGCTACCTGTTCCTCATAGGCTAGAATGGGCAGTTTGACTATTACATCCTATAGTCCTAACTGACCCCAGGAACATGGTAGAAAAACGAATTTAGTATGCCTGAGCTCAGAATATTAAAATACACCTTTTAGTGAAGTTTATTTTTATATTCTGTGTTTGAAAATACCACTTTTAGAAAGTAGGTATTTTCTTGCCTAAGCCTTCCAGTGTGCTCTGCTGTTATGTGTATTGGCTGTCTGGTTTTGGAGGGACAGGGCAGGCTGACGTCAGACCTGGGTTGAATAGAGAGATCTGCATTTAGAGTATGGGGAGGGGTGGCTCCTTGACCTGAATAGGGCTGTGCCCGGCAAGGTGAATGCTGGCTCCACCTCCTACTGTGTGTCTGATAGCAGACCCCCTCTTTCTGAAAGGAAGGATGCAGCCTGGTAAACAAAGTGCTCCAGGACTGAGCAGAACTGGTTCTGGCTGGGTTCAGTGACTTGTAGCTTCTGAGAACAAAGACTTTTGGGGTATAAATATCTGTGCTCAAACCCCTACAATTTGTATTGCCCCTGGATCTGAAGAGGAAACTCTGTCCGTGCCACTGGAGGAATCTGCAGGAAGTGACTGTCCTTGTGCTTGTGTGTTGTTTCTTGCACTGGCCTGCAGCAGTGACCACTGGACCTTGAAGAAGAGGAAAAGGACTTTTGAGAGAACTTTTATTTTTGTTACAGCAATTACCCAAGGGCTAGGAAAAGAGCTAGCCTCCTGCTGGAGTCTCAGGCACATCAGACTCCACCACCAACCTCCTGCTTCCTCCCTGCGAGGATTGCTATCTGCTGATGAGGCTCCTGTGAGTTCCAGGGCCTCTAGTTTGCTTCAGAGAAAAGAGTGCTGGAAATCGACGCTAACGCACCTTTGCGAGCCGCTGCAGCCGAGAGCGCTGGAAAAATCATTGCGCTGCTGCCGCTGAGTGCTCGCAACACGAAACCATCGCTAACGCCTCTTTGCGAGCCGCTGCAGCCGAGACGCGCTGGAAAAATCATTGCGCTGCTGTCGCCGAGCGCTCGCAACCCCTACAGAAATCATCGCTTCAAGACATCGCATTGCGGACGCCGTGCGTCCGCCATTTTGATCGCGATCGCACCGGATTTCGTCGCTCCCTCGCGGAGCGCCATTTCTTCGCATCGCAACACAATCGCACAACGCAACAGGATCGTCGCATCGACTTCTCCCTCGCGGCAAGAAAGTCATCGCATCGGCGGCCTAGCGTGCAGAAGTTGGTCGCATCGTCTCCGCACGCATCAGCAGATCGGCGCATCATCCTCCCTTGCGGCAAGGATTTAACGCATCGCCGGCCTCGCGTGAGGAAAATCATCGCTACCACTTCTTTGCGACATTTTGTTGGTTTTGCTACTGAATTCAGGTACTTTGTGAGAGAAAGGGTCGCAGAGACCACTGCTTTGGAGATTTGAACCTTATTTTTGCAACCTTTGAACTATTTTTGACAGCCCTTCAACAGCAATCCTATTTTTGACAGTATTGTGGCTTTTACAGTTATTGGTCTTGTGATAAGTCTATATATATATAAAGATACTTATTTTTTATAACTACTTGTGTGGTGTCCCTTTGTAGTGTGCCTCACTGTGTTACTGTGTATGGTCATAAATGCTTCACACACTGCCTCTGAGATAAGCCTACCTGCTCGTGCTACGTTACCACAGGGTTGAGCAGGGGTATCAAGGAGGGTAGCCCTCTTACTCTGACTTAGGAAGAAGGGTCCCTACTTGGACAGTGGCCAGCCATTGCCAACTAGAGACCCCCATTTCTAACACATACTCTCTGGGTTGCAGTTTGTGCTTACATGGGTGAATGGGGCCTGATTTGTTTTTTATAATCTTCTGTACTCATATCGGGAGAGGCCAATGTGTTAAGGGTTACAGGATTAATGTTTTGCACTTCAGGTGGAAAGTTCCCCCATCAATTTGGCCTTTCTAATATCAAATTCTCAGAAATGCACACAGTGTGAATGGTATAAAGATTGAACATTGTAAACACCAACATCATGGGATAGAATTTCTCTGCCAACAAATATTGTGCACAAATATGTTGTGAATGTAAGTAATCAGAGGTAAATAAACAGTTACTACATATAACTCCAGATATATGTACGTTGATGACATACATATCATAAAGGTATGTAGATGTGGAATTAAGAATCGTAAATTAATTGTTTTCAAATTTCACCTACCCCCTTGATATGTTGGTCCTCATTATCACTTTACCGGGAAATCATCTACATGATTTTTGCGTGTTTGATAATCTGGCAGTGCTCCATGTGCATAGCAGCTGTTGTCTAATCTATTCTCCTAAAGTTCTCCACATTTGCAAAATGTATGTGCATGTGCAAATGTTACTTGTGATCTGCTAGGCATTGTCCCATTATTTTCCATTCCCAGCCATTCAAAAAGCAGGCCATGGCCTGCACCACAAGCACGTTCTCCCTGATGGTGCAGGTATTTACACATGTTCAGTGGCTTCTGCATCAGGGTCCATGAGACAATAATATTGATGATGTGATCCCTAAGCACATGCACTAGGGTTCGTTTTATGAACAGTCATACATTCTTAGAATGCCTAGTGTATCTTACTGAGCTGTAGTTTGTGTGTCATGGAGCAGGGCCTCTGCTGGAGATCAGAGGAGTCTGAATCCCTTCCCTCCAAGACGGGCCCCCAAACCATAAGATAAGTACCAAAATTATACATTTATGAAGCACAAACACTCATCACCAGGGGTCATTACACTTATTTATAGTCATCTCAAAATATGAACACCAAAAAAACCGTTGGTCTGTTGCAAATGTTTAAACTTTATTCAAGGCATATGTTAACAAAGTGGCATCATCATATCTGTAATGTAACTGTAGAAACACTTCAAAATACAACATTATCATACAATGATATAAACAGAACAAAATAGAATACCCAAGCAAAACACACTGAACATAACACTATTAACTTAATAAATCGACTCTTGGTTAGCCGTCTGATGTCCCTTCTAATGAGTCTTATCTCCCTAAATATTTCAGCAGATGACATGGCATGTGTCTCAACCATAGTGGATGTGTTGGTGTCACTTGTGCTGGCTTTAGAAACTCCTTTTATATGTCCTCCATGTTGGGGTATGCTACCATTGTTTTCTACACTCTCTTCTCCTTAATGTTTTTGTGTATGTCTTTGAATGTGGTCCTATACCATCCTACGGAAATGCTTGCTCCGATCCTATATGTAAAAGAAATAATTGATGGACAGAATGCTGGACAATGCAAACATTCACCCCCATCACAAGGATTTGGGTTTAATCCATCATTCTTTTTCTCACCACACCTCCCCAGTTTGGACCCAGCCATATGCAAATCAGTCTTGACCCTGTTCCTTGTGGGAACAGTCCAGCCCGAACTGCCAAGCCAGGTTCTCCCTGGACCGGAGACAAGCAACCTGGGACCGGTTTCAGGGCATCTCCCTTCATTAGCCAGGCTAGCTTGAATCCAGTGATGTAGTGAGCACAGGACCCACGTCTGTGCATACCCTTTCCAATTAGGGCGACATATGCAAAAGAAACAATTGATGGACGGAATGCTGGACAATGCAAACATTCACCCCCCGTCACAAGGATCTGGGTTTAATCCATCATTCTTTTGCTCACCACACCACCCCTGTTTGGACCCAGCCATATGCAAATCAGTCTTGACCCTGTTCCTTGTGGGAACAGTCCAGCCCGAACTGCCAAGTCAGGTACTCCCTGGACCAGAAACATGCATCCTGGGACCGGTTTCAGGGCATCACCCTTCATCAGCCAGGCCAGCTTGAATCCAGTGGTGTAGTGAGCACGGGACCCATATCTGGGCATACCCTTCCCACTTCGGGCGACATATGCAAAAGAAACAATTGATGGACGGAATGCTGGACAATGCAAATATTCACCCCCGTCACAAGGATCTGGGTTTAATCCATCATTCTTTTGCTCACCACACCACCCCAGTTTGGACCCAGCCATATGCAAATCAATCTTGACCCTGTTCCTTGTGGGAACAGTCCAGCTGGAACTGCCAAGCCAGGTCCTCCCTGGACCAGAAACAAGCATCCTGGGACGGACCGGTTTCAGGGCACCACCCTTCATCAGCCAGGCTAGCTTGAATCCAGTGGTGTAGTGAGCACTGGACCCACATCTGGGCATACCCTTGCCACTTAGGGCGACTTATGCAAAAGAAACAATTGGCGGATGGAATGCTGGACAATGCAAACATTCACCCCCGTCACAAGGATCTGGGTTTAATCCATCAATCTTTTGCTCAGCACACCACCCCAGTTTGGACCCAGCCATATGCAAATCAATCTTGACCCTGTTCCTTGTGGGAACAGTCCAGCCCGAACTGCCAAGCCAGGTCCTCCCTGGACCGGCAACAAGCATCCTGGGACCGGTTTCAGGGCATCACCTTTCATCAGCCAGGCTAGCTTGAATCCAGTGGTGTAGTGAGCACAGGAACCACGTCTGGACATACCCTTCCCACTTAGGGCGACATATGCAAAAGAAACAATTGATGGACGGAATGCTGGACAATGCAAACATTCACCCCTGTCACAAGGATCTGGGTTTAATCCATCATTCTTTTGCTCACCACACCACCCCAGTTTGGACCCAGCCATATGCAAATCAGTCTTGACCCTGTTCCTTGTCGGAACAGTCCAGCCCGAACTGACAAGCCAGGTCCTCCCTGGACTGGAAATAAGCATCCTGGGACCGGTTTCAGGGCATCGCCCTTCATCAGCCAGGCTAGCTTAAATCCAGTGGTGTAGTGAGCACGGGACCTACGTCTGGGCATACCTTTCCCACTTAGGGCGACAAATGTAAAAAGAAACAATTGATGGACGGAATGCTGGACAATGCAAACATTCACCCCCATCACAAGGATCTGGGTTTAATCCATCATTCTCTTGCTCACCACACCACCCCAGTTTGGACCCAGCCATATGCAAATCAGTCTTCACCCTGTTCCTTGTGGGAACAGTCCATCCCGAACTGCCAAGCCAGGTCCTCCCTGGACCGGAAACAAGCATCCTGTGACCGGTTTCAGGGCATCACCCTTCATCAGCCAGGCTAGCTTGAATCCAGTGGTGTAGTGAGCACGGGACCCACGTCTGGGCATACCCTTCCCACTTAGGGCGATCCTATATGTGGCAGGTGTATCTGTATGTGGATTTTGTAAGGGTGTAGTAAGAAGGCTTTGCAGCATAATCCCTTGTGATGGGTGCAAGATGATGGTGGTCAACATGAATTAATCTGTCATCAGGCTATATGGTCAGTTTGTCATCATTTCCAGCGTGTGTTGCAGAAATCATTGCAGTGGTGCAATATTTGTGTTGCAGATTTAAGATTTGATGAACATGTCCTGTGATTGCAGCATACAAGTATGATGTTGTGAAACTCGGTTTACACTAAACATTAATGCTACTTGTATACAATAAGCAGATTTTCATAAAATATTTATGCATATGCATATGAGATGGTAGGTTAGTCATTCACAGATAAATATGGAATTTGTGTCTATTATGGCAACTGGCGGGGTATTCCAATGTTATTTCTCAGGCATGTTTAATTTAGATAAGGGCAACTTCTAATAAGTTAAAAACATGGGAACGAATAATGGAGACAAATGGTGTGGAGTGAATGGAGACGCGTTAGAAAAAGTTTTGTAATTTGGGGAAGAGTTTAACATCAGATAGTTAATATTCGTCCTGGGTGAAATTGTAACTATGCTGGAGTAATCAGAGTAATTTCAGGAATTTCTCGTCACTCTCATGACACAAAAATACAGAAATTTATACAATTGAGCTTGCATAATTTAGAATAATTTGGTGTAAAAATGCCTAACGTAATGGCACAGGAACAGAGCGCAATTGACTGCAGGCTGCTGCTGTTTGTGTTCAGTTGCATTTTGAGCAAAATGCATCCTTAGGTACTTTTTGGATGTGAGGGAGTATTTTTGCACTTAGCCGATAGTGTCAAATGTAGGATCACGCTCTTCCTGTAACTGCATGTAATCTTGCATAATTTTGCTATAATTTCGAATAATTATGCCACAGCAAATTACACAAGTAACACACACCTCAAGTTAATATATCTAATTTCCTAATCCTACACCTGCGTAATTAGCTACTGCATATTTTACTCTCTTGTACGGTTAGGAAAAGATGGACAAGGGATTGTCTCTGCTGACAATCAAATACACACTTCCATTTCTTCCAACGTCTGCCCGATACATCTTAGGAAACTGTGAAAACTGCAAATGTGTAACTTACACACACAGGTGAGGATATAAGCAGTGTAGATTCTATGGGGCAGATTTACAAGCCCCTTGCGCCACTTTAGCGCCGCCGTTGCGTCACTTCTGTGACGCAACGGCGGCGTAAAGCCAGCGCCATGCTGCGGGGTATTTACAACGTGACGCATCTAGGGAGATGCGTCACGTTGTAAAGCCCTGCGCCACATGAAACCTGCGTCAGGTTTCATGTGGGCGTTCCGGAGCAGGGGGGGCGTTCCAGCGCAGGTATGCCTCGCAAAGTATTTCACTCAGTCACTTTTCCGACCCCGGTGCGTCTATACCTTGCGCCTGCATGAAGCATGCGTAAGGTGTGACGCACCATGTGCAAGATAGGCCGGGTCGGCACAGTGCTGGAGTTGCGTTGCGCCCCCGACACAACTCCAGCACTGCGCCAACGTTACGACGGCAGATGCGACACGCATCTGCATTTCCTTGCGCCATGATGCGCCGCATTGTAAATGCGGCGCATCAGTGATGGCGCAAGGATGGTGATGCGTGTCGTAAGGAATTGTAAATCTGCCCCTATATGCTTACAGGCCTGCTACATTAGAGTATCAGACTAATTCGTTCATGCCATCATCAGATGGCATATGAAACTTAAAAGGTATGGCCACATGAAATTGAGCTTTAACACAGAAAATAGGCAATTAATAGAGTGAGACATCCATATATTAACAAAAACGAACATTATAAGTAACCTTTCAAACAAGGAGATGCATACTCACGAACACAGACTTTAACTGTATGTATATATTAAAAAAACAATATTAAACTTGCGAACTTGAACAATCAGCCAATATTACGTGTGCTTATTTAGGCAGCACACACTTCAGAAATAAAGTCATCATGAAATATATAGTGCCAGTTTGAACTAAAAGTTCTACAAATGCTTAAAAGAACAACTTTATGATGTGCAACTAATTAGATTTAAGTAGATAAGTGCATTATAGTGATAAGTAAAGTTCTTTATGTTAATTATGACCCCGAAAATCAATATCTGTAAATTGATTCAAAATCTGCATTAATTTCTCTGACGATAATGTCATTAGTATGGGAGGAAGGTCTCTCCCAGGGTTTATGCGGTTTCAAAACATTTTCAGCAGCATGAGGTCCACGAAAATGATAAGGTATGTGTAGAAAACGAAGTGTGCTCTGAATATGAATGGTACTCATCTAGCCACTTAATATTGCTGGTTGGAAGCCAGAGGTAACCTCCCCAGCTGAGACTCTAAACAAGTGCCGTACTTCATACAGTTCGGTAGGAGCGTATATAATGTGCCCATTTGTTGCACAATAAGTGCAGAAAAGATGAATTATTAAAAAGTATGATCCGCACTACGGAAGAAAATCTGAGGGGAATACTGGCATTAATTTAAGTAGAAATGAACGCCTGACAGAGAAAAGAAAGCATCTGGCCTCTGTATTTTTTTTAAGTTTATGTACTCTTTCACTCTAGCCTATTTTTTTTAAGTCTCCGATTAACGAGGAGTGTACAGTTTGGCTGAAAGCTGCCTTTTTATTTCCTCTCTTAGGGGCATATTATCAGAGGCAGTATCGCCACTTTAGCGGCACTTTTTGCCGATAAAGCGGCGATATTTTTATCACCCTATTAGCAAGCTGTCGCTAACAGCTGTTAGCGACAGCTTAATGGCGATAGCGGGCGTATTGTTGCCGCTTTGCATGTCAGCAATAATTATCGCTAATGACATGCAAAGTAGGCGTTCCCAACTAAAAGCAACTGCAAACAGTCGCAAACACAACTTCCCCCTTTTATCAATGCCCGCGAAGCAATAAAAAAACTCGCGCTAACCGCGATTATCGCTGGAATTTAACACCTGCTAAAAAGTTGACTTACCTATTTTCTCAATGGAAGGTGGATTGTGAGGCTAAGTCCACCATGGCCTATCATCAAGGATTCCCCTATCGCTGGTGTTTTATCGCAGGATTTCCTGCGATATTCTCGCATTCGCCGCTATCGCTGGATTTTTATCGCCTTGGAGATAAGCGTTGCTAATAACGCGCTATCTCGGCGATGAAATCCAGCGATAGCCGGCGATAAAAAAAACTGCACTAAGCGCGCTTTGCGATAATTATTGCAAATCGTTGCTAATATGCTCCCAGGTTTGTATTTCTTCCAAACATTAGAAAGAGTTTTCTCGGTAGCTGTCAAAGCCATGATATACCAAAATCACAACTCATTATTACCTAATATTGCGATTCCTGCCATCTATTGTATTCTAAATCACCAGCATAGCATTTACAGTTTAGCTCGGTGCAAAAAAAAAAACGCTGTTGCATGTACTTGCAATATTTAGGGGTCTGTGACGCCAGCAAACTCGGTCTGAAAAAAAATGTACATGTATTCAAAATTAAATTCTAATGAATAAGATCTTGATTTTCATCTCACTAAATGGGCCTTTAAAGCTGCCTGCATGCCTTGTAAGACACCAAGATAAAATGGCGTACCATGGTTTTATGTAACACCTTCATTATTGAGATCTATATGGAATCTTGTGTGTGCAGCAGAGAGATAGAGGCGGCACTCAGGCCCTTACTTTATCTACCTTTATATATATTTTTTTGCTTGTATTCATTAAATATAGCAGAACAGTTGTTACTTTACATCAGAATACGTTGCGGAGTTGGAGTTTGGAAGCAGCTATGTAGCTTTGAGCATAGGGCTTGAATCCTTATCTCAGCGATGAGGCACAGCAGCCCTGATTAGACTGTTGCTTCTGGGGTGAGAGCAGAGTAATTTGCGTATTATTTGAATGTAATAGCTCGGATTGGCTAAACAAGATGAAAAGTAAAGCACTTAGATGATTACCAGTTGTTAGAGTGATTCAGGGATTTTATCTTTACCTTTTTATCCACATAAGTGAGTTACTACATGTAGCTATGGGTCCCGGACTGATTTTCCCCTTGGAACTCAGGTTGCAACTGTGTTCTGGCAGTTTTGGCTAGGCTGTTTCTTTTGAGACAGAACCAAGCTTGATTTGCCTACAGGTGGTCGCTGTCATTTGTCATGTTTAACTGCCAGTGGTTGAGGCTGATTCAAGCCTTTGCATCTATCACGTTTTTCTTTCTGGGAATACACGCTATAGATGTTTTTATCCATCTTCCCTGGGCATGCGCCTGGGGATGGACATGACCTGATGGAGAAGGTTATTCCTAGTTTTACACAATCTCAGAGAAGTGAAGGACACCTTTGTCCCCTGCCCCAACTTCAGGGATGCGGGATACTGCAGGCGGAATCACAGTGATTTATTGAGCTCTGAAGGTATGACAGGAAGGGATATAAAAGCTATGAGCTGTTGAATACCCTATCAGACCTCCCCCCCCCCCTTCTCTTGCTGACTTGAGATGGCACTAAGTACTAGCCCTGCTCTAATCTGACAGGACCCTTGAGGTCTACAGCCAATGTCAGGAGCAGACATATCTCTAAATTGGGAGACTAGAGCAGTAAACCTCTGCGCACTGCTGGAGCCTGAGGATTAGGCAAGTATGGTCTCAAAATTAAAACACCCTACTTACAGACTTCGTCCCTGGTAAATCCTGATGGCTCTTGAACAAGGTCAATGGACCTTTGCCACCATGGTATGAATGGAGCTACAACAAAACATAAACTATGCATATATCATCGACAATAGAATTTTAAATGTTCAGTCAATGATGAAAGATTGTTGAAGTTTCAACACCTTTATTTATCTTAAAAGATTAGTATTGGTTTTGTCATCTTTATTTAGATTAGTCGGTTTACAGAAATGTCAATAAAAGATTGATTAGTGACAGCATAAATCAATACACTGTGTTCCGTAAAGGAAAGCGTCACTAAACTAGCTAAAGGACCTAATCTAAGAAGAACCCATAAAGAGTGCCTTTAGGAAAAGAGCAAGAATGAGAATAAAAGACGAACTACCCATAAAGAGTAATTCAGGAAACTCAGCTGAGAAACCCCACAACTGCATTAGCAACCATCAATAATAGAATGATCTCTGAAGTAGCATTGATCAGGGTAAAGCCATTAGATAATAGGAATCAAGTCACCTTTAGCAGTAGCTGTTGGTAACAAAGCAAAAGATCAACTCTCCAGGAAAATAGTTTGAAGGCAGGGATGAAGGGGTTGGGTCTGGAGTCTCTCTCTCGGTTGAAATCCAAGTGCAATTCTCCTACTGTCTACCTAGGAACAGTCATTATTATAAATGCATAAACTACTGTATCAATACTCTGTTAGGTGTCTGCTCATCCAGCCAATGCGAACCGCTCATCCGATGGTGTTGTCAACTTCCAATGTCTCTTCACTCAATTTCCACGGTAAACATTCATGCTGGTACATTAGTAAAACACTGTTTCAAATGTTACTACATGCAGGAATGTTCTCATGAGAACCTTCTTACCTAAGCTAAAAGATGTGCTATGAGTTTCAATATAAAGACAAAGATTTTCAGAGATGCGGAGGCAAACTGGCAATCATATTCTGATAAAGCATTCATACATTTCTAAATCAATATTTATAATAACAAACACAGCAAGTCTCATTGTATTATAGTTAGTGACCCAACATGGGGTGAGGAAACTGAATGGAATTCATGTCTTAAATCAGCACATTCTAAGTAAGTTGCTGATGCCAGAGAAAATATTCGAATACACGTCTATTAAACAGTGAGCAAGATCTGTAGAAAAAGGCTTTGAGGCCTAAACTAAATGTGCAAATCTAAGAATGATAGCTTAGTACAAAATCTTTTAATTATACTTTTTCATAAACATTTTGTAAGCACGCTTTTCAATATATATATATGTGTGTGTGTACAATTAGTATCTATTTGCAGCATTAAGAAGGATTACTTCATGTCATGGGGTGGGCACATTTTGTTTGTAAACATAACCTGCAAGTCAAATCTTTATTTTAAAATTAATTTCTTTAAACTCCCTCCCTATTGATGATTTTTAAATCATCATACAATTAGGTTCCACACTTGAATTAAAGTCTAGAAAGCACTTTCATCTTTTTTCTATCCCCCTATGGAGTAACCCCGGGCGGAGACCTCCGCTCCGCTCGTGGAATGTGCGGAGATTTGCCTTCTCCGCGTTCCGCGGAGAACGCAGAGAAGGCAAATCTCCGCACACTCAGCAGCGGAGCGGAGTTGGCCAGCCCCCGCCTCCACCCCCACTATTAACAAGTAAGTAAACATGAATTAAAAATACATTTAAAACCACTTACCTCTGTACTGCGGCGTCCCCGGGCTGCAGTCCTCCTCTTCCTCGCCCTATCGGTAATCCTGGTGAAAACTGCGCATGCGCGCGCCCGCCCAGTGTTACTATGGAGTTGAAGTGATTTCATGTAGTCATCGCTCATTATTCCCCGTAATCCCATATCTTTCTCATACCTTTGTCTCTGAAATTATTCCTGTCTTTTGCGCATGAAGTATTTACAGCTCAGAAATAGGATGCAAAGAAACATTAAACAAAGTCCTAATATCAGTATAGCCATTAATATGGCGTAAATTATACCCTTCCCAGCTGTTGAAAACCAATTGCCAATTGTCCTCAATCCTTTCTCAAAATTCTCGGGCAAACGTGGTGTTTCCAATTAATGGAATTCAGGTTCTAGACATGATATGCTTCTCCCAAAGCTTTCAATCTGCTTGCTTTCATCCAGTATAAACACACAACAGTGAGTTAGTTTCAGCATGTGACAGACTCCTCCTTTCTCAGCAAGTAAGATGTCTAAAGCAATACGGTAAAGCAAGACGGTCATGTAAAACCATAGACTGTATAGCAATTAGTTCAGTGCTAATTAAAAGTGAGGCTCCTAAAGTGTTTGTTGCCATTTTATCTACTATGGTAGCTAACTTTCTGATCTTTGCATCATTTAGTATGATCCCACTTGTGGTATTGCTGCCCCAAATACATCTCTCGCCAAAGTAGCTCCTGTTTCTGCATTGCACTTTTGTCAGTGTGAAGGTGCTAACCTTAATGCTTCTATGATTGTTACATGATACATTTTTGGAATTAGTATCCTTAAATAACAGGTTCTTTCCAAATCAGCAGGCAACAAGAAGAAAGCATTCAGTCCACAAATGTAAAAAAAACTCCTTGTATTGCATTTTTGTAAAATTTGCCTTGACTTCCCATCATCTCAAATGTGTGTTCACAACTACTGATCCCTACATGTCTAGCCTTTTTAATGTGCATCTCTTCTAAAAGCATAACTTCCCTTTGTGACTATTGCCTAGTCTAAGTTTTGGATAAACCATTTTCTTTCTGAATTCATTTTCTTCCTTTTTCCATGCATTTTCTAAAATGTCTCCCTTTCTGTCTGCTGTCTTTGTCATGTTCATGTACCTCTCTTCTAAGGACATAATGTAAGCTTTCTCTGCAGTTCGCAATAGGCACATTAGGTTATGCTTATAAGCTTTTACACTATCTATGGGTAAGTGTGGAAAGAAATAATGCACAGCTGTATCCATTGATTTTGCTTGTGAGTGTAAATTCATGATCTCTATTAAAGGCACTCTAGATAGCACTAAATCATAATTTGAGTAAAAGTATTCAAAGTTTCCTTGCCTATAAACTAATGAAAGCAGACTACAAGAGAGTGCGTAAGACAAAGGAATGTGATGGTATGTGACTACCTCAGAAACAGAAGTCGGCAAGTGTGCACAAACATAGCAATCCTTAACATCTAAAGCATGTAGAGTAATCTTCTTTCTTATAACTCACAAATGTTTTAGTAAAAATGCTATCCCTAAAATTGTGTGTGGGTGCATTTGTGACATTGACACTAGGGGGTTCTAAATCAGGGGTTAAGTGAAATCCAACTAATACTATTGTGATCATATTACTGTTATCACAAAAACCATACACATGATACATTTGCATATATTTTTGATGCAACACATCATTCTTAAGTCAGTACTTTGTTAATTTGCTGTAGAGGATTAGCAGACAATCTTCTTATAAGCTTTAAAGAGCTAGAATCTATTTCATGGTTTCTCCACTTGTTAGAGTAGTTCCCTAACAGACAATATTCCTGCTCTGTGTTCTTCTAAAATGTTATCCCTATTCTTCTGTAACATCCGTCTAAGTCTCAGGTTAGTCTTCTGTAAAACAAAAAAACAAAACAATAAACATCTAATAGGCTCAGTTCATAGCTGTTGTTTTTTTTTTTTAAAGATCGTTTTTGATTTTTCAATGAATTTTCCAATAATAATGTCTCTGTTATTTCAAGGGGGTTCTAGCAGTTCACGGTTCACGTTGTACAAATCTTCCAAAGTCACATTTAATGCTGCATTTACAAAATATGACCATTCAGGTGCATAATATCTTTGGCAAGGTACTCAAGTTCTTCTGGATCTCTGTAGAACTTGATGATTTGGGTCAAAAGAGTCTTCGTCATCTGTTTCACTCTCTTCAGTCCCTGTCTGTAGAGTTCATGCTATTGATAAACTTTTCTTTAACCTTTCTTTTCCTGGACTCTCTGGCCACTCTGCTTGACGACATGTTCTTTTGATCCCAGCGCCTGTTCCTTCACTGGGACCTTCTCCTTGTTCGATTCCACAAATACTTCCAGCAAGCAGTTCAGTTTCTACTATGTCTTCATTGAGACCTCAATGCCACTTTGCGTTATTTCAGGCACTTGTACTTGTCTTTCAACTTGTTGATCTTCAGCCCTCACTTCGCCTTGCACTTCTCTTGGCACGTCAACTTGCACTTCAGCTGGTGCTCCAAGTCTTGGTGGTCTCTCGACTGGTGGTTTAATCACTAGTTCTCTTCTCTCTGGATCATAGACCACCAGCACTTCTTCTGGATTACTCAGACTCTTGGGGTGTGAGGCATGAATCCAGTTCTGATTTCTAGCACATTTAACAGCCGAGTTCGTCGTCAGTTTTATTTGGTAGAGCTTTTCAATCTGGGTTCAAGACAAGTCTTCCGAGCATGCTTCTTGTTCATGATCCTGTCACCAGGGCTGAGGTCATGGCACTGTTCTTGATGAGAGTCTCATGTAGCAGTTGATACCTGAGGAGACAAAGAATGAACCACATCAGCAAGTGTATTGTAGTAGTCCAAAATCTTATCATCTGTGATGTTCACTAGGGCATTAACGGGTACTGCTAGTAATCTCATTGCCCTCCCCATCAGGATCTTATGAGGGGATAATACTGTCTTCCTGTCTGGAATACTTTGGATGTTCATCAGCACCAAAGTTAAAGAATATGTCCATTTAAATGAAGATGAAGCACAAACTTTTGCCAATCTGGACTTTATTGTTCCATTCATTTGCTCAACTATGCCTGTCGCTTCTGATCTGTAACTGCAGTGTAGCTTGTGTTCAATCTGTAGTGCAGCACATAACATGTTCATCACTTCATTGTTGAAGTGTGTTCCTCTATGTGACCGGCATCCCAAACCTTGGTATGATCTCTCATAATAGCAACTTAGCTACAGTGGGACTGTCATTTCTTCTCGTTGGTTAGGCTTCCACCCATCTTGAAAATACACAAATGATCACCAGGATAAATCTCAACCCATTGTACACAGGCATCTCAATAAAAATCCATCTGTAGTCTGTTGAAAGGACCATTCGATCTCCCTATGTGTGTGCTTCTAACATGTGTTTTCCTCCCTATATGACATGTAGCACACTTTCTGCAATTCTCATCAGCAATCACTCGAAACCTGGGATTAAACCAACTTGTCGAAAGAGTTTCACCATTGCATCTCTCCCTAAATGTGTGTATCCATGGTAATATCTGGTCATTGGAAATAAAAAGATATCAGGCAACACTGGCCTTCCATCAACTGACATCCAGATGTCATTTGCATTCATTACACAGCCTGATCTGATCCACCTATTTTGCTCTGTTTCAGACACACTTTCCTGTACACGTTTTAATTCTTCTAAGTGCCAGTAATTTCCATCATCATTGCAAAAGCACTTTCTCCCTCAGTCATTTGTGAAACCTCCATTGAATGTGCATGCTAGCAATGCACACTACCTGGCTATAGAGTCAGTGTATCTGTTGCACGTGGCAACGTATCCGCTTCCTGCTTGATATCCTGGACATTTTACAACAGACATTTCACTGGGTAACTGCAAAGCCTCGAGCAAATTCTTCACATCGGCGTTCCTGTGGAGGTAAGAAAGCCTCTCTGCAGCCATAATTGCCCAAAGACATGAACTATGCCAAAACCATAATGGCTGTCAGTGAAGCTTGTGACTCTCATTTGCGCAGTTAGACTGCATGCTCCAGTAAGGGCAATTAACCCAGTAACTTGTGCGGAGAAAACAGATTGAAGCCAAGAAGCTTCTATCACATCATTTATGGAGCATACAGCATATGCTGCTCTTAGTGTGCCACCCTTTGAGGCATGAACCATCAGCAAAGAAGACATGATCAGGCTACTTTAGAGGTTCATCCATAATGTGGGTGCTTTGCTTTGTGTATAGCTTAGTAAAACGTAGGCATTCATGATCAAACTCTTCACATTTAGCAATTTGTTCAGTTATAGCCATCAATGTAGAAACATTTAAAACATTGCAATGTTTGATTGTAATATTGTCTGACCTAAGCAAGCTTTGCTCATAGCGGGTGAGTCTATTGTGGGATAGGTACTGTGTTTTGGACTTATTCAACAGTAATTCAAATGAGTGTGGGGCCATGATCAATAAAGGATGTCTCACCACTATGTTCTCACTGTGGTAACTGACTTCAAACAGCCGGGGAGTCCTGCCTCTACAGGGTCAAGTGTGATGGAGAAATAAGCCACTGGTATTTAGGCTTCTCCAATTTTTCTCTGTCAAAACTGAGAGCATGCACCCATCTCTTTCACTGCAAAACATAGGAAATTATTTTGTATAATCTGGCAGTCCCAAAGTTGGGGCGCAACATGATTTCTCTTTCAACTCCAGGTAGGCTTTGGTGCATTTGTTGTCCCAGGGAAGTGGATCAGATACATCTTGATGTGTCAGCCTCAGTAGGGGCTTTGCCATCAATGTAAAATTTGGTATCCACTGTCTACAGTAGCCAACCATCCCTAGAAACATCCAGATCTCCCTCTGTGTTCAATGTGGATTCATCTGCAAGATGGCTTCCACTCTCTCCGGTGACACCTTCCTGACTCCTTTCATAATAATGTGTCCCAGATATTGAACTTCCTTTTGACAGTACTGCAGTTTACCTGGAGACACTTTGGGGCATATTCACAAGGAGCTATTGCCGAATTAACGGCACTTTATCCCAGCCAAAGTCGTGATAAATGTACCCCCCCATTCACAAGCCGGTGTTAACAGCCCACAGCACCAGTTTACCCGCGATAGCAGCCGCCAAAAACATCGCCACAGAGGACCCTCGCAAATATCGCTAATGAAATGCAGAATAGGCGTTCCCGTGACAAAAGCAGAGACAACAGCACACCTCAACATTCACAACGACCAGCCACATCCGCGATAAAAACACAAAACAGGCGATAAGGCGCGTTAGCACCAGGAAATCTACACCTGCTCTGACCTGGTGTAAACTCGGACGGCAGCCAGCACCACAAAAGGAAGCACAGGCCAGGGCCACATCCGATGCCATGGAGCCTCCCATCATGCGGCCCGGACACCCAAGAGGGCCACAACACCCACCGCCACCACCCCAGGACCACCCCTCCCTGGCACCCCCCCGACCAAAGACATGCCACATCAGCCACACCTAAACATGTACAAAATATTCCGCCTGATGCCGCACAATCACAACTGGTGACATGGATGTGTCGTCACAGAAATGACCAGCACACATTCACTTTCGAAGCAACAAATGAAACTTTATTAAAATGAACAACAAAATGAAATGAAGACACATGGCTGCTCCCCTCCGGACAATACGTAGGTCACAGCCTGTAAGACAAAAAACATGATGAGAAGGTGTGTCCTGCGCACATCAGAGGACAGAGAGTTAGTGAAGGAGAGAGAGAGGAAGAGAGGGAGGGAGAGAGAGAGAGAGAGAGGAAGAGAGAGAGGGAGAGAGAGAGAGAGAGAGAGAAGAGGAGAGAGAGAGGAAGAGAGGGGAAGAGAGAGAGAGAAGAGGAGAGAAAGAGGAAGAGAGGGAGAGAGAGAGAGAGAGAAGAGGAGAGAGAGAGGAAGAGAGGGAGAGAGAGAGAGAGTGCCGCCCCTGCGCACCCAGACCACACTGCTCACCTGCTGCCACCGGTGTGTCTCCAACCATGTGCCGGTATGTAGGGCAGTTCACCAGGTCACACATCTCATTCAGAGCCGTCAGCTGAAACAGAGCCCAGATACATGACTGGCACAGTACACACACTTGCACAAGACAACATCGCCTGCCCGCCCATGCACACCCAGGCAGAGGCACCCCAACCCCTCCCGCCGCCCATTGGAGCATGCCTGCCCATGCACACCCAGGCCTCAATGCTCACCTTCCGCCACCGGCGCGTAGACAGGAGGTCCCACCATGTGCCGCTGCAAGCCACAAGCCCGGGGCCCGCGGACATGGCACCCTCCACATCATGCAGCCACGCTCCGCAGGCCACCAGGTCTCACGTTTGGTGCTGGGTCTTGATTACTCCATGGCAGAGGACATATCAGTGCACCCGGCATCATTGCAGGCTGCACACCCACTCAGCCCAATGGGTGCCACCAATTCTGGCATCGCTGAAGCGACGCCACGGGGTGGTAGGCCCGTGCTGCCCGCTGGCTCTGGCCTATACTGCGGTCAAGCAGGGCACACAAAACCTGAGCTGTCCGGACTGCCGGGATGGGGCATCATCGCAGGCTGCACACCCGCTCAGCAGCACAAGGTGCCACTGACTTAGTGCACCCAAAGTCACCGTCCCGTGGCGGGGTGCCTGTGCCGTCCGCAAGGCATCGGATGCCACTAACCCTGTGCAACCCCAGCCTGCGCCACGTGGTGGTAGGCCCATGCCATACTCCAGGCCTCGGATGTCACTAACCCTGTGCAACCCCAGTCTGCGCCAAGTGGTGGTAGGCCCGTGCCGTACCCCAGGCCTCGGATGCCACTAACCCTGTGCGCTGCAACTCATGGGCCCTATATGAGTGCAAACCGTGGGGCGTCCGTCATCCAGTCATCACCGGAAGAGGGGAATGTGACGTCGTCGGACCCTTATGTTGGCGGAGTCACATGGCCTGTGACGCCTGTGCCGGATGGGTGTGGTGTGTGTGAAAACCTGCCCTCAGGGAGTGGCCGTGACATGCTGACAACTAGACCAGTGACCCGCACACCACCAGCGAGTACGGCTGCGACGGGTAGCAATGAGGGCCCCCCTCGGTGCGGAAGCGGAGTGGACTGGCCTGCCGTATGCCGGACCAGCGCAGGGCCTGCAACAATGACTCGTGGGCTCTGGGCGTGGTCCAGTCCATGTCCGGACAAGGAAGTGACTGATGCGTGTGTCCCTGCTGCAGTGTTCACGGAACCCGCTACACAAGATGCAATGTCACACCCCCTTACTGGCATACCACAGGATGAACATCATTGACGCAAGGGAAGGCACTGTCCCCACATTCATCCACACATCCACACAGGAATGACGTAAGACATCACACAGCAGTTCGTCACTGGATGTTTATTTGCACATCCAGTGCAGTCATGCAGCTGGAGCAGTACAGGGCAATGCCGAGCACACCACACAATATGGGCCCGTGGAGGGCCAGCCAGTGTCCATCTCGGGATGACCTGTACCGCAGAAGAGGAAGGGTACAGTCCGCAGTCTGTCTGCCGTGTCATTGGTCGTCAAACAGCATGTGGCAGTCCATGTCGCTGTCCAAGGTCAGTGCCTCGGAGAGTATCGGGGGTCAGTGGTGGGTCTTGAGGCCATGTGTGGCACCAAGCAGAAACAGGCAAGGTGGCGGTAATGGATGCTAGTGGCTGACCCTCCTGACCACAGTCCCATCCACGTCCTCGTCCCCGGGTGTGTGCCCTGCCCCACCTGTGGGTGTTGCAGTGCCGGCTGAGGCACTGTGTGCCACTGTCACATCAGGGGCCAGAGGAGGATTGTCGGCCGCACTGTGTGGCAGTGACACATCAGGTGCTGGAGTGGATACGCCTGCCGCACTGGGAGTGAGTGTTTGATTGGCTCAAACGTTCCGTCCATCATCCCCTTTTGTATCGCTTTGTTCGCCCTAAGTTGGCGGGGATGCCCAGACGTGGGTCCCTTGCTCACTTTGCCACTGGATTCAAGCAAGCCTGGCTGATGACGGCTGGAATGCCAGAAACCGGTCCTAGGATGCTTGTTTCCGGTCCAGGGAAGACATGGCTTGGCAGTTCGGGCTGGACTGTTCCCATGAGGCACAGGGTCAGACTGATTTGCATATGGCCATGTCTGAACTGGGGTGGTGGAGTGAGCTAAAGAATGATGATGGATTAAACCCAGATCAGTTTACTGGGGGTGAGTGTTTGATTGGCTCAAACGTTCCGTCCATCATCCCCTTTTGTATCGCTTTGTTCGCCCTAAGTTGGCGGGGGTATGCCCAGACGTGGGTCCCTTGCTCACTTTGCCACTGGATTCAAGCAAGCCTGGCTGATGACGGCTGGAATGCCAGAAACCGGTCCTAGGATGCTTGTTTCCGGTCCAGGGAAGACATGGCTTGGCAGTTCGGGCTGGACTGTTCCCATGAGGCACAGGGTCAGACTGATTTGCATATGGCCATGTCTGAACTGGGGTGGTGGAGTGAGCTAAAGAATGATGATGGATTAAACCCAGATCAGTTGACTGGGGGTGAGTGTTTGATTGGCTCAAACGTTCCGTCCATCATCCCCTTTTGTATCGCACTGGGAGGCCCTGCACACCAGGGGGCGGAGATGTGGATGGTGTGGGGGCAGCAGCATTCATCATCGCCACGCCTTGTGGCAGCAATGCCATGATGAGGACATGCAGGGCATGGTAGATCCCAGCTACATTACGCTGATGTGCACCGGAGGCTGCCATCCTTTCCGCCTCCATCTGCACGATGTCCTCCATGAGCCTCCGCATGTGTGCCAGCTCAAGGCTGGCATCGCTGGGGCCACTGTGAGCGGACAGGTATTCTTTCCTCCGCGTCATGACTCCAGAGATGTCAGTCAAGGCTCGCTGGAGACCATGGGGCGGACATAGACACCCAAGGATGGCGTCCAGTTTGGTAGCCATGAGCTCGAACCCCACCCGGACCTGCTCGGCCGTCTCCCTCTGGCCCTCCAGCACACGGCGTTGGAAGGCCATTTGTTGTTCCTGGGGGTCTTGGGAGGGTGCCGGGGCTGTGGGTGCCTCCTGCTGGGTGGTTTGGGTGGTGGGTGGGGTCTCATGGATGTAGCTGGGCTGCCCTGATCCTGGAGGTGGTCAATGAGGTCTTGGATGGTTTGGATGTCGATGCTGGTGTTGTCCTCCTCCTCTTCATCAGTGAAGAGTGGCTGTGACTGCTCTGCAGGAGGTGTTGAAGATGCCCCTGCGATGTGAAGGGGAGATGGTGTATTATAATGTGTCCGCATGTATGTAGCCACATGGTACAGGTTGACATTCAGACAGCATGGCATTGTACATTGTGACAGTGTGTGGGTCTGGGCGAGGACCCAGAGTGATTGTGGGTGTGCACTGTGCCCTGCTTGCTTGTGCATGTGTGCCATTGTGGCCATCTCCCCCGTCCCCCCAGTACCTGGTGGTCACTCACCCTGTTGCGGTTGTGTTGTGTCCTGTCGAGCAGTGTCTGGTCCCCCGACTCCGGCCGCAGTCTCCACACTGATGACTGTCAACACCAGCTCCTCCATGTCATCCAGCTCCAGCTGTGGCGCTGGGTCCCCACCTCCGGTCTGCGTTGCTGCCTTCAGGTTGGTGGAGAGTTTATCCTTGGTCTTCCGCTTGATGTCATTCCATCGCCTCTTGACCTCGTCCATTGTCCGCTTGTGCTCTCTGACGGAATTAACCTTGTTGACGATGTCCCGCCATATTCCATTTTTGGTGCCCAATGACACGTTGGAGGTGACGAAGAGTTGTTGATGGTGTTCCATCACCTCCGTCACTATGATCCGATTCACCTGCGGACTGAACTTGGTCTTCCTGGTCTTCTTGTCCTTGCCCTTCCCTGTCCCCGAGGTCCCAGGCTGGTCGTCCGGGGTGCTTGTGGGGTTGCGCTCGTCCTCTGCGCCTGCTCCGGCTGCCTCCATGGTGCTTGTGTGTTGGTCAGTTTATGTGTGGGTTTTTTTTCCTGCTTTTATGGAGGTTTCTGACGCCTGCCAGGTGTATGTTGCAGCCCTGGCGCTGCTTGTCGCTGGTTTCCTCATCGCGCTTTGGCCCATCGCGTGTTTTTTGGTGTTGTGGTTTGTGTTTTTATCTCCATCGTGGTGGTTATATCGCGGACTTTGTCCGCGGGTTCGGCAGGCCATCGCATGGTACCGCCTTGTTGTGAATTCCACGTTGACACGTGAATATTTTCCTGCGATGGGCTGCAATATTGAAAGTTGCGTTACGCTACTCTTGCGGTAGTTATCACACGTTCTTGTGAATATACCCCTTTGTGTCCTTTTTCTGCCAGGTGATTCAATAATGCAATGGTGTTATATTTACAGTCAACATGAGTCTCTGACGCTACCAACAGGTTATCAATATACTGGACAGGGGGAGACCTGCAGGCATCTGCTGGGACTCAAGATGTTTCTTTAAGATCTGATTAAAAATTGAGGGGCTCTCTGCATAACCTTGAGGAACGCGATACCACATGACTGTCTTCTGTTGGAAGACAAAAAAGAATAAATGCTGGCTATCTTCATGTAAGGGCAATGAGAAGAAAGTTGGCACAAATCAATAACTGCAAACCATTCTGCAGTGCATGGAATTTGGAAAAGTACAGTAGCAGGCTTTGGCACTACAGGACAACGAGGCACCACTATTTTGTTGGTCTGCCTTAGGTCTTGGACAATCCTATACTTGCCATTAAGCTTTTGGAACCCCATTGTAGGTGAATTACATGAGCTCCAAATCTCAGCTCTTTTAGTATGTCTTTCTGAAGCATATCTGCAATTGCTCGCTGCATTCCTGCAATGGTTTCTGGGGACAAATGATAAGATGGTGTTCTGGAAAAAACAGCATTTGGTTTCAATTTCATTTGGATTGGTTCTACACCTTTTATAAGTCCAGTGGCCCATCCTGTAAAATACAAGACTTCAGCATTTAGTTTGTCTCTGAGTTCTTCTGGCAGTTTAAAAATAGTCAGTAGGGGCCACAGCTCTACTTCAGCATTTATTTTTAACATTTTAAAATCAACATCCTTATCATGGGTTTGAAATGCAACACCGTCCGGTGTGCAATATATTGTGCAATTTAACTTACACAACAAATTTCTTCCTAACAGATTTAATAGGACTAGTGTCACAAACCACAAATTGGTGCTTTTCTTCAAAGTTTCCTATTTTTACATAAACTTTCTTCAAGATAGGATTTTGCATCTTGTTATTTGCAACCCCCGATACTTGGATTGTTTTCTCCGAGAGAGGTAAGTGTGGTACTACCAGTGATCTAACTGTGGAACGGGTAGCTCCAATATCAATCAAAAAGGACACTTCATGACCAAAGACGTTTGAGCTTTCGTAAGGTCACTATGATCTACCTCTAAGACTGCGCCAAGTAAGCAATCTCCCTCATCTCTCAGGCACCATCATTGGGAATTATCAGAGGTAAACACATTAGTTTTGATTAATGGATATTGGCCCAAAACATCTTGGTTCTGATTTTGAAATTGTGGCATTACATTCTGGAATTGATTTGGAATAAACCTTGGCATCTGATTCAAATTCAGTTTGGGATTCCCCATTTGTGTAGGAGCAGTAGGTACCATTTGAGATTTATTTTGCATGGGAGTCTGCACTCACTGTACAGGCATTCTCTGACCTGTCATAATTTGTGGATTTAGCAGTAACCTTTTTCATAGCAACAATATCTGTATCAGATCCCACACCTGCGGGAACACCTCTACCTCTGTTTTAGGGCATTCACACTCCATTCCGATTTCCTGTACAGCCAGCCTGCAGAGCAACCACTCATTGCATCATTCTGCCATTTTCTGCAAAAGCAGGGTTCTGAAACCCTGTCTGAGCCAACATAAATCTCTCCTTTATTTTCCTCTGCTTCAAGTCCAGTTCATCACTGCAATACTTTGTATAATGCAAGATCTAGTGTTATCGTCTGTCATCAGATAACACTTTGCATAATGTGACCACTAATTTCAGGTTTGAACCCTAATTGAGACAGAAAAAATCCCATATCCTTCTCCTCAGGATATTCACATCCATTGTGCTGTTTAAACACCTGCAATAACCTTTCGTAATGTTCATGAACTGTCACCTTCAGCTCTTGGGTAGTTTTCTTCATCTTTAACCAATCAGTATCTTTGGGAGGTATTTTTACTTTCAAAAATGTCATTACTGCTTCATATTTTTGCATCACCACAGGCGATGGTGCACCAGTTTCTTTCTCCCTCTGGGGTTCTGCTTTTGGCCACTGTACTGCTACCATGCATTCAGCCCATATGTCAGCCGGCACCACAATGCCAAGAGACGTATCCAGATCTTTCCACAATACCTTTGAAATCTTTATAAACTTCTCCACGTGTGCATACCACTGCACAGGCATATCTCTCAATTTTGGAAAATTGTTTGCAAATGCTGTCAAATCATCTCTATTCCAGGGGACATGTACATAGGTACCTCCAACTGCTTCTCTCAGTGGATATGCCACTGCATCATCCAGCTCATCTTGTTTTCCCTCTGCTTCTCTCTTTTTCTATTCGTGTTTCCTTGCTCATATAATTTCCAACTTTTACACATCCTTCCACCTACGTATGCACTTAACTAACTCAGTAATGTGCAAATGCATTCCTGTAATTCTCATGTTTTTAATTGCCTGATCATCCAACTTTGTATTTCTTTGCTACCTGTGCCAACTTATCATGTATCATCGAAGCCCTCCGAGGGATCTCCCTACACAGGTAGGTTAACTCACGCCTTTGATAATGATCTAATTGATCGAACTCCAGACAATCCTTAATCAATTCCTTTTTTTCCATTCTTAATTTAGGAATGCCCAATGATTTTTCTCTTCTTATCTCTAACTCTTTTGGGGGATCTGTTGCTTCTACCCTCTTCTCCCTTGTAAGTTCTTCAAGCCATGCTAGAAAACCTCAATTTTATTGCCAGTCAGTTCATTTGGAGCTAAAGGAGTAGTGAAAACCAAGGTTCCTACTCCATATACTAGAGCCTGCAAATTGTGTGGGGGTCTCCAGAGAATTAGAAGTGTATTTTGGATTGTCTGTATATTTCCAACAACTGGTCTTCTTTCAATTTGGGGTGATGCAGGAGGAACCACTCATCAGTATCAATGGGAACCACAGCAATTGGTCTGTGCCCCATCACATAAAATGCAGCCACAACCTGTGTTTACACAGCATGTGGCCAGCCAATCACAGCATTCCTGTTGGCGCGTGTATTCACGACTCATTGTGAAGTATTCACCAGTGGTGGCCAGTGGCGGCCACGCAGGCCCCCCTACCCTTTTTTTTCAAAAGAAAATCAGAGGATGTGGTCATGCCCCGGGGGATGGGGTCCCCGGGGCAAGATGGGCCTCAGGAGGGGGGCCGCATGGCCTCCCTCCAAAAATGTTATAAAAATAAATAAAGGGCAGGCCCCGGAGGATGGGGTCCCCGGGGCCAAAACTGGCCCAGGGAAGGGGGGCCCCGCGGCCCCCCTTCCTTTTAATAAAATATGCAATCAGTGATGTCAACAGTGATGTCACTGACCATGTCATGAGTGATGTAATATGTGACATCATCAGCAGTGCTTTGCGGGGGCGTAAGGTATAGTTAGCTCAAATAACTATAACGGCTGAATTTCTCTGGTTTTGCACGAGTGAAATGTCCAGCTAACTATAACGTCCCTGAAACCTATGTTTTTTTCAGTGGATATCTAAGGTTATTTAAATGCTAATTACTAACTATAACGTCCCTGAAACCTATGGTTTTTTTCAGTTAATAAATATATAAAGTGGAGTATTCCATATGGGGAGCTGTTAAGGGCTAAGCGCAATTGTAACTCCCAACTAGCATTTGTATAAGAACAGGACCTAATGATGAGAAGATTCAGGGCAAGAGGATATCCTGAGAAGGTTCTATTGGTCGCTAGAGAGAAAGCGGCAGCCAAAGACAGAACAGCATTGCTGATTAAAAGACCAGAGAAAAGGGAAAACAGCAATGACATTAGAATGATTACTACCTTTAATGTTGAGGCCAGGACAGTACGTGAAACCCTTAAGAAACACTGGCACATAGTCAAGAATGACCCAGTCATAGGATCACTGGTTAGCATTCAAACACAGGTCACATACAGGAAAGCACGTTCCCTTAAGGATATGCTTGTCAAGAGCTACATGGGGGCAACTAGGCAGCAAACTTGGATACAACAACAGAAAGGCTTCTTTAAATGTGGCAAATGTAAGGCCTGTGGCACAAGCAAGAACAGGAAAATATATCCACTGCCAACGGGTAAGACGGGAACCATAAAGAAGTTTATGAATTGTAATACTGATTTTTGTGTGTATGCAATACTATGTCCATGTGCGAAGATGTACATAGGTAGCACGATCTTCCCTATGAAGAAACGTATATTTGAGCACATCAGAGCAATTAAGAATGTGGATCTGAGTTACTCTACTGCACGACACTGGCTGAAACACCATAACAAAGATGTTAACAGTTTCTCGTTCTTTGGTATTGACAGGATGCTGGCGAGCCCCAGAGGGGGTGACCGTGAAAAACAACTGAGAATCCTGGAATCGCAGTACATTGTCCTTCTCGAAACCAAGAGCCCTTTTGGGCTGAACGAAGATGAGGAACTGTTCGTCCATATCGGATGAGTACCCCCATTGATTTATTGACTTTCTCTGCTTTCGATGTGATCCCCGATTTCTCTGTCTATGCTGTGGCCTGGCGGAGGGTTCTCTGCCGTGACACAGCATCAGCAGGTTGGAAACTTCACATGAAGCATAGCCTGCATCAATCCCCCCACCAGTGTGATGCAACACTTATCTCACGAACCTGATCGATTCTAAATTTCGTATTTAATTTAACTAGAGTTGATGAGTACTGGGCAGCTTGTTGGTCTCGATATGCCTATTATAGTTAATTAACTACACGCCAAACCTATGAGGAAAGGGATGAAATCAGTTTTAAATATATGGCTATTTTGCTGAGGACCAGTCAATTTGCCCACCCCTTGCTCTCCCCTGTTGTGTCTTTTATTTATTTTGCACTTTTCACCCACCGATCACTGTTTTTTTAGTGAGGCTCCCCTGTATATAAATAAACCCCCTCACTTTTTTAGTTTTTAAGATCTAATTCAGGGTAGTTCATTTGGGATACACACAGGTCAACCTATCAGAATCTTAGTAGGTTTGCCCCATATCACTGAGTACTTGGGACCAGAATATGGATCATATCAGTACACTTTTATAACCGGCCACATGGCCATGATTGTATATACGACATGAGCATAACCCAGAAAGTATAATGAAATTTGAAATCTGCCTGTTTTCCTTGATTATCGATTTATAATTGGTTGCACTTGTGTGAAATATCATACTGTTACAAGGAAAAGGTACACAATTTTCATAATGTTTAATTTTGAAATCAACTTAATTTATAATATGGAATGTATGTATTTGCGCGAGGATTATGGCTGATTTGACACATGGCTCTGATTTATATGTAAAACGTATAATAGTCTGTCTTCAATCTCCATGCATGAGTTAATGCGCATTGGTCCTTTCTCGATGTCTTGTAAGTACACGATAAAATGGTGGATTTGTTTATTGCAAAACTGGCTTGTGAAAAAGACCGTTCCGGTTGAAACGCGTCGCCAATAACATCTAACTTTTGCTAACACGAACCCTGGTGTGCGAGTCCTTTTCTTTGTGCGAACGAGCGCACGGAATTTCTTAACATTTGCAAGCCGGGCTCCGACACCCGGAACTCGCACCGACCTTGTGAGGAGTGGAGCTGTTATGTGTCGGAAGCTTTCTTTATATATATATATATATATATATATATATATATATATATATATATATATTATCTACTGGCGGTCGCCAGTAGATAGTTATAGTTACAACCTATTATCCATAGGAAATCCACGACATTCTATTTGAAATAACTCTCTTGCCGGTTGACGTATCTTCGCAAAATTTTCAAACTTTGTGGCCCGCTCCGGTCCGCTCCTACCCTGAAAGTCTCGGGGGATTCGTCTAGCGGGGCTGAGAAAAAGGGGGTCCCAAAACGCGTTTTCCCCATGCAATTTTCCGCAGGAAACTTTAGACACGGCTACAGCCCGAACTGCTGAACGGAATTACACCAAATTTGGCAAAGAGGTAGTTCTTGGTTCAGAAAGAACCCTTTTTTTTAAATGGTGTAAATCCGTTCAGTAGTTGCTGAGAAAATCAAAAGTAAAAAGATAGTGATATCTATGGCCGAGTAGGGTCCGCGTACCCTCCCGATCACGAGCTGCATGTTAATTGGCTGTCAGCTGGCTGTCAACATTCCGATTCAGGAAATGTTGGCAGCCATTTTGTCCCTCGGTAGAACCGAGGGACAGAAACAAGTGTGCAAAGTGCACAAAGGGGGCAGGGTAGAAACACCCTGACCCCCTAGGTTTGCTCAGGGGGTCCCACAAGGACCCCCTGGGCAAAAAAAAAATAAATAAAATTTTTTTTTAATCGGCAGGATGCGCTCAGGGTGCGCGAATCCTGCCGGAAAATCGAAGCCGCGGTCTCCCGCGCTTCGATGTTAGTTGGCCCCGGGTGGGCCAAGTCCCGGGGCATGCTGGGGGGGTTAATTTTATGTGTGGGGGGCCTCTAAGGGCCCCCAAGCCCCGGGGATCACCACCCCCGGGGCTTTATGTATAATGGTGCGGGAGGGCTCTGAGCCCTCCCGCAGCCCCGAGGCCACCACCTCCCGGGGCTTCTTTTTTTAAATTAAAAACCTGTGTGGGGGGCTCCAGCCCCACACGCCCGGGACCACCACCTCCCCGGGGCACTAAGAAAAATTAAAATGGGGGTCCGTTTTGGACCCCCAAGCCCCGGGGACCACCACCTCCCTGGGGCTTTCAAAATGTAGGGAGGGGGGCCGGGCCCCACGGAGCCTATCCTAGGTGCACCGAGGGAACACCGCCTCCCATTAGTGTTGGGAACGCCGGTCCCCCCCTCCCGGGCCCGATCAGCTGTCTCCATTGAAACCGAGTGTTTCTATGTCTAAGTCGCAACCTGCGACCGTCGTTTTTTCCTCCCCACTTTAGCGCGTGGGTTGTGATTATTTATTGACACGTGGCCTGATTTTTGCTACTCACTTTGTATTTCACAGTCTTCACCTCTGGTCCTGAAGAAAGCCCCCTCCATACTTACTTCTGGGGCTGAAACATGTAGACCCTCTTTATTGACAACAGAGACTAATTACCCTCATATGGTTGTCTATTCTCCGTTTTTATTCATACCCCGGGCCGCCATCATTAAATAAACTTTTTTGAACATCCAGGCAAGGATCCCCGGAGGTATTCTTAATCTAGCACCACACTTCATCACACTTTTACACCACACCAGCTCCGCTGTAATCAGGCGTTGTAGCACAACCGGGCGGCACTCGGCCGCCTGGTTGGGACCCGATGATGAAGCATGACACCAACTAGGTTGGTGTGTGAGGGAGTCTTTTAAAGAACCTGAAGGTTCCTCTGCACTGTGAGTTCCCAGTGGTATCTATCCAGGTACTGGGTACGTCCACATTGTTTATTGATTATATTCTGGGGAGACGGACGTAACCCTCTCTAACTCCTTGCTCTCACCATTGTTGTCAATATTGTTTCGTGTACATGACCACTGTGATGTGCAACTGTTCATATCTGTGCATGTGGCATGGTCACAGTTCACGGTGGTGTATGTGTATGTCATGTCACATACCCCCTGAGTCCCATGTGGGATGTTATGTTCAACCCAGGGTGACCCATTGGCACAATGTTGATGGTCCTCCACAGTCTGTGTGCATGTTGTGATTACAATGTCTCTGATTTCATGTGCACAATGGGAGGCAGTCTCCACATCCACTTTGTTTGTGCATGGACTTTGATGTTGTGCGTGTGTGTGTCACAGACGTCCATGTCTGTCCTGCCGAAGCAACACGGACCACTACCTGTGGGGCTCATGGTTGTTTTGCTGTGGTGTATACATGATACACCATGTCATGCCAGTGTCCATGTGGCAATACAGGGTCCCTGGGAATCTACCTGTCGTTGAGCTGTGATGCCTGGGGCACATGGACCTCACATGTCACTGTGGCGTGTGTTTGTTATTTGGCAGCAGGAGATGGGTACTGGGACACGGCCTCATGGTATCCGATGGCATGACCTGGGACTTATTGATGCCACTTGTTGGACTGTGATGTTAGATATTGGCCATGTATGTGCCATACATATCCGTACGGAACTGCACACATCATGTACTTGTGCCTCATTATGATGTATCATGTGATGTTGAGTGTGTTCAATGCCACATATGTGGGGTGACTGACAATCTTTCTTTCTCCACCTTTGCACTGCAGGGCACCAGCTGTCCATAGACCATTCGCTGACCTGGCAACGATGGTGGAACGTGACAGCATCCGACGGTACCGCTTCACCAGGCAGCTGATTGAGGATTTGGCAGTGCGCTTGGCACCACATTTGCAACCTGGCCGTCCGTACCCTACAGCGCTGACCCCCAAGGTGAAGGTGATGGCAGCCCTACACTTCTTTGCCGCTGGTACCTTTCAACACACTCTGGCGACTGCTGGTGGGATGTCACAGACCATGTTCAGCCGTGTGCTCCGGGATGTTTTGGAGGCTATGTTGATATACCTGAACGAGTACATCTATTTCCCTAGACTCCAACGACTCACTGGCGTGAAGAGTGACTTCTATGCCCTGGGGAGAATGCTGCATGTCACTGGCTCCATTGATGGGACACATGTGGTGTTGGTACCACCACAGGCCCAAGAGCAGGCCTACCGTAACCGCAAACACTACCACTCGGTCAATGCACTGGTGGTCTGTCTTGCAGATATGAGCATCACACACGTGTGTGCCCGTTTCCCTGGTTCTGCACACGATGCGTACGTGATGAGGAGTAGTCGCATCCCGAGGATGATGGCACAGATGCGGAACCAGCGTGCCTGGCTTGTAGGTGTGTACTGACTTTGTACCATTGTGTGTGTTCTGCTATGTAGTGTTCCACCCTCTTTTCCAACTCTGCTAATGTGCAATTGTCTGTATGTAGGTGACTCCGGATACCCCAACATGCCATGGTTGCTGACGCCCCTCAGGAACCCTGTGACACCAGCCCAGATGCGCTACAATGAGGCACATGGTCGGACCAGGAGAGTGATTGAGCGGACATTTGGTCTCCTGAAGAGCCGCTTCCGCTGCCTCGACAAGACAGGAGGGGCCCTCCCATATGCCCCAGCAAAGGTGTGCAAGATTATCATCGTCTGCTGCATGCTCCACAACCTGGCAGTGCGGAAGGAGTTGCCTCTCATCCTGGATGACGATGACCAACGCCCACCACCTGTGGAGGATCCTGGCCTGGACCACGATGCCAGTGATGATGATGATGATGTTGAGGGTGATGTCCGCACACAGCTCATCACCAACTTCTTCAGCTGAATGTGAGTATCCAGAGATGGCATGTCAATGATGTGAGTTTGCATGATATGTGTTGGTGGTGCTCTGGTGCTGTTTGAGTGTGTCCATGGGCTACATGTCTGTATGCGTGTAGCGATGTGTCCTTGCAGGTAGTCTGTACTCCCCAACAGTGTTGACATGCTAACTTGGTTCTGGGTGGGTATCTTGTAACATGTAGTGTGCATGAGTATTGCAGTTCTGTCCTGTTCTTCAGTACTTTTGACTGTGTGTCATTTCTGTCCTTCACAGGGTACTTTCAGAGTCGTTTGGTCAACTGTGATCCCCAACACCGTGATTCGACTTCCCGGGTGGTAGCTGTTGTGTCCCTACAGGTGATGTGCACCACACCCATGGACTTCCTTCCTTCTACACTTGTTGACTATGTGCCCGCTGCCAGGTGGGATTACCTTGCATCTGTGGTGGTTTCAACATGTTGCAAATGTGTAATAAACCTGTGCTTCACTTTGTGATGTGCGTTGTCTGTGGTCACACATCTGACTGACATTTGCTTACTGCACCAGTGGGCTAGTTAACACAGACTGTGAATAGGTGTTGGGTCTGTGCAATGCAACGTATTTCCTGGCAACACCAGTGTAGGCGATGAGTCAGATGTCCTTGGTGTGTATGTGTTGTGTAGCCCTGGTGGTGTGCCTCCCCCATATGTGTGAAGTCGCCATGACTCACATGCCGGTGTTGTACTTGCTGTAGCAGTTAGCATGCACAGTGTCATTTCCCCGATCATCATCGCAACTTCTGAGACAACATAGGAATCACAACAGAGGCAAGTATGGTGTATAAGTGAGTTTATTGACATACATGTGTGAGTATAGTGCACAGGTTGTTGGGTGCTGTACATTGTGATCCAAAGTTCCTAGATAATTTGGAAGTCCTGGTAGCAGAAATGTCCAGAGTAAAGTCCACAGTAATCAGAGACATTGGTCCAACTTGAGCTCCCCATGTCATGTGGGAGAGTTGTGTTGCAGTCAACAGGGTGAACAGTTTGCGCACAAAGGTTATTCTCCAGAACAGGTTTTGGCTTCCTGGGGGTTGCACATGGCCATCGGCCTCTCACTTGCCCCTCCTCGGAAGGCCCCTCTTCTTTGGGGGGGGATCTTCAAGTGCAGGCTGCTGCGGTGCAGGGGACTCTCCGCCAGAGTCATCCTGCCTCCCTGTGGCAGTTGCAGTTGTTTCAGCAGCAGATGTTGTGGGCACACAGGGAGGTGTTCACTGGTTGCTGCTCATCTGGCGGAGGCATTGTAATATGTCCCTATGCACCGCCGTCATCTCTTGCAGTGTGTCCCACTTGGACTCCACGCGGGACATGTGTGAGTCCAAGCGGGCATGATGGGCAGCCTGCTGCTGTTTAATGTCCCTGAGGAGCCCCACTACCTGGCTGAACTCTCCGGTGCTGGACTGGTACGCATCGGCTATGCGTGCCAGTTGTGGGTCATCATGCAGTCCAGACCCCTCTGTGAGCAGCGACCTATGTCTCCCACCCCTCCCACCACCCCTGGTGACACGTGCAGTACCTGAGGTGGCAGGCACAGGTGACCCTGGGCCACCTTGTGGGTTGTTGGTGGTGGTGGTGTCCATGGCCCCACGTTGGTCCAGGGTCCCTGTGCTGGTGGTGGTGCTGCTCCTTGGTTTGTCCGTGTCGGCAGGGGTGGTATGTGTGTTGACAGTCGTTGGAGGGGTGGGTGCAGTGGGTGCAGCTGGTGGTCCTGCTGGTGCTGCATGATGACTTGCTCCGGAGGTGCCAGGTAAGTCTTCGTCATCCGAGGAGGGCAGAGGCTGTTCCACACCAGTGAGCTCCGTATCCTCTTGAGCCTGGGACGAGGACTCCTCAGCATCTGCTGCTGTGTCCCCATCATCACCTGTTTTTGGGAGACACACACAATGTATGTTATGTTTCTACAGGCATCAATGGTTGACACACCTGACAGTTGTGACTGTGCCTCTGGATGCGGGCCTGTACAATGCATTTTCCTAAGTTGTCACAGTCAGGGGTTGATATTGGTGTAGCACATTGTCCTGCATTATTTGGGCATTTCTATGTGAATGTTGGGGTGTGTACATGGTCTGCATTGGTTGTATTTGGTTGTCATCCACTCCTCCTTCCCACCCAGCCAGATATCCCACCATGGACCGTGCTTCCATTGCAGGGAGTGCAAGTTGTCTTTCAGGATGTCAGTCAGTGGTGTCCTGCTGTTGGTTGTTGCACAGTTGCCAGCAGGGCCTTGTGCTCCCACAGCAGTAGCCAGTGTCAGCCATCTTGTCAGTTGTTTTCCACTCCCTGTGATGTGCGCATGGTTCAGGGTGGTGTTGATGGGACAGTTGTGGGGGTGACCAATATCTGTGACTACCACTCCCATCATGCTATTGCCTTCACCCCACTTCCCAACATGCCCATACTTACTTGCTTTTGGGTGGACTTCAGTGTGTGTGAGTGTGAGAGCAATGGCAAGATGTCAGTCAGTGGTGTCCTGCTGTTGGTTGTTGCACAGTTGCCAGCAGGGCCTTGTGCTCCCCACAGCAGTGCCCAGTGTCAGACATCTTGTCAGTTGTTTTCCACTCCCTGTGATGTGCGCATGGTTCAGGGTGGTGTTGATGGGACAGTTGTGGGGGTGACCAATATCTGTGACTACCACTCCCATCATGCTATTGCCTCCACCCCACTTCCCAGCATGCCCATACTTACTTGCTTTTGGGTGGACTACAGTGTGTGTGAGTGTGAGAGCAATGGCAAGATGTCAGTCAGTGGTGTCCTGCTGTTGGTTGTTGCACAGTTGCCAGCAGGGCCTTGTGCTCCCCACAGCAGTGCCCAGTGTCAGCTATCTTGTCAGTTGTTTTCCACTCCCTGTGATGTGCGCATGGTTCAGGGTGGTGTTGATGGGACAGTTGTGGGGGTGACCAATATCTGTGACTACCACTCCCATCATGCTATTGCCTCCACCCCACTTCCCAGCATGCCCATACTTACTTGCTTTTGGGTGGACTTCAGTGTGTGTGAGTGTGAGAGCAATGGCAAGGTGGCTGGCAGTGGTATCCTGCTGTTGGTTGTTGCACAGTTGCCAGCAGGGCCTTGTGCTCTCCACAGCAGTGCCCAGTGTCAGACATCTTGTCAGTTGTTTTCCACTCCCTGTGATGTGCGCATGGTTCAGGGTGGTGTTGATGGGACAGTTGTGGGGGTGACCAATATCTGTGCCTACCACTCCCATCATGCTATTGCCTCCACCCCACTTCCCAGCATGCCCATACTTACTTGCTTTTGGGTGGACTTCAGTGTGTGTGAGTGTGAGAGCAATGGCAAGATGTCTGGCAGTGGTGTCCTGCTGTTGGTTGTTGCACAGTTGCCAGCAGGGCCTTGTGCTCCCCACAACAGAGCACTAGTGTCAGACATCTTTGATGGGGCTTTCCACTCTCTGTGGGGTGTGCATGCTTGAGTGTGAGCTTGCTGTGCCATGTGGGTGGGGGATGTTGAGCTGTGACTACCACTCCCATCATGCTATTGCCTCCACCCCAGTTCCCAGCATGCTCATACTTACTTGCTTTTGGGTGGACTTCACTGTGTGGAAGTGTGAGAGCAATGGCAAGATGGCTGACAGTGGTGTCCTGCTGTTGGTTGGTGGCCAGTTCCCAGCAGGGCCTTGTGATCCCCACAACAGAGCACCAGTGTCAGACATCTTTGATGGGGCTTTCCACTCTCTGTGGGGTGTGCTTGCTTGAGTGTGAGCTTGCTGGGCCATGTGGGTGGGGGATGTTGAGCTGTGACTACCACTCCCATCATGCTATTGCCTCCACCTCCCCTTCCCAGCATGCCCATGCTTCCTTCCCTTTGACTCTGCTTCCCTGTGGGGTTGTGTGCCTGTGCTGACAAGATGGCTGACAGTGTTATCCTGGGGTTAGTTTTGCTACACGTCCCATGTGTGTCCCTGTGTTTCACTCAGCATGACCCAGGGTTGTGGTTCTTTGTGGGATATTTGATTGGAGTGTGGGGCAATGCATTCTCCCAGGTGAGCTTTGTGGAGTTTGTGTTAGGGGTGTGTGTGAGAAACGCTGCTGGTAACTATGGTCAGGGCTGTGAGTCCTCCTTCCCACCCAGCCAGATATCCCACCATGGAACGTGGTTCCATTGCAGGGAGTGCAAGTTGTCTTTCAGGATGTCAGTCAGTGGTGTCCTGCTGTTGGTTGTTGCACAGTTGCCAGCAGGGCCTTGTGCTCCCCACAGCAGTAGCCAGTGTCAGCCATCTTGTAAGTTGTTTTCCACTCCCCGTGATGTGCGCATGGGTCAGGGTGGTGTTGATGGGACAGTTGTGGGGGTGAGCAATATCTGTGCCTACAACTCCCATGATGCTATTGGCTACACTGACTTGCCCAGCATACACATATTTCCTTTCTTTCAGTGGGCTTCACTGTGTGCTGGTGTTGTAGTGGTGGCTACTTCTCTGGATGTGTTTGTCAGTTATATTTGTGCCACTGCCTAGCTGTAGTTGTAGTTGTGTTTGTACATGTGATGACACAGTTAAATGTCACTTTGTGATGGCATGTGTTGTGTTTCTCTCAGTGACATACACATTTTGGGATGATTCTGTTCTGGTTGCTGTGTATTTGCTAAGAGTGCATGGTTTGACTCTCCCCTTGACAGTGATGTGTGTGTGTAGTCGCAGAATATTGTGTACATTTGTTGTGTACTCACCAGGCTCTGGGATGTTTTCTAGTCCATAGACACTCACTGGTGGTAGGATGGCCCGCACCTTCTCCTCCCAGGGCCTGAGGTATACTGGATTGGCAGGAGGGCTACTGCCGGTGTATTGGCTCAAGATGTAGTCCTTCTTCAGCAGCTCCTTGACCCTCCTGCGCATGTCATACCACCTGTTCTGGATGTCTGTCTTTGTGCGCAAACATGGTGATTGTGCGTTCACCCTGTCGATGATCCTCTCCCACATCTTTGTTTTCTGTGACATGGGTGTCTGTTGGACCAATCTACCAACGAGCTATGGCTCTACCCTGAGGATCTCATCTACCAGGACTTCCAATTCACTATCTAGGAACTTGTGATTCTTCTTTGGGGGCATGGTGATGGGTGGTGATGGTGAGTGATGTGTGTGTTGGTGTGCAGGTGAAGGTGTGTGAGTGTGTGTTTTGCTCGGTGTATGTGAGGTTTCTATTTGTTGTGGTGCTGATGGTGTGTGGCTTGTGTGATGGATGAGCTGTGGGTGTGTGGTTGCTGTCTGTTGAGTGCTGGCAGGTAATTTGAATTTGCAAAGGATCATGGTAGGGATTTGTGTCCTTTATATGGGTGGAGTTGTGGGTGTGTCTTTGTTCCTTGCCCCTCCCCCCCAGTATTTATTGGCTTTGTAATAGCTTGTTTGGCCTTTTTTGTGTATTTTCCCTTTGTACTTTTCGTGCATGTAGGAGACGTTCTTGTGACCGAGTCGGACCCTGCAGTTGTCTGGTACGGGCTCGTCCGTTTCGTTCACGCTGTGTTTGTGCTGATTTCTGTGCTGTGTCCGCGTCGGTCGCGGTGTATTGGGTTGCATCGGCTCGCAGTTTTGTATGCGTGTCGGTCGTACGGCTTGTCCTCCGTGCGACTCGGTCGTGTTTTCCACGCCTTGCATCGTACTTGGCGGGTGGGAGTCCGCGGGTACGTCTCGTTCGGTATTGTTCCGGGTGCGAGTCGGTCGGTTCGAATCGCGTGTTTTTCCGGCCGGATTGCTGTTTTCCGCGCGGCTCTGTCCTTCGGCTTGTGTTCCGTACGAGTCGGTCGGGTTTTGCTCGCTTCTCATCGTACTTGGCGGGTCGGGCTGCACCGGTACGTGTCGGTCGGAATTAATTCCGGCTCCGAGTCGGTCGGTACGTTTTCCGGCCGGAATCGGAATCGGCCCCTCTGTTGTTTGGATCCTGTAAATGTCTGCAGGTTTTAACCATAGGTTTCAAATTGTGATGTCATTTATCTGCAATAAAAATATTCCTCCTCTTGGAGTAGTTACTGATTTCTTTTGGTGAAAAGAGTACCAAGCCAGAGGTGCTCCTCATATACACATGCTATTATGGATAAAGAATGCTCCAAAATTTGGAAGTGATACTGAACAATCTGTTTTGTCTTTCATCGAACAGTATGTTACATGTGCCATTCCAAGAGAAGGAGGAGAAAAGAGCTTGAGACAACAAGTTTTACGGTTTCAAAGTCATCGATATGGGAAATACTGTCAACGAAAATACAAGTGTAAAGGGAAATTTTATACAAAATGTCATTTTGGATTCCCACGTCCAACAATTTCTAAAGGAAGAGTAGACAGTTTTTTGTCAGCAGTAAGGCATACAATAACTCGGAAATCTATGAAGAACACATATAACTTAAAAAGAACCGAAGATTCAAAGTACATTAATGACTACAATCCAGTCATTTTGAGAATGTGGAATGCAAACATGGATATTCAATATGTTGCAGATAATTCAATTGCTGTTGCTCGCTATGTTACATCATATATCACCAAATCTGAAAAGACACAGATGAAAAAAATGTGGGAAGACATTTCACAAGAGAAGAGTCTTAGTAAGAAATTGTACAGCTTCATCTTGAAAATGCTTTCCCATTGAGAGATTGGATCCTATGAATGTTCAGATCGCTTGAGCTCTGACAGTTTATATTCAAAGTCAAGAGGAATCATTTGGGTAAGTCTAGGTCTTGCCGCCACACGAAATGGAGTATTGAAATCTTTACAAGAAATCGAATACTCAGCAGAGAATGAACCAGAAAGTACAGATATTGTTAAAACTAATATGTTGGATACATACTATGCCAAAAGGAGTCAACATCTCGGAAACCTATCTCTGTATGAAATACTTCAACATTACAGCTTTAAAAAAAAAGTTACAGAAAATATAAAAGAAGAAAAATATGCAGTAATTGGATGTGACGGATGTTTGGTAAAACATGCCAAAGGAAATCTTATTAACCACAGAAAACTCAGTTGCGAAAGTCCAGATAAGGCGGAATTTTTCTATTTAGCACTTCTGCAACGGTTCAAGCCTTGGCGTAGTGAAGCGGGATTTCTTGGAGATTTTGACTGCTATGAAGATTCTTTTATTGCAAGTAAAGATAGTATTCAGTGCACAATTTTCCCTACACAACTAGAAATGTTAAATGATGAGATTGAACAAGAAAGAACTATTGCAGCTGAAATAGCTAGAGAAAGTTCTCAAGACAGTCAAAGTTCTGGTCCACTGAGTCAAGATCCACTGGGACAACCAATTATCGAAAATGAACCAGCAATAGCTATGAATGAGGTTGAAACTGCAATGCAACAAGCACAACAGGATATTATTCAGTTGCAAAAGTTAGAAGAACAACTAAATATTGGACAGAAAGAAATATATCTACAAGTCAAACAACAGATACAACATGGTTTCCTACACAACAAAAAAAGAATGCCAATGTTCATCATTTAAACCTATTCTAATGTACACCAGTGGTCAAGCTGGAACAGGAAAAAGTTTCTTAATTAAAGTTTTGACTAGTTATCTACACAAAACTACAGAATCACATTTTTCTTGTGTTGTAACAGCTCCAACTGGATTAGCAGCACGCAACATTAAAGGGATTACTTCACATTGACTACTTATGCTACCTGTTGAACATGATAATAAATTGGAATATCAGAAGCTATCTAGAGAAGCTTGTTAGGAAGTGTCAAGAGTACTGAAGAAAATGAAACTTTTAATCATTGATGAAGTGAGCATGGTCTCAAACTTAATGCTTGCCTTTGTACACTTGAGAATGCAACAGATTTTAAAAACAGATTACAATGTTTTGTTTGGAGGAAAACATTTAATTGTATTCGGAGGTCTACTACAACTTACTCCTGTAAAAAGACAACCTGTTTTTAAAACACTTGTGCATGAAGACACTGGGAAATCTTTGGGAAGTATTAGAAATGTGAACATTTGGTTACATTTTGAATATAAAGAACTGGTTAAGAATATGCGACAAGCAAGGGATAAAGATTATGGAAATATTCTTCAAGACATAAGAATTGAAGAAGAAACTACGACGCAATAAGTAAACTGAAATACAGGGACTCTATAAAAATTTACCAATCCAAAGTGAAGGAGGCACAAACATCATACTATGAGGAAAAAATTAATTCTGTCTCAAAATCACCACGCAAAATTTTTAACATTGCTAAGCATCTTTTAAAACTACCGGTCAGAGATGTCCCCCCTGACGGTTCACACGCACGGTGTGATGAACTTGCAGAGTTGTTTTCTAATAAAATCAAGGATATTTATAATTCCTTTCCCCCTCCCGCTTCTACTGTCAATCCGCTGTTCACGGAGTACTCCGTCCCGGTGAGCACTCTCTCAAGGAAATTCCCTTGATGGATATGGACACTCTAGTGAACATATGTGCCTCAGTAAAATCCGGCTCCCCTAGTGACCCGGCACCCCCCCAAATCCTATGCAAGGCTGGGGAAGTAGTCCTCCCGGTGTTACTGAAGTTGATTAACTCCTCCATCTTGACCGGACTAGTACCCCCTCTGTGGAAACACGCCATGGTGAAGGCGCTATTAAAGAAACCCAGTCTCAACCCCGATATTCATGGAAATTACCACCCTATTTCCCTCCTTCCCGGGATCAGTAAAATTCTAGAAAAGCATGTTAATTCAGTTATCTCCACCTTCCTCGTATCTCACAACATACTTCACCCCTTGCAAACTGGGTTTCGCCCACAACATGGGACCAAAACCGCGTTACTTGCTGTGGTCGAAAACGCCAAAAAGATCATTGACAAAGGTGGATCGACAGCTATCATCCTTCTGGACCTCCGTGCCGCTTTCGACACAGTTAATTATGACATCCTGATCCACAGACTGAGGAATGTTGGACTATCAGGGAGTGTTATCACCTGGCTGAAGACCTTCCTCGAGGACAGGACCTTCCAAGTCTTTGAAGGAGATAACTCTTCAAACCGGATACCACTTGGCTGCAGAGTCCCTCAGGGCTCGTCACTGAGCCCGACGCTGTTCAATGTCTATATGAGCCCTCTGGCACAGATTGTTCTCTCTTTCGGGATAGAAATTGTCACCTATGCCGATGACACTCAATTAGTGGTGGCCTTAAATCATCCAGGAACTACCTCGCCCCGTTTAGGCCCCTGCCTGGAGGGAGTCGCCAAATGGATGGAACTCTCCTTCCTCAAATTGAATGGCGATAAAATGGAGCTCATGCTGCTGGGAAATTCACCCATCCTTGATATCGGTCCAGAATGGCCAAGTTGTCTTGGCTCCCCACCCAAGCCAAAAAACCAGATCAAAAGTCTCGGCATGTGGCTAGACCAGTCACTCACATTTGATCATCAGGCAACGGAACTGGCCGCATCCTGCAGATGCTCCGCAAAGTTCTTCCGCTCTTCCCCTTCTCAGCGAGGAGACTCATGGTCCAGGCCTTAATCCTCTCTCGCCTCGACTATGGAAATGCTTTGTATCTAGGAGCTCCAGGGGTGACCACAAACAAACTGCAAGTCGTTCAGAATTGTGCTGCACATATGCTTTTTGAGATCCCCAACAGCCTCTCTGCAAGACCTGCCTTGAAATCCTTGCACTGGCTCCCGATTGCGGATAGAATAAAATTTAAGTCCCTGTGTATTGCTCATAAATCCTTCTGGAAGAAAGGCCCCCCCATCCTCCAATCCATCATCTCCCCTTACTGCCCAAACAGATGCCTCCGCTCATCCGGCCTCTATCTAGCCTCGGTCCCCAAAATCAATAGGATGAGAAGTGGTGGCCGGTCTTTCTACTACACTTCTGCCAATCTTTGGAACACTCTCCCCCTCCATTTACGTTCAGAACCCAACCTCCTTCCCTTCCGTAAACTTTTGAAAACTTGGTTTTTCCAAAACCCCACCTACTAAGCTGTTGTGACCTGCCTTGCCCTGTCTTTTCTGCTAGCGCTGGGACGCCTTCGGGTAGCCATGCGCTCTACAAATACTCCTAAAAAAAAAAAGAAATTGGTGTCTTGACGAAACATTGTAAACAAGCTTTAGAAAGTCGGCTACTAAGGAACTTGTTTAAAACTGGAAACAAAGCAGCTGAAGTAATGTACAATATGCTTTGAGAAAAGAAGCCTATAGTTTGCCTAATGCCTGCACTGCAAGAGTGTTCTAAATTTAATCAACAACTTTTGAAACTGGAAAAACAACAAATAGTGGCAATTGAAGCTATTGATAACATTGAACACCAGGGAGTGACTTGACTATTCATCTTACAGAGAAACTACAGGCTAAATTGCATTCTTTGGAAAAGTCTGTATCTAAAACTGCAGGCTTAGAAAAGACTTTACATGTATGTATAAACTGTCAGGTAATTGTACGGTGTAATTTGAATGTAGAAGAAGGTTTAGTAAATGTTGTAATGGGAAACGTTGTTGATTTTGTAAAATTTCAGAATAGAAATGGAATAGAATTTTTGATTATAAAATTTGATCAGATTATAGAGGTAAGACAGATTGGGTGTTGTGTTGTACGTTTTTTGCTTGTAAAAGTTTTGTATGTTCGCAGGCAACAGTTTCCTCCTTCTTTAGCATATGGAGTAACTATTCATAAATCTCAAGGTTTAAGGATAGACACTGCTTTTGTAAATATTGGAAGTACAGTGTTCAAAGAGGGAATGGCATACATTGCATTGTCTTGTGTAAGAACATTGTCTGGTTTGTATTTGATAGATTTTGATGAGAAAAAGGTTAGTGCTGATGCAAATTGAGTAAGAGAGTACAATTGTTTAAGAAGACTTTATGTTCCTAATTTAGGTGAATATCCCATATATGAGAAACGTGTAGTGTGTCCAAAATGGGAATATGTCAAAGATGCAATTGAGGTTCAAAAAAAGAAAACAAATGAAGAGAAACTTAAAGGCGTAAAAAAAAGAAAATGGAAACTGTTGATGACATGTAAGGATACCAGTTGGAAAATAGTTCAGGTATCAACTATTATATGCTAATGTGATTCGAAATGTTGTGTTTTATCGACAAGATCTTCATCATGAAATCATGGGAAATCATGAAAAAAGATTCTGTTCTGCACTACATCATGTATTTCAATAGTTGGTAACTAACAGAAGTAAAATCCATACTGCTTCTGACATTCGGCATCTTTTGGATATATGTACTGGTTCTTTGACATTTACTCTCAATATACAACAAGATGCACAAGAATTTCTAATGCTTATGCTTAGAGTATTAGAACATGAAGGAATACAGATTGAAAACGTATTTGGACTAAGTTACAGATGGGATCATAAATGTGAAGAGCGTTCATTTACTTCTACCACTGAAATTCAAACAGAACGATTCATATACTTGACAATACCAGACTGCAAATCAGTACCTTTTAACAAATTGAAAAAAACAGTCAATCAGGACATGATATGTTTGCATTGTAGATCAGAGATGTTGTCTACATTACATATAGAAAGATTTGGAAAATATCTGATTTTAATGCTACAACGTTGTAGAGCAAATGGAAGAAAATTGGAAAGCAAAATTACAATTTTTAATGCAAGTCAAATATCTATTTCAGGAAGAACTTTTACAGCTGTGGCTATTATTTTCCATGATGGACCTACTACAACATCTGGACACTATACTGTGTATTTAAAGTGTAATAAAGGATGGACACATTGCAATGATGCCCACTTGGAATTCAAACCTAGATTGCCTTATGAATTACCACATTCATATTTGTTATTTCTGAAGCCAAAGTTTTGAGCACATCATTCGGCCTATTGGGAAGATGTGAACAGAAAGTAGACAGGAGTGCAAACTATTAGTATTTATAATTAGCGTTTGGAATATTATTTGCGCTAATTGATATTGCATTTGGAAAATTGTGTTTAAAAGGAACTAGTTTATATATTTGTTGTCTATATTGTACCAGATGTAAATGAGAGTCTACATTTAGGCAAATGTATTTGAGATAAATAATAGAGTTAATGTAGATGAAGGAAGTAATTTACAAAGTGTAGATAGAAAAACACATAGCTACACAGATTCAAAATGATGCTCTATGCTGATTTGTTTTTTTTTCTTCAATCAATTTGATTGTTTTTTTCCCTCGCTGTTCAATGATGATACTACATTGAAATCACTGTGTATGGTTAAGTTAAGTGGAATCTGAGAACAGCAAAAAAGGGAAACTGAAAATGTTATGTAATTCTAAATCTATGTTGTGTTCTTAAAAATGTATTATAATTCATGTAATATATTATCATTAAATAAGAGTTTTTCTTCTTCTTTATAGTAGCTACTGTTGAAATTTGAAAATAGTTTTTAAGCTGTTTAGGACAATATTACTCTAAAATACTTCTACTGTGTAATGTATCTAAATTACTTGAAAGGTAAGAATACATAATATAATATGCATGATAACGTGAAAAATGTTTGAAGTTTAATTATTTGTTATTTGTTTCTAATATAAATAATGTTGATCCTTTACAGTATTTGAAAACTATCATCATGTTGCTCATATAATCAGCCAGGCAGTCATCCTTTCATGTAGATACTACCCATGCTCTCATCCATCCTCTCTAGCACAACTCTTGCACTAAGAGGATAACCCAGGCATTACCCTTGCATTCTTCCTTTCACACAGGCACTACCCATGCACTCATCCAATCACCCAGGCATTACCCCTGCAATCATGCAATCACCCACACACTACCAATGCACTCATACAATCACTCAAGCAGTACTCTTGCACTCAACCATTCACTCAGGCACTACCCATGCACTCATCCAATCACCCAGGCACTACCCCTGCAATCATACACTCATGCAGGCACTACTCTAGCACTCAACCATTCGCTCAGGCATTTCCCATGCACTCATCCATTCTCTCAGGCACTACCCAAGCACTCATCCAATGACCCAAGGATTACTCTTGCAGTGATCCTTTTACTCAGGCACCACCCATGCACTGATCTAAGTACCCAGACATTCCTCTTGCACTCATGAAGTCACTCAGGCACTACCCATGCACTCAACCAATCACCTAGGCAGTACCGCTGCACTTATGCAATCACCCAGGCACTGTCCATGTACTCATGCAATCACTCAGGAACTACTCTTGCACTCAACCATTCACTCAGGCACTACCTATGCACTCATGCAATCAAGGAGGCACTATGTATATACACTTCTAATCACTCAGGCATTACCCATGCAGTCATGTAATCACCCAGGCACTATTCTTCCACTCAACCATTCACTCAAGCACTATCCATGCACTAGTCCATTCCCTCAGGCACTACCCATGAACTCATCCAATGACTCAGGGATTACTCTTGCACTCATACTTTCACTCAGGTACTTCCCATGTCCTCATACAATCACCCAGGCACTTCCCCTGCACTCATGCAATCACACAGGCACTACCCATGTACTTATGCAATCACTCAAGCAGTAGTCTTCACTCAACCATTCACTCAGGCACTACCCATGCACTCATCCATTCTCACAGGCACTACCCCGGCACTCATCCAATGACCCAGAGATTACACTTGCAGTCATTATTTTACTCAGTCACTACCCATGCACTGAGCTAAGCACCCAGACATTACTCTTGCACTCATGAAGTTACTCAGGCACTACCCATGCACTCATCCAATCACCCAGGCAGTACCTCTGCACTTATGCAATCACCCAGGCACTGCTCATGTACTCATGCAATCACTCAGGGACTACTCCTGCACTCAACCATTCACTCATGCACTACCCATGCACTCATGCAAACAAGGAGGCACTACCTATATACACATCCAATCACTCAGTCATTACCCATGTAGTCATGCAATCACCCAGTCACTACTCTTCCACTCAACCATTCACTCAGGCACTACCCTTGCACTCATCCATTGACTCAGGCACTGCCCATGCACTCATCCAATGACCCAGGCATTATCTTGGCACTCATACTTTCACTCAGGCACTACCCATGCACTAATCTAAGCATGAAGACATTACCCTTACACTCATAAAGTCACTCAGGCACTACTCATGCGCTCATCCAATCACCCAGACAGTACCTCTGCACTTATGCATTTACCAAGGCAGTACCCATGCATTCATGCAATCACTCAGGCACTACTATTGCACTCAACCATTCACTCAGGCAGTACCCATGCATGCATCCATTCACTCAGGCACCACCCATGCACTTGTCAAATGACCCAGGCATTACCCTTGCACCCATCCTTCCACTCACGCACAACTCATGCACTCACCCAATCACCCAGGCACTACCCCTGCACTCATACAATCACTCAGACACTACTCTTGCACTCAACCATTCACTAAGGCACTACCCATGCACTCATCCATTCTCTCAGGTACTACCCATGCACTCATCCAATGACCCAGGGATTACTCTTGCAGTGATACTTTTACTCAGGCACTACCCGTGCACTGATCCTTGCACCCAGACACTACCCCTGCCCTCATATAATCACTCAGGAACTACTCTTGCACTCAAGCATTCACTTAGGGGCTACCCATAGACTCATGCTATCAAGGAGGCACTACCTATATACACATCCGATCACTCAGGCAATACCCATGCATTTATGCAATCACCCAGGCACTACTCTTCCACTCAACCATTCAATCAGGCACTACCCTTGCACTCATCCAATGAACAAGGCATTACCCTTGCACTCATACCTTTACTCAGGTACTTCTCATACCCTCATCCAAACACACAGGCACTACCCCTGCACTCATCTGTTTACCCAGGCACTACCCATGTACTCATGCAATCACTCAGGCACTACCCATGCACTCATCTATTCCCTCAAGCACCACCCATGCACTCGTCAAATGACCCAGGGATTACTCTTGCACTCATACTTTTACTCAGGTACTTCCCATGGACGCATACAATCACCCCTGCACTCATGCAATCACACAAGCACTACCCATGTACTTATGCAATCACTCAGGCACTAGTCTTGCACTCAACCATCGGCCACTACCCATGCACTCATCCATTCTCTCAGGCACTACCCATGCACTCATCCAATGACCCTGGGATTACTCTTGCAGTGATCCTTTTACTCAGGCACTACCCATGCACTGATCTAAGCACCCAGACATTACTCTTGCACTCATGAAGTCACTCAGACACTACCCATGCACTCATCCAATCACCCAGGCAGTACCCCTGCACTTATGCAATCACACAGGTATTACCCATGCACTCATGCAATCAGTAAAGCACTACTCTTGCAGTCAAACATTCACTCAGGCACTACCCATGCACTCATCCATTCACTCAGGCACTACCCATGCACTCATCAAATGACCCATGCATTACCCTTGCACCCATCCTTCTACTCAGGCACTACCTATGCACTCATGCAATCACCCAGGCACTTCCCCTGCACTCATGCAATCACCCAGGCACTACCCATGCACTCATGCAATCACTCAGGCACTACTCTTGCACACAATAATTCAATCAGGCAGTACCCATGCACTCATCCATTCATTCAGGCACTACCCATGCACTCATACAATCAAGGAGGCACTACCTATACACAAATCCAATCAATCAGGCATTACCTATGAAGTCATGCAATCACCCAGGAACTACTCTTGCACTCAATCATTCACTCAGGCTCTACCCATGCGCTCATGGAGTCACTGTGACACTACTTATGCACAACTCTAACATTCATCATACACACATTTATACAAGCAATCACTTTCACTACATATAATTTTTCTTTTTTTAACCAGTATAGGTGGTTCCATGAGAACCGTTTTTTCAGAACAATTTTTTATTTTCTGATTTTTGGGGATTTCTTTGGGTGTTTTTCAATTTTTAAAATAAAAATAAAAGTTAAAGAGTCCAACTGTGGTGTTTTTTAAATGTAGAAACACTTATGTGCTTTCAAGAGAGACTTGATGGCATCAATGGAGAGCTCTCCAACACAAAGAGTTGTCAAGCATTTACGACAAATAATGCCTGCATCAGCCAACTCGGGAACGATTAGAGGTTGCAGTGTGGTCAATACTAACCCTGGGCAAAGCACTACGCTACGCTCGCGTAGTTTGCGAAGTTTGCGCTACTTCGCACAACGCGAATTGCACGTAGCACAGTGCAAACACGCGTAGCGTAGCGTAGTGCAGCGGTCATTTTTTGCTTGCTCGCGGTCCTCAACGTCAAGTTGGCGACCGCGAGCAAGCAAAATGACTATCCCGGCAAGACTTTTTCCTCGTTCGCGATCAGCAACATCAAGTTGCCGATCGCGAGCGTGGAAAATAAACCTCCCGGCGAGATTCTCAACGCTGGGAGGTCAGGTTTCTCATTGCGAGTGGTCGCGTATGCTTGCGACCGCTCGCGATGAGAAACTACCAGTCCGCGTTGAGAAAGCTGCCGCTCGAGTAAAAATCTACTCGAGCGGCAGTAAAAGACAGCTCGCACTGTGCAAGATGCCGTTTTCAATGATTGCACAGTGCGGACAAGCATCCGGCACTGTGCAATCATTGCGAACAGCGCACTTCGCAGTTCGCGTAGTGCTACGCGTAGCTTGCGTAGTGCGAACTGCACTTTGCGTAGCTTCGCGTAGTGCTACTTCGCGAACTACGCCCACCCTTAGTCAATACAACCCTTGCAGATGTAGATGGTTGACTTCCTTCATCAGTGACTGCTTGCTCTCTCTTTTGGTGCTCCATCATCTCTCGTGCGAGGCGAACAGGGTGGATGGTTTTCAGGTGCTTCTTCATTGAAGAAGCACCACCTGAGTACTTCTTCTCGGATCCTCTGGAGAGGACTTTTTTGCAGATTGTGCAGGTCACCTTGCGAGCATTTACTTTTTTTTCGCCTTCAGGGACAGTAAAAAAAGCCCACACAATGCTTTCTTTTCTTATCTTTAGTGGCTTCTCCACCTCTTCCATCTCCTCCTGCTGCTCTCTTCAAGAAAAGCTGATGCGATGTTGTAAACTCAAAAATGAGCAGCACCAAAGAAAATAAAGAATTAACAGAGCCTACAAAAAAGGTAGTCTTAAAAGCAGACACACCCAAAATGAAAGGTCTGGAACAAGTGTTGGTTCCTCGATCCAAGAGAATGAAAAGCTCTTTAACCAATGACAAGCTTTCTTTCTAGGTCACATAGATTCGCGTAGGGGTCGCGCACCATACGCGTATGCATCACACACCCGTAAAATGTAATATAAAACTGTAAATTATTATTAGGATATTGTATTTCAAAGTATTTCAATGGAAAGTCTTTATGCAAAACAGATATTTAAACTTGAAACATTCATATTTCATACTTTTTAAAATGACGCCGGAGTCGCATCCCCTACGTGATCCCGGAAATACGTGCCGGCAGGATTCGCGGATGCCTATGCGTCTGGTACGCGATGGTGTCACGTACATAAAAATGTGTTTTAAACATCTTAAAACTATTTCACAACAACACTAATACTAATTTTTGGGATTGTTGGGATTTGTTTAAAAAATATATTATTTCATTGTAAGTATGTATTTAAGGGTTACATTTGTGTAACGGATTCGCGCACCCAACGCGTAGGTCCGCGACCGGTACGTGATACCATTGCGTCCACAAAAATCTGTTAAAAACATTTTAAAACAAATTTATAATTTCTTTATTACTATTTTTATGTACCCAGTATAAACCTCTACGTCAAACAAATATATTAATTCATTCTAAATATGTATTTTGCAGTGATATTCGTATACCGGATCCGCGCACCCACCGCGTAGGTTCGCATACGGTACGCAACCCTTTTTTGTAAATTAAAAAAACATATATATATATATATATATATATATATATAAAGAAGATAGTTATCATAAGAAAAGAACAAAACATCTTTCATACTATTAAAAGCAATCATACAAAATTTTATTTAGCAAAAATAGTAAACAACAAGATGCTAAAAAATTATATATAAATTTTCTTTTTGAGTTCAAAATTCTGTTATATAATATCACACTGTACAAAATTACAAACAAGAAAACAATGTTAATTCAAATAAATAACACTATAAATCTTTGATCAGCTATGTTTATATATTTAAAAAAGTGATTATAATTATTTGAATTGTTTATAAAAATACATAAAAAATCATAGAAAATAAAGAAAAAAATAGTTACAAACATCTTTTCATAAAGAAAATGGTTTAAAAACCTTAGAAATTCACTGGAAAAAACACAGGTTTCAGGGACCTTATAGTTAGGAATTTGCATTTTAAAAAACCTTAGAAATTCACTGGAAAAAAGCACAGGTTTCAGGGACGTTCTAGTTAGGCTGACATTTCACTCATACAAAACCAGAGAAATTCAGCTGCTATAGTTAGCTGAGCTAACTATAACACGCTCCCCCACCAATGCACTGCTGATGACGTCACATATTACATCACTCAAGACATGGTCAGTGACATCACTGATGACATCACTGATGACATCTCAAATGACATCACTGATGACATCATCCAGTGACTGATGGTTTCTAAAAAGTTTACGAATGTTATATATATATATATATATATATATATACACACCAAGGTGTATTAAAGAATCAGTGGGTGTATGAGTGTCTGAATGGATAATTTAGTGGGTGCATGACTGGCTGTATAAGTGAGTGATTAAACATGTCTTAATGAATGCATGGGTGAATGACTAATCTGTGTGAATGTCTGTATCAGTCTGTCATTTGGCATGTAAGTGGCTGCATGGGTTCGTTAATAGCTACATGTGTGTCTATATGGGTTAATGATTGGTGGTCTGAGTACCTGTATGGGTGCCTGAGTGTCTGTGTAGGTGGGTGGGGGGGTGTGACTCTCTGCATGGATGTGTGAGTAGGTGATTCACTGGGTGTATGGGTTAATGAGTGGATCTGCGAGGGGCTGTATGGGTGGGTGAGTGAGTGTGCATATGACTGTGTTGGTATGTGGATGGATGTCTCAGTGGTATATGTGTGAGTAACTAAATTTGTGAAAGGCAGTATATGTGAGTGTTGGAGTATATAAGTGACTATATGTGAGAGTGAGTGATTGTGAGGGGGCTGTATGCATGAGTGTGTGCTTGTGTCAGTGATTGTAGAAGAGAGTAAGTATGTGTTAGTATCTGTATGAATAAGTGAGGTGGCATGTGTATAACTGTATAGGTGAGTAAATGGCAGTGTGATTGATACTTTGGGTGACTGACTAGGTGTATGAGTAACTCTATGGGTGAGTGGAGGTGCGTGAGTGTCTGTATGGGTGTATGAGTGCATATATCAGTGGCTGTATTGATGAGTGACTGCGTGTTTGAGTGACTGTATGGGTTAGTGAGTGGATGTGTGTGTAGACTTATGAATCAGTGAGTGGGTATGTACTAACTGGTATTGGTGTGTCTATGTTTTCGAGAATGGTAGTCTGTATTTTAAAGTGGGTGTATGAAAGGTTATATTAGGGTGTGATGAGGTGCATCAGATATTAAGTGGATGATGTCATCAGTGATGTCATTAGTGGTGTCATTTGAGATGACATCAGTAATGTCATCAGTGATGTCACTGACCATGTCATGAGTGATGTAATATGTGACATCATCAGCAGTGCATTGCGGGGGAGTGAGTTATAGTTAGCTCATCAAACTATAAAGACTGAATTTCTCTGGTTTTATATGAGTGAAATGTCAGCCTAACTATAACGTCCCTGAAACCTGTGTTTTTTTCAGTGAATATCTAAGGTTTTTTAAATGCTAATTCCTAACTATAATGTCCCTGAAACCTGTGTTTTTGTCAGTGAATATACATATGGATAAATATATATATATATATATATATATATATATATATATATATATATCTCCATATTCTGCCCTGCAATGAGGACGCACTCCGCAGAAGACGATCACAAAATCCTTTATTTTCAAGGAAACTGGCATTTCATTCTGATCATTTTCTCCTCTGCCTGACGCATTTCGGAGCCCCCAACTCCTTATTCATAGGCAGTCACTGAAACCACAGCAATGTTTGCTCTCAACATTCCCTGCATGCTTACAATTTAATAGGCCTCCGGTGTGCCTCTCAAGTGAGTATAGTGCTCAATGCATGCTAGAACTTGTGGTATTGTTCTCGAACCGATTTTTACTGCGTAACTTCAATGTAAAATTTGTATGTATTTGTACAAAGCCCTCCAGTGGGCCTCAGAATGTAAAACATCCAGTTTCTGATGTATTTCTCTTATGTGCTGCTTACCGGGTTAGAGCAGTTCTGAAACCCTGCGGCCCCACATTTCATTCTCCAGGTGGTGCAGTCCTCCATGGCTGGACCTGCCGTGATTTATATCTCCATATTCTGCCCTGCAATGAGGATGCACTCCGCAGAAGACGATCACAAAATCCCTTAATTTGAAAGAAACTGGCTTTTCATTCCAATCATTTTCTCCTCTGCCAGATGTGTTTTGGAGCCCCCAGCTCCTTATTCATAGGCGTCACTGAAACAGCAATGCTCGCTCCCAACATTCCCTGCATGCTTACAATTTAATAGGCCCTTCGGTGTGCCTCTCAAGTGAGTACAGTTCTCAATGCATGCTGGAACTTGTGATATTGTTCTTGAGCCGCTTTTTTCCTCCAGTGGGTTCTGTGTAACTTCAATATAAAATTAGTATGTATTTGTACAAAGCCCTCCAGTGGACCTCAGAATGTAAAACATCCAGTTTCTGATTTATTTCTCTTTTGTGCCGCTTACCTGGATAGAGCAGTTCTGAAACACTGCGACCCCGCATTTCATTCTCCAGGTGGTGCAGTGCTCCACGGCTGGACCTGCCGTGATTTATATCTCCATATTCTGCCCTGCAATGAGGATGCACTCCGCAGAAGACGATCACAAAATCCTTTATTTTGAAAGAAACTGGCTTTTCATTCTAATCATTTTCTCCTCTGCCTGACGCGTTTCAGAGCCCCCAGCTCCTTATTCATAGGAAATCTCTGAAACCACAGCAATGTTCGCTCCCAACATTCTCTGCATGCTTATAATTTGATATGCCTCTGGTGTGTCTCTCAAGTTAGTACAGTTCTCAATGCATGCTAGAACTTGTGGCATTGTTCTCGGGCTGATTTTTACCCTCCAGTGGGTTCTGTGTAACTTCAATGTAAAATTAGTATGAATTTGTACAAAGCCCTACAGTGGACCTTAGATTGTAAAACATCCAGTTTCTGATTTATTTCTCTTATGCGCCGCTTACTGGGTTAGAGCAGTTCTGAAACCCTGCGGCTCCGCATTTCATCCTCCAGGTGGTTCAGTCCTCCACTGCTGGACCTGCCGTGATTTATATCTCCATATTCAGCCCTGCAATGAGGACACACTCCGCAGAAGACAATCACAAAATCCTTTATTTTGAAAGAAACTGGCATTTCAATCCGATCATTTTCTCCTCTGAACTGAGTTGGGGGTCTGAAACGCGTCAGGCAGAGGAGAAAATGATCGGAATCAAATTCTTTAATGTACAAAGGCAAGCATTAAGTTTGAGACCATGCTCACCTCATCAATGATTAAAAGTTTCATTTTCTTCAGTACTCTTGAGACTTCATAACAAACTTCACCAGATAGCTTCTGATATTCCAATTTATTATCATTTTCAACAGGTAGCATAAGTAATCGATGTACAGTAATCCCTTTAATGTTGTGTGCTGCTAATCCAGTTGGAGCTGTTACAACACAAGATAAATGTGATTCTGTAGTTTTGTGTAGATAACTGGTCAAAACTTTAACTAAGAAACTTTTTACTGTTCCAGCTTGACCACTGATGTACAATAGAATAGGTTTAAATGATGCACATTGGCATTCTTTTTTTCGTGCAGCAAACCATGTTGTATCTGTTGTTTGACTTGTAGATTTATTTGTTTTTGTTCAATATTTAGTTGTTCTTTTTAACCTTACCAACTGAATAATATCGTGTTGTGCTTGCTGCATTGCAGTTTCTACCTCATTCATGGCTATTGCTGCTTCATTTTCGATAATTGGTTGTCCCAGTGGATCTTGACTCAGTGAACCAGAACTTTGACTGCCTTGTAAACTTTCTCTAGCTATTTTAGCTGGAATAGTACTTTCTTGTTCAATCTCATCATTTAACATTTGTAGATACGTTGGGAAAATTGTGCACTTAACGCTATCTTTAGTTGCATTAAAAGAATCTTCATAGCAGTCAAAATCTCCAAGTAATTCTGTTTCACTATGCCAGAGCTTGAACAGTTGCAGAAGTGCTTAATAGAAAAATTCTGTCTTATCTGGACTTTCGCAACTGAGTTTTCTGTGGTTTACCAAACCTCCATCACATCCAATTACTGCATATTCTTTTACTTTTATATTTTCTGTAACTTTTCTTTTAAAGCTGTAATGTTGAAGTATTTCATACAGACATAGTTTTTCGAGATTTGCACTCCTTTTGAGTGAGTATGTATCCAACATATTAGTTTTAACAATATCTGTACTTTCTGGTTCATTCTGTGCTAAGTATTCGATTTCTTCTAAAGATTTCAATACTCTATTTCGTGTGGCGGCAAGACCTAGACTTACCCAAAAGATTCCTCTTGACTGTGAATATAAACTGGCTGAGCTCAAGCGATCTGAACATTCATAGGATACAATCTCTCGCAATGAAAGCATTTTCAAGCTGAAGCTGTACAATTTCTTGTTCAGACTCTTCTCTGCTGAAATTACTTCCCACATTTCTTTCATCTCTGTCTTTTCAGATTTGGTTATATATGATGTAACATAGGTAGCTACAGCAATTGAATTATCTGCAACATTCTGGATATCCATGTTGCAGTCCACATTTTCAAAATAACTGGATTATAGTCATTAATGTACTTTGAAGCTTCTGTTCTTTTTAAGTTGTATGTATTCTTGGGAGATATCCGAGTTATTGTATGCCTTACTGCTCACAAAAAACTATTTACTCTTCCTTTACAAATTATAGGACGTGGGAATCCAAAACGACATTTTGTATAAAATTTCCCTTTACACTTGTATTTTCGTCGGCAGTATGTCCCACATCAATGACTTTGAAACCTTAAAACTTGTTATCTCAAGCTCTTTTCTCCTCCATCTTTTGGAATGGCACATGTAACATACTGTTCGATGAAAGACAAAACAGTTTCAGTTCCAAATTTTGGTGCATTCTTTATCCATAATAGCATGTGTATATGAGGAGCACCTCTGGCTTGGTACTCCTTTCTCCAAAAGAAATCTGTTAGCTCTCCAAGAGGTGGGATATTTTTATTGCAGATAAATGACATCATAGCTTGAAACCTATGATTAAAATATCTGCACACATTTACTGGATCCAAGGAACACAGTTCTCCAGCTGTCTTCAATTCAATGTTTTTAACATTTGAATTTGCTTCTCGTAGAAATTCAAGTAAATCTTCCCATGCATATTAAGCACAGCTGAGTGTTACAAACCATGTAGGAGTACCTAAGTTTCTTAACATGCATTTAAGTTCTCCATGATGACGATACCAATACTCATTGGTACCACGTTGGCACACCATCAAATTAATTAACTGAGATTCAAAATTTTCATCTCTTTGTTCAACTTTGTCCATGAACTCTTTTGCAGAAACATGTTGAAAATGAACTCCTGTTTTTAATGTGGTTTACTGCATACGAAAGTGTAGACAAATTGCTTTCAAACAGAAGATTAAATATACACGGAATGCACTGTCGAAGTCTTGCATCTTCACAAAATATTCTTGTTGATCGGTATTCTGAAGCTGCAATCTGTATATCTCTCTCATCAAATCGTCCACCTTCTCCAGTGGGGAATAGCTGGGAAAAACTATGAGCTTCTAAACTTTTTTCCCATACACTCATGGGACTTCCCTTTGCTTTTTTCAATTGAAATAATTCAATACTGATTCCAATTTTATCTTTTGATTGCAGAGGATGTATTGTATAATGTTCATAAATCTCCAGTTCTGCACTTGTCCACTTTTTCAATTTGTCCAGTTGAAATTACTGTTTTACCTTGTAAGCATATTACCTCTTCATCAACATTTGCATCCTTATAATAAATGTTATTCACTCTCTGGTATATTGTAGCCTTTTGAGATTTACTAGCATCTACAAACTCTTGCCAGATTTTTCGACTCTTTGTTGGTACACCATTTACTAGAATAACTACTGGCTCATTTTCTTCTCTGTCTACACCAACAGTTTCAATGTGTTTCTTAAAATCTAAAGGTAAGTATACAACTCATACTTTCAGACCATTTTGTAAATCTGTTGGTGGCAGCTTACCTGTTTTAGGCTCCATATGAACTATGGCCTGAAATGGGTGTACAGATTGAATAAGAATACACTCACATGTATTTAAATCTTCCAGTTCTTGAGGAATAGGTACCAACTCTAAGTTGTTATGTACTGCTCTAGCTGGCATTTTGTTTTCTTCTAATCTGTTGTAACAATATTTACAAATAACTTGATCAGTACCCAATTCAAACTGACCTTCTACCAACAAATAAACACCAAATTGCTGCCATTTATCATTATTTTCTTTTTCACTTTCTAGATATAAATCAACATTCCTAGTTTGACTTCTATAGTGAGTACACCGACAACAAATACAAACAAAGTTGGGGTTTTCAGATGAAACTATGTTAAACTTTGTAATTTCTTCCGTAAAATCATCAAAACTAATCTCTTTCTCCTGTTCTTCAACACCTACACTTATCAAACTCTCAGTTTCTCTACACTCGTCTTCTGATCCAAAAAACCGAAACTGCATATCATCACAAACTTTCTCTATATCTGATACAGAACCATGCAAAAGATCTGTGTTCATTTCACTTAAACATAATGCATGAGTTTTTACATAGTAGAGTCTCCTTACCAACTTCCGCATTCCAGAGTGGTGTACGGTTAACATTCTTAAATGATGAAAAGTACTTTGGCAGACTTTTCTTGAAAGACAAGCCAGAGAATGACCTTGCAACTTAGTATATTTTCTTATTTTACATGAATCTAGTCCTTGTAACATCTTAATCTTCTTTTTAACACTTTGTTTGGCATATTCTCGTAAACAAAATTGTAATATGTCAATAGACTCCTGTCAAATACTGCAAATACTGCTACAATCCCACTTAAATACAGGAGCTTGTGTACCCCTCCCTTGAACTTCTTCAGCTATTACCTCTTCTACATTCCTAGGAATGATTTTTACCTCTGGAATCGGAGAACTATCTTTCATCTCATAGCATTGACCGCTAGTATCAACTGCATATACCAAAGAGTTCTGCTGAAAATAACTTTCTTCATTAAAGAAAGGCTCAGTACTAGGCCTGGGCAGAAAACTACGCTACGCTCGCGGAGTTTGCGTAGTTTGTGCTACTACGCGCTACGTGAATTGCACGTAGCACAGTGCAAAAACGCGTAGCGTAGCGGGCATTTTTTGCTTGCTCGCGGTCCTCAACGTCAAGTTGGCGACCGCGAGCGAGCAAAATCAACATCCCGGCGAGACTTTTTCCTTGTTCGCGATCAGCAACATCAAGTTGCCGATCGCGAGCGTGGAAAATAAACCTCCCGGCGAGATTCTCAACGCGGGGAGGTCAGGTTTCTCATTGCGAGTGGTCGCGTATGCTCGCGACCGCTCGCGATGAGAAACTACCAGTCCGCGTTGAGAAAGCTGCCGTTCGAGTACAAATCTATTTGAGCGGCAGAAAACGACCGCTTGCACTGTGCAAGATGCCGTTTGCAATGATTGCACAGTGCGGACAAGCATCCGGCACTGTGCAATCAGTGGGAACAGCATTTCCCTACCGCACTACGCAGTTCGCGTAGCTACGCGTAGGCTGCGTAATGCGAAGTGCACTTCGCGTAGCTACGCATAGCGCTACTAGGCGAACTACGCCCAGGGTTACTCAGTACTAGAAGTGTGTTTCCATTCACCAGTGAAAGTTTTACAAAAGTTACTTCTATTAACCAGTCTTTTTCTTTTGCTTTTTCTCCTTCATAAACAGCATTGTTTTATTCAATGTTTTCATTCTTTTCAATATTAATATAAATAATTTTTGTTTTATTTCAAAAGCTTTATCTTTTCTTTCAATCTGTTGCTTTTCTTATAAGCTGCTGTTCTTTTTATATTTTTACAATCTTTCAATACATTTTGTAGTACTCTACTTCTATACATTCTCCTTCTTATGTCTTTATGTTCTTTCAGCCTTCTTTCAATATGCATTGTTTTCCCATAAAATGATTTTCTTTTAATCATCTCCTTTTTTCCTTTCCTTCTGATTTGTTGTAGAACTTTTCTTTTTCTTTTCAACATTTTCAAAATGCTTTACACTCCGTAAAACTCTTTTAACAAACTGTTTAGTTCTCTTACCAGAAGCCTCATTCTTCTGTGTAACATTTTGCACTGCATCTAATTTCCTCTTTTCTCTTTTCTTCAAATAGTACTGTTTTTTCTTGTCTTCACTTTTGATCTTTTTCTTCCCATCCTCAATATTTTTTACCAATAAAAGTAAATATCTGGAAGAAAAAGATAAGTTTCAATAGTGTGTTAAATAATTTTATACTTTGAAATAATTATATATTAATATTCATAACAATAAATAAACAAGTGCTTTCAATTACATTGAAAATGTCTCCATAACACGTAAATATTGAGAATATTGTACTTTACACATTAGCAAACCTGTCACAAGAACACTCACCTTTAAATAGTAGCATGGGAAAGATTGCTGTTTTAAATTTGGCTAGTCCCATGATTCTGAGCAGTTGGTGAAAACTGAAGCTACAAGATAAAAGTGAGGTTTAATATATGTCGGCAGAAGGATTACTGATTAGGCTACTTTGTTTGAGTCTCTGGAAAGGTACACTTGAAGTAGGCCTTATAAAATGTAGGTGTCTGTTTGAAATGAGAAAAGCAGTCTGTCAAATTTAAAGGTCTGAGTGCTCTTCTGAGTGAGGTATGGGTCTACTTCTACATCTATTGTCTCATGTGTTATGCATCTGAAGATGAAAACCTGGTCAGTTTGGCTACCGGTGGACAAATCTCTCATTTCTGGTTTGTCAATTCAGTTGCACAGCCTGTGATGTCTTCTGTATGTCTCCTGTTCAATACCCAGGTCCCCTGTTTATGAGCAGAAAGGAATACATACACTTTATTTTACACAAATTTAGAGAGCATGCACTGTGAAACACAGGTATTCAATTATATGTTTTTTTTTATGTATCATACCACTAGCAAAAGGCAGGGACTGATGCATGTATGCTTTGAGAAACATGGTGAGACTTATAACAGTGACATGGGAAGGGTTGCTGTTTTAAGTTTGGCTAGGCCCAAGATTCTGAGCAGTTGGTGAAAACTGAAGCTGCAAAAGAAAAATAAGGTTTAAGACATGTTGGTAAAAGGATTAGTGATTAGGCTACTTGCTATGAGTCTGTAGAAAGGTAGAATTGAAGTAGGCCATATACGTTTAGGTGTCTGCTTCAAATGAGAAATACAGTCTGTCAAGTTTAAATGTCTGCATACTCTTGTAAGTGAGATATGCGTCTATTTGTACATGTATTTTCTCATGTGTAATGCATCTGAAGATGGTAGTTTGAAAACCTGGTCAGTTTTTCTACTGGTGGACAAATCTCTCAGTACTGCTCTGTCATTCGGTCGCACAGCTTGTGATGTCTTCCGTATATAGGTGTTATGGAGCCTCTCAAATAGCCTGTTCCATACCCAGGTGCCCTGTTTTATGAGCAGAAAGGAATACATACACTTTCTTTTACACAAATTTAGAGCGCATGCGCTGTGAAACACAGGTATTCAACTATTTCTATGTTTTTTTATGTATCATGCCACTAGCAAAAGGCACAGACTGATGCATGCATGCTTTGAGAAACATGGTAAGACTTACATCAGTGACATGGGAAGGATTGCTGTTTTAAATTTGGCTAGGGCTAACATTCTGAGCAGTTGGTGAAAACTGAAGCTGCAAGAGAAAAGTGAGGTTTAAAATATGTTGGCAAAAGGATTAGTGATTAGGCTACTTGCTATGAGTTTGTGGTGTAGTGTAGCTCCTATTTCCCTAATAGGCTCCTCGCATTGGAATAATATATCCTATAGGTTTGACATAGGACTAAGGTCAGTATGTCCCTATCGAGTATATTAAACTTAATTACTTGTGCCAGCTAGCTCAGAGGCCACTAGAAACTCCTTGGATAACAAGAAGGGAGTAGTTTCTGGCAGCCGCAAAACATGACCACTTTGTTTCCCTTTAGAATCAGAATGTGTCCCAGAGTCGTGGAAACAATAGATAACTATTTCACTCAGCTCAATCGTGCATGCTTAGTTTTCTCCAAGTTACACAGAAAGAACAGACGGGCGTTTCAATAAAAGATTTATTGAACAGTCTTGTTTCTGGTGTAAGTAAAATGTGCTGTTACGATCACAAGACAGTATGCGAGATAAATAATGTACAGTGTAAGCAGTAGAAATAAATAATACTGCGTTAGCATTATCTTTTAGCGTATATTCATTTACATAAATAATACAGACTAAAAATGCGAGTACTCATACGATGCGTTTCTAATCTAGTTCTACCCCAATGTACCTAACCTAGGTGTAGGGAGAGGTATGAAGTAGGTGAAGTATTCCTTACTATGGTATACTAAGAGTATGTTAAGCCTAGTATGCCTAGTATGCCAAGAGTCCCTCTAGGTTCTTGTCAGCTCCATACCTGAAGAAGGAGAGAGGTAGGAATCTCTTTGCCAGACTCGAACTCCAACACCCCGCAAGGGAAGTCAGATCACTGGAAGCTGGACTCTCTGCGTGCAGGGATGACAGCGTCTTCTCAGTGCGTCAGGCCAGGAAACGTGCTCCTCTGAAGTCGAGGTCTCCTCTGATTTACAGGGGCTAGGGAAGGTATATTTATACCTGAGAAGTACCTAAGAATGTTAGTATTGACGTGAGTCGGACAGCGGAAGACGTCATGAATGAACCCCTAAGGTATAATGGTTCATGCATAATATATGAGTCCTTGAAGAAATCAATAGTCCTGGGCTAGGGAACCTCCCGCAGCCTAAGGGTCTGTTCTTCATGAACTCGTTGTGACGTTAAGGTGGACGGATGTCAGAGACCATGCCTGTATTTGGAGTGCACGGTTTAATGCCTAAATAAGGGCTGGGATTTTATGCCTATATAAGGGCAGGGCGAATTGTGCCTATATATATATATATATATATCGCTGACTTCGTCTCTAGAGTATCCAATGCCAAGGACAGACGAACACGGACCCAAAGTTCCTTGTGCAAAATCAATTTATTTTCTTTTTGCCCTGCATCTCCACCATAACGCGTTTCAGCCCCACCTGGGCCTTGATCACATGATGCGTTGCAATTGTTACCACCCATATTTAAAGTGCCAGTGCATTAGTGACGTCTGAACCATATGACCACTCTATAGACATGGAAGAGGTATTCAAAAGGTATACACATCATTGCACAGCGTCAGACCCAACATCTTAAATGTGCAAAAAGGCATGATTTGGTTTGCATAAGTACATGAGTTTAAAATATGTCTTTGAATAAATATATATATAAAATATATATATAAAAAAAAACACAATTAATGTGAGTTCTATTCAAATAAAACCATAAAAAGACACGTATCATGTTGTTTTTTTAGCAAATCACTATTTGGTTTAACATTGTAATTCATTCTGTGTGAGACCTATACCTCTACACAAACAATTGATAAACCTGCTCATATATTCTAAAATAGAAAATGAGAAAAAAATGAGCCTTTGATGTTAAAATTCAAGCACATAAAACCAAGGAACTAAACTAAAATCATTCATAAAATAATGACTCTAGATTTCCTCTTTGTGCAAAAAAACGCAATGTGCAAACAATGTATATATATATATATAGCTGTGGATACATATATATATGTATATATTTATGTATATATATACACACATACACATATATATTTATGTATCCATATCTATATCTATCTATCTATCTATCTATCTATCTATCTATCTAACTACCTATCTATCTATATATCCATCTCTATCCTATGTGTTTCATAGCGTACCTCATCTCATTTGCAAAACATGCAGCAAGGTGAATCAGGTGAACATGTTCTCTCTTAAGCTAAACTCAGCTAAATCAGAGTTCCTTCTTCTGCCTTTAAGAGAACTTCCTCACGGTCCAATCTTTGCTTTACAGTAAAACCATGAAACCCCAAAAATATAATCTGCCCAAAATCACATAATTCTAACTTCACCTACTCAGGAAACTCAAGCCAGATATCCCACAAGCGGACTTCAGAACCTTGGTACATTTTCTGGTTACAGATGGTGGCAACATCTTAGCTGGCCTCCCTACAACCTTTCTGGTGAATCTAAAAGCCATTCTACATGCTTCTGCGAGTCTGTTTGAGGGAACAATAAAATCAATATCATCACACCCATCAGTGCTTAATTTGTAAAAAAATAAGTGCCAGGGCTCTCATCAGGAGGCCACTGCAGCTAGCACCACATATTGTCCCTGCCATGCTTCCAATGATAGTAACAAAACAACTACTAACCATAACACTCCTACAAGTGTGACAATTCAGACAATTTCACGCCTCCAAAGCTATAAGAATAGTTTGGGCAGCAGGTAATAGTCATTTTTAATGTCTATTGAATTAATAATTTCCTGATGTTTGTTCATCTCTAAATTAGCCAGACAGCGCCACCTTGTGGTAGACTGTCACAAGCGCCGGTGTTGACAATTAAGTGCTGGTGCCGAGCACCGGAAACCACCGGCTCAAATTAAGCACTGACACCCATCTTAAGAGACTTCCACTGGACTCATGCACAAGGCACTTCACCTCCGTTGATCCTCTCACTAAAGAAGCCAACTCCATACCACAAGAGGACATAGAACACCAGAAACAAACCATTCCTTCTTCTTCAAGTCGCCTTGATAAAAAAATCAAACATTCTCAACCAAACCCAATTAATGAGACCTCATTTTTACTGTTTCATCTATTCTTTGTTCAACTTTTCTTGTAGTTTGCATTTAGTATCTTCTACACCTACAGACAGAACCCTTGCAGTTTCTAACTAGTTTTCTGTAATGTATTGTTATATGTGAGACACTATGCAACACATGTACTACTACTACTAATAATAATAATACTAATTTAGAGGTCCTCAATTTAGAGGTCAGAAACTGTTGGGTTTCCCACTTCTGCTTTTCTTTTTGCAGAGTTCCATCCAGCTCTGCTGGTGGAAATCCTTCACCTGATGGCCCTTTAGACATTATGCTGCAAGGTAATATTGATGGTTACTGTGCCATATTTATGGTATGCCTACCTTCAATAGATTTTCCTGCATGGGATCATAATGCGACACATGGCGGCCTTATGCAGGGAAATCTCTAAGTGGCCCTTGCACTCGGAGAGATAACGCCCTGCATGTTAAGGCCTTTTTTTCAAGTACGAACTCAACCTTACAGAGTTTATTCTTGAAAACCAAAAGTTTGTTTAGCAAGTTTAACAAACATGGTGAAAGTCTTCAGAATAATCACTGTAGAGGTTGCTGCTTTGAAGAGTTTGAGTTGTGGTGCGTGCAATTCATGTGATTTGCAGTTGCCAGCGTAACAGAAAATTTTCTCACGCCTAATCTAAAGATCACTGGAAGGCAGGCAAGTGATCCTCTGTCAAAGGACTCAGATGGCCTATCAGGCTTCTCACCCTCTTCTAAATGAGAGCCTCAGTCTTGTGGTAAAATTATTAATTAACACAATTTATTTTGTCAGCTCATAATTGATAAAACTATTCATATTTGCACTTAAAACTTTTGGGAGAACAGCAAACAGTTGTATACATTTTTCTACAAATGTCTCAATTAGAAGTCTCCAGAGCTGGCTCTACATATTGGCTGACTCAATCACACTCCATGGCCTTGTTATCTTAAAAAAGGGCAGCTAAGCAAGCCCTAACCTTATTTAGAGGTTTTCAGATGTAGGAAATCTACCAAAAATTGGCAGATGTTCTGGTCACCCTGTTTAGAATATATAGCCATGTATAAGGTCAAAGTACGAAAGACGGAAGATCCACCAATTTTTGTTGGATGTGCCACTTCAACTAAACTCCAATAATCTCCTAAAACTTCATAGCTTTTTGATGTTGATGGGTCAAAGATGAGGCAGCTTTATATTACAATCCATAAGCTTTGAACAGCTCGCTCTCTGAAACACATGCCAGATGTAAAGCCCTTGTCTTCCTAATGAATTTAAACTTAATGTACCCTGAAATACCCACCATCTGTCATGGTCTTAACTATATCATTGCCATTGTCCGTGGCAACAAATTCAATGCTATGCCCTCTGGGTTGTAGCCATTCAAAGGCCTTGTTGATAAAGTCCTCCAAGATGTTTGCAGTGGTATGGGGTTTCTCCATGGCAAACATGGCTACTGTTGCATACTTCCAAGCACCATTAAAAATTTCAGCAATTTCAACAGCTGAAGATTTCATTTCTCTAACCCCCACAAAAGATATCCAGTGTGCAGTGATACACTTGTAATCAGTGGCTTGGCAACTTGTCCAGTGTCTGTCATCAGGTGGATAGTGTGAACAGCACCGCGCTGCAACCATTGTCCAACCAATTCCAGCACATCATGATGTAGCTCTGGAACAGCAACTCCGACAAAATAGGTCAGGACAGGAACCTTCCATTTAATGTAGATTGCCCCCACATATTCTAGAAGACTCAATCCTTTCACAAAAGAAAAATGAAGGAGGTTCTTTTCTGGTGCCACTGATGCAGGCAACTTCTTGAGAGCAGAAGGTGGTAGGCTCAATGTGCATCTCAGCGGGACAGTCACTGTATGCTCTTGCCTTGGTGTCTTGACCTGACGTCAAGTCTTGCGATGTTGCTGATATTAGCAATAGCACTGCACTAATGATGGTGACAGAGCTGATTTGCATAATGAAAATGTCACCCTCTTCTTCACCTACACCTTCCACCGTGATCAGATCAAATCCTCTGCTCTCACCACCTTTACCAACACCACTTGCAGTTTTTTGGCTGCTAAGTTGTGCCTCCAAGTGGATTGCATGGTGTTTTCTCAAATGGGTTGTTTGGCCTCCGGCACCATAGTTTGCACCAATCTTACCCCGACTAATACTTGCTTTGTAAATGGAGCATACAGCAATGTTCGGCTCCTTATCGCTAACCGTAAAGAAGTCCCAAACTGGGGAGGTCAACTTTCTGACACTAGTGCCACTGCCAATGTTGGAAGAAGTGGTGGTAGGTGGGAGTTTTGATGTTTGCCTCTCTGAAGTGCCTACTTCTACTGAGGTGGTTATGAATGTAGGTCGCAGCCAAAGTCTTGCAAATATGGAAGCTGGCGGTGGTGGTGGTGGTATCTGTGCCACATCCCTCAGAGCAGGTGGAGAAGGAATAACATTGGTCTCCACAGGGGCTGGGCTAACATCCATAATCACTGGCTCAATGTCCTCCTCCTCATCCATAACTCTAAGGCTTTCAGGAACCTTCCTTTTCACTAGCCTCTCCTGGCGTGTCTCAGACTGAGGTGGCATCCATGTGGAGTCTTGATGATCAGAAGCGGGGCTTGGAGAAGAATTTGGTGGAGTACCCCTCCTTTTTTTTGCTGGAGATCTGGAAGACAATGTATCTTCTGAAAGAGGGTCTTCTTCTACTTCCTCAGCATGAAGCTCAATCTCCTGAAGAACTTCTACTTTGGGAGGAACTCTGATTGCTGGCTGTGGCTGTTGTTGGCCACTTAGCTGGGTTTCCGGCAACGATTGGGTACTACTTTGCTAAAGAGATAACTCCAATTCAACGTCACTGCTCGTTGACTTTGCCATGATTAGAGGGGCTGCCTCTGTGCCAGACATGGGCTTGGGCCTAGGGTGGAGTGGGACTGCTGATGCAGGAGTGCTGCTCTCAGCTTGCTCCCTGGAGGCCGGTGTGGCAGGCAGATATTTTTGCCTGAATAAGGTCTGGGGTGACATACCAGTGGTCGTAAGCTCCTTCTTGTCACTGGCCACTTTCTTCATAGCACAATCCCTTGGGGCCATCCTGAAGCCGGCAGTTGGCAGTGGCAATTAGCTTCACAAGCTAAAGTGATTTCCATGTTACGTGATCACGCGTCACGTCGTTCACAGGCCTTCTGTCTGGCAGTACTGTGGGTGATGTCTCTTCTCTTGTGCACCTAAAATCAAACAAGCAAGAAGAGCATCAGTGAAATGTGACATTGTTGCAGTTGAATTAGTAGTAGGAGTGGGTGGTAAACTCCGCTCAGCTGGCGGAGTTCACAGAGTTTTTGTCACTCTGCACTCCGCTTGGAGGGTGGAGTTTTGCAAAAACTTTGCCTATGCTGCGTAGAGGAGTTTATCGGCACCCACCACTAGTAAGCTTCCCTCCTCATGGTGTTTAAGCAAATGCAGAGTGGTTGGAGAGTCCTGCTTCAACTGGGAGGTGAGCTGGGATTTTTATTTTACTGCAGTTTAGTTGTGTGGGACTGAGCCAAGTGCACAATCATCAGAGGACTGAGTTGCAGCCAGGAAGCGGTGTCCTGACGGTTATCCACAGGGAGCGAGAGAGGGGTCCAGCATGCCTGAGGACCCACCAGAGGCTGGCAGATCACGTTCAGAGGTCTTTCCGAGCATGACAGTTTACAAATCCAAGGAGCGGAGGCCAGAGCCCGCTGCACATAAAGGAGGGATCCCTTGGCCACATTTCAGCAGCAGAGACACTGGAGCACTGAGAATAATGGAGCATGGGCGGGAATGAATTGTTCCCCCAGTGAAAGGTGTGCTTGTTCCTTTGTAGCCCCCTTAACCTGGGGAGTGCATGAAAGTTCTGGAAGGAGACAAAGGGAGCTGGAATCCCAGCTGCCACTCTGTAGCTCAGAGAAGGTGGGTACTGTGATTACTGCCTGCACTTCCTTTGTTGTGACTCAGCAGCTCGGATGTCAGGAAGGGGAGAGAGGGCACCCAAGCAGCAGTCAGTATAATGCTGGAAAAGTTCATGTGACTAGGGTTCGGGGAGTGGAGCAACTCTGTCCACTCGCAGAACTCCGCAGAATTCCACTGAGTTTATATGCAACTCTGCAGAATTCTGCGTAGTGCAACTCCACAAGCTCTGCCCACCCCAAATTAGTAGTACAAACTATATCATTTAGTGTGGTTACATAAGTTATATGTAATTAACAACAATGCAGTGTATCCATCCTGATGTTCTAGGGGAAGGGGACTACCATGATAAACCCACTGGGATTTGGGAGGCAAGGAGTGGTGCAGGTGAAATATGCATATATGAATATAATGATATAAAACACTGTTAAGTCAGTACATTTAGTATGAGCATTGAGCTACTAGGCCTCAAGCATAAAACACAAAATGGCTGCCAGCCACATGGTTAAACAACAAGCAGGAGGCATGGCCATGACAAAGAACACATGCAGGCCTATGCAAAAGCACACTGGCTGTCTACACAAAATATCCGCAAGCCACATGGTCAAACAATAAGCAAGAGGCATGGCCACAACAAAGAACACATGCAGGCCTATGGCAAAAGTACACTGGCTGGCTGTATAAAATGGCTGCCACCCACATGCCAAACAACAACAAGCAGAAGGCATGACCACATCAAAGAACTCATGCAGACCTATGACAAAAGCACATTGGCTGCCTACACAAAATGGCCACCAGCCACATGGTCAAACATCAACAGCAACCAGCAAGAAGGCATGGCCACACAAAGAACACACTCACACACTAGCAAGACAAAGGAGGCATAGTAACACAGGAGAAAACAGCATTAATTCAGCAATGCCAACAACAAAAATTAACTGGGCTAAATTTCTTTACAACAGCACAAATCCTCCAAAGGCATCACATATATTACACCACCTATACACTGTTTGCAGAACAAAACATGAAATTCCCCTCAAAAACAAATTTTGTAATTTAATCCAATGCCATCCATGAACTAAATGATGTTTCATTTCAATAGACAGCACAGAAACAGTTGTTTCATGCACTCATGACTAGTACTGGGCCTATTGGCTGGAAGGCCCATTGGCAGACTAGGCCACATAGTGAATTAAATAAATATTGCAAATGTATTTAAAAAAATTGAGAAAATGTAAATAACAGGGCCCCTACTGAAACTGCAGGCCACCCACCACAATAAATTTTAAAAATTGAATAAAAGTACTAAAACATCCTGGTGCATGCCCTCTGTCAAACAAACAACACCCATATACAATAGTTGTTGAACTTACTTGTGATATCACAAAAACAAAGTCCTCAAAATCCAATAGCATATATGCAGCAGACAAACAGAGTGATCCTTTCAGCTCAAAATCCAAATGAGAAGTGACCAGGAGGTGATAAAAGCACTGGGAGGAGCCTGCTGGACAGGAACAGGAAGCTGGAGTATCTGGGGCACTATCTCCTTTTTGAAAAAAAAAGTTTTCAAAAAGTGCTCCTCGAACAAAAAACCAACACAAACAGTCCATTTGAGAAGGTTTTTAACTCTAAATTGTGTTTTTGAGAAGATTTAGCTGCTTCTCTAGGAGAGAATCTTCTCCAGGTTGCCTCTGTGGTCAATCGCGCTCAATCGCTCTCGTCTACGACACAAAAGAAGCACCAGAAGTCTACGATACAAATGAAAACCACCAGAAGTCCCTGGTGCAGCATAAAGCCATGCTAGTGGATGCAAATTCTCGCAGGACCTCGGGGGCATCTACAAAATCTTGTGGGCGCTCGATAGCACCCAGCAAGTCTCTCGTCATGCTCCCCGTGTGCATGAAATGACATTACATGCACCCCAATGGAAAAAATCTTCGTTGTGGAGTGTGGAGTCTATCGATAACTCCACATTCTCCGCAGAACAGGGAGTTGACAAACTCCGCAAACTCCACGAGCGGAGCAAAGTTTTACGCCCAGGCCAAATTTAAATCTTACAGGTGAGAAATCAAGGCTGTCAAAATCCTCTGTCAAATCGATATGTTTGATACAATTCTGAAAAAAAGTGTTCCTAGTTTTGGTTGCTAGGGAAAGTACAGGATTAAAGCTCTAACCAAATCCAAGATAGGTCACAGTCAGGGGGAGCCATCCTCAACATAGAAAAAAATAACTTAAAATTGAAATCAGTGAAGGCTCTAAGCCTGCAATCACTCCCAATGTGGTATTGGGGTGGGCGGAATTTGCGTAGTCGCGCTACGCAAAGCTCCGCGAAACGGTAAAAAATCTCCGCGAGCACGCAAAAGTTCCGCGAACACGCGGAATTGCTTGTTCCGCCCGTTCGTGATGCTTTTTTCCTGTTCGCGAACGCTGTTTGCGTGCTCGGGGAGAAATATCTTGTGAACACGCATTTTGAAAGCGCGAACAAGCAAAAAATTCCACGAAGCCGCGGATCGCGGAATTTTGGGCAATTTCGCGAGTGGAACGGAATTTACTGCCCAGGCCTAGTTATAAGGGTAAGGGAAGGCTGCTAAGCATTTATTTACATCACATCCAGTACTCTGGCAACTTAAGACAACCTGAGCTCAGACTGCGATAAACATGGTATCGCTTGGTATTGAAACTTGGTTAAACTTGCTTAAACTTAGTATCCCTATAGCCTGATATGCCCACACCACCAGAAGTAAGGATGGAACACCAAATACTATATTAAAGTTGGTTAAGTCCTTTGCTAAGAGTATTGAAGAAATCTCCCTTTGGTCTTACGGACAGATCCCAGGTAAATTTTGAGTCATACAGGATACCATTTTAGAAGGGTTATCTCACTTTCATCCATGTATATCATTTTCCTCTGTATATGCTTCTTACAAAAAACATAATTTGAATTTTCTCAACGTTAATTTTGAAGGCATTTTCCTGTGCAAAGATAGTGAGGGCATCCAGTGATCATTGGAGGCTAATCTGCAGCTGATCAATTATCTTTGAATCAATCATGCAGTAAAGCATTCTTACTTTGGCTGGGTCTAGCTTTGGAAGAAAAATGTTTACAACATAAGTGAAAATTCTATGTCACTCAAGAATAGATTAATAGACACGGTGCCATGGCACATCCTTGGCATATACAATACTCAGGGGCCGATTCCGATCTCGGCCGGAAGCGCTCCTAACACCATTCGTCCGGAAAAAAACCAAGCCGAACGCGTGTTTCCCGACCGAATCGAACATTTGTTCGAACGAGCAAGTACGATGCGCATAACTGCCCAGATCCCGACCCAGCCATACGTACCCATTCCAGCTCCTGTTCCCCGCCCGAGCCGGATCCGTAAACGCAGAATCGAGTCGCACGGAAGCAAAAACACAGCACCTTCCGGCCGGACCAGTACGATGCGCCTTCCGTACGCGCCGAACCCGTTGCTACGTCCGGCACGTCAGAGCATCCGGGAGAGCCGCACATAAGCTCCGATTCGCGCCACAAGACGATCCACGGCTACGAGACGAACAAGCCAGCGACGAGTACAAGTCGAAGCAACGAGAAACCCAAACGAGACGAACCAACCATGAATCCCATCGCGCAGGTCCTCCCAATACTCTACATCTATTATCGGAACAGGTAAGGACGCGTACGGCGCAGACGGTAAGTCAAACACCCACTACACAAACAACCGACACGTACCCAACATTTGTCACACACACATAGGGATGCAGAAATGACGTACACTAGCAACAGCAGAACCATAGGGGCGGGATGGCTATCACCAATGCCATACACACCCATAGGGGACTGGATGCCTACCACTACCACCACCCCTACTCAGGGGGGGCTGGATGCCTACCACTACCACCACCCCTACTCATGGGGGGCTGGATGCCTACCACTACCACCACCCCTACTCAGGGGGGGCTGGATGCCTACCACTACCACCAACCCTACTCATGGGGGGCTGGATGCCTGTCACTACCACCACCCCTACTCATGGGGGGATGGATGCCTACCACTACCACCACCCCTACTCAGGGGGGGCTGGATTCCTGTCACAACTACCATCCACACTCATAGGGGGATGGATGCCTACCACTACCACCACCCCTACTCAGGGGGGGCTGGATGCCTACCACTACCACCACCCCTACTCAGGGGGGGCTGGATGCCTACCACCAACACCACCCCTACTCATGGGGGGATGGATGCCTACCACTACCACCACCCCTACTCATGGGGGGATGGATGCCTACCACTACCACCACCCCTACTCAGGGGGGGCTGGATTCATGTTACTACTACCATCCCCACTCATAGGGGGATGGATGCCTACCACTACCACCACCCCTACTCAGGGGGGGCTGGATTACTGTCACTACTACCATCCCCACTTATAGGGGGATGGATGCCTACCACTACCACCACCCCTACTCAGGGGGGGCTGGATGCCTACCACTACCCCTACTCATGGGGGGCTGGATGCCTACCACTACCACCACCCCTACTCAGGGGGGGCTGGATGCCTACCACTACCACCACCCCTACTCATGGGGGGCTGGATGCCTGTCACTACCACCACCCCTACTCATGGGGGGATGGATGCCTACCACCACCCCTACTCAGGGGGGGCTGGATTCCTGTCACTACTACCATCCCCACTCATAGGGGGATGGATGCCTACCACTACCACCACCCCTACTCAGGGGGGCTGGATGCCTATCACTACCACCACCCCTACTCAGGGGGCTGGATGCCCACCACTACCACCACCCCTACTCAGGGGGCTGGATGCCTACCACCAACACCACCCCTACTCATGGGGGATGGATACCTACCACTACCACCACCCCTACTCATGGGGGATGGATGCCTACCACTACCACCACCCCTACTCAGGGGGGCTGGATTCCTGTCAATACTACCATCCCCACTCATAGGGGGATGGATGCCTACCACTACCACCACCCCTGCTCAGGGAGGGCTGGATGCCTACCACTACCACCACCCCCACTCATAGGACGGGTAATGCATGACACAACCAGCATACTCCAACATAAGGAATGTCAGAAAAACACATCCCCCAACACCATGACAAGCTTGTGTAGTCTGTGTCAAATGCCTACAACACTGAACATGACATTGAACATACAATGTGACCCCCTATCACATGTGTCACACATACATGTGTGTGGCCTTCACAATGCAAGCAGACCATGACCACTGTGGCAATGGGGTCTAACCCCCATCATCACAGTGACCAAAAGGTAAGTGTGGGGTCCATAGCTGAAGCACATTTTGAACATTGTGGCAATGGGGTCTAAACCCCCATCATCACAGTAACCAAAAGGTAAGTGTGGGGTCCATAGCTGAAGCACATTTTGAACATTGTGGCAATGGGGTCTAAACCCCCATCATCACAGTGACCAAAAGGTAAGTATGGTGTCCATAGCTGAAGCACATTTTTAACATTGTGGCAATGGGGTCTAAACCCCCATCATCACAGTGACCAAAAGGTAAGTGTGGGGTCCATAGCTGAAGCACATTTTGAACATTGTGGCAATGGGGTCTAAACCCCCATCATCACAGTGACCAAAAGGTAAGTGTTGTCATGGAAAAAGCTGCAAATGCCAAACAGCATGGATGATTCCTGGTCACAGAACAACAAACACATCAATGGCATAGTAGTGCCTGTGTCCCATAGCAACTTAGATTGGGTGAGGCAAACAGTGCAGTGCAAATAAGACATACCTTTGGCCATGTGCAGACAAACATCACCCATGGGGGCTGACATTGTCAACATTCATCAATAACACAATGACAGAAGTGACCATCATAATGCAGACCCACATATCTGCACCAATGGACACACAAATGTAGATATCCTGTGGAGACTGTAGATGTGAGGTGAACAAATACCATACCATGGCAGCAATGGGACATACAAACCATGATCATTGTGCTGACTGATGACCTAGGAGTCCCAGGGACAGCAGGGGAAACCCACCAAACAACATACAGCCAATGGCACACTAAAGATATGCCAATGCAGTGGTGCAGATGCACAAACACAAACAGGCAGCCCCACACTGCATATCAAACACAACAGGTGATGGGGGGGTGTGCCAGTGTCCCCAGGCAACCACACAACACATGAGGAGGCCTGAATCCCAATTACACAGATGTGCCTACAGTGCCACACAAAAGTAACTCATGGATCGGATTCTCCTATGTGGGCAATCAGGCATTGTTAGATGATAGGGAGCCCAAATTACACATGTCACACAAGCTTGTAGGAACAGCAACTAACACAGCAAGAGACAGACCCACCACAGCACTACCCCCAGGAACCCCACATTGTGGTGACACTGGCCTGCATGATAATCCCACTGTGATGACAAAGCTAGATGTCGTTCACACTGTGAACCACAGTCATGTGTCCTGAGCAACAAACTACCATCACACCTACACAAGCACAAATCAATCAGCACGGCCTGTCAGCCAAGGCAAATATGGAGGTAGGGGTCTAGCGTGCAACAACTCTCATTTGCACACACTCAACACCACACACCTTGATCTCCACCAATGTGCAGCAGTGGAGCTCACATGGACTGGTGACATTGCACATGCACCCATGACAATCCCAGGGGTGGTGGTGGGAACTAAGGTGCATAAACACATCACACATGGCCAGTCAACAAGACTCGTCAATGTCTGACACACTGCACAGTACGCCGTACATGGGCATGACGTCAAACACACACCAACCAATGGGATCCTGGCCACAGTCACACACCAATGAAGAAGCCAAGGTCACCCACAAAGAACACACATAGACAATTTCCAACATTGCAGCTCTGACCCTGAGGAGTGGCAGCAGTCACACACACAACGTGTCACAATCACTGAAAGCTACCACAAACTGTAAATTACATGACTTGTGTAACCAACAAGTGAAAAGGGGAATCCTGACTGTGTCTCATCTGCGTTTGTCCACAAACTCAGCCCTGACAGCAAACACACCTATGGATGACACCCTGATGACCAGTAATGTGCCATGCACCCACATCCCAGAGAACCCAGGGCGAAGAGTTTGGGGGAACATAGGTCAACTCAGCAAGCATCACTAACAGGAACATCACTAGGGAACCCAGCCTGCGTAGCAAAATGGAAGTGAACACACACAGACATGCTCACACAACACACACCTTGGGCTCAGGCAATGTCACGGAATTACACACTGCCATGAGGGGACTCCACTCCTGTGTAAGGAAAGCTGTGCCATACGTTGTCTCTGCAGGGCTCTATCATGTCAGCAGAACACTTGGTCACTCAGTCAACAATTAGCACAAAATGAAGGCTCTCGTCACATCAGCCTGGTCATGGGAGTGTCACCGAAATCATCTGCACAGATCCAACACACATGTATAGCAAGTTGCACTGATAACACAGATGAGTCCTTCCCCATTGATGCCCAAACTTACATGTCCAGTGGAGATGGTCACACGGTCAGGGAAATAGACAAATTGAACAATGGCAAGCACAACAGATGTGCAGGGGTGTAAGCCACAGATGTGATATTGCAAATAAAAGTAGGAAATCCCATTGCCAAATATTGAAAACATGACACCCTCATATTGCTGCAAAGGATGACATGATACACACCAGGATAGGACACATTCCCCCTGGACCACATGGGGTCCTGCACAGTAACACTTCATTTTCCTGATATCAAAAATCACCATCACTGCAGCAAGGGCATGGTTAGCATCATCAACATCATGTACATCTGAAGCAAAACCACTAGAGAACAGAAAGTAGCTTTATTCAGCATATGTGGGTTTAAAATTTAAAGTCCTGAAAAAACACAAAGGCCAATGGCCAGTCCATTAGTGAAGTCCGAACAGGGTGACAGTGGCAGGCCAGGCACCGCAGGGACAGGATCAGGGCTCACCTGAAGGAGGCAGGGAATGGGTGGTGGGTGCTGGAGAGTCACTGACAACTGCAGTGGAGGTGTCTGACATGGTGTGTGCCGGCACAACTGGGGGGCATGAGTCAGATGGTGTGGGTGCCGGTACGACTGCAGTGGGCTGGGCAGATGGAGTGGACAGGTTCCCCACTGCAGTGCCCAAGTCAGACGGGGTGGTAGTGGACTCCACTGCAGTGTCTATCTCCAGGGGAGTAGAATGGGGTTCAGGTAAGGTGGGCAGGACAGAGGGGGAGGACACGGTCTCCACACCAGTGGCACAAACATGCGCAGCAGGGGGTGTGTGGCTGGAAGAGCAAGTGGTAGGGGAGAAGGCCGGATCATTTTGGGGATGGAGTATCTGTGGGTGGGGGAACCTGGGGCAGGGTGTGGGGGGGGAACCTGTGGAGTGGGGGCCTGAGGGATGGAGGAAGGAGACTTGGTGGTTGAGCTGCAGGGCGGTGACGGGGTCTTGCTCATCCGGGTCCGGGGGGACTTGTGGGTGGGGGCCTCAGCCTGCCTGTGCCTGGGGGAGGGTGTCCGGGGGTGAGGGGCACTCCCCTCTGTGTGGGTGGACTTCCTCTTCCCCCTGAATGCTGGATCAGCTGGATCGGAGGGGAAGAGGCCGAGGTCACAGAGGAAGAGCTGCTTTGTAGGTGGGGTTGCAGGTGAGGCAAGGGAAGGGGTCTTGGAGGGAGAGGGATCAGAGGACTGCGGAGTGACTGGGGATGCCTGTGTGGGTGTCTGTTCCCCATCCCCTGTGGGTGTACTATCAGTCCCCTGAGGATGCTTGCGTGTACGTCTTGGCTTTGTTTTGGGTGTTTCTGTGCTGCTCGTGTCTGTGTGTTTGCGTGATTGTGCAGGTGTGCATGTGCTTGGGACAGGTAGGGTGCTAGGAAGTGTGGATGGGGCAGAGGTAGGAGGGGTGAGGGACTGTTGGAGGAGGGACACTGCTGCCGTCAGGGAGGAGGCCATGGACTGATTGCCCCTCTGTAGGGCAGACATGCCCGATGAGATGCCCTCCATGAACAACACCAGCTGTGTCAACAGACTGGTGTGTGCATGGAGGACACTCAGCATCGCTGTCTGCCCTACATGGAGCTGGCGAAGTAAGTACACAGACTCCTCACTCAGGGCAGCAGGGGACACAGGGGCAGGGGTCGGTGCCTGGCACGAAGGAGACACGCTCCCGAACACGGGAGCCTCCACGGACCTCTGGAATGGGAGCCGATGGGAGGGCGGTGGTGGTGGTGGTGGTTGGGCCAGCCATACTAGCTGGGGTGTGGTGGCTGCTGACACCCGCCTCCACAAGGGAGGCATCCTCCGAGCTGCTGTGGTCCTCAGCTGAGGTGGATGGTGCTGAGGACTCCTCGGTGTGGCTCCCCTGGCCCTCCGTGCCACTGGGTCCCTCCGACCACTCATCGGCTGCTGACCCAGTCTGGCTCTGCAGCTCCTCCTGGTCCGTGGAGCTGTCCCCTCCTGTGGCCGTGGATGTATCTGCAAACAATTAGGGAAACAGACAAATATCAGTCACCTGCACTGACCGCACACACCACAGAAAGTACAGCACATTACAGAGCAACCCCTGGCATCCTTAGTTGAACATTGCCAAAGGTGCTCACACAGATTAGGAGAAGCCAATTGTCAGTCTGATGGTCAACCATGGCACTCACATCCCTCCTGGCCTTGCACCCATCTGTCTGGTGCCTGTCTGATGGTAATACCCCAGTGTGGACACATGCACCACCTACACAGTTGTTGAACATTGCAGAGAACACGGTGAAGTATGTGAACATGCACACATCACATCTCTTGCCACTGAGTCAGTACAGATGTCCGGATAAAGGGATGGCCAGAGTCTAATTTGAAATGCATGTGATGCATACCAGCACCAGACACCATGATGCACCCATGTCCTGATAGTCAATGCCACAATGGGGTGCATGTAGCACATGTCACTCCCCTGCAGGATCACTCTTAGGAGGTTTAATGCCATGGCACAGGCATGCCTGCAAAGTCATACATCACTGTCTCCAGTCACATGGGCAGGGCAGCCAGCCAACAACAGTCTGCACTGTGTCACAATCCTAGGTCATGGGGAATGCAAGTTCTGTAGCTGACAAGTGCACATGTCCATCCCCCACAAACCACGTCATCTAAACTCTTATTTGTCCACGTCATACCAATTGGACATATGGGAGACATGAAACACAACTCTCTGAACCTGAGCACCTCACAGTCTGCTGTGAATGAAAAACAGCTGCCTGAACTTCACAGTCACATACACCAGTCTGCACAGTCAAGTGATCAAACACCTATATGTCACACAAGTATCGTCTCCTATGGTCACATCTCAGATGGCATGCTGAGCCCTAACCGATAAACACCCCAGTAGTCCTGACAACGAAGCCACAGCACAATGACACAGAGGCAGACACCTGAGGGAACATTTCACTGCGCACATCGTGTCAGCTGATACACGGGAGTGGGAGTACAGAGTGTATTGTATGCCCTGGAGTAGGCATGACTGTCCTGCTCCACGTGAAAGAGGGATGAGCCCTGGACAGTAAGCATGTGTGACACACTTGATATACATACTCCTGAGGCCCAAACATTGTTCCCACCCGCAGCATGGGTGTGTGCCAAATACCCCAGGCACATGTGGTGAGTCAGATCAGCAATTGTACCACATATCAAAGTTACACGCAGATTACATGTCAGAACTCAGGCATTGTGTAAGCAATTGACCCACCCATGAAGCCCACCACAAAGTTACGGGAACAAATGCTGTCCCCCACCTTGAGCTAAGCAAAATGCAAGGACACAGTACCCAAGTGACACAATTTCCTGACTGTAAGGGCCACACCTGGGTATCAGATGAGGAGTGGGCATGTCACAATTGAGGGACATGGGTCCTGGACCACAAGACTGATGTACTGTGGAAGTTTAACCAGACCAGAGGAGGGCACATAGCATGTCAGACAAAGTTCACAGTGCAGTCATGGACTCACCCCCTCCTTGCTGCTGTCCGGCTTTCAGCTGCCCATCCAAGTCCGGGAAGACCACCGCAAGAATCCTGAGCATGTGGGGGGTCAGGGTCCGGTGTCCGCCCCTCCTGCGAGGAGGCGACAGCTTCAGCTGGACCCATGCGATCCTCCGGGTCCAGCCCCGAAGGTCCTGCCACCTCTTCTGGCAGTTGCGGATCCGGCGCTTGTAGACCCCCACGGATCTTACTGCCCGGGCGATGGTCAGCCAGATTTCCTGCTTCTGGTGGGCATCAACCTGTGAGGATGACAAAGTGAAAAGGCCATTACTACACATGCAACATTTCCGTGCATCACACAGTTGGATATACATGTCTCAATCACAGGGGCATATGATGTACACAGGCAGTGCAACTATGGCTATGAACAGTTTGCCAGCAGTTACCAAATGGTATCATTGCCTGGGAAGTAAAACCTTGTTGGAATGCACTGTTACTGCACTATACCTGTTCAGTGCATGTAACTACACACTTTGGGGGGTGACAACTACTCAGTGAGCATGCTAACCAGTGGTGTGCACACTGTAAGTCTTGCTAGTCAGACAACATGCACATTTAGTAAGGCAGTGGACAGCACACTCACCTGCTCCCCTGGTTTCCCATACAGCTTGCTTTACTGTGGAAGGAGGCTGTCCAGCAGGGCCTGGTTCTCCTCAGTGCTGAAGGCAGGGGCTCTCTCCACAGTACGTGCCATTGCAGTAGCCAGAGGATGCAGATACAGCAGCAGTGGTGGTGGCAGATGTCGTCCTGGAGCATGTAGTGCAGGCAAGTGAGCTCTCAGGGGAACAGCCAGCATTATATGTGTGCTGCAGAGGCAGATACTGTCCCATGTGTCCAAAGTGATAGGTCCAAGTCGTTTGCATCTTCTGAATCTGGCCAATCCATGGAATTGCACCACTTATACACGCCCACTGCATCCTTCAAAAGTTAAACTTCATGACACCCATGAATTTGCAACATTGTTGTGGGTGGCCAACTGAATTCACTGCATCAGATTCGTTAAAGCTTTGAAAACGCGTCCATTGCCATGCCATGCCAGGCCATAGCCAATGCGTGCACACCGATCGGTCCATTGCTGTACAACGCGTACATCGGATGACAACACGCATCCGTCCACATCATATGCAATGGCCAATGCGTGCACACCGATCGGTCCATTGCTGTACAACGCGTACATCGGATGACAACACGCATCCGTCCACATCATATGCAATGGCCAATGCGTGCACACCGATCGGTCCATTGCTGTACAACGCGTATTTCCGTCCACATCATATGCAATGGCCAATGCGTGCACACCGATCGGGCCATTGCTGTACAACGCGTATTTCCGCCCACATCATATGCAATGGCCAATGCGTGCACACCGATCGGTCCATTGCTGTACAACGCGTACATCGGATGACAACACGCATCCGTCCACATCATATGCAATGGCCAATGCGTGCACACCGATCGGTCCATTGCTGTACAACGCGTACATCGGATGACAACACGCATCCATCCACATCATATGCAATGGCCAATGCGTGCACACCGATCGGTCCATTGCTGTACAACGCGTATTTCCGTCCACATCATATGCAATGGCCAATGCGGGCACACCGATCGGTCCATTGCTGTACAACGCGTACATCGGATGTCAACACGTATCCATCCACATCATATGCAATGGCCAATGCGTGCACACCGATCGGTCCATTGCTGTACAACGCGTACATCGGATGACAACATGCATCCGTCCACATCATATGCAATGGCCAATGCGTGCACACCGATCGGTCCATTGCTGTACAACGCGTCCCTGTACAAATCACTCGCATATGTCACCATGGTTGTCACTGGTGAACATATGCCAGCCACAATTACTTGCCAGGGACTCAGGGGCACACCTACAACACCACAGCCTGTCCACACTGTATCCTAAGGCATGTAAGGCTGCATTACCTGTGTGTGTATGGGGGTCAACATGTGGTTTTTTTGGTGGCACTTGGGGGCAGCCACTCCCAGGCTGTGCACGTGTTCATGGGGACAGAATCCTTTGTGTGTTGTGCACATGACCACTGTGATGGGCAACTGTTCAGTTCAGGGCATGTGGCATGGTCACATTTCCAGGTTGTGTATGTCATGTCACATACACCCTGAGTCCCATGTGGGAAGGTATGTACGTCACAGGGTGACCCATTGCCACAATAGTGATGGCCCTCCACAGTCTGTGTGCATGTTGTGTTTCAGATGTCTCTGATTCAATGTGCACAATGGGAGACAGTCTCCACATCCACGTTGTTTGTACATCTACTTTGATGTTGTGCGTTTGTGTGTCACAGACGTCCATGTCTGTCCTGCAGAGGCAACAGGGGCCACTACCTGTGGGAGTCATGGTTGTTTTGCTGACGTGTACAAGATACGCCATGTCATGCCAATGTCCATGTGGCAATACAGGGTCACTGGGAATCTACCTGTCAATGAGCTGTGATGCCTGTGGCACATCTGTCCTCACTTGTCACTGTGGTGTGTGTTTGGAACGTGACAGCAGTACATGGGTACTGTGACACAGCCTAATGATTACCCATAGCATGACCTGGAACTTGTTGTCAACACATGTTGAACTGTGATGTTAGATGTTGGCCATGTAGGTGCCATATATGTCCATACAGAACGACACACACATCAAGTACTTGTGTCTTGTAATGATGTATCATGTGATATTGAGTATGGTCAATGCCACATATGTGGGGTGACTGACAATCTTTCTTTGTTCACCTATGCACTGCAGGGCACCAGCTGTCCATAGACCATTCCCTGACCTTGCAACCATGGCTGAACGTGACTGCATCCGATGGTACCGCTTCAACAGGCCGCTGATTGAGGAATTGACGGTGCGGTTGGCCCCACATTTGCAACCTGGCCGGACATACCCTACAGCGCTGACCCCCAAGGTGAAGGTGATGGCAGCCCTACACTTCTTTGCCACAGGTACCTTTCAACACACTGTGGCGTCTACTGGTGGGATGTCACAGACCATGTTCAGCCGTGTGCTACGCGATGTTTTGGAGGCAATGTTGAGATACCTGAACCAGTACATCTATTTCCCTAAACGTCAACAACTCACTGATGTCAAGAGTGACTTCTATGCCCTGGGGAGGATGCCACATGTCATTGGCTCCATTGATGGGACACATGTGGCTTTGGTACCACCACAGGCACATGAGCAGGCATACAGGAACAGGAAACATTACCATTCTATCAATGCTCTGGTGGTATGTCTTGCAGATATGACCATCTCACATGTGTGTGCACGTTTCCCCGGTTCTGCACACGATGCCTACGTGATGAGGAGTAGTCGCATCCCGAGGATGATGTCACAGATGCTGAACCCGCGTGCCTGGCTTGTTGGTGTGTACTGACATTTTACCATTGTGTGTGTTCTGCAATGTTGTATTCCACCCTCTTCACCCAACTCAGCTAATGTGCAATTGTCTGTATGTAGGTGACTCCGGATACCCCAACATGCCGTGGTTGCTGACACCCCTCAGGAACCCTGTGACACCAGCCCAGATGCGCTACAATGAGGCACATGGTTGGACCAGGAGAGTGATCGAGCGGATATTTGGTCTCCTGAAGAGCCGCTTTCGCTGCCTGGACAAGACAGGAGGGGCCCTCCCATATGCCACAGCAAAGGTGTGCAAGAATGTCATCGTCTGCTGCATGCTACACAACCTGGCAGTGCGGAAGGAGTTGCCTCTCATCCTGGATGACGATGACCAACATCCGCCACCTATGGAGGATCCTGGCCTGGGCCACGATGCCAGTGATGATGATGATGATGATGGTGATGTCCGCACACAGCTCATCACCAACTTCTTCAGCTGAATGTGAGTATCCAGAGATGTCATGTCAATGATTTGAGTTTGCATGATATGTGTTGGTGGTGCTCTGTTGCTGTTTGAGTGTGGCCATGTGCTACTTGACTGGATGCGCGCAGCGATGTGTCCTTACAGGTAGTCTGTACTCCCCAACAGTGTTGACATGCTAACTTGGTTTTGTGTAGGTATCTTGTGACATGTATTGGGCATGAGTATTGCAGTTCTGTCCTGTTCTTCAGTGCTTTTGATTGTGTGTCATGTCTGTCCTTCACAGGGTGCTTTCAGAGTTGTTTGGTCCACTTGGATCCCCCGACACCATGGTTCAACTTCCAGGGTGGAAGCAGTCATTTCCCTACAGGTGATGTGCCCCACACCCCTGGACTTTATTTCTTCTATAATTGTTGACTGTGTGGCCACTGCCACGTGGGATTACCTTGCATCTGTAGTGGAAACAATATGTTGCAAATGTGTAATAAACCTGTGCCTCACTTTGGGATGTGCGTTGTCTGTGGTCACACATCTGACTGACATTTGCTTACTGCACCTGTGGGCTAGGTAACACAGACTGTGAATAGGTGTGGTGTCTGTGCATTCCACTGTATTTCCTGGCAACATCAGTGTAGGCGATGAGTCAGATGGCCCTGGTGTGTATGTGTTGTGTTGCCCTAATGGTGTGTCTCCCTCATATGTGTCACGTCTCCATGACTCACATGACGGTGTTGAACTTGCTGTAGCAGTTAGCAGGCACAGTGTCATTTAGCAGAACATCATCTCCATGTCAAAAACAACGTTGTAATCACAACAGAGGCAAGTATGGTGTATTAGTGAGTTTATTTACATACATGTGTGAGGATAGTGCACAGGATGGTGGGTGCTGTACATTGGGATTGGAATCCGAAGTTCCCAGATGAGTTGGAAGTGTGGTAGCAGAAATGTCCTGAGTAAAGTCCACAGTCATCTGATGCATTAGTCCAACTTAAACTCCCCATGTCATGTGGGAGAGTTGTGTTGCATTTGACAGGGTGTACAGTTTGCACACAAAGGAGAATTTCCAGAACAGGTGTTGGGTTCCTGGGGGATGTACATGGCCATCGGCCTCTCAGTTGTCCTTCCTCGGACGACCCCTCTTCTTTGGGGGGGGACCCTCACGTGCAGGCTGCTGCGGTGCAGAGGACTCTCTGCCAGAGTCATCCTCTCTCCCTGTGGCAGTTGCAGTTGTTGCGGCTCCAGATGTTGTGGGCACACAGGGAGGTGTGGCCATGTTGGTGCTAATCTGGCGGAGGCATGTCAATATGTCCCTATGCACCGCTGTCAGTTCTTGCAATGTGTCCCTCTTGGACTCCATGCCAGACATGTGTGTCTCCACACAGGACATGTGTGTCTCCACACGGGACATGTGTGAGTCCAAGCGGGCATGATGGGCAGCCTGCTGCTGTTGAATGTCCTTGAGGATCCCCACTACCTGGCTGACCTCTCCGGTGCTATTCTGGTACGCATCAGCAATGCGTACCAGTTGTGGGTCATCAAGCAGTCCAGACCCCTCAGCAAACAGCGACCTCTGCCTACCACCCCATGCCACACGTGCGGGACCTGCGGTGGCACGCACAGGTGAGCCTAGGCCCCCTTGGGGGTTGGTACTGGGGTTGTTGTCCATTGCTTCACGGTGGGCCGGGGTCCCTGTGCTGTTGTCATTGGTGGTCCTTGTTCTGTCCGTGTCGGCGGGGTGGTCTGTGTGTTGGCAGATGTTGGAGGAGTGGGTGCAGGGGGTGCAGATGGTGGTCCTGCTGGTGCTGCATGATGACTCACACCGGAGGTGCCAGGTAGGTCTTCGCCATCCAAGGAGGGCAGAGGCTGTTCCACACCAGAGAGCTCAGGGTCCCCCGGAGCCTGGGACAGGGACAACTCATCGTCTGCTGCTGTGTCCCCATCATCACCTGTTTTTGGAAGAGACACACAATGTATGTTATGTTTCTACAGGCATCAATGGTTCAAACACCTGACAGTTGTGACTGTACCTCTGGATGCGGGCCTGTACATTGCATTGTCCTAAGTTGTCACAGTCAGAGGTTGATATTGGTGTAGCACATTGTCCTGCCAACCTGAAGCATTTCAATGTGAATGTTGAGGTGTGTGCATTGCCAGCATTGGTGGTATTTGGTTGACATCCGGCCCTCCTTCTCCCCCAGCCCAGTTATCCCACCATGAAGCATGCCACCCTTGCAGTGGGTGCAGGTTGACTCTCAGGATGTCAGTCAGTGGTGTCCTGCTGTTGGTTGGTGCCCAGTTCCCAGCAGGGCCTTGTGCTCCCCACAACAGAGCACCAGTTTCAGACATCTTTGAAGTGGCTTTTCACTCCCTGTGAGGTGTGCATGCTGCAGTGTGAGCTTGCTGGGCCATGCGGGTGGGGGATGTTGAGCTGTGACTACCACTCCCATCATGCTATTGCCTACACCGCCCTTCCCAGCATGCCCATACTTCCTTCCTTTTGAGTGGACTTCACTGTGTGTGAGTGTGACAGCAATGGCAAGATGGCTGACAGTGGTGTCCTGTTGTTTGTTGGTGCCCAGTTCCCAGCAGGGCCTTGTGCTCCCCACAACAGAGCACCAGTGTCAGACATCTTTGAAGTGGCTTTTCACTCCCTGTGAGGTGTGCATGCTTCAGTGTGAGCTTGCCGGGCCATGTGGGTGGGGGATGTTGAGCTGTGACTATCACTCCCATCATGCTATTGCCTACACCCCCCTTCCCAGCATGCCCATACTTCCTTCCTTTTGACTCTGCTTCCCTGTGGGGTAGTGTGCCTGTGCTGACAGGATGGCTGACAGTGTTGTCCTGGCGTTAGTTTGGCTACAAGTCCCAAAAGTGTCCCTGTGCTTCACACAGCATAACCTAGGGTGGTGGTTCTTTGTGGGATATTTAATTATAGTGTGAGGCAATGCATTCTCCCAGGTGAGATGTGTGGAGTTTGTGTTAAGGGTGTGTGTGAGAAAAGCTGCTGGTAACTATGGTCAGTGCTGTCAGTCCTCCTTCCCACCCAGCCAGATATCCCACCATGGAACGTGCTTCTATTGCAGGGAGTGCAAGTTTGCTTTCAGGATGTCAGTCAGTGGTGTCCTGCTGTTGGTTGGTGCACAGTTCCCAGCAGGGCCTTGTGCTCCCCACAGCAGTACCCAGTGTCAGCCATCTTGTCAGTTCTATTCCACTCCCTGTGATGTGAGCATGGTTCAGAGTGGTGTTGATGGTCCACTTGTGAGCGTGAGCAATATCTGTGGCTACAACTCCCATCATGCAATTGGCTACACTGACTTCACCAGCATACACAGAATTCCTTCCTTTCAGTGAGCTTCCCTGTGAGGTGGTGTTCTAGTGGTGGCAAAATGTCTGACAGTGTTTGTTGGTTAGATTTGTGCCACTGCCTTGCTCTATTTGTTGTTGGGTTTGTACATGTCATGACACAGTTACATATCACTATGGGATGGCAGGTATTGTGTTTGTCTAACTAACATACACATCTTGGGATGATTATGTTTTGGTTACTGTGGCTTTGCTAAGGGTGCATGGTTTGACTATCCCCTTGACAGTGATGTGTGTGTATTGTCACACGATATTGGGTATATTGGTTGTGTACTCACCAGGCTCTGGGATGTTTGATAGTCCATGTACGCTCTCTGGTGGTAGGATGGCCCGAACCTTCTCCTCCCAGGGCCTGAGGTATACTGGTTTGGCAGGAGGGCCACTACCGGTGCGATGGCTCAAGGTGTAATCCTTCTTGAGTAGGGCCTTGACCCTCCTGCACACGTCATACCACCTGTTCTGGATGTCTTCCTTTGTGCGCAAACATGGTGATTGTGCGTTCACCCTGTCGACGATCCTCTCCCACATCTTGGTTTTCTGCGACATAGGGGTCTGTTGGACCAGTGTACCAAACAAGTATGGCTCTACCCTGAGGATTTCATCTACCAGCACTTCCAATTCACTGTCTAAGAACTTTGGATTCTTCTTTGGGGGCATGGTGATGGGTGGTGGTGGGGATTGATGTGTGTGTGAGTGTGCAAGTGAGGGTAGGTGAGTGTCAGTTTTGCTGGGTGTATGTGAGGGTGCTATTAGGGAGGTGCTAATGGTGTGTGGCTTGTGTGATGGATGAGTTGTGGGTGTGTCTGTGGTTGCTGTCTGATGGTGTTCTGTGCTGGCAGGTCAGTTGAATTTGCAAAGGATCATGGTTGGGATTTGTGGCCTTTATATGGGTGGAGTTGTGGGTGTGTCTTTGTTCCATTTCCCCCCAGTATTTATTGACTTTGTCATTGCTTGTTTGGCCCTTTTTTTTGTATTTATTCCTTTGTAGTTTTGGGGCATGTAGGAGACGTTCTCCTGACCGAGAAGGACGCTGCAGTTGGCTCGTGCGAGCTTCTCCGAGTCTTTCAAGCTGTGTTACTGCTGTGTTTTATGTGCGGCGTACGCGTCGTTCGCGGAGTATTGGGTTGCTTCGGCTCGGTTTTGTATGCGTGTCGGTCGTACGGCTTGAGCTCCGTGCGACTCAGTCTAGTTTTACACGCATTGCATCGTACTGCGCGAGTCGGAGTTCGCGGGTACGTTTCTGTCGGCTTCATTCCTGGTGCGTGTCGGTCGGTTCGAATCGCGTGTTTTTCCGGCCGGATAGCTGGTTTCTGTGCGGTTCGGTCGTTCGGCTTGTGTTCCATACGAGTCGGTCGTGATTCACATGCATTGCATCGTACTACGCGGATCGGGCAGCGCCAGTACGTGTCGGTCGGACTTAATTCCCGTACCGAGTCGGTCGGTACGTTTTCCGGCCCGAATAGGAATCGGCCCCTCAGTTGGGATTCAATGGTCAATATTATTTGGACTCAGACAGGTACTTTGCTAGCCTCCCTTGTCAGCAGAGGCTATTGGCTTTTGCTTCGCAGGTGGAGGACTGTCCGTCAAGATGGATATTTGAAGGCAAATAGCTACCTTTAGCGATCTATTGTTAAAATCAGGTCAACTAACAAAACAATATGGACAACACGCCTTAAGAATATCTCTTTGTAACCCACTCATGTTCTTGAAACGAAGGTGAGATTTCTGAAAGTGAAGAACAACATGATTCAGTTCTAGTTGACTATTAAACTAACCTCTTCTATTGAAAAGTTAGCTACCTTCTTCTGTCTTAATGTGCCCTGTACCTAAAAATATCTGAGTTAGTTCCTAACTGTTGTGTGCATGGATCTGTAAGGCAATTAACAGTCATCAATAATATGTGGGTCCTAGTAAAAGCACCAGATTTATGTACTATTTGATAAACACCTGTTGTACATTGAATACAATTATCTATAGACAACACAAGAACTCAAACACCCTGTTCCTTCACAATATAAACTTCAGAGTTCATGAGAAACAATTTGTTTAAAAAAGTATCACATTTTCAAAAGATTTCAAAGTTTGCTTTTCTCCCAACACAACCTGATTTCTGAATACTTTTTTGAAGACAAAACTGAACCCCAATAGTCTCTTGATCTTGATAACAGGTCTCCAAACAAAAATAACACAAATTCTATCAAGTTCTTGGCTGTGGCAACATTGTAGCACAATTGCCTAGCAAGAACACAGTGGAACATGAGGGAAGTTATACTCAATGATCCAAGATTGCCGCCAGCATCTTCAAACAATGTAAGAGTTCAAAGTTTCCTGGGAATTATAGTTTTATTTTGAGCCAATACTGCATCAATCAATCAATCATGGGTTTGTTGAGCGCGACTACTCACCTGTGAGGGTCTCAAGGCGCTGGGGGGGAGGAATGGAGAGGTTCTGGTCCATCAAGGAGGAAGTCTGTCGAAGAGCCATGGTTTGAGGTTTTTCGTGAAGATGGGGAGTGATGTCGTCTGTCTGAGGTGGAGCGGTAGGGTGTTCCAGGCTCTGGCCGCGACGAAGGAGAAGGAGCGGCCTCCCGATCCAGACTTCCTGGTGCGGGGGATCACGGCGTAGGAGAGCTGGGCTGATCGTAGGGTCCTTTGGGGTGCGTGGAATTCGAGTTGGCTGTTCAGGTATGCTGGTCCGGTGTTGTCGAGGGCTTTGTGTGCGTGGGTGAGAATCTTGAAGGTAATTCTAGCCTCGATGGGGAGCCAGTGGAGTGCGCGCACGTGCTGGGAGATGTGGCAGTGTCTTGGCAGGTTGAGGACCAGTCTTGCGGCGTGGTTCTGGATGTTTTGTAGCTTGCAGGTGAGGTTTTTGTTTATTCCAGTGTAGAGTGCGTTGCCGTAGTCAAGTCTGCTGGTGACGAGGGCATGAGTGACGGTCTTTCTGTGCTCGAGGGGGATCCATTTGAAGGTCTTGCGTAGGAGGCGGAGGGTGTGGAAGCAAGAGGATGGAACGGAGTTGATCTGGCGGTCCATTTTGAGTTCGGAGTCCAGGATGATTCTGAGGTTGTGTGCGTGGTTCGTGGGGGTGGGCGAGCTTCCGAGGGCAGGGGGCCACCAGGTGTCGTTCCAGGCATCGGGGTGTGGGCCCATGATGAGTACTTCTGTTTTGTCGGTGTTGAGTTGTAGGCAGCTGCTTTTCATCCATGAGGCGACTGCTTTCATGCCTTCTTGAAAGTTGTGCTTGGCTGCGTTGGGTTCATTAGATTAGGAGAGGATGAGTGGGGTGTCGTCTGTGTATGAGACAATGTTGAGTCCGTGGTTCTGACGATGGGTGCGAGCGGAGCCATGTAGATGTTGAACAGCATGGGGCTGAGGGAGGATCCCTGGGGGACTCTGCAGTTGGTCGGTGTAGGGTCCGAGAGGAAAGGAGGGAGTCTGACCCGCTGCGTTCTGCCAGAGAGGAAAGAGTGGATCCAGTCGAGGGCCTTGCCCCAGATCCCTGCGTTGTGAAGTCTGCGTGTTAGGGTGCAGTGAGAGACTGTGTCGAAGGCCGCTGAGAGATCGAGGAGGATGAGGGCTACTTTCTCTCCTCTGTCCAGGAGGGATCGGATGTCGTCTGTAGCGGCAAGTAGGGTGGTTTCTGTGCTGTGGTTTTTTCTGAAGCCGGATTGGGAGGGGTCGAGGATGTTGTGCTCTTCGACGAAGGTGGCGAGTTGGCTGTTGATGACTTTCTCGATGACTTTCGCTGGGAACGGGAGCAGGGAGATGGGTCTGTAGTTTTTGAGGTCGGTGGGGTCCGCTGAGGGCTTCTTCAGGAGGGGGTTGATCTCTGCATGCTTCCAGTCGTCGGGAAAGGAGGCGTTCGCAAGGGAGCGGTTGATGGTGTGGCGAAGCATGGGTGCGATGGTGTTGGCGGTTCTGTTGAAGATGTGTGGGGCAGGGGTCCGTGGGGGCCCGGAGTGGATTGACTTCATTGCCTTCAGCGTGTCTTCAGTGGTGAGGGCTGTCCAGCTGTCAATCGTTGGCTTCAAGGTGTCAGGGGTGGTTGGTGAGGGTTCAGTGTGTTGGCTGTCTTCGTCGAAGTTGTCGTAAATGTTCTTGATTTTGAGGTGGAAGAAGGTGCTGAGTTTGTCCCAGAGGTCTTGTGAGGGAGGGATGTCTGTAGACTCACTGGTGGGTTGGGTGAACTCCTTGATGATGCTGAAGAGCTCTTTGCTGTTGTGCGCGTGTGTGGAGATTCTGTCTTCGATCGCTGTTTTTCTCGTATTTCTGATGAGTTGGTGGTGGGCGTGGGTGGCGGCTCTGAAGTTGTTGTGGGCTTCTGTGGTTTTGGAGTTCCTCCAGGCCTTTTCGAGGAGGCGGCATGTGCGTCTGGACTCTCGAAGTTCGGTGGTAAACCATCTGGCTTTCTTGGCGCGTGTGTTGTTGTTCTTCTTGAGGGGGGCTATGGTGTTGGCGCTGTTGGAGATCCATCTGTGCAGAGTTCGGGCTGCGGTGTTGGGGTCGTCGTCTTCCACGATGGTTGGGGTGGAGTTGCCGAGTGAGGCGGTGAGCTGGTCGTCGGTGATTTTGGTCCAGTTTCTTCATGGGGGCAGGTGCTGGGGTCTGTGGATGGTGGGTGTTCTGAAGGAGAAGTGGATGCATTGATGGTCTGTCCACGGGAGTTCGATGGTGTGGCTGAAAGTGATGGAGTTTCCTGTTGTGAAGAGGGGGTCAAGGGTGTGTCCTGCTGAGTGCGTTGGTTCGGTCACGATCTGGCGGAGTCCAATGTTGTGGAGGTTGTCCAGGAGGGATGTGGTGTTGGGGTCTAGTTGGTTGTCGAGGTGGAAGTTGAGGTCTCCCAGCAAAGGTGTAGTTGGTGGACGCGATGGCCTGCGGGGAGATGATGTCCGTGATGGAGTTGGTGAATGGTCCGCGGGTTCCGGGGGGTTGGTAGATGAGGGTTCCTCGGAGGGTGGTGGTGGGGCTGGCCTGTATCTTGAAGTGTAGGTGTTCCATCAGGACTGTGGGCTCGTTGGGGAGTGTGCTCAGTCGGAGGGTGGATTTGTGGACGATGGCGATTCCTCCTCCAGGGCGGCTGGGGTGGTCCTTCCGGGAGATCTTGTATCCTTGGGGAATGGCGATGGCGATGTCCGGTCCCGAGGTGGTGTTGGTCCAGGTTTCGGTGAAGAATGCGACGTCCGGGGTAGTGCTGTCTAGGAGGTCCCAGATTTTGGTGACGTGTTTGTGGAGGGATCGTACATTGAGGAGGATGCATTGCAGGGTCTTCGGTGTGGGTGTGTTCTTGCGGGCGGGTTATGCTGGATCCGTTGTCTTGGTGGTGCTGCAGGTGTGCCGGCAGCGTTGACAGCTGAAGGGTCCGTGGGTGTCGGCTGGTGAGACTAGCTTGCAGTTGTTATTGCGACCTGGGTTGAGTGCGTGGAGTGCCGCTGGGTTGTAGCATTGGGGAGGTCCAGGGTTCCTGGTGCTGGTCGTGGACGGGTCGCGGACGGACGCAGACGGGCTTGCCTTTGGCGCGCCAGCGGCACACCCACTGCGTGCGGCCACCATTAAGAAGGGGTCGGGGAGAGCTGGACAGCTGGGAGGCGGGAGCAGGGAGGGGAAACTGGCTTGGGCTGGTCGCGCTGGGGGGGAGGGGCTGCGGGGGCAGCGGCGGGAAGAAAACAAGTGCAAAAGTGGGAAAAAGGAAAAGTGAAGAAAAGTGGTAGAAAGAGAGTGAAAGGGTGAAAATAGAAGAGAGTAAAAATAAAAATAAAGGGTGAAAAACGAGGAAAAAAACGGAGCAGAAAAGATAAAGCGGAGCGAGAGAAGGAGTCAGAGGTCCACTGGACCACCAGGGATGAGGCGCAGGTATAACCTGCGGGTGGAGGAGGGCCTCGAACACCAACACTACGGGAGTGCAGGGGCTCAGGAGGGCCTCACTTAATGGTGGAGCTGCGAGGATGGGAGAGCAGTTTCACTGACAATGGGTCAGGGGTCTTGCTCGCCTGTCCCCGCAGCGGCTGCCATTAAGTAGGGGTCGGGGAGGGCTGGACAGCTGGGAGGCGGGAGCGGGGAGGGGTAACTGGCTTGGGCTGGTCGCGCTGGGGGGGAGGGGCCGTGGGGGCAGCAGCGGCGGGAAGAAAACAGGCGCAAAATAGGAAAAAGGAAAAGTGAAGAAAAGTGGTAGAAAGAGAGTGAAAGGGTGAAAATAGAAGAGAGTGAAAGGGTGAAAATAAAAATAAAGGGTGAAAAACGAGGAAAAAACGGAGCAGAAAGGATAAAGCGGAGCGAGAGAAAGAGTCAGAGGTCCACTGGACTACCAGGGATGAGGCGCACGTATAACCTGCGGGTGGAGGAGGGCCTCGAACACCAACACTACGGGAGTGCAGGGGCTCAGGAGGGCCTCACTTAATGGTGGAGCTGCGAGGGTGGGAGAGCAGTTTCACTGACAATGGTTCAGTGGTCTTGCTCGCCTGTCCCCGCAGCGGCCGCCATTAAGTAGGGGTCGGGGCGGGCTGGACAGCTGGGAGGCGGGAGAGGGGAGGGGAAACTGGCTTGGGCTGGTTGCGCTGGTTGAAGGGGCCGCGGGGGCAGCAGCGGAAGGAAGAAAACGGGCGCAAAAGTGGGAAAAAGGAAAAGTGAAGAAAAGTGGTTGAAAGAGAGTGAAAGGGTGAAAATAGAAGAGAGTAAAAGGGTGAAAATAAAAATAAAGTGTGAAAAACGAGGAAAAAAACGGAGCAGAAAGGATAAAGCGGAGCGAGAGAAGGAGTCAGAGGTCCACTGGACCACCAGGGATGAGGCGCAGGTATAACCTGCGGGCAGTAGCGGCCCGTGGTGGGAGTGCTGCCGGGCGGTGACGCGGTGTGGGGGAGGGGCAGGGTGTGGGGTAGTAAACTACGGAATACAGCCGCACAGAAGTAAGTAAACCAAAAAAAAATAAAACCAATTTCGTTGTGCGCGCTGCATCGCATTTGGCCGCAAAAAAGGACGCAAAGGTATCAGACAAAAGAGGGACCTTCTTTAGGCACAAAATTCAAATTTATCCCACTCGTAGTCTTCCTGCCAAAAGTCAATGGCTTCACTAAAACCTCCTCCAGCAGCTATCCGACAACATGGAACTCTCTTCTGTCACAGCCTACTGCCTTGCTCCATTGAGGAGTTTTGTCTTCCATTACAGAGACAGAAGGTAAAACTCTGTACCAGGATGATCCAGGTCCCTGTAGACATCCTGTGCTTCATCACGGTCGGCCTTAACTTTTGACTTTGTCCTGGTCAAGCACAGCCAGACGACCGCGGTTGGCGCTTGATGTTTTTTGGTGCTATTTTGAACCTTAAAGATAAAACAATTCATAATTCTGGTTCCACTTATTGAACTTTTGTAATTTTGGTATAATTTTATGTATTGAAACTTACTATATTTTCCTAAATAGCTATGGGATTTTCCTTGTGTTGTGTTTTCACTTTCTTGGTACTTGAGTACTGCACAAATACGTTATTCATTGATTCTAAGTGAAACTGGCCTGCTTTGGTGCCAAGTGACTGGAGGGTTAAGCACAGGTTTATTTAGTGACTCTTATGTCCCTGCCCATTTAAAAATACTTTCTGCACTCCATTTTGTGGCCACTGGTTCTTTCCAGATAGTCACTGGCGACACCATGGACATCTCACCAGGGCCGGACTGGCCGTAGCGGGCATCGGGTGTTTTCCCAGGTTACTGAAAGGGTTTTGAAGCGGTGGGGGACGGTTTTGTTACTGGGGGCCAATTTTGCAGCAGTGCTACAATAGCAGCCCCCAGTAACAAAAGCAGCAAACAAGCGCTTCCAGCCTCTTGCGGCAGGCAGTGCTTTCCCAGGGACCAGGCACCCATTACCAACACCCCTTCCCACCCTCCCCCCAGGACTGGTCCTAGAAAATTGCCAGGGGTGCCTTCGGTTCCCAGTCTGGCCCTGCATCTCACAGGCATGTCATTCTCACAGCTTGTTACTTGTATTGAGATGTCTCACTACCTGTCTGCATCAATTTATCACTATTCCACAGTTACTGGTTGAAAGGAAATGGGTGAAGGGTGAATTCTATGCCATTACCGTCTTCCCTCGGGTATTATGTGCCATTGATTTCACCCATGTGGCACTTCAACCGCCCTTCCACACTGCAGGCACTCTGTCAGTACACAAGCTGGCTGTGATGTGTTCACTGCCTTTTCTGGAATCACTCATGACAACTGTATCTTCCAACTGGCAACCTTTGGTCACTTGTGGCTTCTAGATAAGTTAAGCTAACCAACTCTGGCACTGCATGTGCATCTGGCTGAGGGCATCTAAAATGTAGTCACAATATTAAGTTTAAATGCATGCGTCTTTATAACATGTAGTACTTTTCAAAACAATAACAATAATTACATGATTTGTTGCATGTGATGCTGGGAATGTCCGCTCTTTCCATCCCCTCATCGTTTTGCAACACAGTTTTCTGACACATTCTCAACGGAGGTAAAAGAGAGCACACATACATATTCAGTGCATCAGTAAAGACTTTAGATTAGACTATACAAGGGGGTGGCTCCTACACTCTCTAGAAGTTGCATGAAACATTGTCATGCAACAGGACTTACATGTAAACCTAACATCTGAACTATGACCCCATCCTGGTTCCCAGGGTGGGGCACAGACACCAGAGGTCGGTTTCTGCAGGTGAGTATCCTGACCACAGCTGTTAGATTCATTGCTGCATCACTGTGATTGGAAGATGTCTAGACAATGAAAATTGGTGGACTTTACACTGTCCGCATATATTAACCACAGAAAATACTGTTTCAGACACATGATGTCACAATCAAACAAGCAACTCCCATTGTAATATGCATTCACTAACACAACCCTTTCTCACTAAGGTATTTATTTATCATATCTTGTTAATACAATCATCATTCACATACAATACTCACTTATCCACTCATGCATGTTTTAGCCTTTCAGTATTGCTGCCCATGTTATAAATCAACGTCCAGACAAATTTCAAAACCTTTGTTTGGTATGCGGTGGTCTCTGCCTTTGTGATGGAAATCTCCAAAATCAGACTGAGATCGCCGCCTTCCACCAAAAACTGGAAATGGAACATAGGTACTCGAATCAGTGACACCTGAGCTATCCATTCACCCTAATCCTTCTCCATCCTGTTGCTTCTTTGGTCCTATTGCTGAGGGACATGAGGTGAGGGCCCTAAATTGTCTTTGGAAGAATTCAAAATCATTTGTGAGGGGGACTTCCAACTGTTTTCAAAGCTATATGGGGGTCCTGACCCCCAGCTGAGTAATGCAGCACAGGCCCACATCTGTAGAGACATCACCACTAGCTGCAGAGGGTAGGCTTGCAGAGAATGCTAGGTGTACCTTCATTGCTGGGCATTCCTGTAGACACAGGATGTGCTGGTGGTATCTCCCAGCCACATTCACCGCACCCCGTATGACACCAATGCACAGGAGGTTCTTCAAAGCATCCTGGCCGACACTTCATGCTCAGCTGGTGGCATCTGAGAAGCAGAAAGATGGTGAGCCTGGTGTGTTTCTGCTAACATGATCACATGTGTTTTGATGGTGTTATCCAGGAATGGCTCCTGCTTATTGTGTTTTGCGTATGCCTGTGGTGCGTGTACCATGTGTTTTTCTGTCAAATGGATAGATATACTGTATGCAGGAACTGTCTTTTAAAGTTTAATATATAATTTCGTAAATAAAACTGTTGGATAATGTATATGAATATGATGACTGAATGAACCATATATTGAAACATTTGTCCTAGTATTAGTAATCTGTTAACAAAACATTGTCATATGGCTTATATCGACTTTATAAAACTGTTTGCTTTATGCATAACACTTATGATCTGTCTTCACTTCATCATGGTATAAGCAGGTCGTACATGATGGCCAACACATATATCTACCTTATTGACATTTTGTGATACATAAGAAGGTCCTCATAATTTCCAGAAAACGCAATGACCATTTACAACACATCGCATGTCCAGAAACTAGCCATGGTTTCTCCACTCATCAGTCAATACAGTTAGACCATTCGCTTATATCTAATTTCATTTTTGTATGTAAGGCTTACAATAAACAAGTTCCCATTTGTAACAATGTTTTTTTGCCATGTCTACCAAAGAGGAATGAGAATGTTTGAGGATGAAATTACTTGTCCTTTGATGCACATTTCTCAGTTCTATACAAAAAAGACAGGCACACAATTTTGTCGATGGCAGGCACCAGGCTAGGGGGACTGTTAGCTGCGCCGGGTTGCCATGACCCAACCATTCCCACGTCGTTAAATTCTAAGAAAGGCATTCTACATTGAGGGTCTTTCGTAACGATTTCGAAGTGAGGCTGATGCTTTTCCACCTTTGGAAATTTTAATTCCATTGTTAAAAGCGTAAAATGTACATTAACTGCATCCAAAACAGGAGTGCTTTAAGGGTAGAAAGCAAGGAAGAACTGTAAATGTCAAAATTGAAGAAGTGGGGAGTCAAAAAACTTTTCGAAAAGAAATATTGCACTTTCTAAACTTGGTATGGGGGTGCTAGATGAAAAAAATACCTCATTTTAATAATGCAGGTAGCCATTATCTTCTAAAGGCTAATAAAGAGTTTCCAGGTCAGACTTGGCTCTTTCTTTTTTTTTAATAATGACACGTTCCACTTACTCACCACGTATTGCTTCAGTAATAAAAGTACCCATGAAATGATAATGGTTCTCTTCGATGAAACCAAGGGGCTCAATGCTTTACATTTCCTTTAAGGAGTCATGAAATTTCTATTAAAGAAAATCGCATTAGGATGATCCATAGCATATTATAATGTGCCTGACTGTCATCAACAGAGCGTTTTGAGGCAATATTCATATTAATGGTTAAAGGAATTAGATTTGGCAATTAAATGGCAAGTGAGATACTAGCTGCTGTGCTACAAGTAAATTAAATAGCAATAAACTCTTAAGGGGAAAACAATTATTTCTCTGTCTGTTGCGTTGCTCATTTCACAATATCCGGTACGATATTTGTCAGTTAATAGCTCCAGGGAGTGACAACTGAATGGATTTGAGTTCATGGCACTAGATTTTCTGGCTAAATAGCAGAGTGAATGCCAGACTGATTTGGGACTGAGAACGGATAGTGCAAGCACAGGGAAAAAAAATTGCACCGGTTTTGCACTTTAGCGCCTATAAAGAGACAATAGCTATTTTTTCTTGCTCGTAATATGCATAAGCATTTGAGAACAGCGTTTAGCTGTTAGTAGCTGGCCCCACAGTTGGTAAAACAATGGGGTATTGTTGACATGCACCAAATGGATGCAAAAGTGTTTGTACACTTTACACCCCATTAATTTTACAGTGATGTATTAATTAGGTTCATAAATAAACATTATATAAGGCACACCTTTTAGATGCATCAACATGTGTATGCATTCACAATCACAACCAGGGTCTGCATGGTTTCTTAAATGTGAAATGAGCTAACAGCTGAAGATTGGGCTTACAGGGAGTGCTGAGCGCAATTAAGGTGGATATTCATGAGAGGAGAGTGCAACTGAGCACAGAAAAGTCCTATGGTGTAAGCAAGTAGATTGGTAAAAGTTATGCTTTTACTTTACAAAACAAAGTTCGTATTTATATGTTCAGAAAGATAGCCACACAGGTGCTTGACACAAAACAAAAGATACAATTCCAATGGAAAGACGCCCACACTGATGAGTGTTGCCTCCTGATTTGGCTTTTTTTGGAAAATTTAGGAATAACACATTCAAAGCACCAGTACCACATATCTTTTCACTTTTTCCATGCTGTTGCCACAAAGACTTTTCTGATATTACTGAATACAGCTGTCCATTTTTTGCACGTATAAACTGTAAATCTGGTTCCTAGTTTTCACGTACCTAATATTATTTTTGTGGGTTTTTATATGCCTAGGCTTTTCGTGTAACTTTTGCATGCAGGAGACGGCTTCAACTCAAGCAGAAAACCTCATGCAGAGGATCGCCCAATATAGTGGGCAAGTATACCACATAATATCTGTACACAAGGGCATGCCTCAAGCACATTTAACATTGAGACACCCACACAATACATTGAGCTGGTATATACAGTGGCGGCTCCTCTGCAATGGCGGAGGAGCATTGCCTCACTGCCTGACTCAGAGCCATCAAATGAAAAATAGAAAGATGTTCTATCATCATTTTATTTCTCATTTGCCGGCTCTGAGCCAGCGTGTGCAGGGAGGGGCGGGAATGGGCGGCGCCTAGCAATAGGAGAGGGGAGGAGCAGTGCTATGTGCACTCCCTAAGTGAGTTATGTGTTTGGCAGGCCGTCTCAGGCCTGGCAAAACACACATGCACACTTAGGTTTCTCCAGCCCGGCTGCATTGAACAGCCGGACTGGAGAAACCCCACAGACTCCCTGGTCTGAGCAGAGTATCCTTCCAGCCCGCTCAGGCCAATCCCCACACTGCTTTGTAGCACAGGAAGTGGATGAGAGTCATTCTCAGGTGCTTCTGGGACCAGGAAGAGGACAGGAGGCGTGTCGCGGGAGGCGGTCAGTGGCTTCAGGTAAGTTAATTATTACTACCCCTCCGCACGACCCTTCCCCCCCCACGCTCCCCTCCCATGTTCCGCCCCACCCCCTTTGTTTGTGGCGGCCTCCACTGGGTATATATAATGCGTTTTATATGGAAAGGCATAAGTCTTGTACGATTTTCAAGCAGACCACCCAAGCTCTGGTCGAATGCTACATGCAATTTTTGAAAAAAGTATGCCTATTAGACATGGATACAATTATAACATTTTATTTACCTCTACTGATGAAGAATGTTTTTCTCAGGGCTTGATGTGGGAATATCACATCATTAATGAAAATGTGTGGTAATCATTTATCTCACATTTTTGCCGTTTGCACACTTGAGCATGATAGTCAACATTGTACAAAATGATAATAGAATCACCTTAGTGGAGTTACAGGAGAGCCAGGAGTCTTCTAAGACATTTAGGGGCATATTCTCAAGGACTTATCGCCGAGTTAGCGGCACTTTATCGCAGCCAAAGTGGCGATAGATTTATTGCCCTATTCACAAGCTGGTGCTAACAGCAGATATCGCCAGTTTTCCTGCGATAGCAGCCGCAAAAAACATCGCCATGGATGACACCGGCAACTAACGCTAATGAAATGCAGAGTAGGCGTTCCTGTGCAAAAAGCCGCGAAAACACCACTTCGCAATATTCTCTACGACCAGCCAGATCGGCGATAAGAACCCAAACAGGCAATAAGGCGTGTTAGCAGCAGGGATTTAACACCTGCTCCTACCTGGTGTTAAGTCGGACGACAACCTGCACCACAAAAGGGAGCCCAGACCAGAGCCACACCTGAAGAACAACAGATGCCATGGAGCTACTGATCATGCAGCTAGGAGCCCCAAGAGGGCCACAACACACACCGCCACCACACCCAGGCCCGCCACCCCCGGATCCCCCGCCCCCCGGACTACCACAGAGGCAGTGCAGACAAAGACAGCGGACCTTCAGAAAACGCACCAGCCTCACAGACTTAACACCAGAGGATGTCATTGCCCACTACAGGCTCAAAAGGACAACCATCCTCCGCATCCTGACCATCATTGCCCACAGGCTGACGGTACCAACACAGCAGACAAACAACATCCCTCCGCAGACAAAGCTGCTGGCTGTGATGCACCTGTTGGCCTCTGGTACCTTCCAACCAACAACTGCCAGAGTCGGAGGAGTCTCACAGCCAGCCCTATCCAAGTTCCTCACACCTGTCTTGGATGCCATCATCAGCTTGGTACCCCAGCACCTTCACTTCCCACACACTGCGCAGGAACAGCTGGAGACCAAGAAAGGCTTCTACGCCATAGCTGGCTTCCCGCACGTGTTGGGGGCAATCGACTGCACACATGTACTCCTCGTGCCCCCTGCCGGCACTGCACAAAATTACAGCAACAGGAAGCACACGCATTCCATCAATGTGCAGGCAATAGTGGACCACCTGTGACTCTTCACCAATGTCGTCGCCAACTACCCAGGCAGTGTGCATGATTCCTTCATCTTCCGACAGTCCATCATCAACCAGCGCTTTCAGGATGGCACCTATGGGAATGCATTGCTCGTTGGTAAGTACCAAATGAACACACCACACACCTCAACTCCACAGTCATGCAACTCACGACTCTGGGAATGCACACGTTACAAACTCACATACAACATGCCAAACAACATGCCCACCTACCAGACACGACAGCACGACTTACTGTGGTAACCTGGGCTAGCCATGTACACAAGCCATCAATGGCATGGCACCTCAGCCACACAATAGCAGAATGTGGGGAGAGGTGGGAACCAGGCATGAGCTGGCTGAACTCGCATGAGCGAAGGAGGCAAGTGACCCATGAATGAGAATGTACACAATGCCAAGTGTGGCGTGGATGTGATGGCCAGACTGCAGTATGCAGACCACAGACATGTCCATGTCGACATATACTGCTGGTGTTTGGAGTGTAGTGGACAGTGGACGCAACCATGTCACCCCACGCAGTGGGGAAGATTGCGGAAATGTAGCTTGTTACGTCCCCCCCTGTAAGCGTGAGCAGAGTGGGCTGGCCCGGCGTATGCCAGGCCAGCGTAGGGGTGTGAATAAAAAGCACGTTGCTCTAGGCGTGGTTCTCTTCCGGAATGGCCAACGTGTCTGCCAGGGCGGCGCCTCTCAGCCCGCCACGAGGCCGACGCCGTGAGCGGCGGTGCCTGCGATCCTGTGCGCCTGCTGCACCCCAGGCCGATGGTCCCCAGACCTGTCTTGGCCGCCCGTGCGCAACCAGGCCTCACTGCTCACCTGCTGACACCGGCGTGTGTCAAAGAGGGCCCACCACGTGCCGGTGCAAGCTCCAAGCCCGAGGCCCGTGACCTTGGCAGCCTCCTCAGACCATCACGGCCTCCGCGACACAGGCCCCCAGCACTCCTTTCTCATTGACGTACTCCACCGCTGCCTCCGGCCTACACTGCGGTCCAGTAGGTCACACATTTGGAACTGAGTCTTGATTTTTCAATGGCCGAGTTCATATCATTGCACGCAAGGAGAGGAGTAAGAGGAAGACGCGGTTCAGTCCGGAGGAAAAAAGGATCATCGTTATGGAGGTGATCGAACACTACCAACAACTGCTCTGGTGCCACTAACTCTGTGCATCGCAAGCCAACGACACATGGCTGTGGGCCCCTGCTGACCGCTGCCTCCGGCCTACACTGCGGTCAAGTAGGTCACACATTTGGAACTGAGTCTTGATTTATTTATGGCAGAGTTTATACCATTGTACAGGCCTCATCGCAGCCTGCATCCCCTTTCAGCTCTGGTGCCACTAACTCTGTGCCCCGAAATTCATGGACACTCTCTGGTTGAACTTTGGTGGCGTCTGAGTCTATGGCCTGGGGGTTGTCTTCATCATCATGTAGCTGATACTGACTTGGTGTTAAAAATAAGTCTGTAGCATTCATCTCCTCCATATTGCCTGTTTCTGCTTGGTTCTGCCCTCTGCATCATGCCCTGGAAGAACACCTTCCACTGTCCCCCGAAGCACTCTGCGACATCCACCTTCGAAATCGACGAGGACCCGCTCAGCTCTCGTGGCCCTACCTCAGTGCACCGCAAGTCACCGTCCCATGGCGGTGTGCCTGTGCCGGCCGCAGTGCATCCGGGGCCACTAACTCTGTGCAGCTCAAGTTGTGGACCCTTGCTGTTTGAACTTTGAACTTCTGATTGTCTGATCACTGTTGTAGTTGTTGCCAGCACCAACCACTCCCTGAGGGCTGGCTTACACTCACCCCACACCCATCCAGCAAAGGCGTCACTGGACACGTGACCCTGGCAATAAAAGGGGCCGGGCGCACGTGCCCATAGCCAGTTCCACAAACTATCTAAGTGTGTCCGTGTGGTCATTGTGTATGCATGAGGCCCCAGGCCCTACCACATTACATTGTGCTGTGTACAGCGGACGCAACCATGTCACCTCAGGCAGTGTGGAAGACCTGGGACATTTAGCTGTGTCGTACCCCCCTGTAAGCATAAGCGGAGTGGGCTGGCGTACGCCAGTCCAGCGTAGGGGTGTGGATGATCAGCCCGGGGCTCTGGGCGTTGCTATGTGTTGGCCTTGCCAAGGAAGTAACTAATGCGTGTGTCTCTGTTGTAGTGTCAGCGCCACCCGTCCCACAATGGACAATGTTGCAATATAGCATGCCCCCGGAGTCCGAGCTTGGCCGAAGGGATAAATGAAGGAGCGCAAGCCCGCTCGGGGTCCGGGATCATACATGCCAACTGTTGTGTGTGTCGCTATTACCGCAGCATAGGCCATAGGACTACCCTCAACCACATTGCGAGTTCAGCCAGCCATGAACTCTACATCTGTGTCTGCCCTATCCTTACCGTAGGCCTACACACATGTGGCTGCCCACCTTCAGCGCACAACATCACAGTGTCGTTGTCAGGCTTGTGGACATGTGCAGACAGGCATGACAATGGTGTGCTGTAGGAGTGCAAGTGATGCAACCGCGCTGCGCACACTAGTGAATAGGCTCGGGGGAGGGAGGAGCAGCAGCGAGGCTACGTAATACACATTGATGCCGCTCATTTGCTACAAGCAGTACCTGTCAAACAGGAATCACTAAGTCACACATATCACACACCAATGAACTAGTGAGCCTGCCAACACATCACTGCCCTTGGATGATGACACCCCTCCGAGCCCCGAACACACAGGCCCAGAGGCAGTACAATGCGGCCCACAAACGCACCAGGGGCATCGTGGAACGCACATTTGGCGTGTTGAAGTCACGTTTCAGGTGCCTGGACATCACAGGTGGAAGGCTCCTGTACAGCCCAGGCATCATGTGCAAGATGATCATTGCATGTTGTGTGTTGCACAACATATGTGTATGCACCCATGCCCCATGGCTACAAGTGCCAGATGCACCGGACGATGATGAGGAAGATGAGGCAGGTGGACCACACCCCATTGCAGCAGCAGCAGGAATAGCCCGTAGGAACACCATCATTGACAATTTCTTCACATGAGCACGTCACATTGTCACAGTCCTTAGCAATCATGGGACAGTACAAAATGACCACAGGCACAGCATGTGCAAATAAATTCATTACAACACACATTCCCTGTGTGCATGTTACTCCTCTGTACAAGCACATCACTCTGACAAGTGTAAGTGCAACATGTAGTGCTAACAATCTCATAAATTGGAAATAGATGGGTGTGTCACCTCTGTACAGAGAGGCTGTTTAGGGTGTCACGTATTCGAAATGCCATTTCTGTGTGTCAAAGATAGTACGGAATCCCACTCATCAGCGTTTCACATGTGCCCCAAATCATTACATGTAGGCTGTCATTTGTGACCTACAATTGACAACAGGGCTTCTTTTGGGGTCAAATAAGTACCACCATGATGCAGGGATGCACCCTGTGACTCAAGTCCCATAACATGAGCTACATGGACGTAAGGGGGAATCACTGCCCCTACATTCGTCCATGCTTTCATACTTGATTAATCATAGACATGACTCATCTGTGTGTATTAGAATGTATTATTCACGTTCAGTGGAGTGTTGAAGCTGTCTTAGTACTGGGCCATGCAGACAACACTTGACAATGTTGCCCCGTGGAGGGCCAGCCAGAGTCCTTTACGGATTGAAAAGTTACTCGGAAGGGGAAGAGTCCAGTCCGCAGGCTGATTGCTGTGTCATTGTTGAGCATGCGAAATATGGCAGTCCATGTCGAGGTCCAAGGTTAGTGTCGCAGAGTGTGTCGGGGGACAGTGGAAGGTGTTATTCCAGGGCATGATGCAGAGGGCAGACCCAAGCAGAAACAAGCCATATGGCGGAGATGAATGCTACTGCTTCCTCCTTACCACTAAGGCAGATTCATCCTCATCTTCGTCCTCTGACGTTTCATGTGCCTCACATGTGGGTGGTGGTGTTTGGTTTGCAGCACTGTGTGACACTGACACATCAGGGCCGAAGATGTGGATGTAGAAGTAGCAGCAGCAGCATTCATCTGTGCAATGTCTTGTGGCATCACTCCCATGATGAGGATCTGCAGGGCATGGAAGATCCCATCTACAGCTTTTTCGTGTGCAGCCGTGGTAGCCATTCTTTGCGCCTGCATCCGCTCCATGTTCTCCATGACCCTCCTTATGTTTCCCAAATCACGGATGACATCGCTGTAGCCACTCTGACTAGACAGTTGTTGTTCTCTCCGAGTCATGACTCCAGCGACGCCACCTATGGATTGTTGGAGGGCATGGGGCAGACTGTGGGTGTCCGTTAGGGAGTGTAAGTGGTCCCTGATGGGACTTAGACACCCACGTATGGCATCTAGTTTGGCTGCCATGAGGTCGAACCCCACCCGCACCTGTTCAGCCAGCTCCTTCTGGCAGTCTAACACACGGCGTTGGAACGCCATGTGTTCTTCGGTGAGGTGCTGGGAGCCAGACGTGGTGGTGGGTGCTTCCTGCTGTGTGGTCTGTGCAGGGGGTGGGATCACCTCGATGGTGCTGGGCTGCCCTGCTACAGGAGGTGGGGTGCGGAGGTTGTCCATGAACCGTTGGAGTTCGTCGTAGTCGATGTCCTGAAGGTCGTCTCCATCATCGCTGACGTGATGTAGGGTCTGCTCTGCAGGAGGTGTTGATTGCCCCTCTGCAATGTAAAGAGGAGATGCAGTTTCACAGTGTGTTCCATATATGTTGACGCATTGGCGGAGTTTACATACAGACTGCATGACAATGTACATTGTGACTGTTTGTGAGGAGATGCCTATTTGATGCGGGACAGTGGACATTTGTACTACATCACGGATGTGAGGTTGTACTCGTACATTGTCATCTCACAGTTTCCTGCTATGCCAGATGTGATTGGCCATTTTGTACTCACATGCGGCACCAGTTATGTCCTGTGTTCTGTTGTTAAAGTGTTGCAGTTTGTACCCCATTGTTGTCAATGTTGAGGTGCTGTTATTCTTATGTGTGTGTGCTGCATTGTGGGTGAGTCGCCCCTGCAGCTCAGATTTGGCTGCCCCTTATCCCTTTCAGGTGGTGTGCCTTTGACTTCTGTGCTTCTACAGTGCTGAGATGTTGCGGACTTGGGTGAATTGGGCTCTTGGTCGAGTTGTGACTCTTGGGCATGGTTTGTCCGCAGATGTGTTGTTGACGTCAGGGGTTGTTTGTGCACGTGGATGTGACAGAGTGTGACCTGCTCCTTTCCGGATGTGGTCCACACTCAGTCACCTCAGTTTCGTGGCGTGCACCATGTCATGATAATTGGACTGCAGCCATGCTAATGGTCATGCAGTGTCACTTGCATTGTCAGTGTGGCACACGGAACCGCAGCTTTGCTGGGTTCAGCACATGTGTATGGGTTTGTTGTGAGATTAGTGATGTGTGGGGAGGGCCCCCTCTGGGCACATTGTCAACAGGGGCCTACTTGCTGTTTCTATGTGTGCTGCAGTATGCCAAGGAGATCAGGGACATGATCCAGAGTCATTGTGGGTGTGCAGTGTGCTCTACTTAATTGTGCATGTGTGCCATTGTGGCCATCTCCCCCTGTCCCCCCAGTCCCTGGTCGGTACTCACCCTGTTGATGTTGTGTCAGGTCATGTTGAGCAGTGTCCGGATCCACTACTCCTGGCACTGTATCCCGACTGATGACTGTGGCCACCATTTTCTCCATGTTATCCAGCTCCTGGTGTGCCACTGGACCTCCACCCCCAATCTGCGTTGCTGCTTTCATGTTGGCATCGAGTTTCTTCTTGGTTTTGCCCTTCACATCATTCCAGCGCCTCTTGACCTCTTCCATTGTCCTCCTCAACTCTGCAACTGCATTCACATGGTCCAAGATAGTCTGCCATGTTTGCGTCTTTGTTGCCAATGACACGTTGGAGGTGACGAACAGTTGTTGGTAGTGTTCTATCACTTCCGTAACGATGATCCTGTTTTCCTGTGGACTGAACCGCGTCTTCCTCTTCCTCTTCTCCTTGGCCTTCCCCGACCCCGAGGTTCCTTGCTGGTCGTCTGTGGGGCTTGTGGGGTTCGCGTTGTCCTCTGCACTCGGTCCGGGTGCATCCATGGTGCTACGCAGTTTAACTTTTTTTCTGCTTTTATGGTGCATTTTCCCGCATGACAGCTGGAAATTGCAGGCCTGTCGCTGGTTATCGCTGAATTTTGTATCGCGATTTGGGGCATCGCAACTTTTTTCACGTTCGTGTTTCGCATTTTTTCTGCGTCGCGTTGAATTTAACACGGTCATTTGGCGCGTTATCGTGAGACTATCGCATGGTGCCACCGGGTTGAGAATACAACGTTAACACAGTGTTATTTTCCTGCGATGGACTGCGATGTGCAAACTTGCGTTAAGCAAATTTTGCGATAATTATCACACGTTCTTGAGAATATCCCCCTAAGAGTATCTTCTTAAAATGCACTTTGAACCCGCTAGCCCACTTCTCTAAAATGTGTTTTAATAATCTAGCCCAAGATCAATATCTGCTATATAATTGGAAATGGCTTAAGATAATTACGATTTTAACTTTGGATTTCTCAGCAAATATCAAGATTGCATGTATACTAGGCTTTGACAAAATTTAAATCATGCTGGCATAATTTACGATCTTCTGGGACTTTTGCTTACTTTTATTTTTTTTTAAATCCCTAAATTACACTATTATGCCACTTCACATAATTTTGCCAATTAGCAGTAAATAATTACTGCAAGTGCACAGGATCAACAGAAAGCAAAGACACATTTTGTGCTGAAATATAGCACAACATGATAGATATAAATTTTGCATAGTTGCATGTAATTTCAAGCAATTTTTAGGGGTGTGCGAAATTCGAGAAATTAGCTTAAATCGTAATCATACAAAATTACAGTAAAATTATGTGAAATTATGCAAAGTTTACCTAACACAAATGACTCAGCACCCAATATTTGTAATCGTTTCTAAAAATGTACAAAACAGTTAGGCAAAGTTAAAGATTTGATAGCAACCAAGCCACATAATGCACAGACTCAATGGTGTTTTTTCTTTAAAAGTTGATTTATTTATTCATGATCTTTTCTTTTTTTTAAACTTCTTCTTTTTTTTGTCGTAGGCAACGCATTTCGTACCGACTGGACTTCTTCAGGGCTACGAAATACATACAATATATACAAACTTTAAAACCCTCATAAATAAACTCAAAACAGAACATAATGCTACAAGAAGCATACAGTAAATCATCAAGTTGGATTAGATCCATACAATGGCAGAAATTTTATTTCTAGAAAGGAACCAAATCTCTCTGTTAGATTGGATTCACTGTGCACTATATGTCATGCATGAACTATCATTTAGGTCTGCATTCAGATAACCATGAGGCTAGAGGGTTTAGAGATATTCCAGTGGGGAGACAATCTACTTATGCTGAATGAAAATATGACATTTTATGCTGTATATTAACACAAGATGCGTCCTTGTGTAAATTTTTGGCACATGTACGCACTAGATAAAAGCACCATAAACAGCAGCCACTCGCAATTTTTTGTTCCCATGCATTTGCAGTAAGTTTTTACATTAAATTGCACTATTCGTTGTACATTTTTACTGTGAATTGTGCATAAATATGAGAAGTGGTGAATTTTAGCAATTTCGTGTAATGAGAGTAACGTAAAATTTCTAGAATTACATGAATTATGCCAAGATAATTTAAGTTTTGCCCAGACCTAGTAATTGTACAGTTATTTCCTGTAATTACTCAAAAGGAAATTACGCAAATGTCGCGCACTCCTAATGTATACACAATGAGGCTGCAATAAGTCTGATGCGACACGCTGTTCATACTAACAATGCACTAAATGGTGCAAAAGCACTCAACAGAGATTGTAATAATGAGTGTGCAAGAAAATAGCATTATTCATCTGGGATGAGGTGACCCATAACAGTTAGATAAACACAATCTGGTAAATTCAAAATACTCTCCTGAGAAAATCCCTGCTCAACCCCTGGTAGCTATGGCAAAAGCAATAGGCAATCCCCAGAGAAGTGCATGTAAAGCTTAAGCAGCACCAGCAATTAGAAGGTCAAAGAGACAATACAATATCATAATAACATTTCCAAACCAATTTAGAAAATTGAGAAAAGAGATGGTTGGGGAAAAGGGCATCAAGTTTATTATTTTTTTGTAAGTTTTAAGGCAAAACGCATCTTTCAAAAGTAAAGCACCATTGAAAAACAGCAGTTCTTGGTTGACTAGATACAATGTCAGATCGACTGCCAAGGCTTTGAGGTTGGATACACCAAGAAGGTTGTCCCGACCGGGTCTTACCTTCATGCTTTAAGTCCCTGACATTAATGCCAAAGCCTTCCAGTGGGGCAAGATCCAAAACTGCAGCCAGTGAGGGCACCTCTAAGTAGGATACATCATTGCTAAGTTCCCACTGTAGCAGTTTGTTTTGGGGCCAAATGCTCTCAGTGGTACAATGCTGGATTTCTTGAGTGCCAAGTGTACTTCACTGGTTGGATAGATTTGCCGCCTGGCCCCATTCCAAGGTTTTAGCTAAATACTATAGTGGGGCAATGCTGAAAACTGTAGCTGGGCAGGTCTGAACAAGGCCGGATACCTTTCCTGCAAGGTCCCACTGAACCTATTTTCAGTGTGGCAAAAATCTGTTTTTTGCCCACCTATGGTGTGAGCCTACTTGGCAAGCCTCAGCACCTTGTACTCTGATGGAGGAAAAATCATTAAGTCCATCTGATCTCAAACTGCTGGAAAAGTTCATTTTGGTAAGTCCTGCAGCCCATAGCACATCAGTGCAGGCTTCTGGGCACCAGGTCTCCTACAAGGTCAAATTACATAGGAGACATTGTTTCAATATGGCAGAACCCTTCTCTCAACAGGCAGACCTGTCTTAATTTCCTTAGCCACTCTTCTATTTAGACGAGCTTTCCTCACACCTCAAAGGGCATGAACTGGCTCTCTCCCACACTGTGACTGGAGCCTGGCTGTTTCAGCGGTGGGGGGGGGGGATTTGCAATAAATAGCAGAAGCCCCCTGGCAACTCCAAGTTAAAAGAGGTAGTGCTGGGTCTATCCTTTGTTCTGCCAGCTGTTCCTGCCCTTTTCCAGATAGCCAATTCCTGTTAAGTGGTGAGCAGCTAACAATACTCTGTCTTCTGAGCCAGTGTCACCCCACTTAAAAACTCCTGAACAAGGGAGAGACACTTAATAACTCACTGGACCTCGAAGTGGCAATGCTAGAGGAATGCTCAGCTGGAAGGAGACGTCACCTGACTCCTCTGCAAGGATGGACTATAAGACTTTGACTCCAACTACCACCAAGGAACTGGTAGTCCTTCTGCTGGCCCAGAGATGCTGGCTCCTTTATGCTATCTGAGGTACTATAGAGGGATGGACCTGCTTGGGGAGACATTGAAGGATTCTTCTGAGGCTCTGTGGGCTGGTATTATATTAGTGTGCCTTTCCGAAGGAGGGGGCCATCGACTTCATTAAAGCAAGTGCCCTGCAAGTAGCCATGAGGCTGTGGGACCTGGATAGTGTGGCGAGGCAGAAGTTCTGCTTGTTGGCTCTGGAGAGGCTGTAAAAGGTGCCCCTTAAGCAGGAGACAACATCAGGAGCACAGGCAGAGGACAGGTCTGGTGAAGGCAGCAAAAACGCAAGCTCGAAGCAAAAAAAGTAGCATTTAGAGTCCAAAAGGCTTGAAGAATATGCCATTGTGACTAGAACTCCCCACTACGAGTCAGACAACAACTTCCTTATGAAAATCAGAGAACAGGTCCAGAGAAACCTATCTGAGAAGTAGGCCCGGGTGGAGGTTTTACTCTTGTAATGTGGAATTACTTGATTAATAAAATTCTGCCGCTCTGCTGTTAGAAATAAAGCATGCAGTGGTTTCTAAAGTTTAGAAATCACTGCATACTTCTTAGCGGCCTTGAATACTCTGCAGTAATTAACTTGTAATCACTGCAGAGTGTTGTAGGCATGCTGAGTGATATATGCAGTGGTTTCTAAACTTTAGAAACCACTGTATACTTCTCGGCACCCTTAAATACTTTTCATGAATCAACTTTTAATCACTGCAGAGTATTGGACGGGTGCTAAGTGGTATAAGTAGTGGTTATTAAACTTTAGAAACCACTGCATATCCCACTCGCTGATGCCCTTCATACTCTGCACTGATTAAATGTTTTAAGCACTGCAGAGTATGTAAGGGGTGGGTGCTGAGTTAAATGAGTGGTTTCTAAAGTTTAGAAACCACTGCATACTACTCAGTATGTTTGGATGCACTATTTTCATAGCACAAAATGCACCCTTGGATCCATTTTTGGACGCAAGGGTGCACTTAGCGGTATGAAATAGCACCAAATGCCAACTTCTCCCGACAGTGGAGTTCTGGATAATTTTAATGTAATTTCCTGTGACTCCATGGAATGAAACTCCACCAATTCCATCCACCCCTACTGAGAAGTTCCTGAGGGACTGAGTGGAGAAGGACTCTCATAGCACTCTGCTGAAAATCCGTGAAATAACCAGAGGGTCAGTGCATCTTACTTGTGTTAGATTTCAAGGAAAAGAGGAATGTATAGGGTCCACTCCTCAAGAAGACCTACTGTCCCATGAACCCTACGCCCTGGGGCCACATGCACTGAAAATTGTCCTGAAGCCCCATCTGTGCAGGACAAAAGGAGATGAGCACCACCTCGATCTTGTGCTGTTGGGTGGGTCCCCAACCCCCCATGCCCAGGCTTGGAGGGAGCAGAATTCACACCACACTACCGCCTTCTGACTGCAAGAACATTGGCAGGAAAATGAGATGCTGGCTCCAGTGATGGCACAGGAGCAGTGTCAGCTGGTTGGAGAGCTGGTCAAGCAGCACAGGAGTGAACTCCCCGCGCCTCTCCAACATAAGACAGCACAATGGTACATAATTGGGCATAGGCTCCCAACATTTAATAAAATAGGAAAATGCAATGCAGGGCCACCAGCAGAGCTCAAAGGATACACGGAGCAAAACACAGAACAAGAGACTTTAGTGGTCAATTTATCACATCGCTCACTGTCTGAGACTGAATTCAAAGTACTGGAGAAGGGACTTGGCTTTGTCCCCACTCCCAAAACGGATAAATTCAGGGATCTGAGAGAGGTGCAGAACTTCTTTAGAAAAATCCGCCTCAAGGCATTTTTTCAAGATAAACCTAACCCTGCTTTACAAGATTCAGGGTTAAGGAATCCATCTACCTTTACCCCTAACAGCAGTATGGTTCCCGTGGAAGTTCTTACTTTTGAACAAGCGGTTCTCAAAGACCTCCAAACCACCACTGTGGGGCCTCCTTTTCACAACTTATCAAGAAACGAGAGACTAGCGGTCAAGTCCCTGACTGATGATATCAGCATCACCATCAAACAGGCAGATAAGGGTGGGGCCATTGTCATACAATCCACCACGGATTATGATCAGGAGTGCCTCCGCCAATTGAGCAATAGGAAATTCTATACCCCCATTGCTGTCAATCCTACCACTAGACTTACCACTGAGATCTCAATAATGGTATTCGAGGCAGAAAACAACGGGTGGTTGAGTAAAAGAGAAGCTGACTTCCTTATTACCAAAGAATCACGTACGCCATACTTTTACACCCTCCCCAAAATCCATAAGGGGACAACACCAGTTCCTGGGAGACCAATTGTCTCAGGAATAGGCTCAATACTCCAACCATTATCGATCTTTTGTGATCATTTTCTCCAACCTCTGGTGAAACAGACTCCCTCATATGTGAGGGATACGACAGACATTCTATGTATAATGGGAGAAATAAGGGACACACGAGACATTGACCTGTTGGTTACGCTGGATGTGGAACAGCTCTATACCAACATACCACAAAGAGCTACACTCACTGTTATAGAAACAGCACTGAAACAGGTAGATTGGTCGTCATCTACGCCTATTACCCTTATTATGCAATGTGCTACTTTAGCATTGACGGAGAACTTCTTCGAATTCAAGAATCAACTTTTCCATCAGTCCCAAGGTACTTCTATGGGGAGTACCTTTGCTCCAAGTGTAGCCTGCCTCTACATGGCGGCCTTCGAAGAGGAGGTTATTTACCATCAGAGTAACCCCTACCTGAATAACTTGAGACTGTGGAAAAGATATATCGATGATATTCTTGTTTTCTGGAAGGGTGACTTGAATACATGCAAGGAGTTTTGCAACTGGATCAATACGAAGAATGAATATCTTAAGTTTACTAAGACCATTTCAGCCACCAGTATATCATTCCTTGATCTTAAAATCAGCATTCATGATGGACACTTGCAGACCTCCTTATATAAGAAACCTACTGACAGGAATAGTCTGTTGTCATACCATAGCCACCACCCACGAGCATTGAGGGATAATTTACCTTTTGGGCAATTTCTCCGTATTAGGAGAAATTGTAGTACCATCACCGACTACAGAATAGAGGCTGAGTCATTAGCAGAGAATCTTATCAAGAGACATTACCCCCACATCTTGTTGATAAATCATTAAAAAGAGCAAGGAACAATAACAGGGAGGCCCTGTTAGAAGTAAAACAAAAGGAACCGAGTGAGATTTTGACCTGTGTGACTTCTTTTACACCAGGATCTAACAGACTTAAGAAAGTCATCAACAAGCACTGGGGGATCCTTAATACGGGGTCCCTTGAGATCCCTAAACCCAGATTTGCGTTCAAACGAACGAGTAACCTGAAAGATATGCTCGTACACACAAGACCAAAACTGACACACATAAATGTACAAAGAACCTTATGGGACCTTCCCCAGTGCAGGGCCACTATCCCTGTGGCTCCTGTGCCGCCTGCCCACAAACTAAACTAACAAAAGAGATTGTACTAACAGATTCCTTTACCTGGAGGATACACACCCACACTAATTGCAACACATCCCAATGTATATATTTGCTGATATGCCCTTGTGATAAAAAGTACGTGGGCATGACTATGAGGGTGGTTAAGAACAGGATCTCGGAACATAAGAGTAATATCCGTTGTCAAAAAACCACCACTAAACTGTATACCCATTTTAAGGAACGCAACCATCCCCCTGAAAGTTTACGATGGTTGGTCCTGGAGGCACACCCTCACATCACAAAATCGGCACTATTTATGATTGAGCAACGATGGGTGCACCGCCTGGGCTTAGACCATCAGGGATTAAATGATGAAATACCATGGGGTTCCCTGTCCTAGGTCTATTGATGATGATGAACTTTCTGTATTCAGGTTAAGGTTCTTTATTACTCCTTGATTATTATATTATATATCCATAAATATGGAGCTTACTACATCTTCAGGGAGTCCTTATTCGTAAACATTCTGACCGATAATTTATGGACTATACTCGCGGTGCAATTACATATTGACTCGTGATGACATAATCTGTAAATTTCCTATTGAGCCCTTTAACATATGTGTCATTCGACTATATCTTACTATGTGTGCCTTGATCACCATTTTGGCCAATGGTAATTATCACAGCCTCTTTCTATGTCGATATTGCTTTGTGTTGTAATACTGAGGATGGACTACTATCCGCTCCAAGATGGCCGACATGCTTTTCATCACTCGCATTAACGCACGCTGATAGATCACATGATACGGCTGATAGATCACATGATACACCTGCCTGGCAGCTGTTTCTGATCAGCTTCCCGCCACCCTCGTACGGCTAGTGGCTTGGTGCATATAAGCGGGACTGTTTGGCCGCTCTGCACCATCCCGGCTTCAGCGCGAGGGGTAGGTGAGCTGCGTGGCTTCTAATAGAGGCGGGTGAGTTTTGTCTAGCTTTTAAAGAGGGAAAACCCAGCACCCTGTGACGACTAGACTAAGGTAAGCGGGTAGCTTTGATGGTGGTTTGGTTTGTGGCGTAATTACTGAATCTACCCCTGGGCCTTACTCGCTCGCTCTATCTCTCTTATTACCCCAATCTGTGGTGGGCGGAGGAGCGGGCCCTTTTTCACACAGAGACCAGCTGCGTGAACCCGTTGGGTTTTGGGACTGGTATGTGGGAATTGGGTACCCGCGCCACGCCCCCTGTACCTTCTTACTCCGCTACGACATGGGGTAAAGAGGGCTTGCTCAGGGGGTTGCTTCGTAACTGCCCTGACACACTTCCTTTACGCTCTCTTTACCAGACGAGGTCCCAGAGAGTTGGGTCTGTTTTTCTGCGAGCAGACAGTACAAGACCTGCCTCTAACCTTCCATAAACATGCTTGCCTCCCAATTTTGATTAGACATCCTAATATAGATGTCATTATTTGTGCTGAAGCAGATGGGGCGAAATGTTCACCAACTTTAGGTGAGTCCTAGAGCTAAGTTCACCACCGCTCATAATGGCATGTTTTATCACATACTTATGATGTCACTTACCAAGTAACAACGAGAGTCCCTCTGTTGCTTCCTCTTCTTCTTCGTATCCTATTATTTACTGTTTGTTGCTTTCTGTTTTTATATAAACTTTTGACCGCCGGCATTTCAATACAATGAATAAATTGTATGGGGCTATTAACCCCTCATCAATTGACATGCAGTCAGCACCATTCGGGCATTACCATAAACCTTTGTTTTCTCACGTTCTTTCATGCAGGTTTGTCCCATTGCCCACAGGTAATATGCTGCACCTTCGTGGTAGTAGGTAAATTGGTACCAAACCACAGCTTTATATTATTTAGTGGCATATACCATTAGTTGTAGATAGTTTTAGTCACGGTCCTGAAGAAACGCCGCCTGATCCTTAAGACAGATAGGCGTGAAACATGTCGACCATCTAGGAGCAGAGCGCCTCTTGACTCTTGATAGCCTGATAGTCGCCTCTCCTTATCTTTATTTTTAACCAGGCAGGGATCCCCCCCAGATTAAAAATTGTTCTAAAAGGATTCCCTACTTGTTTTAATTTCACTAAATCAACACATCTACACATACACTAGGCCCCTCACACCCACGGCACCCATACGGCAGGAATAAAAGATCTCCGGCAAAGAGCCCCATTCATGGGTGCCCGTCGGGTATTGCAGCGCCGACCCGACGAGGAGCAGGCCCATATGATGAAGCATGACACCTAGCTTGCTGGGTGTGTGAGGGCCCTAGTTCCGAAAGGGGTTCTTTCCCCTCCCCCTTTTTTCTTGGGTGCCTGGGACAGTACTTGCACACTGACCTACATTTTGTAGGCCTGACTTGCACATGTTGAGGAACAGCGTACTTATTTTTGTTTAAAATATTGATAGGGCATGTACGCTGGACCTATCTAAACAGCCCTTAGTTCCCTAATTTCTTGAACAATCATACGCACGGGCCTCTCCGTGGGACTTATTATTGAGGATACCAGAGACACTAATAGTGATCTCTGGCCCATTACACCAACCACAGTAGCAACGAACCGTCTATATAGTGAGCCACCCGTTTACTCCATCAACATGGAGGAAAACCAGGGACTCAGCTTTGGGGAGGATGTGGCAGCAGAGATTCTTAGATCAACCCCTTCCATTTTAGGTATAGAGAACAGTTCAGCCACTGGTTCCCTATCGGAAGATTGGACATCACTTATGTCAATGAAACGGGAGTGGTTGAAAATAACTCTACATGGGGCAATGATGACAGAGTATTTACGTGCCAACATCGCCCCCAACGGCCTCATGGTAAAAAACTTCCCTAGACTCTTTCTGGAAGATCAATTGTTCAAAAGAGTGGTCCCTGATAGCATGGAAATGCACCAGGGACTGGCTCATCTTGATTATAAACACAGCTAAGAGAATAGCTGACGCCCTCCTCGTTAGGATACAAATCGCAGAGGGAGCTCTGAAGACCACGGTTCAGATAACTCAGTTCAAATCCAAACTTAATGAACTAAACAATGAGATAGCAGAACAAAAAGAATATCTCATGAAACAAAAGGTTAGCAAATTACAAAAGGATATACAAAAATTTGAGAAGGAAAAGGTATATCCCTACTTGAGAACAGACTATACCTCCACAAAGGATAGCTATTCCTCAGATGAGAGTACGGATACACCTAGAAGGGGGTCATCAAGTAGTGATTCGAGCACAGGTAGTTGGGGTGGTAATAGACAGAGAAGAGGAAACCGTCCTCACTTTCCTAATTACAACCCACCGAATTTCCAGGGGCCACCTCAACCTTTCTGGCCTTTCCCGATATATCCTCATGGCCCACAACAGTACTTTCCTTCTAGCAACCCACCTTTTTTAGGCAGAGGTTGGGGCAGAGGAAAAGGGCGCAACAGAAGAGGCGAACAGAAAACTGTTCAATGGCAAGACAACCAGCAGAGCTCAATGGATACACGGAGCAAAACACAGAACAAGAGACTTTAGTGGTCAATTTATCACATCGCTCACTGTCTGAGACTGAATTCAAAGTACTGGAGAAGGGACTTGGCTTTGTCCCCACTCCCAAAACGGATAAATTCAGGGATCTGAGAGAGGTGCAGAACTTCTTTAGAAAAATCCGCCTCAAGGCATTTTTTCAAGATAAACCTAACCCTGCTTTACAAGATTCAGGGTTAAGGAATCCATCTACCTTTACCCCTAACAGCAGTATGGTTCCCGTGGAAGTTCTTACTTTTGAACAAGCGGTTCTCAAAGACCTCCAAACCACCACTGTGGGGCCTCCTTTTCACAACTTATCAAGAAACGAGAGACTAGCGGTCAAGTCCCTGACTGATGATATCAGCATCACCATCAAACAGGCAGATAAGGGTGGGGCCATTGTCATACAATCCACCACGGATTATGATCAGGAGTGCCTCCGCCAATTGAGCAATAGGAAATTCTATACCCCCATTGCTGTCAATCCTACCACTAGACTTACCACTGAGATCTCAATAATGGTATTCGAGGCAGAAAACAACGGGTGGTTGAGTAAAAGAGAAGCTGACTTCCTTATTACCAAAGAATCACGTACGCCATACTTTTACACCCTCCCCAAAATCCATAAGGGGACAACACCAGTTCCTGGGAGACCAATTGTCTCAGGAATAGGCTCAATACTCCAACCATTATCGATCTTTTGTGATCATTTTCTCCAACCTCTGGTGAAACAGACTCCCTCATATGTGAGGGATACGACTGACATACTATGTATAATGGGAGAAATAAGGGACACACAAGACATTGACCTGTTGGTTACGCTGGATGTGGAACAGCTCTATACCAACATACCACAAAGAGCTACACTCACTGTTATAGAAACAGCACTGAAACAGGTAGATTGGTCGTCATCTACGCCTATTACCCTTATTATGCAATGTGCTACTTTAGCATTGACGGAGAACTTCTTCGAATTCAAGAATCAACTTTTCCATCAGTCCCAAGGTACTTCTATGGGGAGTACCTTTGCTCCAAGTGTAGCCTGCCTCTACATGGCGGCCTTCGAAGAGGAGGTTATTTACCATCAGAGTAACCCCTACCTGAATAACTTGAGACTGTGGAAAAGATATATCGATGATATTCTTGTTTTCTGGAAGGGTGACTTGAATACATGCAAGGAGTTTTGCAACTGGATCAATACGAAGAATGAATATCTTAAGTTTACTAAGACCATTTCAGCCACCAGTATATCATTCCTTGATCTTAAAATCAGCATTCATGATGGACACTTGCAGACCTCCTTATATAAGAAACCTACTGACAGGAATAGTCTGTTGTCATACTATAGCCACCACCCACGAGCATTGAGGGATAATTTACCTTTTGGGCAATTTCTCCGTATTAGGAGAAATTGTAGTACCATCACCGACTACAGAATAGAGGCTGAGTCATTAGCAGAGAATCTTATCAAGAGACATTACCCCCACATCATGTTGATAAATCATTAAAAAGAGCAAGGAACAATAACAGGGAGGCCCTGTTAGAAGTAAAACAAAAGGAACCGAGTGAGATTTTGACCTGTGTGACTTCTTTTACACCAGGATCTAACAGACTTAAGAAAGTCATCAACAAGCACTGGGGGATCCTTAATACGGGGTCCCTTGAGATCCCTAAACCCAGATTTGCGTTCAAACGAACGAGTAACCTGAAAGATATGCTCGTACACACAAGACCAAAACTGACACACATAAATGTACAAAGAACCTTATGGGACCTTCCCCCAGTGCAGGGCCACTATCCCTGTGGCTCCTGTGCCGCCTGCCCACAAACTAAACTAACAAAAGAGATTGTACTAACAGATTCCTTTACCTGGAGGATACACACCCACACTAATTGCAACACATCCCAATGTATATATTTGCTGATATGCCCTTGTGATAAAAAGTACGTGGGCATGACTATGAGGGTGGTTAAGAACAGGATCTCGGAACATAAGAGTAATATCCGTTGTCAAAAAACCACCACTAAACTGTATACCCATTTTAAGGAACGCAACCATCCCCCTGAAAGTTTACGATGGTTGGTCCTGGAGGCACACCCTCACATCACAAAATCGGCACTATTTAGGATTGAGCAACGATGGGTGCACCGCCTGGGCTTAGACCATCAGGGATTAAATGATGAAATACCATGGGGTTCCCTGTCCTAGGTCTATTGATGATGATGAACTTTCTGTATTCAGGTTAAGGTTCTTTATTACTCCTTGATTATTATATTATATATCCATAAATATGGAGCTTACTACATCTTCAGGAGTCCTTATTCGTAAACATTCTGACCGATAATTTATGGACTATACTCGCGGTGCAATTACATATTGACTCGTGATGACATAATCTGTAAATTTCCTATTGAGCCCTTTAACATATGTGTCATTCGACTATATCTTACTATGTGTGCCTTGATCACCATTTTGGCCAATGGTAATTATCACAGCCTCTTTCTATGTCGATATTGCTTTGTGTTGTAATACTGAGGATGGACTACTATCCGCTCCAAGATGGCCGACATGCTTTTCATCACTCGCATTAACGCACGCTGATAGATCACATGATACGGCTGATAGATCACATGATACACCTGCCTGGCAGCTGTTTCTGATCAGCTTCCCGCCACCCTCGTACGGCTAGTGGCTTGGTGCATATAAGCGGGACTGTTTGGCCGCTCTGCACCATCCCGGCTTCAGCGCGAGGGGTAGGTGAGCTGCGTGGCTTCTAATAGAGGCGGGTGAGTTTTGTCTAGCTTTTAAAGAGGGAAAACCCAGCACCCTGTGACGACTAGACTAAGGTAAGCGGGTAGCTTTGATGGTGGTTTGGTTTGTGGCGTAATTACTGAATCTACCCCCTGGGCCTTACTCGCTCGCTCTATCTCTCTTATTACCCCAATCTGTGGTGGGCGGAGGAGCGGGCCCTTTTTCACACAGAGACCAGCTGCGTGAACCCGTTGGGTTTTGGGACTGGTATGTGGGAATTGGGTACCCGCGCCACGCCCCTGTACCTTCTTACTCCGCTACGACATGGGGTAAAGAGGGCTTGCTCAGGGGTTGCTTCGTAACTGCCCTGACACACTTCCTTTACGCTCTCTTTACCAGACGAGGTCCCAGAGAGTTGGGTCTGTTTTTCTGCGAGCAGACAGTACAAGACCTGCCTCTAACCTTCCATAAACATGCTTGCCTCCCAATTTTGATTAGACATCCTAATATAGATGTCATTATTTGTGCTGAAGCAGATGGGGCGAAATGTTCACCAACTTTAGGTGAGTCCTAGAGCTAAGTTCACCACCGCTCATAATGGCATGTTTTATCACATACTTATGATGTCACTTACCAAGTAACAACGAGAGTCCCTCTGTTGCTTCCTCTTCTTCTTCGTATCCTATTATTTACTGTTTGTTGCTTTCTGTTTTTATATAAACTTTTGACCGCCGGCATTTCAATACAATGAATAAATTGTATGGGGCTATTAACCCCTCATCAATTGACATGCAGTCAGCACCATTCGGGCATTACCATAAACCTTTGTTTTCTCACGTTCTTTCATGCAGGTTTGTCCCATTGCCCACAGGTAATATGCTGCACCTTCGTGGTAGTAGGTAAATTGGTACCAAACCACAGCTTTATATTATTTAGTGGCATATACCATTAGTTGTAGATAGTTTTAGTCACGGTCCTGAAGAAACGCCGCCTGATCCTTAAGACAGATAGGCGTGAAACATGTCGACCATCTAGGAGCAGAGCGCCTCTTGACTCTTGATAGCCTGATAGTCGCCTCTCCTTATCTTTATTTTTAACCAGGCAGGGATCCCCCAGATTAAAAATTGTTCTAAAAGGATTCCCTACTTGTTTTAATTTCACTAAATCAACACATCTACACATACACTAGGCCCCTCACACCCACGGCACCCATACGGCAGGAATAAAAGATCTCCGGCAAAGAGCCCCATTCATGGGTGCCCGTCGGGTATTGCAGCGCCGACCCGACGAGGAGCAGGCCCATATGATGAAGCATGACACCTAGCTTGCTGGGTGTGTGAGGGCCCTAGTTCCGAAAGGGGTTCTTTCCCCTCCCCTTTTTCTTGGGTGCCTGGGACAGTACTTGCACACTGACCTACATTTTGTAGGCCTGACTTGCACATGTTGAGGAACAGCGTACTTATTTTTGTTTAAAATATATGAGAAAAGGAAATTAAAAGCATTTCTACAGAGCGGCAATGCCGCTCACTAGATAGTGACAAGGCTGCACAGGTGATCATGGGCTTGCCCCATCAGGTCCTGGAGAAGGCCCAAAGATTTGCATATTTCACCTTTGTGGTGCCCCAGGAAGTGCAGGGGCATCAGCATCACCAATGATTTGCACAGTCTTCTGGGGCTGCCAGGAGGTCAGCAGCCTCTACCTGAGTCCCATAAAAAGCTCTCCCTAAGTCTCCAGCGGTTTATATTGATGTCCCCAGAGAGGATTTCATGCCTTAAAGTACTCCTAGAATTTGTGCTTTTGCACAAAGGTTCAAGAATGTGGGAACCCTTTTTGGTTGGAACTATCACTGCAGTGGCAGCATGATGATAGCAAATGAAAAACTCATAGGGGCATGGCCTAGGCAGCACTGGAGCCAGTCCCATAAAGCCCAGCTCTTGGTGCTGAAGGCCTGCCAGTGCGAGGATCCTGACTCCCCCACCACCAGGCTTGTGATCCCTAGCATATGGGGATAACAGACTGCAGACCCTTCTTGGGGGCGAAGAAAGATCGGCAGCCCATCGGGCTCCGCCTGGTCGCCAGAGACAGCATTGGCGAGTGTGGGCGGGCAGCAGCAATGGCGGCCGCTAATGACAAGCAAGCCATGTAGAGGAGGTAGCGCAGCAGAGACAGATGCCTGTGTATGGTCAGGCAGCAGTAAGGAGGATGCCATGCCTGGTACGGATCCCAGCAGCCTAGCGATAAATCTGCTCAGGAAAGAGGACAGAACAGCGCCCAGACCAAGCTGGGCAGTACATTGATTCTGACTGCTGCAGTACAGGCCGGTGGGAGCCCAGCGGCAATACTGGAACTCGGGGGCTGCAAGCCTGTTGGTCAGTAGGAGAGTCACACCCCTCCCCCAAAGGACTTAGGATCCAGGGACCTCGGACAACTTGGCCCACATAGTGGGGGTAACCACTGAGGGGGATGGAGTGAGCTGGCTCCAAGGCTCCAAAGATATGGGGAGTTTTATTCCTGGTGTGCGCCATCAGAGCGGCTGTCAAAACTTAGTGGCTTTAGTCCCCTTCTGAAGGCTCATAGGCATGGATTTGGGGTGCTCCTCCACTCTGACGCTATGTTTGGGGACTTTCTCACCTGTGTTTCCCCGGAAGGTTGCGAGTTGTACTGGTATAAGTGCCTGCCCCACTTCTCAGATGGTCCACACCAAGCAAGGGGGGACCCAGCTGAGACAGAGAGAGTCCTGGATGGAGGGGCCAGTGGTGAATGGGGCTGATCTAGATCTGGTGGCCCATACAGCCACTATTCTGGTAGGCATTTGTGACACCAAAGCTGCCCTGGAACAGAAGATCGAAGTGGAGGCATTGAACATGATTCTGCTGCGTGCAGACAACATAAAATTGGCAGATATAACAGCTGCTGCAGAATCCACTCCAGCGCAGTTACAACTGATGGTTTTGGACCACAATGCTAAACTGTGCAAATTGCAAAAAGAAGTGGATATCCTTGCAGCTAGGCTTGAGGCCTCCGAGGGGCACTTGCAGCGCAATAACATCCGCTTGGTGGAAGTGCCTGAGCTTACGAAGGGGCCCAGTGCCGAACTCATCATGGAGTAGTGGCTGGCATCCACAGTAATGGAGGGTATGTTTTCAGTCCTCTATACGATGGAGCAGGCTTATCAGGTGCCTGGTAAACCTCCAGTGACAGGACCGCATCCTAGACCAATAGTGGCACAACTACTGAACTTGACAGACAGAGACAACTGCTTCAGCGCACCCGCTCTCATGGACCCTGGCTCATTGAGCGTCAACCGGTTAACATTTATCCGGACTATACGGCAGTGGTGCAGTAACAGACGGAAAACTACCTTACGGTAAAACTGCACCTGCTTCAAATCAACATCAATTATACGCTGCTTTTCTCAGCATGCCTCAACATAACAATGAAGTCCGGAACTCATTTTTTCGACATAGTAAGGGACGTATGGGACTGGCTGGAATGACAGGGTCACGCACTGCCCGAAGTATGGGCAGGGATCCATCCCCGGAATGGCAAGCACAGATACGGAGGAGCCGCCCATGTCAGCAGGCCAGTGGGACTCCCTTCGAGGATGAAGCACAACTGGGAAGAGACAAAGTTGTATCAGAGTTGAGGGAAGGGCGCCCTATGCTCTCATCAAACTGATGGGAGGTTTTGGATAGAGACTCTGAAAAGGTGGATGGGGACATGGTGATCTTCGATCTTGTTCTGGAGGAATCGCTTGGGCTGGTGATTACCCCATGACCACAGATGAGGTCATATGATGATAAGGGCATATGAACAGTATAAAGGGGGGCCACAGCTGGAATGAAAGGGGTATTGCAGATGGAGTGGATTGGGCCAGCAGTGCCACACACACCAGGACTTCACAGTTTCTCAAACAATTTAGGCAGTTAGTTATGTATACAAAACGATGGAATGGGGGACAGGCAGCTCGGGCATTGAGGAGGTGGGTAGTTGTAAACACGCAGCATGAGGTGGCAGGGAAGGTGGGGTGGGTTGGGGGTTTGGTGGCCACAGCGGACTGTGTCATTAGCAATGTGTTAGGGGATGTGATATGTGTTCAAGAAATTGTAAACAACTCCCAAAGATTTTGGAGAGTAGGAGTACAGCCCTGAGAGTAGGCACCTCCCTTAAAATCTTATTCTGGAATGTTAACGGTCTAGGTAAAAACTAAAAAGAGGGGTGGTGATGAAATATTTTTCACAACATTCCCTGGACTTTAGCCTGTTAAAGGAGACACATCTGATTAGCAACAATTGTAGATTTTTAGGTAGAGGCCGATATCAAACGCTGGTCCCTGGAGGATACTCAACAGGGTCAAGAGGGACAGGAGTCCTAGTACACCGGTCCCTACTGTTCTGAGTAGTTAAAACTTAGGTCAAACCCCAGGGCTGCTGGGTGGCATTGGGGGTGTCTGGAATGGAGACAGGTTGGTGATGGTGCCGTGGTACCTGCTTCCTGGCCTTCATGGGGAGGGCTTGCAGCGGCTGGGAGAATGGCTGGCTGAGATCCCCAAAGCCCTGCTGGTGGTGGTTGGGGACCTCAATCTTACTTTAAAGTGGGACATGGATAGGGTGTTTCACATGGGTGGGGGACCCAGAGAAGATACATGCCTCTGCAGGTTTGCAAAGGCCTCTGAGGGGCTGCCCATCCTCCGGGGGTCTGACAGTTCTCATACTCGTCCAACACTGCCCGCTCCATGGCACAATTGGACTACTTTTTAGTTCCCTTTTCCCAACAGTGTAGGTTCCGCAACACAGTTTTTCACCCAAGGGGTATTTCTGGCCATTTTCGTTGACTACTGAACTTTGGTGCCCGAGTGGAAGCACCCGTGCTGGCTGGCGGTTGGACCCCTGGCAGCTGACAGACTGAGCTACCCAGAGCCATGTGCTGGATACAACAGTTGATTATTCTGGGGCAATACTAGCTCGGTGGTCTCAGAGACAGTGCTATGGGAGGCGTGTATGGCAGTGCATGGGGGTGGTAGGATCTCCCATGTAGCGGGGAAGAGGAGGAATAGGTTGCCGCAGTACTGAAACTTGAGTTGGAACTCAGAAGGGAAAGAGACCTTTTTGGATGCACCAGACCCTGATGTGGCAGATCACTTGTCGCAGCTTAGGGATTGTTCTAGACAGATACTGTACCAGGAAGCTAGAATGCTGTATAGGGTGAAACAAAGTAGAATTTATGAACAGGGGGATAAGGCGGGGAAACTATTGGCTTGGTTAGACAAAAATGAAGAAGGCCAGAGATGGATTCCTATGATTCGTACCCCAAGGTTTCTGTGAACGAAACAGACGAGGGCATAGTTTAAACCTTTGCACAGTTCTTTTAAGATCTGTACACCCAGCATCTCTTCACGAATGCTAAGGAGACAATGTGTGAGTTTCTGACTGATATTCCTGTCCCACAGCTGAGGAGGTCTGACAGGCAATCCTTAGAGCAGGATATAATGGAACGAGAGATCGCAGAAGCACTTTCCCAATTGAAATGTAGGAAATTGCCTGGGCCAAATGGATTTCCAGTGGAGTTTTTTTTATTTGTTTATTTTATGAAAGAGGTGATTCCACTGCTGAAAAACCTGTTTTATGCTTCTTGGTCACAGCGTGAACTACCTCAAGACCTTTGACAAGCTCATATAGTGCTTATTCGTAAACCGGGCAGGGCACCAGAGGAGTGCTCTTCGTACCGGCCCATATCCCTTTTAAACAATGAAACCAAATTATTGGCCAAAGTGCTGGTGAATTGTCTACTACAAGTTATTGACTGCATAGTGACTCCAGACCAGTCTGGCTTCATGTCTGGCAGGTCCACGAGGCATAACCTATGGCGCTTGTTTTGCTGCCTGACCCATAGGCATAGGGTCTGGAACCGGTCCTGATCTTGGTTTCACGATGAGAAATCCTTTGACTCCTTGGAGTGGCCCAACATGATCAACCTCCTGGAGCAGATGGGTTTTGGACCATCTTCCCTGTCATGGGTGCACCTCCTGTATTGCGATCCCATGGTGAGAATTAGAGCAAATGGAACGCTGTCAGGGGAGATCAAACTGGGCAGGAGCACTCATCAGTGCTGCCCTTTATGGTCCCTGTAATTCACAGGGGCTATGGAGCCATTGGCAAACTGGATTAGGGGAGATGCTCTCCTGAGGGGACTTCGGTGGGATGGCGACTGGGTAGATGTAGTATCTCTTTATGCAGATAACATCCTGCTGTATCTTGCTGACTCGGATGATTCCCTTCATAGAGTATGAGAGATCCCTGGGGTTTTCAGCTCCTTTTCAGGCATTACTATCAGCTGGGGAAATTAACACTCTTTCTCCTCATGACTTGGCAGCCAGGTGAGAATCGGTCCATTGATGTGGGAAGAGACAGGTTTTACCTATTTGGGTATGTATGTGACTAAGTACCTAAATTTATTCTTTGACAAAAACCTGGGCCGTATCTTGCTGGACTTTCGTGGGGACATGGAACACTGGCGATGTCTCTCTATTTCGTTACTGGGCAGGGCAGTATTGTTCCTTTATGTCCTGCAAAACGCACCATTTGAGGTCCCCGGATACTTTTTCTCTTTGGTGGATGCCGAGGTAAGAAACCTGCTCTGGAATGGAGGCGCCCCCGTGTGGCATTATCTACCCTGACCTGGCGACCGGTGTAAGGGGAAATTGCACTCTTCGATCTGCGCCTCTATTATTGGGTGTCCCAATTGTTAATAGTCAATGACTGGTCCTATGCAGACAAGAGATAACCATCCTTAATGGCTGGCAGGGGGGCAGTGGACCCCCGAGGAGACTTGAGGAGGCTATATGGGCTGGTTAGGCTCTTCGGCTTACAGGAGCCAACTGAGATTTTGAGCCGGACTTGGAAAGGGGCACTGCGTAGGATGGGCTGGGTGAATAGGCTGACTTTGGAGACACATTTGTGGGATTTCAGTGCCCTCGTAGACCTATGGAGAGTCACGGGACACCAGCAGTGGAATATACTGGGGATTTCAAAGCTTGGAGATTTGAAGGAGTAACATGGATTGCTGACCTTTGAGGACTTGCAGGGGCAGTTTGACCTGACATGGGGAAAATTCCTATGCTATATACATGTAAGGGCAATCCTGCACCGTCAGATTGATGGCACTCAGGATATAGAAGAGGCAAACCCTCTGGCACACAGGGTGCTGGCTACCCCTTTGCACCGACATGCCATATCTCAGATCTAATCTACGCTCCTGGTGTACTGCCAACCCTCCTGACAGGCGTTGAGAGAGAAATGGGAATTGGACCTGGGTAGAATTGAGTATGATAAGTGCAGTGCTGCATGTCCACACCTCGCTGTGGTGGTTATTCAGTCAGGTTTCCGAATGGTCCAGTTGAAGTTGCTACCTAGGGCCTACCACACACAAACACATCTGTATTTGATGGGAGAGACTGATTTGGATCGCTGTTGAAGGGGGTGTGGTCAGCAGGGCACCCTCTTGCATACGATGTGGGAGTGCCCTAGATTACATAGATTTTGGATGGACGTACAGAGACGTCTCTCGCAGGTGGTGGGCAATGTCTTGATGCTCATCACCAGGTTGGTGTTACTGGGCATTTGGCGGGAGGTGACCCTCGACAGATTCATACTGGTTCTTTGTAACACGGCTTTAGTGGTAGTGATGCAGAACATAGTGAAACAGTGGGGAAGGGCAGGTAACCCAACTGTGCAGGATTGGCGATCCAAAATGGAGTGGTGTAGGCTGGCAGAAGAACCCATTAATCGGCCTGGAGGCTGTCCTCAAAAGCATGTGAAAATTTGGGGACATCACTGGACCATTTGGAGGAGTGAAGGTGGGATACCCACCTACCCAACTTTTGTTTTACCTTAATGGACCGCCCACTAGGAGGGAGCAGTATGGACTCTGGAAGAAGAGGGGGAGGGAGCCCAATGGCACTGAGGGGAGTGACCTGATCCACTTTATACTACACAGCCTGCTGTCTTATGCCCTACACAGATATCTTGTATTTTCTTTTTTGGGTTTTGGACACACACTGCAGCACCTAGGGGTGGGGTACAACTGTTGTTCTTGTTTTATTATATTGGTTTTTACATAAGTAATCAAAACATTCTATTTTTGGTCTTTTATTCTCCCTGATAAAGGCAATAGTCCTGCTGTTTTTATAAGGACACCACTATATTGTACATATTATAGTTGGGGGAGGTCTTATGATTGTAGGGTTTAAGGCTTGCTGAGCATGTGAACTCTTTTGAGGGTGTCACTAAAGATATTTCCATCTACGGAAATGTACATATTTGTAAATTCATGTAAATTCATGTTTAGCATTTAGTAGTGTGTGTGTGTAATAAACTACTTTTCCTTTTTATGAAAAAATCACTGACTGGATAATGAGCTATTGTGTTGTTGTTGTGTTCTAGAGAGATGGGGATAGTAGCCCACATAACCTCCCCTGAGGAGACCCCTGACTGCTCTGCTACGCTACCCGGAGAGAATGAAGTGCTACGAGGTACTTGGTTCTCAGGAAATTGAAAGCTAAAGATGATTTAATTGTGACGATCTCATAACTTTCACAACAAATAACAACATTTCTTACAGGGACTATAACTTTTGAAATTCTCATGTAATAAAAGCAAAAAAGGCAGTAAAAGCTAATGGTATCCTGCAATAAACCAGCATCTTTTATGGAGCACTGGTTTTCAATAAGATGCATTGCCTTATAGACAGATCTTTGGTATTCCTCTTTCTCAACTGTTTCTCTTTTTATCTATATTTCCTGTTGTCTTTTCTCAATCAACACAAGAAGACTAATTACACAGGAAATTATTATAATCAGCTTTAATGCACTAGGCTTATATTCATCAGAGATGTTGTGCAAACATGGATTGCCATATTCTCATCATAACCACCATTTCTTTTTCTTTCCTACTCCATGATATTTTCAATGCAAATGTTCAATGCGTCCATTTTTTGATTCCATTTGCTATTTAGTCTTTGCTTATGTTTGGTGGGGAATAAATGGATTTCTATTTGAACTCTCTATTCCACAACAATTAAAGTTGTCGAACATCAGCAGCCAGTATTACACAAGTTTCACTGGAGTGACATCTATCAGCATGTTCAGTTTAAAGTACAAATGTGGCCTCAGCTCCGGTTCCCACTGGCATTTGTGAATCCATGTGGGGATCAATTCAGTACTGTGCTACATTGACAAGAATGCTTTTGCTGGTTGAAGGACTACCTGGGAGAGGCTTTGCTTTAACCTCACTCTGGGAAAAAACAAACCTGAAAACAGAAGGGAGTCTCTTGATGAAGGGGTAGATTATTCTAAAACCCATTGAATGAGATGTACTTGGTATCAAAACCAGATTACCATTTGAAGATTGCTGAAGTGCTTCTATGTCCCTCCTATTTTGTTTCTTTATTTGTAGATTCTCTGCTAATGGTCCACAGATGTGGAATTGACTACCAGAGAACATTAATGTAAATCTCAACCTCTTAGGGTTCAGAAGAGCACTAAAAGTACTTTTATTTAAAATGAGAACACAATCTGCCTACTGGGCTGCCTTGTGCAGCAAATAACTGTACACATTAAGATTATTACTGTTTACTGATTTCTTGCACATACAGACAATTCCATTTGTAGGGCAGGATTGCAAATAAATGAAATACATATTATTACAAATATAGTCCAGTGAATGGTGCATGGCTGGATGCTGCTGAAGAAGACTAGAGGTATGCAGACCTCCCGGGTGGCTCCAATAATATTCTACCATTTCAGTGGGTTTGTTGTTCTCTCCACTTAGGTGAATGGTGAAGTCAGCTGGTCGAATCCTCTAGAAAAGAATTATAGGTTTTTTGAAACCCTTCTGACGCTTCTTACGGTAATATGCTATGTTATCTCATTCTCTCAGACAGATTCATTCACACTCAACATTTTCTCCATTCCTGAAGCGACTCAAGCAGAGCTCAAGCAGATGGCGATGTCTGCTGACACGAGCCTTCAATGAAGGATTATCAACTATCCCAAGCACTTCCGTTGGTAATGTGATTTATTTTATTGAAGTGGGTCTTCTTCCATCTGCTATTTTTCATCTTGACATGATTAAAAAACCCTATTAAGACTTTCAAGCAGCGACACTCTCCATTTTGAAGATGTACATTTGAGTTGAGAGTGGTATGAATTGGGCTCTCACCAAAATTACTTCCTTACTTATCATAGGATATGCTTCATAGTTTGGGACACTGAATATAGTCTAGTGTTTAGGTGGCTAGCTACCATACCAACCTCACTAACTCTTGGCATTCCTTTTAATTTTCAAATTACAGTGACTATAGTGATTTTTGGGCTCCAAGTTATTTATCACATATCTATTAAATCTATTGGCTGGATGTGAAGATTCCAAAAGAAGAAAAACTTAGCAAAACATTGCCTTTTTCTTACAAGTCTCCTAAACGTATCCCTCTTAAAAGCAATCTAATAGAGTAGTCAGGAACTGCAATATTGTGACTTCAGACAGATGAAGGATAGTGATGTTCCTTGTGAAGGTTCTGTTTCATCTCATGCCTCCCCAGCAATTTCTAAAAAATCCAAAACCACCAGTTCTCTGAAAAGGGGCAAAAATGTTGATTATCCCCGTAAATCTCCATCTCAGCGCCAGGATACCCTTGCAGATGATTTGTGTGCTATAGAATTACACTGCTCTCCACCTAAATTTGGGAACTACCCAGAGTTCACTGCTTCCCATTTTCCATAATTTATTCAGCACTCTAAGCCTGAAAGAGTATTGTTTTAGGTTATACTTGGTGATCCCTTGTATATGGACAAAACTATACCTCTCTGAAGAGCTCTAATGAGAGTGAAACACAAGTCAGGTTTTTTTTTATGCATTCCAGGTTGGCTTGGATGGTATTTTACCAATCCAAAGCTGTAATGCTGTTCCTGGAGTGGTAAAAGGCTTTTGTCATTTTACAGCTCAGCATAGAAGGCACTTTGCTAATCCTATGCTTAAAGACTTTGCTGTATAAATGGCAAAAGGCTTTGTCACTTTCTAGCTCAGCGTGGATGGCACAGTGCTAATCCTATGCTTAAAAACTTTGCTAGAAAACAGACATTTGAGATGAGCAGATTCAATCAATCAATCAATCAGGGGCTTGTTAAAGATTCAGAGTGTTGCTTGTGTTGCATATATCTATATCTATCTATATCTATATATATTATCTACTGGCGGTCGCCAGTAGATAGTTATAGTTACAACCTATTATCCATAGGAAATCCGCGACATTCTATTTGAAATAACTCTCTTGCCGGTTGACATATCTTCGCGAAATTTTCAAACTTTGTGGCCCGCTCCGGTCCGCTCCTACCCTGAAAGTCTCGGGGGATTCGTCAAGCGGGGCCGAGAAAAAGGGGGTCCCAAAACGCGTTTTCCCCATGCAATTTTCCATAGGAAACTTTAGACACGGCTACAGCCCGAACTGCTGAACGGAATTACACCAAATTTGGCAAAGAGGTAGTTCTTGGTTCAGAAAGAACCCTTTTGTTAAATGGTGTAAATCCGTTCAGTAGTTGCTGAGAAAATCAAAAGTAAAAAGATAGTGATATCTATGGCCGAGTAGGGTCCGCGTACCCTCCCGATCACGAGCTGCATGTTAATTGGCTGTCAGCTGGCTGTCAACATTCCGATTCAGGAAATGTTGGCAGCCATTTTATCCCTCGGTAGAACCGAGGGACAGAAACAAGTGCGCAAAGCGCACAAAGGGGGCAGGGTAGACACACCCTGACCCCTAGGTTTGCTCAGGGGGTCCCACAAGGACCCCCTGGGCAAAAAAAAAATAAAACATTTTTTTTTTAAATCGGAAGGATGCGCTCAGGGTGCGCGAATCCTGCCGAAAAAAAAAAAATCGAAGCGCGGTCTCCGGCGCTTCGATTGTATTTTGCCCCCGGGTGGCCCAAGTCCCGGGGGCATGGTGGGGGTTTAATTTTATCTGTGGGGGCCTCAAAGGGCCCCCAAACCCCGGGGACCGCCACCCCCGGGGCTTTTTAAAAAATGGTGCGGGAGGGCTCTGAGCCCTCCCGCAGCCCCGAGGACCACCACCTCCCCGGGGTTTTTTTATTAATTGAACAACCTGTGTGGGGGGCTCCAGCCCCCACACGCCCGAGGACCACCACCTCCCGGGGCACTAACAAATTAAAATGGGGGTCCGTTTTGGACCCCGAAGCCCCGGGGACCACCACCTCCCCGGGGCTGTGCTGATGTAGGGAGGGGGGCCGCGCGGCCCCCTCCTGGAGCCCTTGATGGCCCTGGGGACCGCCACCCCCAGGGCCGGCTCCTGCAGTGTCCCGGGTGCCTACCCGGGACACTGTAGTTTGCTATGGCAGGACGGGAGCCTCGTGGCTCCAGTCCTGCCATAGCAAACTGCTTTGGATATTGGAAGAGAGAGCAGGGAAACCTGCTCTCTCTTCCAATATCCAAAGCACATTGCTTTTCCACATGGGGAGCAGCATGTCAGCTGCTCCCCATGTGGAACTAGCAATGCCGGCTCCCAAGGGACGTGGGGAGCCGGCGGGACTGTGGGGGATTGGGGACCCCCACAGTCCCCAACGGAGAGGGCCAGCCCTGGGGGATGGGGTCCCCGGGGCAAGTAGTGGCCCAGGAGGGGGACCACACGGCCCCCCTCCCCAAAAAAAAAAAAAAAAAAAAAAATGGAAAGGCCGGCCCTGGGGGATGGGGTCCCCGGGGCCTTAAATGGCCTGAGTAGGGGGGCCACGCAGCCCCCCTCCCAAGAAAATAAAAAAAAGGCCATGCCCCGGGGGATGGGGTCCCCGGGGCCAATACAGGCCCAGGGAAGGGGGGCCACGCGGCCCCCTTCCCGTTTTTTTTTAAAAAATTAAATAAAAAAAAAGGGGTAAGGCCCTGGGGGATGGGGTCCCCAGGGCCCAAAAACAGGAAAAAGGAAGGGGGGCCACACAGCCCCCCTTCAGGGGACAAAAAATAAATAAATTAAAAAAAAACGATCGGGCCCGCACGCCCCGCCCCCTTCCTTCACCACTCTGCAAACGCGCCCCCTGGCGCATTTGCAGAGGGGGAACGAATTCCCCTTGAATACTGGGGGTCCCTGGGGGCCAACTAGCCCACCAGGAACCTCCAATATTCGCCAGGGGCTGCGTTGCAGAGACGTGTAGAGAGGCCACACCCCTTTTACACCTCTCTGCAACGCAGCTCTGTGGCGCTTTGGAGGTATATGGTGGGCTAGTTGGACTCCGGGGACCCTCAGGATTCAAGGGGACTTAATCCCCAGCTTAAAACGCGCCACGGGCGCGTTTGCACAGTGGTGAAGGGAGGGGCGGGGCTTCAGGTGACATGTGTGCAAACAGGCCCCGTGGCGCGTTTTAAGATGGGAATTAAATCCCCTTCAATCCTGAGGGTCCCTGGGGGCCAACTAGCCCAACAGGTACATCCAGAAAGCGCCACAGAGCTGCGTTGCAGAGAGGTGTAAAGGGGTGTGGCCTCTCTACACGTCTCTGCAACGCAGCCCCTGGCGCATATTGGAGGTTCCTGGTGGGCTAGTTGGCCCCTAGGGACCCTCAGGATTCAAGGGGACTTAATCCCCCAACTTAAAAACGCGCCACGGGGCGCGTTTGCACAGATGTCACCTCAGGCCCCGCCCCCTCCCTTCACCATTGTGCAAATATTCTTCTAAAATCATCCAAAATACGAATTCCGATTTACTCACCTGTTATCAGGAGAGACCTCAGTGCTGTATCTTTCAGCCCAGTACTGGTCCTGAAAAGCAATTTTAACCGTACTTACCAGTATCTTGAATTTCCTTCCATAGGCTAACATTGACTGGTTTCACTTGGAAATTCTTCTAAGTGTGGAGTTTTGGAACTTTAAAATATTCCTCTAAAATCAGCCGAAATACGAATTCCGATTTACTCACCTGTTATCAGGAGAGACCTCAGTGCTGCATCTTTCAGCCCAGTACTGGTCCTGAAAAGTAATTTTAACCGTACTTACCGGTAACTTGAATTTCCTTCATAGGCTAACATTGACTGGTTTCACTTGGAAATTCTTCTAAGTGTGGAGTTTTGGAACTTTAAAATATTCCTCTAAAATCAGCCGAAATACGAATTCCGATTTACTCACCTGTTATCAGGAGAGACCTCAGTGCTGCATCTTTCAGCCCAGTACTGATCCTCAAAAGTAATTTTAACCGTACTTACCAGTAACTTGAATTTCCTTCCATAGGATATCATTGCCTGCTTTTTGCTGAAAAAGTTTCTAAGTGTTGATTTTTGAAACATACAAATATTCCTCTAAAATCAGCCGAAATACGAATTCCGATTTACTCACCTGTTATAAGGAGAGACCTCAGTGCTGTATCTTTCAGCCCAGTACTGGTCCTGAAAAGTAATTTTAACCGTACTTACCAGTAACTTGAATTTCCTTCCATAGGCTAACATTGACTGGTTTCACTTGGAAATTCTTCTAAGTGTGGAGTTTTGGAACTTTAAAATATTCCTCTAAAATCAGCCGAAATACGAATTCCGATTTACTCACCTGTTATCAGGAGAGACCTCAGTGCTGCATCTTTCAGCCCAGTACTGATCCTCAAAAGTAATTTTAACCGTACTTACCAGTAACTTGAATTTCCTTCCATAGGATATCATTGCCTGCTTTTTGCTGAAAAAGTTTCTAAGTGTTGATTTTTGAAACATACAAATATTCCTCTAAAATCAGCCAAAATACCAATTCCGATTTACTCACCTGTTATAAGGAGAGACCTCAGTGCTGTATCTTTCAGCCCAGTACTGGTCCTGAAAAGTAATTTTAACCGTACTTACCAGTAACTTGAATTTCCTTCCATAGGCTAACATTGACTGGTTTCACTTGGAAATTCTTCTAAGTGTGGAGTTTTGGAACTTTAAAATATTCCTCTAAAATCAGCCGAAATACGAATTCCGATTTACTCACCTGTTATCAGGAGAGACCTCAGTGCTGCATCTTTCAGCCCAGTACTAATCCTGAAAAGTAATTTTAACCGTACTTACCAGTAACTTATATTTTCTTCCATAGGAATCCATTGTCTGGTTTTCAGCAAAAAAGTTTCAAAGTGTTGATTTTTACAAACTACAAATATTCCTTAAAAATCACCTGTATGACTTAAACGCATTCTTTCAACTGTTTACAGGAGATGCACCAGTGCTGGATCCAGGATCCAACACTGAGTAAGAAAAAGTAACGATAACAGTTTTTACCTGCTAAGTGAATTTCCTTCCATAGGATAACATTGGTGATTCTATGAGAAAAAGTTTCTAAGTGTCAACTTTTAAAATACAATAATATTCCTTAAAAATCACGACTGTAAGCAAAACGCTTTTACTCAACTGTTTACAGGAGATGTACCAGGACTGAATCTAGGATCCAGTCCTGTGGTTAGAAAAGTAATCCATAAAGTAACTAATTGCATTTAACTAGAAATTCACATTGAGCTGAATGTTGCATTGTGTTTGAAAATGTGTTGCCCATTGCAACAACTGTAACTACTGTACTTAAAAGTCTATTGCCTATGTGCAAAGTATTTAAACTAAAGTAATTCATTCTGAGAAAGTATTTTTTGTAATGTAATGTATAATGTAATTACAATGTAATTTAAAAAATAAAATCTGTAAAAAAAAATTGTTTCTAAAAATGTAGTAAATCAGTATGAAAAAAATTAATATAACAATTAATACATTTAAAAATTGTCATTTACAAAACCTTTGAAATTCACTGAAAAAACCGTAGGTTTCAGGCACGTTATAGTTAGAAATTAGCATTTAAAAAACCTTTGAAATTCACTGAAAAAACCATAGGTTTCAGACACGTTATAGTTACAAATTAGCATTTAAAAAACCTTTGAAATTCACTGAAAAAACCATAGGTTTCAGACACGTTATAGTTACAAATTAGCATTTAAAAAACCTTTGAAATTCACTGAAAAAACCATAGGTTTTAGGGACAGTTATAGTTACTTGGACATTGCACTCGTACAAAACCCGTGAAATTCCCCGTTATAGTTAGTTCAGCTAACTATAACTCGCGCCCGCAATGCACTGCTGATGACGTCACATATTACATCACTCATGACATGGTCAGTGACATCACTGATGACATCACTGATGACATCTCAAATGACATCACTGATGACATCATCCACGTGATAATCTGATGCACCTCCTCACACCCTAATATAATCTTTGATACACCCACTCTAAATTACAGACTGCCATTCGCAAAACCATAGACACTCCAACACCAATAACTACATACCCACTCACTGATTCTTAGGTCTACACACACACATCCACTCACTCACCCGTACAGTCACTCATACTTACGGTCACTCAGTACAGGACTATCATATGCACTCTTACTCCTATATAGACACACAAACAACGCCACTCATCCATAGAGATACTCAGACACCTAGTCAGTCATGCAAATAATTAAACACACTGCCATTTACTCACCTATACAGTTATACACACACCAGCTCACTTACTCATACAAATAGTAGCACATTGTTACGCTCTTATACAATCACTGATACAAGCACACACTCATCCATACAGCCACTATCACAATGACTCACTCTTGCTTATAGCTATTTATATACTCCAACACACATATATACTGCCTTTCACATATGTAGTTACTCACACATGTACCACTGGGACATACATTCACTCACTAACACACTCTTACACACACTTACCCTCCCATACAGTCTATCACAGATGCACTCTTGAAACCATCCACCCAGTGAATCACCCACTCACACATCTATGCACAGAGTTGCACACACCCCTCCCACACAAACGCTCAGGCACCCATACAGATACTCAGACAAGCATTCAATAACTCATATAGACACTCATTTAGCTATTCACAAACACATGCAGCCACTTACACAGCAACAGACAGACGGATACAGACATTCACCCAGTTTAGTCACTAACCCATGCATTCAGTAAGATACGTTAAATCACTCACTTATAGTCAGTCACGCACCTACTAAATCATCCATACAGACACTTACACACCCACTCATTCTTCAATACGTCTTTTCCTATATATATTAAAAATATTTAAACTTTACAGAAACACACAGTCACTGGATGATGTCATCAGTGATGTCATTTGAGATGTCATCAGTGATGTCATCAGTGATGTCACTGACCATGTCATGAGTGATGTAATATGTGACGTCATCAGCAGTGCATTGCGGGGCGCGAGTTATAGTTAGCTGAACTAACTATAACGGGGGAATTTCACGGGTTTTGTACGAGTGCAATGTCCAAGTAACTATAACTGTCCCTAAAACCTATGGTTTTTTCAGTGAATTTCAAAGGTTTTTAAATGCTAATTTGTAACTATAACGTGTCTGAAACCTATGGTTTTTTCAGTGAATATATATATATATATATATATATATAGAGAGAGAGAGAGAGAGAGAGAGAGAGAGAGAGAGAAAGAGAGAGAGTGTCTTTTAATTTGCCAAACAACTTTGACGTTGTTTGACAAATCTTCGTTTTGAAAACTAATTTGACGCTCACTTCACCTGCTGTCTTGACAATTTTGGGGTGGATCCATTAAGCAGGGGCCGAGAAAAAGGGGGGGTCCCAAAACGTGTTTTTCCCATGTTAATTTCCAAAGAAACTTTAGACAAGGCTACATCCAGAACTACTGAACAGAATTACACCAAATTTGGCAGAAAGGTAGCTGTTGGTCTGGAAAGCGACCTTTTTGTGAAATTGTGTTAATCTCTTCAGTAGTTTTGGAGTTATTTAAAGAAAATTCCAGTTGTATTTACAGGGACATGATGGATCCGCGACCCCTCCCGATCTTGTGCTGAATTCTGATTGGCTGCCAACACTTTAAACCAGGAAGTGTTGGCAGCCATCTTGTGACTCGGTTGAACTGAGTCACAGACAAAATATTTAAAAAAAAGAAAATTGGGCAGTGTAGAAACACCCTGACCCCTAGGCCTCTTAGGGATCCCCAGAGCCAAAAATAATAAAAAAAAAATAAAAACATTTTTGCCGGAGTCACGCTGGATATGCGAATCCCGCTTAAAGAAAAAATGGAGCGCAGGTTCCGTGCTTCGTTAATTATACGCCCCTGGGTGGACCAGGTACAGGGGGCATTTGTAATTATAGCAGAGGGCTTACGGAACCCTCTCCTAGGGTCACTAATGCCCAGGGGACCATCACCTTCCCGGAGCTTCCTTTTTTACACAATGTGGGGGAGGCCTCTATGGTCTCCCCTTTGCCCCGGGGACTGCCACCTCCCCAGGGCTTCTTATTTTATTAATGGTGGGACCTCTTGGCCCCCCCTGCCCCGGGGACCACCACCTCCCAGGGGCTCTTTGTTAAGCAAATGCGGGGGGCCTCACGGACCCCCCTGCAGCCCAGGGGGCCACCGCCACCCCGGGGCTAAATTAACATTGAAGGGGGCCGCACGGTCTCCCTCTTGAAGCCGTAGATGGCCCTGGGGATCGTCACCCCCCAGGGCCGGCTGTTGCAATGCCGCAGGGTGCCAAACCATAGCACTGCTCCCACCAACCCATAGCAAACTGTGCTCCGCTTTGAGCAAGTGAGACCATTGTGCTCTTGCTTGCTCAAAGTGGAGCACAATTTGCTTTTACACACAGGGAGCTGCATGTTAGCAGCTCCCTATGGGTAAAAGCAATGCTGGCTTCCGCAGAACTCGGGGAGCTGGCAGGGACCGCTGGGGTCTTCGGGTCCCCCGCATTCCCCATCAGTGGCAGTTGGTGGCCTGGGTGGGGCCAGGGCACGCACACTACTGGCCGATCCCTGTGGGATGGGGTCCCCTGAGCTAAAATAGGCCCTGGAGGGGGGGCCGCATGGGCCCCCTCCCATAACTTAAATTAATAAAACAATAAAAAGGCTGGGCCCCGGGGGATGGGGGATGGGGTCGACGGGGCCGAAATTGGACCAGGGAAGGTGGGCCATGCAGCTCCCCTCCCTTAAAAAAAGAAAAAAAGAAAATAAGAAAAAAAAACTCTGGCAACTCACGCCCCCTTCATCACCACTCTGCAAACGCACCTCCTGGTGCAGTTGTGGTTGGGGGATGAAGTCCCCTTGGATGCTGAGGAACCTTGGGGTTCAGGAAACCCTTTTGTTACCTCCAGTAAGTCCCAGACAGCGGGATTGCTGGAAGGACTTGAAAGGCATGCCCCCTTACTCCACCACCCTGCAAACACACCTCCTGGTATGCTGCTGTTTGGCAAATGAATTCAACTTTACTCCTGAGGGCCTCAGGACTAAAGTGGACTTCTTCCCCCAACTAGTAATCTATCTGTGCGGGTCTTACTAGAGGCAACATGAAGGGTAGATGGCCCCCAAGGACCCTCAAAATCCAAAGGAGACTTCATCCCCCAACTAGTAGTGTGCAAGGAGGTGCATTTGCAGAGTGGTGGAGAAAGGGGATGTGGCCACTGAAAAACTCTCAGCAAACCCACTGTGTGGGACTTATCGGAGGTAACAGGAGGGATACCTCCTATTTCATTTGAGATGTCATCAGTGATATCATCAGTAATGTCACTGACCATGACATGACTGATGTAATATGTGAGGTCATAAGCAGTGCATTGGGGGGCACGAGTTATAGTTAGCATCATCCTCGACTCCTCCCTCTCCATGAACCGCCAGATCAACGCCGTCACTTCCACCAGTTTCAACTGCCTGCGCATCCTCCGCAAGACCTTCAAATGGATCCCCCCTGACTGCAGAAGAACCGTCACCCACGCGCTCATAACCAGCAGACTGGACTACGGCAACGCCCTATACGCCGGAATCAACAGAACCCTTCTACACAAACTCCAAACCATCCACAACGCCACAGCCAGACTCGTCCTCGGGACACAGCGTCACGAACACATGACCCAACACCTACGAGACCTCCACTGGCTCCCCGTCGAGAAGAGGGTCACCTTCAAACTCCTCACCCACGCCTACAAATCCCTCAACAACATCGGACCCAAATACCTCAACGAGAGAGTATCCTTCCACGTACCCAAGAGGAACCTCCGCTCTGCCGACCTCGCACTGGCAGAGGTCCCCCGCATCCGCAGAAACAGAACAGGCAGGAGAGCTTTCTCCTACATCGCAGCCAAGACCTGGAATGAGCTCCCGGTGAACATCAGATGCTCCCCGACCCTGCACACGTTCAGGAAGGACCTCAAGACCTGGCTCTTCGACTGATCTGGAGCTGCCCCCCCCAGCGCCTTGAGACCCTCACGGGTGAGTAGCGTGCTTTTATAAACCACTGATTGATTGATTGATTAGCTCAGCTAACTATAACTGCTGAATTTCACTGGTTTTGTATGATTGAAATCTGAGACTAACTATAACATCTCTGTAACATTTGTTTTTTTCAGTAAAAAAAATAAATATATGTGTATATATATATGTGTGTGTGTGTGTGTATATGTATTACCTACTGGCGGTCATTATAGTTAGGCCCTAGTCTCGATAGGAAAAGCATTTTTTGACTTGGCCATAACTTTGGCAACGTTTGACCAATCTGCATGAAAATTTGCCAAAAGAGTGTCACGTTGGGTACTATTATTGTGCAAAGTTATGGGGTGATCGGTGCAATGGGGACAGAGAATTTGGGGCACAAAATAAGCTTCCATTTGTAATGTTAATTCCCATAGGAACCTTTAGCCACCTCTACAGCCCGAACTTCTGAACAGACTTACACCAAATTTGGCAGGGGGGTAGATGTTGGTTGAAGGAAGTGCCTTTTGCTTATTTGGTGTAAATCTGTTTAGTAGTTTTTGAGAAATGTAAGTTAAAAATTATAGTGATATCTCTGGCTATTTCACAAAGGTTTCGCAGTCAATCACGGATGCATGAGCCAACAGGAATGCTCTGATTGGCTGGACGCAACCTGAATAGAAAGTTGTGGCCACCATTTTGTATATCGGAAACAGTTCCCGGGGCTGAAAGTCTGTGTGAAAGCCCACATGAGGGGTCAGGGTGGAGATACTCTGACCCTATGTTTGAGAAATGGAGGTGTTAGTGACACAAGTTATGTGTCCAAAATTGATTTTCGTGCGATATTCATGACGACGACCGACCACCAGTGCGACCCTCTGTGTACCATCGTGACTATCAGCGTTGACGCAAATATTGGTGAAAATATAAAAAAATATATCAATGAATCATTAATGTGCATTGTTATAGAGACATTGAGATGTTGATAAATGTTTTTATAGAGATATTTATATAGTGAGTTATCTACTGTGATGGTTAGAACTAATCATATAGTTATAATTTTGTTTATGTGGTGGTTGCTATTGAATTGCTGCTTTTGCTTTGCTTTCTGCTTTCGCGACGTAACCGTGGGGGTCGCGATGACCAATGTCATCACGATCTCCGGCCTCACCGCGAAAATGGAAAATAGGTTTTAGAGGTGGCTGTTCTAGAAATTCACTAGAAAAACATGAGCTTGAAGTGTACAGTAATAAAACCCTAGTGTGTATATGTGTGTTTTCACTTTATAGAAAAGGCGCGATCATCGCGGTTAACGACATCATCGCGACATCCTGAATAACTCCGAAAACGGAAAATAGGTCTGAAAGATGGTTTTTAAGGAAGCTTAGTACAAAAGTATGAGTTTAAACATCATTTGAAAGAAATATGTTTATAGTAATATGTGTAGGGCAATGTTCAGAATGGATTTTTACATATTATTTTTGGATGAGTTGGTGGTCATTGCATGTCTGCTTTTGTTTTCCATTTAGGCATTTACTGACATCATCGCAATCTCCGGAGTCACCATGAAAAGTCAAAATAGGTTTTAGGGATTGTTTTTATAGAAACTCTCTCCTAAAACATAACTTTAGAGAATACTGTAAGAAACCCCTAGTGTGTAAAAAACTGTAGTATGTGTGGATATATGTGTTTTACACTTTATGGAAAAGGCGCGATCATTGTGGTTAACAACGCCATCGCGACATCGCAAATAACCACAAAAATGGAAAATAGGTCCGAAAGATGGATTTTAAAGAAACTTAGTACAAAAACATGAGTTTAAACATGTTTTTAAAGAAGTATGTATATAGTAATATGTGTAGGGCAATGTTCAGGAAGGATTTTTTTACATATTAATTTTGGATGTGTTGGTGGTCATTGAATGTTTGCTTTTGTTTTCTGTTTCACGACATGTCCGCTGGGATCGCGACATCGGTGCGAAAATAAAAAATGTAAAGAAAAAATAACAATGCTTAGTAATCCACTGAAGAAAATACAAGCTTATAAAAATACCTCTTATAGAGCCATTTTAGATAGAAAATACAATTTAAAATACTTAAAAATTCAATAAGAAAATAATAGGTTACATGGACGTTATGGTTGTGAAATAGAATTTGAAAAACGTTAGAAATTCACTGAAAAAACCAAAGGTTACATGGACATTATAGTGAGGATTTAGCATTTCAAAAACCTTAGAAATTCACTAAAAAAAACAAAGGTTACAGGGATGTTATAGTTAGGCTGACATTTCAGTGCATTGCGGGAGCGCGAGTTATAGTTAGCTCAGCTAACTAGAACTGCTGAATTTCTCTGTTTTTGTTCGAGTGAAATGTCAGCCTAATTATAATGTACCTGTAACCTTTGTTTTTTACACTGGATATATATATATATATCTATATATGCACATACATACATATATATTACTCCATACAGATTGCACTCCTTCTGTGTCCCTTCGCCCAGGGCAGTTGGATCGCTCAGTGCCGGCGGAGCCTGCTGGAAATAATTTATTCCAAAAACCTCCAATAAGGGGATCACTTGGAGGATTGTACTACCATCAGTTGATTTATTTCAGTAACGCGTCTTGCCTGACCACGCAGGCTTGTTCACAAACTGAAACTGTGGGACAGGTAAGCATACATAGTTTACAATGCAGAAAGCAAGAAAGGACTCGTGTGATTGCGAGTCTTTGACTATGGCATCCATCTTGTAATGGCAACGTCTATAGTATAAATTATACAGTACAAAATCATAATGAACAACACTAAATACAGTTAAGATCACTGATATGTGCGCTTGTTATGCCAAATTTATTAAGTGACTAAATAAGATAAGAACATCGCATTTCTCATGATCATATGATCTGTGTTATTGTCGTCTAGCCTATATATATAGTAATCTGCATAGTGCTTTCTGTGTGGTGTGAGTCTAAATTTGGCATCCATCTTGTGTCGATAGATAGTGCTAAACAAAATCATAGTATACACCGCTGAACACAGTTGAAATTCACTGATATATGCGCGTGTTATGCCAAAATTAGAGAAAAACATCGCATTCCTCCCAATCTTAACGATCTAGTCATAATCGTCAGAGTCTGGCCCATAAAGGATTTGTCGTCTGCATAGGGCCCAGCTGCCAGCAACATACTTACGGAAAATGTGCGTTTGGCATAGTGCCTTAATTGGGGATTACTAGGGGTGGCTAGACCTTTTCCTCCTACTTTAGATGCTCTTACATTTTATATTCTATGTGCCTGTACTTGTATGCAGTGGTCCCTTACCATCAATCCGGCATTGCTACACTCTTCAAACCCAAAGTTACAAATACAAATAAAAAATTGTGTCTGTATGTGAAGGCTATTCTAACTAACACCCAACATATGTGAAACTCAGCTCAGATAAAAAGGAGAGAAATTCTGTTGAATTAGGGAAAAGAAAGTTCTCTTATCTGTCTCATGCTGTTCCTCATCACTCTTTCTCGTGATGTCGAAGAAAAGGGTAGGGGTAGAAATCAACGGGATCAGTGCTGGAGTCGGGCCCTTCCTTTCCTCCTGTGATTAGAAAGAAAAATACCAACGATTATTCTATTGGTTCTGGTTAAAAACATCTACAATAGCTATTCAAGAGATTGCGCATAGATCCCACAGACATGGTTGAAAACAGTACACAAGTTATTCAAACAATCTATTAAAAAAATTGTATATGGATTTCATAGACATGATAACTACTTGATCTACATATATAATACAGTGTCTACTGGCGTATCTGCAGATAGGCTATAAAAAACGACTTAGTGTTCATGCAAGTGAATACTCAGTTCTTCTTGGTTGTGCCCTCCAGGGGTCTTGGTTTGTAGGTTTATTATATGCCACGACTCCCTTTGTACGAGGTAGAGTGTCCTGTTTCCTCCTCTGTAATTTTGTTCAATCTATTCAATTGCAAAGTATGTGAGCAGAGAGCTGTTGGAGAGGTGGTATTCTGTGAAGTGCCTGGCTACTGGGTAATGTGGGTCCCTGTTGTTGATTGCCCTCATGTGTTCTAACACACATTTTTTGACTGCTAGCGTGGTGCTTCCTACATATCTGAGTTTGCAGGGACATTCCAAAATGTAGATCACGAAAGAAAGAACAATAAACCAATTTCTGACGTGTGGATCAACTTTCGTTTGTCCCTGCAAACTCAGATATGTAGGAAGCACCACGCTAGCAGTCAAAAAACGTGTGTTAGAACACATGAGGGCAATCAATAACTATAAGATATTGGTGAACCTATATAGGTGCTTGGTAGAGTGAATTACCCGTGAGTGGATAGCAGTACGTCAAATCTAGGCGATAAGCGGTGAAAATGTAAATATGTATATACAGAAAGTGCTGTGTGTAAATAATGTACATAAGATTGCTCACAATGAATTGCGGAAATGAATTATCAGTGAAACTATATGCGTATGATGGAATATACGTATATCGTTCATGGGGAAAGTAAGGAATTTCACGAGTCCCTAAACATGTTCTAAGATGGCGCCCGCAGAAATGTAATCACTTATTTGTCTGTTCTTTAAGCAGTGATGAATCACATGTTCAAATATCGCCATGACAAAGGCGCCCGCCGACATTGACAAAGGCAGGATTGCCGAAACGCGTTTGTTTTCTATTTTTTTTTGCCAATAAATCTGCAAGAAGATTTAATTAACGAGAGTGCTGGTTCATTCTACTTGGTGTGGGGAGCTGTATATTATGAGCGGCACTGCCGCCGCAGGACCGGAGCACCCGTTCGAGAGTGTGGGGTCTTCAGGCAGTATCACGGAGCGTTGGGAGTACAGGAAAAGTACCTGCACCGCTGCACAAGCCGGAGCACGGGAACCCCCGAGGAGCGGACATCTCGTGGACTTGGTGGGGTAAGGAGATGTCGGCTTCCATATTTCTGGTGCAGCAGAGCGAGTTATAAGGCGAACTGCTAATATCATTAAATGTTCAGCGAGGCGGTCCGCCGCGAGGCAGCAACGGACAACTTTAAGAACCGGGCAGGATCAGGGGCCCAAGGCGAGGGGGCAACATCCAGCACGGGCCAACTGAGCTTGAAAAATAAGTACCTACAACTGGAGAGATTGCACGAGAGGGAAATAAGAAAATGGTGGGAAGCCACCAGTCTACAGAACTATATTGAGGTGAATAGGGTACCCAGGGGCCTGAGGATTTACACGGTCCCTGCGTACGAGAACCCAGACCCGGAGTTGCTCAATGAATGGGCAGAGTACACCGCTGGTTCTTCGCAGGGGATGCTGAAGATATTAGTAAAATTTGCGTGGAGTGACCGCGCTAAAGCATTGGAGAAAATAGAAAAACTTGAGCATAGCATCTTGGAAACCGCGGATAGTGCCAAACACGCAGAGGAAAAAGAATTAATTAAGATACGGCTGACTTCCTACGAGAGAAAGATCCCGGAAAGAAAGCAGTAAAAGTTTGAAAGGGATACCAGGGATTACGAACTGGGAAGGATATTGACCTTCGCCAGGAGATACGACGCCCCAAGACGTGACCTGAGAGCAAAGAAACGACCTGTGGTAGAGCATCGGGACACCTCGGAATCAGAGGTAACGAGTGCGGAACAGTCGGAGGAGGAAGGAAGCTCAAATCAAAACACCTCACGCCAGAACCTTTTTCACGAGGAATTCAGCCTAATCAGGCAGACGTGGTTGAGGGGAGGCAAAGGGCGACCACCAGAGCCGAAACCTACAGAGTCACGAGGAGAGGCGGCAGGAAACATCAGCACAAACACAATGAATACCAGGAACAGGAGGGGCAGGAACACCAAACAATGAGGGATAACTTGACGATTGTTAATTTGACAACGAGAACCCTATCAACGACGGAGAAATCAGTTTTAACATTAGGTCTGACATTCTGCCCTACTGAGGAGTTCGAATATACACAGACCAGGATAGATCTGTTTAAGTACATTCGGAAACTGAAACTGTACAAGTTTTTCAAATCAAAGAATCTAGGGCAAAGAAGAACAGTGAATATCAATCCGTCAGAGGCAACTGATGCCCTAACTGTGAGTGATCTCGAAACCCTGGCGACCATGGAAGAACTAAGACTCGGAGGTGGTATGGATAGCATGGCAGTGGAGAACATCTCTGATGGACCGGAAGCTTTTGGGATAGTACAGGTGGGAGCCCCAAGTCCATTCAGACCCGTTTCTAAATTTTACCCACAGACACCGGTTGATGCTATTGACATTTTCTCTGATAATGTGAACAGAGAATTATTGGGACTGAGGTCAAAGGAAAGATCACCTTGCAGATGGAATCTGTCATACAATCAGAGGAAAGCGATAAAAGAGTTGAAAAATGACAGAACAATTATAGTGAAACCATCGGACAAGGGTGGCAATATAGTTCTACAGACAAGGGAGAACTAGTGCAATGAGGCCATTAAACAACTACAAGATAAGAACAACTACATTACTGTGACAGAAAATAACTACACACTAAGTATACAATCATTTGAGCAGATGATTGATAAGTGGCTCTGTAAGGGCATTCTATCAATGGAGGAATACTGCTTCCTACAGAACAAGCATCCTAGAATCCCTACATTCTACCACCTACCGAAAATCCACAAGAATGCCACTAGCCCACCAGGACGTCCAATAGTCTCCTCAATAGGAGGCTTGACGGAAAACTTATCAAGATATGGGGACTATTTTTTGTTCCCTTTTGTATTGCAACTTTCCTCGTATACATGGGACACGAAGCATTTTTTAATGCAAATACAAGGGATTGAATGGGAACCAGATTTTGTGATGGTAACTCTCGATGTGTCAAGTTTGTACACCAGCATAGCACACAGATGGGCTGGAGGCAGTATGATTTTTCCTAAGGGGAAGGCCTCTTAGGTTCCTGGAGCATAACATCATGTTGGAAGAATTTATTTCTTTCTGTTTGTATAACAACATTTTCCTTTTCCAGGACCAAAGATACAGGCAGATACAGGGTACGGCAATGGGCACCTGCTCGCCCCCAGTTATGCAAACTTGTTCGTTGGCTGGTGGGAGAAGCAGGTGGCCTTGGGCGATACCATGGATGAGTGAGTGGATAGTATTGTATGTTGGAGGAGGTACATTGACGACCTCTTCATAATTTGGAGAGGGTCAATGGAGTCTGCGAATCAATATATCTCCTGTCTGAACAACAATAATCTTAACCTAAAGTTTGCAGGAGAGCTAAGTACCACACAAGTGAATTTTTTAGATCTAACGGTTTTTGTGAGTAAGAAAAAATTACATACAGCCCTATATAGGAAGGAAACAGTGGGCAATTCTGTTCTGCATGGGACCAGCAGTCACCCACAGAACCTGATCCAGAGTAACCCCTATGGGGAACTCTTACGGATCAAGAGGAACAGCTCGAGGCAAGAAGATTATTTGAGAGCAGCAAATCAGAGCCTGAGTCGCTTTAAAGTGAGGGGTTACCCACGGAAGACATTGGAGATGGCAACATTTAAAGCAGAGAGGAAGAACAGGACTGATCTCCTAAAAAGTGTAGGGAGACAGGACAAGTAAGGGAGCACCAATAACTTCAGGATGATTACACGCTTTTCTAATGCAGCAAGTGAAGTTAGAGCAATCATGCGTAGGAATTGGCGGATTGTGAAGTCAGATGCAGTTATTGGGAGAGATCTGCCAGAGCAACCAGGTATAACTTTTAGGACATCCAGATCCATAAAAGATCATTTAGTTGAGAGTCACCTGATGACAGTGAAACCTCAACAGGGTCTGGCAGACCTACATGGCTAGTTTTCCTGTGGAAAATGCAGGGCATGTGCTACGAGTAAGAGGATGACCTCATATGAGATACCTGGGATGAAGACAGCTAGGAGGATAACGAAATTTATGACATGTAGCACCACATTTGTGGTGTACTGTCTGACCTGTCTGTGCAACCTACGGTATGTGGGGAGCACAATTAATCAGGTGAAGATGAGGATTTTAGAGCATCAGAGGGCCATTGCCAGCAACGATACTAACTATCCAGTTGCCCGGCATTTCGCAAGCTATCACAGGAGCGATAGGACGCTCTTGCAGTATTTCTGCCTAGATCATGTCCCTAGAGATGTTAGAGGAGGTGACAGGGAGAAGAGATTAAGGAGGCTCGAGTTGAGATTTATTATAGACCTCCAGTGCAAATTTCCAGGGGGAGTGAACAGCGGAGAGGAACTTGCTGTTCACTTAGGGTCCTGATGAAACTGTAGGTACCATATGGGCCTTGATTAGACGTGTTAAGGGACATGTGAGGATATAGCATCTTATGTTGGGAGCATATGCCCATCCAGGGCGGGATCTGACATAACACAGCATGATAGCAATATGGTCACCGCAGCGTGACTGGTACTTCTATAAGGTCCACAGCCAGCATGGATTATTATCCATGGGGCAGTACCATGTTCAGCCCATTCAGGGTAAGATATTGGTGAACCTATATAGGTGCTTGGTAGAGTGAATTACCCGTGAGTGGATAGCAGTACGTGAAATCTAGGCGATAAGCGGTGAAAATGTAAATATGTATATACAGAAAGTGCTGTGTGTAAATAATGTACATAAGATTGCTCACAATGAATTGCGGAAATGAATTATCAGTGAAACTAGATGTGTATGATGTAATATACGTAGATCGTTCATGGGGAAAGTAATGAATTTCACGAGTCCCTAAACATGTTCTAAGATGGCGCCCGCAGAAATGTAATCACTTATTTGTCCGTTCTTTAAGCAGTGATGAATCACATGTTCAAATATCGCCATGACAACGGCGCCCGCCGACATTGACAAAGGCAGGATTGCCGAAACGCGTTTGTTTTCTATTTTTTTTGCCAATAAATCTGCAAGAATATTTAATTAATGAGAGTGCTGGTTCATTCTACTTGGTGTGGGGAGCTGTATATTTATATAGATATATATATATATATATATATATATATATATATATATATATATATATATATATATATATAGATCGTTGCAGAGTTCAAATAAAGCGCGCTCTCAGTAACACCAGTAAAGAAAGGAAAAAGGATTTATTTCCTCATAAATCCACGACGCGTTTCGGCCATCATGCGGCCTTGGTCACATAAGTGAAAGCGATTTCATGGAGTACATTTATGCAAGTATCGTAAACTAAACAGTGCTGAAGGACTTGAATGTTGCAAGCTACAATGCTGTTGGGAACTATGTCGGCCATATTGGAATGGAGACATAAACGGCAAAGAGTGCACATTAAATAGGCATAATAACACAATCCATGGACATCATGTAAATACAATGCTTGCATTTATATACATATTGTATATGATTTAACGATTCACAATAGATGCAGTACCCAAGTGGGCAAATCATAATAGTCCACGGTGTAATTAGATGACACCGTCTCGATGCACTATTGCAGTTAATGTATGTAAAAATGTCAATGATATCAATGATGGTAGTTATTCAAATCCAAATGAATTTCAATGATAATTGTATGCATTCCCCAAGTGGGCGAGTTGATAGCTCAAACATGAGTCCATGTAAAAGGTTATCAGAATGAAATCACAATCCAGAGCAAAGTAGTACCCACATAATGATCAAATGAATGTATCCAATCAAAAGCTGTATGAAGAAAACAAAACAAAAGTGCATAAAAAGTGCAAAAATGATGTATATAGAACAGTTCTTATCTGGGGTAGATGAGATCTAAATCCAAGGATTAATCCAATGTGAAGAAAAGGGTAGGGAGCCCAAAAAGCTGAAAATCGTGTCTGGTGGTCCCTTCCTTTCCTCCTGAAAAAAAGAGAGAATGGAGCATGATTCACAAACAATTCACAAAATTATAATCTACATGTACATAACAATGCAAAACTGCGAAGTGCATTTGAAAATTGCAAAATGCCTGTCACACACGTGGAGTGTGAGTCACATGTGATTACAATAACATGTAGGAGGGAAGTGAAAAATGGAGATTAGTGAATTGTGCTGAAGATCTATAATGTGATGGTATGTAACGACATGTTGTGCCACTGGGACACAAAGGCATCATTCATTGTGTAGGTGAATAGCCATCTCTTCATTGATGTTGTGTCCCCCTGGGTAGCGGGTACCAAGGTCAATTATGTGTCTTGACTCTCTTTTCCTTAGCGTAAGTTCTCTATTGCCCCCTCGTGGATTAGCAAGCACTTGTTCTATAATGAAGTACTTTAGTTTGGAGCTGTCGGAAAAGTGAAAAGCTTCAAAATGTCTCGCAATAGGATAGTGTTGGTCTTTATTACCTATTGCTCGCATGTGTTCCAAGACGAGTTTCTTGGCCATATGTTTGGTGCTTCCGACGTACCATATGTCGCATGGACACTCGAGTACGTATACCACATGTGTGGAACAGCAAGTGAGAAATTGATTGATGTGGATATTAATACCTCTAGTTTTGTTGGGGTATTCTTTTCTCATCGTGCTGTTACAACAGGCCTTGCAATGGCTGCAGGGAAAGAATCCATGTAAGGCGAAAGTGCTGGGGCTGGCATATGTGGTCATGTCACTTTTAACAAGGGTATCACGAAAATTGCGTCCTTGCGGTACGTGATACGTGGTCTTTCCGTGATGGAATTTCCAATGACGGGATCTTTGGTTAAAATATCCCAGTTTTTGGCTAGTATCTTTTGGACATCCTTGGCATGATTGCTGTAAGTCAAAATAACCCTAGTCATGTCGCTGTCCTCTGGGGATGTGGCATCCGTAATGTGTTTGTCTTCCAGGGTGGTGGATCTAGACACTAAGAGGACTTTTTCTACAGCTCTGCGTAGAACCCATTTCGGGTATCCCCTCTCAGCAAATCTGTCCAACATGATATTTTGTGGAATGCATACAATTATCATTGAAATTCATTTGGATTTGAATAACTACCATCATTGATATCATTGACACTTTTGCATACATTAACTGCAATAGTGCATCGAGACGGTGTCATCTAATTACACCATGGACTATTATGATTCGCTCACTTGGGTACTGCATCTATTGTGAATAGTTAAATCATATACAATATGTATATAACTGCAAGCATTGTATTTACATGATATCCATGGATTGTGTTATTATGCCTATTTAATGTGCACTTTTTGCCGTTTATGTCTCCATTCCAATATGGCCGACAAAAGTTCCCAACAGCATTGTAGCTTGCGACATTCAAGTCCTTCAGCACTGTTTACTTTACGATACTTGCATAAATGTACTCCATGAAATCGCTTTCACTTATGTGACCAAGGCCGCATGATGGCCGAAACGCGTTGTGGATTTATGAGGAAATAAATCCTTTTTCCTTTCTTTACTGGTGTTACTGAGAGCACGCTTTATTTGAACTCTGCCGGTAACTCCGCCGGCACGCGCGCCACCCCCCCTCGGGTCTCCTGGTTCCCGGAAGGAGTGACTTCTGTTTGGATATATATATAGATATATATATAGATATAGATATTTTCACTGAAAAAAACATGGTTTACAGGGACGTTATAGTTAAGCTCAGGTTTCACATGAACAAAACCATAGAATTTCAGCAGTTTTAGTTACCCGAGCTAACTACAACTTACACCCCCACACTGCACTGCTTATGACCTCACATATTACATCACTTATCACATGTCTAGTGATATCACTGATGACAACATTGATGACATCTCAAATGACATCACTGACTCTCTACATAGTGTACTTAATTTTAGTACACTGTACAGAGAGCCAGTTTTCTACATTGATTGTTCAGCGGTGGATAGAAAACTTCAGATTTGTTGGTACCACTTTGTCAATAAGTGACCGCATGAGTAAATCCAAAAATTGCCTTCAGATAGTCACATTTTTTGATTTGTCTAATCTTCTAAATTTCTAAAATTAACTGCTAGGGCCTTGGTCTGTGCTTTAGTTAGGACAAAGTATTCATGAATTGTTAGTTTTTGTAACTTCATAAAAAGGTCCCAACTTTAGCAAATTAATGCCTGAGTCCAATAGCCAAGCTCAGGTGCTTGACCTGACCCCTTGCATGAACATAAACCAATGTGGGGCCCTCTGTAAGGGCTATGGTATCAAAACAGGCAAAAGTCCCAAGAAGGGATATCTCTGAATACTGATATCTCAGTTTGAATGAGATAATCCAGAATTAGTGGCTCAGTCTGAGGATGAGGAGCCTACTAATGCAGATGATGCTAAGAATGGACATGAGTCAGTCCCCTCAGACACAGCTGAGGTCCCACCGATGAGGACCTCATGCTAGAAAGGTTGACCAGGAGACCGAAGTTAGAGGCTCAACTCCTGAAAATAGAGAAAGAAAGAAAAGAGATGGCCCTAGGACCTATCTCTGGTGGCAGCATACAAATAAATAGGGAGAGTGGAGGTTCGGAGAGTGGAGGTTCTTTTGACTCAAAACTGCCCAAAAGAATTGTCCAAATTTTTCAGAGGGTAATGACATCACCAAATGATATACCACATTTGAGAGAGCCTGTGTAGTGAGAAAAGTATCTAGAAAGAATTGGGCTCCTCTCTTGTGGAAACTATTTTCAGAGAAAAGCAGGGATAGACTCCTGATATTTCCTGATAAAGACCCTGAGTCTTATGACCTCATGAAGGGTACCCTGATTGAGGGCTTTGGACTCACCACTGAGGAGTATAGAATAAGTTTCAGGGAGACTAAAAAAAACCCTGAGTGAGTCCTGGGTGGTATTTTTTCACTTTTCAGAAAAATCACCAGGTGGTTGGTTAACAGGCAACAGTCTGAATGACTATGAAGGGCTTTACAATTTAATTAAGAAAGAAGATCTTTTAAGTAATTGTTACAATGAGAAGTTAAATCAGCATCTGGTAGACTTAGGTCCACTTTCTGCTCTAGAGTTGAGGAAGATTGCAGACCACTGGGTTGAAACAAGGGTGACTAACTACTGCTGGTGTGGGAGACCAAAAGAAAAAGGCCAAAAAGCCCCGAAAGGGAAAGATGGTGACCAGAAAGGGAAAAACAAAAATGAGTCTTCTTCAGTCCCCCAAACATATTTTCAGGAGGGTGAGTCCAGAAACTCATCAAAGCCCAAGGGAATGTACCAGGGTAAAAACTGGTACCCCAAAACGGCTTGTTGTTAGTACTGTATGGCACTTGGACACCGAACTGGAGACCCTGGCTGCAAAAACTAAAAAAATGCCTCTAGTCCACCTGCAATACCTGCTGTTGCCAATCTCCAGATGGGATCTCAGGAGAGCACTAACCATGTCAGAGAGCTCACCGAGGTGACCCTAGTAGGGGATGTGGATATAGTACTCCTTAGCTGTCTGGCCCACTAACATGCTAAAATACAGACAGCATCCTATTATTACTGGGGTTAGGATGGAGGCATTGAGAGGCACTGGTGCTAGTGTCACCAGGGTGACCAACCAACTGGTGTCCTCAGAAACGTATCTGCATGGAAGGACCTGTCCAGTCACCAACGCTGACAATGTGACAACAAACTATCCAATGGCGATGGTGTCTTTTGACTGGGGAGGGGTTGCTGCTTGAAAAGAGGTAGCAGTGTCTTCATCCATCCCAGTTGATTGTTTGCTTGGCATTGATTTGGAGTCCTCAGCCTGAAACCAGGAGGCTGAAGTTAGGGGTTGAACTCCTGGAAATAGAGAAAGAAAGAAAAGAGATGGCCCTATGAGCTATCTCTGGTGGCAGCATACAAATAAATAGGGAGAGTGGAACAGAACTGAGAAACCATGCAGAAATGCTTTGAATCACACACTGGGTGTGTGTGAAACCCAGAGCACAGAGCAGAACCCAGAGTGAAAATGAGGTGCTGGAGTCAGGAAGAATGGCCCAGCCCTCCAAGAGAAAAGGCAAGCAGACTGGGGAGCCAGCTGCAAATCAGACACCAGATCCTTCTCCTCAGGGAAAAGAAGGGTCAGCCCCAGAGGGAACTGAGCCTCAGGAACTGGAGCCTTACCAGCTTCAGCTTTTGGGCCCAGGGGACTCTCTAGGGAAGATCTGTGCCATGGGCAGAGGACCTGCCCACTCTTGAAAGCCTGCAACAGCAATGTGCTGCATAAGAAGGAGGGGATGTCAGTGGTTCCCACAGGACCTATTGGGAGGAGGGGATCCTTTACACTGAGGATAGGGACCCCAAACCTTGTGCTAGTAGGAAAGTGGTAGTGCCTCAGGCATTCAGGGAATTCCTCCTCACTTTGGCCAATGACATCCCCCTAGCTGGACACCTTGGCCAGACCAAAACTTGGAGCAGGCTAGTCAGACACATCTGCTAGTCAGGGATCCGCCAGAAGGAGAAGGAGTTTTGTAACTCCTGTGCCACCTCTCAAGCCAGTGGCAAGACGGGTGGCCACCCAAAGGCCCGCTTTATTCTACATCCAGTGGTTAGGGTTCCCTTTTGACATGGTTGGTCCCTTTGACCCTCCTACAGCATCAGGAAACAGATATATTCTGGTGGTAGCGGATCATGCCACCAGGTATCCTGAGGCCATTTCCCTTGGGACTACCACTGCCCCTGCAGTGGCTAGAGCCCTCATTGGTATCATCTTTACCAGGGTTGGCTTCCCTAGGGAGGTGGCACCAGATAGAGCTGCAAACGTCATGTCTGGCTACCTGAAACACACGTGGAACGAGTGTAGAGTGACCTACAGGTTCTCAACCCCATACCATCCACAGTGTAATGGCCTTGTTGAAATATTCAACAGGACCATGACATGTACTAATGGTGGACTCCCTGAAAAACTCAAGAGGAGATGGGATGTCCTACTGCCATGCCTGCTTTTTGCCTACAGGGAAGTTCCTCAGACAAGAGTGAGGTTCTCCACATTTGAACTTTTGTTTGGTCATCCTACTAGGGGAACATTGTGCATTGTGAAAAAGGTTTGGGAAAAGCCTCTCATTGAACCTAAACAGGACATAGTAGACTATGTACTTGGCTTCCCTCCAGGATAGCTGAAAACATGGATAAAGCAAGCAAAAACCTTGAGGCCAGCCAAGTGCTCCAGAAGCAATGTTATGACCAAAAGGCTGATATGGTGGAGTTCCAACCAGGGCAGAAGGTGTGGGTTTGGGAGTCTGTGGCCCCTAGGGCTCTCCAAGAAAAGTGGAGTGGGTCCTATCTTAGAAAGTAAAGGGAGATCACCAATCTGGTGGGCAAAGCTCGTGCAGGAACCCCAAGAGGGTCATCCATGTAAACCACCTTAAACCCTACTATGATAGGGAAGATGTGACCATGCTCTTGGTTACAGATAATGATCAGGAAGCAGAGAGTGAACCTCTCCCTGATCTCCCGTCCAACAACCCTAAAGATGGGTCAGTGGAAGAAGTGATCTTGTCAGACATCCTCACTGCCCAGCAGCAGACTGATTGTAGTCAAGTCCTAAATCAGTTTGCTGAGCTATTCTCTTTGACCCCTGGTCAGACTAGCTGGTGGACCCACGATGTGGACACTGGTAAAAGTCCACCTGTCAAAAACAAAATCTACAGGTAGTCTGATCATGTGAAAGGCAGAATCAAAGCTGAAGTAAGCAAGATGCTAGAATTGGTAGGCATAGAGTCATCCCAGTGGTGTTAGTCTCCAAACCTCATGCTCAAGGTGATAAGAAAGAGATGAGGTTCTGTGTGGCCCTAGGGGCCTCAATGCTGTGACCAAAACCGATGCACACCCAACACTAAAGGCAGGTGCATTTTTTGACAGATTGGGAGCTGCCAAATATCTTGGTACCTTTGATCTCACATCTGGGTACTGGCAGATAGGTCTGACTCAAAGAGCAAAATAAAGATCTCCATTTTCAACCCCAGATGGGCATTATCAGTTTACTGTGATGCCTTTTGGGCTGAAAAATGCATGTACCACTTTTCAAAGGTTGGTGAACAAAGTCCTTGCTGGCTTGAAATCCTACGGTGCAGTGTATCTGGATGATAGTGCTGTCTTTAGCTCCACCTGGTAGGATCACCTGATCTACCTTAGGAAAGGATTAGAGGCTCTGAGAAGTGCAGGCCTCACTATTAAGGCAAGCAACTGCCAGACAGGGCAGCAAAAGGTTACAAACTTGTGCTAACTTGTTGGTGGAGGCCAGGTACACTCCTTACAACCCAAGATCCAGACCATTCTGGAATGGGTGGCTCCAACAACCGAGACTCAAGTCAGGGCCTTACTTGGCTTGATTGGGTACTACAGGAGGTTTGTGAAAGATTATGGCACCATTGTGACACCCCTCACAGAACTAACCTTCAAAAGAATGCTCAAAAAGGTGAACTGGACACTGAGCTGTCAAAATGCTTTTGTCACTCTGAAAGAAGCAACGTGCTCTGCACCTGTTCTGAAAGCTCCAGATTATGCTGAGCCATTCATTGTGCAGATTGATGCCTCTGAAAATGGGAGAGGAGTATTCCTCTCTCAAATAAATTATGAGGGTCAAGACCAGCCTGTGGCTTTCATCAGTAGAATGCTACTCCCCAGGGAACAGCGTTGGAGTGCCATTGAGAGGGAAGCCTTTGTGTGGTCTGGTCCCTGAAGAAGCTGAGGCCGTACCTTTTTGGCTCTCACTTCATTGTTCAAACTGACCATAGGCCTCTCAGATGGTTAGTGCAGATGAAAGGTGAGAATCCCAAACTGCTAGGGTGGTCCATATCTCTACAGGGAATGGACTTTGAAGTGGAACACAGACCTGGGACTGCCCATGCCAATGCAGATGGACTTTCCAGGTTCTTCCACTTAGATGATCAAGACTCTCTAGAGGAAGGTTAGTCTCATCCTCTTCATTTGGTGGGGTCATGTAGGAAAGTGCCTCTTTTAACATGCTTGTCCCCCACTTTTTGCCTGCTGTCTGATGTGTTTGCAAACTGTAAGTGCACTGGGTCCCTAATAAGCAGGTTCCCAGTGCCAGATCTCTTTCCCAAAACCTGTACCACGATTGGCACAACTTCAGGTACCGATGTAAGTCCCCAGTAAATGGTATAGCTGTTACCTAGAGCATGCGTACTGAAGAGGGTCCTCTGGGGCTCAGAATCCTATGTGTGGGCATATCAGCATGAGCAGACATGCCACTACAATGTCCAGTCTATTCTGAGATGTAAGTGCACAGGGAAGCCACAAACAGTACATGGACTGGATACTTGTCAACATGGGTTTCATGGCTCCATGATGGCTTCATTAATTCCTAAGGTGTTTGGTACCAAACATCTTGTCTTAATTAATACTCACTAATGCTACTGCTGGATTTATTAATAAATTCACAGAAGAGACTCTTTTAAAGGGTCCCCTGAAAACCTACCAAGCACTGGTGTGGTTCCTGACTTGTTTATGCCAGCCTGCCACTTCTAGACATGTTTCTTACTTCATGGGGTGAGAGCCAGTGCTCTCAGAGGACATAGATAAAGCCTTCTCTGGGCAGAGGTGCTTCACAACTCCTTCGGAACTGGATGGCTTCCTGGGTGGGAATCTTCAAAGGAGATTTGCCTTTGAAATCCAACCCAGGAACATCCAAATAATGGGGGAAGCCAAGCCCCCTTTCTGGCTCCACTTTTGGTGGGAGGAAAGGTGGAAACATTTGTAAGATTAGGAAGAGCATCTCCACTAACCTAGGGCTGAGCAGGTGATGTGAACCCCTCTCCTTAAATTTCACCATCTTGGGATGGTGGGAAAACATCCCATCAGAGCTAGGGTAGTGCCTCTTCCCACAGGAAGTGGTCACTAGAGAGTGTAGACAACCTAAAGGTAGATAGCCCATTGGCCACTACCTGTCTCCCCTTGTAACGCCCCTAAATTCACCATTTAGGTAGCACCCCAAGCCCTGAATATCAGATTCAATGGACAAAAGAAGACCAGGACAAAGGAGACCCGCTGCACGAGAAATCAAGCCTTGCTGCAGTAGAAAACAGTGCCAAACCAAGTCACAAGATTCACGGTTGACCTGTTCGCGCTGCACCCAGCCCCATCGTCCCCTGCACCGATTAACCAGCTTTGCTCCCATGGTCCCCAGGCCCTTGCGACCTCCACCCTCCAAGGAGATCCACCGGACTTACCTGTAAGTCCCTCTGTGCAGTGAATTTTTTAAGTGGCTACCTTTGTCTTTGCACACCAGCTTTCAAGACTGCAGCACTCTGCTCCCGGCTGATCCTTCATGGTCTCGAACTTCTCCTGCTGGAACTTTGGACCAGGTCCCAACATCGACCTCAACAAGAAGGTGAACTTCGTGAAAGCAGTGCCTGAATTCTATACATTTTTCTGCTTTTTCCCCATTGTTTCCCGCGGTGCATAAATTGCGCATAAAATGATATATTTATCGAACTTTTCAAAATTGTATCTCCGAAAGTGCTAATCTTAGAACTGTGTTCTTGGTCTTGAAAATTATATAATAACCAATATTATTTTTGCAAATTGGCCTCAGATTTATACTTGTGTGTGTGTCTCATTTATTGCCTCTGTGAGTACAACAAATGCTTAGCAATACCCTCTGATAAGCCTAATTACTTGCCCACACTAATACAAAGAGAGAGTTAGCATTATCTACTTATACCTCTTTATACCCATTGGGGATTCCCCGTACTCTCTGCATAGTATACTTCATTTTAGTACACCGCACAGAGAGCCAGTTTACAACAGTAAGTGAGTGGGTGTATACATGGCTGTATGATGGGTCAGTGTGTGAGTGGCTGTCATGGTGAGTGAGTGAATGTGTGAGTCTAGTTGTGGGTGGGTGAGTGGATGTGTGAGTGAGTGGCCATATAGATTGGTGAGTGGGTGTGTGAGTGGCTGTATGGGTGAGTTAGTAGGTGCATGAGTGATGTATGAGTGAGTGAGTGTGGCTGTATGGATTAGTGAGTGATTGTGTCAGTGGATATATGGGTATGTAAGTGGGTAAGTGAGTGCATGTACCGGTGTGACTGGGTGTGTGAATAGCTGTATCAGTGTATGTCTGGATGTCTCTGTGGCTATATCACTGTGTTGACAATGTACGTTTGTTGAACAACATAGAAAGAACTAATTAAGAAATTATATTACTGCAATAGACGGTGCCATTCATCTGTTTAAAAAGAAAAGAAACATAAGAAAAGGTTAGTATTACATTTTGCAAATTTACACAGTAAACTTGTAATTTCCTCAATGCTTAGGTTCATATTATAAATGAAACAGTAGTCATTTCTTATGCTGCAATAGTATCTTATATTACATTACATCATTTCATTTTCCCTTTTTTACTGTTCCCAGCCTTCATACTTGTACACCATAAATGATGTACTGTATAAAGTTTCATCCTCGAACACCGGGGGAAAACAAGTACACAGATTGTACCAAAAAAACAAACTGCCTAGTATATCACTAAAAATAAGTGCTGCTATGCACTGTACTCTTTGCAATTATTTAGTAGATTGTTTTACCTACATTTACCAAACTAATCTAGACAAACATTTTATAGTAATACTACTATTAGATAGAAAGCACTCTTGATTTTTGGAAATATATATTTCAAAACATCATCCCTGGTAGGCTTAAACTAGGCCTGGGCGGGGAACTTCGCTCCATTCGCGGAGTTTGCAGAGTTTTCTGCACTCCGCGGAGCTCACGGAGTGCAGAAAACTCCGCTTCACGATGTGCTGCAGAGTTTTTTCTCCGCTCGCGATCGTGAACGGTAAGATCGCGATCGTGAATGGTAACTTCATGAGCGCGAGCTGCCGCTCGGGTAGAATTTCTACCCGAGCGGCAGGAATACCAGCACAAACGGCAGTTCGCACTGCACTCTGCCACTCGCGGAACTTTGCCGAGTTTTTTTGTAACTTCGCGGTGTTCCATGTAGCAAAACTCCGCGAACTACGCCCAGGCCTGGCTTAAACACTGACGATCCACTTAAAAGAAATACTGTACACCATTTCTTTTTATCAGAAATCCTCTTTAGAACTTTGGTTGTAGAAACACGAGGCAAGAATTTTGAAGTTTGAAAAGCAGTTTCTGTTAGAATTTAAGGTTGCTTTCATTGTAGTCCCTCCATCCAGTTTCAGTCTTCAAATATACAGTATAGTGTCCAAATGTTACATTAAGTCTGTTATGAAAGATGATAGCCACAGTAGTATAAGTTCTTCCAGAAACTGATATTTGTCCTGCTTTGAAGTTTGTAATCTATATTTCCAATATACTTCCATCTCCTCTGCATCATTGTAGCATTCATTTGTAATCAAATCAAATCAATCTTTATTTTTATTCGATTAATTAAATAATACAGAAAGCATTAATAATAATAAATCAAAAACAAGCGGACTATGATACAAAAAGGCCAGTAAGGTTGGTCTAATAGTTAAAAAAATGTCCCCAGGTATTACTGATTACCCACTTAAGACACTCACTCAGGGTATGTAAGGACAGTGATGAATTAAAATGTAAGCATGCAGCTACTTTTAATGTTTTGTGGGAGCTATCCAGTGATTACTAAGCTTGTACGTTTACTAGCAATCCACGTGGGAACCAGGTAAGTGCAAATGGCAAGAAGGTATAGGAGAACCGCTCAATCAGGATAGCGATGGGGACAGCTATAGATTAAAGTGCTTACCTGAAGCCGCTATTAGTAGTCAGGAGTGTAGTCCAGTGATTGCCAAGCCTGTTAGTTTACTAGCGACCCCTCTGAAAGCCAGGAGAAGTGCAAATAGCAAAAAAGTGCAACTTGCAGCAGCTATTAGTACTCATGGAGGCAGTCAGTGAGTGTTCGTTCAATAGCAACCTCTCTGAGATCCAAGTAAAGTGTGAGTGGCAAAAATGTAAAAACAAACAAGCACAAAAAGTAAATAAGTAGCACAGTAGATTCAGTAGGTAAAGACGTCATGCCACTGTTGATGGGACCAGCGGGTCACTTTGTCCTGGGGGCTGATTGTCCGCAGCCAGAATAGCATGGAGATTGAAATAAATCTGATAACCCTGATAGCAGCCTGACCCAATGAAGTTCATGCTTTTATTATGGGCTTTCTCGGAGATCCAGGAGGCGGCAAGCAGAATGAAAGTTTGGAGAGTAAGGATATGTATGCCAAAGCAAGAAATGTGGCTTTCAAAAAGCCTGTGATTTAGGTGAGAGTGAGGAGGTAGCTGGGATCCGTTTTATTGATAGGATCACTGGGCCGTGATGCAGTGATTTACTTGCTTGTACAGTTTTCATTCAAATTTGTTTAAGAATTTTATAAAGCGATGGGATGATATGGGGTCATCTGGCCCTAAACAGAGCATCATGGCATGCCTACATGTGCAGATTCCTTTGCTTTGAAATGAAGGTTTGAGGAGGCACCTCCTCTCCATAGCCAACTCGGGGCAAATACAGGTTAGGTGCATACAATTCTAGTTGCCTGCCCTGCATAAGCAACACCCTTTGTTCCAGGTGTATTTCCATGCAGGTTTTTCCGCTAAGGCTAGAGGGCAGCCCAGGCGGCACTGCAGTAGTATAAATTTCAGATGATGTAGGTAGGTGTATGCTAGATACGATGTTTGCAACAATTTGGAGAAGCTGTTGATGACTGTCCAGGTATGGCCTTTTTTGGCATACTTCTCTTTGTCCTTTAAGGAAGAGAATTTAGCCTTTGCAGAGTTCACTAGCTTTTTAAAGACATTACATGAAAATGACGATGCCCAGCTGTTTTCAAGATGCAGGTTCTTTAGAGATTGGTCTAAGAATTCTTTAAGACTATTACTACAGCCATGTTTATTAATTGCTAACCACAAGATGTTGTTTAGGGTGTTGGGTTCTGCTTGTCTTAGGGGGTCATTACGATGGTGGAAGGCCGCCACCGCCAGCCGTGCAGTGGTGAGCCCTCCGCCATCGGACAGCAATTTCCCCCGCCACATTACGATGGCGGGGGGAATCGCTTTCCGACCGCGGCGGTCACAAAGACCGCCCGCCACAGGCAATCGTACCGATTGCCTGCCGGAGCGGTCAGCATGCCGAAAATGGTGGTGGTGCCTAGCAGGCACCGTCCGCCAAATTGCGATGCAGGCTGTGGCCAGCCTTTCCATGGTGGCGAAACCGCCATGGAAAGGCTGGCAGGGATTGGTTTTGGGGGCCCATTGCGGGCCCCCCCTTGTGTTGGGGGGAGGTGGTTGTGCACTGGGGGGTATGGTACCCCCCTGAATTTCCCTGCACTGAGTGGCAGGCACCTCGTGGTGCCTACCATGTTGTGCAAGGAAATGCACTACATGCATGTTACTATTGCGGCGGGTGCTGCAGCCAGCAGCACCCGCCACAATGGTAAACATGCAAGATGCAACCGCCACCGTGGCTGTCGCATCGTTATTTCAGGTGCGGAACCGCCGCCATACAGGCGGGCGGTCCCAATCACCACCTTGATCCGCCCGCCATCGTAATCACCCCCTTAGTTTGAAGCAATCAAATGAGACCTGCTTAGTTTGAAGCAGTTCTTGATTATAACACCCTGGATGGTTAACATCATGGGTTCTGGAATTAATTACTCTCAAGCCCAGATGTTGCAGGGCAGTGACTAATTTTTGCCCTTTGAGGTCAGGAGGTTTTCGAGGGTTGCCCAGCCTGTGACTGGACTGAATAAATTGCATTCTCAGCTGCCAAGTGCTCATCTTCATCGGGCGTATATTAGATTGATGTTAAAATCACCTGTCGCAAGTATTTCCTAAATAGGATTAATATAAGGTATTTTCCATTTCTTCTTATATGCAATGTAGGCATAACATCTGATCTACAATTTGGGCAGGTCATATTTTGGTTAACCATTTTGATCAATCTACCAGGTTGAGAATCCAGTAGTGTTAAGTACAGAAATCACTCAGAATTGATTTCAGTGGTAGATGTTGTTCCATTGCACTTTCCACCTCATTCATGGTTATTGCAGCTTCATTTTAAATAATTGGCTGTCCAAGAGGATCTCGACTCAGTGGTCCAGAACTTTGACTACTTTGTGAACTCTCCTTACCTATCTCAGCAGCAATTGTTTCTTCCTGTTCAATCTAATCATTTAACATTTTAAAATAGATAGGAAAGACCAAACACTAAATACTGTCTTTAATAGCATTGAAAGAATCTTGGTAGCAATCATAATTTGCGAGTCATTTAGATTCAGCACGCCATGGTTGAATAGATGTAGAAGAGCCAAATAGAAAAATCCTCTTTTGTCTGGAGTTTAGCAACTTCGTTTTCTGTGGTTAATTAGATTTCCTTTTGAGTGTCTGACCAAACAACTATCACAACCAACTACTGCATATTTCCCTTCTTCTATATTTTCAGTTACATTGCATTTGTATCTCTATTGTTGAAGTACTTCATGAAGGCACATGTTTTCCAGATGTTGACTCCTTTTTGGATAGTACGTCTCTAACATATTTGATTTCACATGGCTGTACTTTCTGGGTCGAACTCTGCTAGGTACTGAATTTCTTAGAAAGACTTTAACATTCTATTTCAGATACTTGCTAGGCCTAGACTTATCCAAACAATTCCCTTTGACTTTGAGAACAAACTGAGCTCAAACTGTCACAGCACTCAGTGAACCCCATCTCTCTATGGGAAACCATTTTCAAACTGAAGTTGTACAAACTTTTGGTTACATTCTTTTTTGCAGAAATCTTCTCCCACATCTCCTTTTTCTCCTTTATCTCTGTTTTCTCAGATTTTGTAATATATGAAGTGATGTACCGAGTAACAGTGATGAAGTTGTCGTCAACAAATTGTATATCCATGTTTGCATTCCACATTTTGAGAATAATAGGGTTATAGTCATTATTATACTTGGACTTCTCTGTTTTTCTCAGGTTTTATGTGTTTTTCAGTGATCTCCGAGTCAGAATGTCTGACTGAGGACAAAGAGCTGTTCACTCTTCCTTGGGAAATGAGAGTTTGTGGAAATCCAAAACGACACCTGGTAGAAAATTATCCTTTAGCCCTGTATCTTCGAAGGCAGTACTTCCCACATCTATATGTTTGAAAACACAGAACTTGTTGTCTGAGGCCTTTTTCACTGCTGTCTTTCGGGATGGCGCATGTCCTTAATGTTTGAATTTGCTTCTCTCAAGACTTCAAGCAGGTCATCCAAGGAGTACTCAGCACAACATCATGTCAGAAACCAAGTAGGTGCACCTAGATTTCTTAACATCCATTTCAGTTCTCCATGACGGCGTTACCAGTACTCATTGGTGCCATGTTGACACGCCCTCAAATTAATCAAGTTGTATTCTAAGTTTTCATCCTTTCCATGAACTTTGTCAATGAATTACTCTGCCGAGAGATTTTGAAGGTTTACTCCTGTCTTTAGTATGTGGCTTAGAGCATATGAAATTCCAGACAAATCGCTCTCAAACAGAAGATGAAATATGTAGGGAATACACTGGCGAAATCTTGAATCCTCTGAATATAATCTGGTTGACCGTTTTCAACTGCTGATATCTGTATGGGGTGGTCATCATAGCGGCCACCTTATCCTTTGGGAAACAGTTGTGGAAAAGAGCGAGCTTCTGACATTTTCTTCCACACACTCATGAGCCCCTTTTGCTTGGTTCATTTGAAAGAGATCAATAGATTCACCAATGACTTGTATAGAATGCATGGGATGGATGCTTAGTGTTCATAAATCTCTTATAATCTGGATCGATCCACTTTTTCAATCTGTCCACTTGATGGTAATGTTTCATGTTACACCTCAAACAACTTCAACATTTTTATTGCAAATTTTCTTTTGTAGCAGGTATAATGTCCTACCAAAATCAAATTTAAAAATTGTATGCTAAAAATTGCCTCCTGGATGATGGCTAATTTTCTTCAACTCAACACTAGTAAGACGGAAGTCTTACTTTTTGGGAAGGCTCACTCAGTCTGGTCTACAGACTGGTGGCCTTCTGAATTGGGGTTGTCCCCAATTTCCCAAAAACTGGTAAAAAATGTGGGTGTCTTCCTGGGCAATTATGTATCCATGAATGAGCATGTTAAATCTATCTCTGGGACTTGTTTTGGCCTGATGTGCATGCTTAGAAAAGCCTTTCATTGGGTTCCCCGAGATTGTAGGAAAACTCTAGTTCAGGCATTGATAGTGAGCCACTTGGACTATGGGAACTCCCTTATGGTCACAATAAAGGCCTTTTTTCTAGACTTCAGGTGGTTCAGAACACAGCTACACACCTTGTCTGTAATCTTCCTCCGCGATCTCTTTCTGAACCTTTATTACGGTCCCTCCACTGGCTTCCTATAACAAAGTGTGCACCTTTTAAACTAATTTGTTTGTTTTTAAATCATTGCATGTGAAGGGACCCTATTATCTTAAAGACAAGTTGCAGCCATATATACCGGCACGCTTGCTCAGATCCAGTGAGCTACTATTGCTACACCCCAAATGTATCCGTACAACCAGAGATGGTGGCCGTTCCTTTTCCTTTTCCTTTTTATCTCCCAAACACTGCAATCAGCTGCCTTTACCCCTACGCTCTTGCTCAGAATTGCTTTCTTTTAAGAATCCCTGAAAACATGGCTGCTTGATCTTTAATCATCTTATGGAATTGTGACCGGTATTGACTGCTCCAGTGCAGAGAGATGATTTGTGAACCTAATAAATCTAAAGTGAAATCAATCAATGTTGCTTTTTTTACTTTACTAACATCCACTAACTCTTGCCAGATTCTTTTATTCTTGGTAGGCACGCCATTTACTAGAATGATTACTGGTTCATCAATATCTCTCTCTACCCCTACAATTTCAATATTTCATTTAAAATCTAAAGGAAGGTAGAAAACTCTTCCTTAAAAGTCTTTCTAAATCTCAGTTGGTGGCAGCTTGCCTGTCTTTGGCTCCATATTAACTATAGCCTGAAATGGGTGTACACATTGTCTGAGAATTGATTCATAAGCATTTAAATCTTGCAGTTCTTGTGGAATAGATACTAATTCTAACTTGTTACGTACTGCTCTAGCTGGCATTTTGTTATCCTCTAACTAATCATAGCAGTACTTACATATAATTTGCCATGTGGACACCTGAAGGCCTTCCTCCAAAATTAAATAAAAAACGAATTCTTGCCATTTATCTCTGTTCTCCTGTTAAGTTTTTGAAAATACAGCTACATTACAAGTTTGGCTTTTTTAGTGAGTACATCGACAACAAATACAAACACAGTCTGGTTTCTGTGAAGAAACTGTGTTAAACTTTACAAATTCTTGTGCAAAGTTAACAGTACTAAAGCCTGTGTCCTCTTCCTCTACACCTCCATTAACCAACTCTTCATTTTCCCTAGACTCCTTTTCAGGATGAAAAAAACCGAAACTGAACATCTTTACAAACTTTTTTTACCTTTGCTACTGTACCATAAAACAAAAGAGCTCTATTAATTTCTCCTAAACATAGGGCAGGAGTTTTCACATGGTAAAGCCTCCTGACTAAATCCCGAATTTTTGCGTAGTGCTTCGGCACACCTTCTTTGATAGACATGCTAGTGAACGTCCCTGTAAATTAGTGTTCTTCCTTACTTTGCATGGATCTAATCCTTGCAAAATCCAATTTTCTAGTTCAGGCTTCTGCATGGAAACTGATGTATGAAAGCTCTCAATATATAACTTCATTCCTGCCGAACACTGCAAATACTGCTACTGTTGTATTTGTACACAGGGGCCTGTCTACGCCTTCCTTGTACCTCTTTAACTATCACTTATTCAACACTCCTAGGAAACATCTCCTCTTTTGGAATGGGAGTACCATCCTTCACCTTATAACATCGGCCAGTTGTTTCAATTGCATGCACTAATGTGTTCTCTTGAAAGTAGCTTTCTTCATTCAAGAAGGGCTCAGTACTGGAAGTATGCTTCCATTCACCACTGAAGATTTTACAAAAATTACTTCTATTAACAAGTCTTTTTTTCTGGCTTTTCCTCTTCATAAAGAACACTATTTGATCCAGTGTTCTCATTCTCTTTAATATTAAGATAAGCAGTTTACCCTCCAAAGCAAATGCTTTATCTACTACACTTTATATGTGTTCTTTTTGCCCGTAAACTGCTGTTCTTCTCTTATACTGCTAGATATTTCTTTGGAAATTTTGTATTACCATATTCCTAAACGTTCTTCTTCTTACGTCTTTGTATTGTTTCTGCCTTACTGTCAGATGAGTTGTTTTTGTAATAACATTTTTCACTTTGAACATGAGTTACTGCTTTTCATTTTTGAGTTCTTGGTAAAGCTTCCTATTTGTTCACATCATTTTCTACATTTTTCATTTTTCTTAATACTGTTTTGAGAAACTCCTTAGTTTACTTACCAGCAGATCTTTTTTCCTCACTAGATTCTATCCACCATCGTGTTTTCTGGTCTCAGTTTCTTGCAGGTAGTACTCTTTCTTTTGTTTTATCCTCCTCTGTTCCTTCCATACCATTGTAAAATGTTTTCCCTGAACACAAGTAGATATCTAAAAATAAAATTCTGTATAGATTTTACATTACATACCTTAAGCAAATAAATCCCTACATAATTCATTATATCGTTATTTCTTTCCATTCCACAGATATTAAACAAAATAGCTCTACTTCCTCTCAATCTACATGTCTTACCTTCAAAGCACATATCATTTTGCCCTATGGCCTACCTACGCCGTACCTTAGGGATGGCCTATATGTAGTAGAAGGAGAGTTTAAGGTTTGGCTATGGGGTTTGAAATACCAAGTCAAGTTAGCAGTAACACTGCACACACAGGCTCTGCATTATCAGGCCTGGCACATGTTTAAAAGGCAACTTTTCTGGATGGGTGAATGGATTGGCTCAGTACTTGAGTACATATGTGACTGAGTGTATCAGTCTCTCTGTGGGTGTGTGACTGGATGCCTACCTAACTATATCAGTATATGAGTGGCTCTCTTAGTAATTCTATTCATCTGTAAAACTGTATGCAAGCGGCTGTATGGGTAGCTTATTGACTGTGTTAATGAGTATTGAAGTATGTCAGTATATGTGCAACTGGCTCTGCTTTTGCGGGATACATAAGTGGTATGTCATTGTGTAACTGAATGTCTAAGTACCTCTGTGACTATCTAATTGGGTGTGTAAGTGGCTCTATGCTTTTGTAAATAGGTATGCAAGTTGCAGTATGGGTGGGAAACCGGATGTATAACTAGGCATATGGGTCTGTAAGTGTGCATAAAGCTCACTTAAACTTCAAATGGTATGTCTTAACATTTAAGCACATACCACCCTCCCTACCATCTACCTATACCCTACTTTGCTTGTGACTTATATGTAGTAGATGGGGTGTTTAAGGCTTGAAAAAGGGGTTTTAAATGCCAAGTTGACTAGGCAGTAAAACTGCATACACAGGCTCTGCAGTAGCAGGCTCAAGACATGTTTAAAGGTCAGCTTCTTCTGTGGATGGGTGACTTGATTATGTCAGTACTTCAGTACATATGTGAGTAAGTGAATGTATCTCATCTCTGTGTGTGTTACTGGATGTCTAACTAACTATATCTGTATATAAGTGGCTCTGTTAGTAATTCTATGCATCTGCAAAACTGTGTGCAAGTGGCTGTATGGATAGCTTACTGACTGTGTTAGTGAGTCTTGGGATATGTAAGTGTGTGCAACTGGTTCCATTACTGCTGGATACATAAGTGGTATGTGGGTGTGTGAGTGAACGTCTAAGTGCCTCTGTCACTATCTAACTGGATGTGTGAGTGCCTCTATGCTTTTGCAAATTGGTTTGTGAGCTGCAGTATTGGGTGGGAGACTGGATGTATAACTGGGTATATGGAGCTGTAAGTGTGCATGCAACTCCCTAAACTTCAAAGTTCATGTCTTTTCTTTTAAGCACATACCACCCTCCCTATCACCTACCTACAGCCTACTTTACAGATGACCTATATGTACCAGAAGGAGAGATTAAGGCTTGGCAAAGGGATTTTAAATGGCAATTCGACTTGGCAGTAAACCTGCAAACACGGGCTCTGCAGAAGCAGACCCGAGACATGTTTAAAGGGCTTCTTCTATGGATGGGTGACTTGATTGTGTCAGTACTTGAGTACATATGTGAATGAGTGTATCAGTCTCTCTGTGGGTGTGTCTAACTAATTATATCAGTGTATGGCTGGCTCTTTTAATAATTCTATGCATATGTAAATCTGTATGCAAGTGGCTGTATGGATAGTTTACTGACTGTGTTAGTGAGTATTGGGGTATGTAAGTGTATGTGTTACTGCTGGGTAAAATAAGTGGTATTTGGGGGTACGATTGAATGTCTTAGTGCCTCTGTCCGTACCTAACAGGGTGTGTGAGTGCCTCTAGCTTTTGTAAATAGGTTTGTGAGTTCTAGTATTGGGTGGGAGACTGGATGTACAACTGGGCATATTGCGCTGTAAGTGCACATGACAAAAGAACAATGTCTCAACTGGTATATCATTCAGGGGGACTGTTCATAGAAGGTGTATCAATCACACAGCACAGGGTGGGGAAAGAGGAATGAGGGAGACCAAGTTAAGGTGGAAGGGTTGTTATTTGCATGTAGTTATAGTAGCACTATGATACAACTAGATTGCAGTAACCATAACAACCAATTGTGCACTGGAAGTGTTGCTGTGAGTGAACGGCACAGTGACACAAGTGATTAAATAACAACGTGAAGCGGCGAAAAAGCAATAAAACAATAAATTGTGGGGGTCAAACATGTTTTTTCAATTACAGGTACAATTTCATTGTTTGCAAATGACCCTTTGGTGGCCGCGAATGGCGTTGTGGAGTCAACGGCGTTTTGACCTATTTAAATCAAGGTCATCATCAGGACGATGGTTACATAATTCTGGAATAGTGCTGTATAGAATCAGAAAGGAAACGAGGGATAATCAATTTGAGTAGAGCCCAGAGGAAGAAGAATCAAGTAAAGAAATGTTTGAGAACGCTAGGTGAGTCATAAGGGGATACCTGATGGCACTATGAGAGGGAGAATCCACGAGAGGGGGAGAATCCAGGGGAGAAATCCGCTGGTCTGGAACTGCTGCAAGAACAGAGGACAAGGGGTCAGGGTAAAGGAGTAGGGACACAGCGTGTCGGTGTAAGCTGGTGTCCGCCTGGGAGTTACCTCTAGGACGTCAATTGATTGGAGACCGGCGTGTAAATAGCTGAGCTGCGGTCTAAGGAAGGAAGGAAAGTGGACACGAACGGGGGTTACTAACAGGGAACGGGCGTAAAGCCTGTGGGTGAATGGACCTGCGCTGTAAAGCAACGTGGTCTTACCTTGGTGTTCAATTCCACCGGCAGCAAGGGAACTGATGTCTGGTGGATGGAGCGATTAGTGCACGGGGTTGTTCACGACCGGCAGTGTCGTGATCCAGGAAAACGGGCTTAGTCCGAAGGGACGAATAAAGCATCTCAGCCATTCAACCTGGCATATCCGGTATAAGTGGAAGCCGGCAGGCTGGTCATGTGGGAGCGCTTGGTGTGGGAGCTAGTGTGTGCGAGCTGGCGTATCGCGTGCCCCGGGGGGACCAGATGGAGAAAGTACGGCAGATTCAAGATGGCCGTCTGATAGAAGACACCGAGGTATAGTGACATTATATATATCAACGGCGATCTTCAGTGACATTATATAATTCAAAGGAGATCAATATGAAACAAATGGTTACATTGGGTAAAGAAATTAAAAAAACATGAATTACAGAGTTTTACACTTTCGGCAGATTGAAAATAATAAAGGCAAAATGTGATATACATTTAGGCTTGCTGACTGGTGCGAGATTGGCAAGGAGGACAATGTATGATTTACAGTGTATTTACACTTTCGGCTAATTAAAATGAGAAAAGCAGATTGTGATATACATTGCATGACTAGTGCGAGATGGGCAAGGAGGACAATGTATTGACAATATAATCGTGAATAAAAGGCAAGGTACAAAAACAATTATTCGAATATCAAAAGACATATATTAAACATCAAACCGATTGACTTTGCCTGAGAAAAAATCTCGGTGTGGGGAGAAAACATTACATGCCAAACGGTTTGTATTAGGTATGCATGCACAATTATCGATGATTACAGACGATCATAAATTATATGTACACGGATTTGCATGCAAAGGCGGCTTATCAGAAATTCATGAGTTCCAATTACATGTATCAAAGGAACGGATTGGCCTGCAGGCTAATATGTAAAACGAGTGAACCCGGTGGATTTAGACAGGTTACAGCTACCACAAGATTCGCGGTAAGGAACGGTGGAGTATAGGACACAGAGTATGGCTTCTAAACTGCAGTGATCACTGTGTTCCACTCATCGAGAGAGTTGAGTCCCTGGGCAACAGAGTTGCAGCGTGTGATCCATCTACATTCACATTTATTCAGTAGTAGTTGGAGGTTGCCGCCACGGATGGGTAGTAGTGGACGGTCTATGACCTGCCATGTCATATCTGTCTCAGAGTGATTGTGTTCTTTAAAATGGGTCACCAGGGGTGCAATGGTAACATTGCATCGGATGCGACTCTTGTGTTGAGCAATGCGTTGCTTCACCATCTGGGTGGTTTGGCCAATGTAAAGTAAATTGCACGGGCAACGGATCGCATAGATGACGTTATTAGTGCGACGATTGGAGAATTGTTTCAGTTGATAGATACGTTCTGTGGTGACAAATACTTTGGTGTTACTAGTAAGGTCACAAACGTTGCAAGTCTGACATTTGAAATGGCCTATGATGGGCGGGAGTCCCCATAGAGATGTTACTGATTGATCATTCTTTTCTTTGAGTGGCCATGTGATGGCGTGGACCAATTTGTCCGAGAGGTTGTTTCCTCTTTTGTATGAGAGCAAAGGGGGTTCCTTGAAGGATGGGAAGGTGCGGAGCAAGGTCCAGTTTTTTTTTATTATCTTGCCAACCTTGTTGCTAGAAGGGCTATAGGTTGAGACAAATGGAATGCGCAAGTTTTGGCGTTTGATCGAGGGTGTCAGAATTATCTCTCTATGACTGTACCATGCACGCTTGAGAGCCTTCCTGACCAGATGTTTAGGGTAGCCTCTGTTGGTCAATTTCTCAGAAAGGATGGCTGCCTCACGAAAATACTCCTTGCGCCACTTACAATTCCTCCGGATACGGAGGAATTGCCCATATGGTAGGACACGGGGATGATAACTAGAGTATAGTAACAAGGTGTTACGTTCTGTCGGTTTGCGGTACAGAGTAGTGCCAATGGTACCGTCCTCTACGTGCAGTGTGAGGTCTAGGAAGGGTAAGTCATTTTTTCTGATATCTGAGGTGAAGGTGAGGTGGGGTTGGTTGTCATTGAGCCATGAGACAAAAGAGGATAGGTCTTCTTGTTGTCCATGCCACAGGAGAAGGATGTCATCTATGTAGCAACACCATAGTGTAATATTGTTCAGAAAGGGGTTTTGCATGGAAAGGATAAGTGTCGTTTCCAAGTAATGGTCATAAAGGACAGCAAAATTGGGGGCGAAACAAGCGCCCATGGAGACTCCTTTTATCTGGAGGTGGTAAGTGTCCTTGTACAAAAAGTAATTATTGGTTCAATGCGATGTGAAGGAGTTTGATTATGAAGTCAGTAGGAATGCGCATAGGTCTCGATCGTGTATCTAACAGATGTTCCATCACTGCCAGACCCTCTGTCTGGGGAATGTTGGTATACAAAGATTCTATGTCGAGACCAGCCATAAGGTCAGTCTCGGTGTTGAATGGAAAATCCTCAATGATATTAATCAAGTGAGTGCTATCCTTTACAAAGGTGTTGGTGAGTGGAACAAACTCTTTTAGGATGGCATCAATATACTTGCCCACTGGTTCTAAGATGGAACCGCAACCAGATACTATTGGGCGACCCGGTGGTGTAGAGGGGTTTTTGTGCACTTTGGGCAATATATAGATAACGGGTGTTCTGGGGTGTGGGTTATTAAGGAAGGCGTGTTCTTTTTTACAAATGATGCCGGCATGGAGTGCCTGGGTGGTGACTGTGGATATTTTGTCTCGGATGGTTGTGAGGGGGTCTGAAGTCAAGATACGGTAGTGTGTGGTGTTATTAAGCTGGCGAAGGATTTTGCCATCATATTTGTCTTGATCCATCACAACTATGCCTCCGCCTTTGTCAGTGGGCTTTATGACTATATTCTTATTGTCGCTCAGGCTGTTTATGGAAAGTTTTTCTGTCAGTGGCAGATTGTAAGGGACAAATTCTGGCTGATGTTGTAGTTCTTTAACTTCGTGTAAAACAAGTTTTTCGAAGGATAAGATTTCAGGTGGCATCATCGAGGTAGGCGGCAAAAAGGTAGAGGCAGGTTTAAATTGTTTTTCAAAGGGCCTATTGGTCTCTGGTTTATCTGAAAAAATTGTTTAAGGCGGATACGTCTGAAGAACAGAAGTAAATCTTCCTGTAGCTTGATTAGCCCTCGTTTCCTTTCTGATTCTATACAGCACTATTCCAGAATTATGTAACCATCGTCCTGATGATGACCTTGATTTAAATAGGTCGAAACGCCGTCGACTCCACAACGCCATTCGCGGCCACCAAAGGGTCATTTGCAAACAATGAAATTGTACCTGTAATTGAAAAAACATCTGTTTGACCCCCACAATTTAATGTTTTATTGCTTTTTCGCCGCTTCACGTTGTTCTTTAATCACTTGTGTCACTGCGCCGTTCACTCACAGCAACACTTCCAGTGCACAATTGGTTGTTATGGTTACTGCAATCTAGTTGTATCATAGTGCTACTATAACTACATGCAAAGAACAACCCTTCCACCTTAAGTTGGTCTCCCTCGTTCCCCTCCCCCCCTGAGCTGTGTGATTGATACACCTTCTATGAACAGTCCCCCCTGAATGATATACCAGTTGAGACATTGTTCTTTTGTTATAAAGCTTACCCGGTCTCAGCTGGGTTAACGGGTTTACTCCTGTTTCTGTTTTCTTGTAAGTGCACATAAAGCTCAATAACTTGCAGGCCCAAGACAGGTTTAAAGGGTGACTTGTCTGGATGGGTGACTTGGTTGTATCAGTACTTCAGTATATATCTAAGTTAGTTGTTCTGCCCTTCTTTGTGTGTGTGACTGTATGTGTATGTAAGTATATTGGTACTTGAGTGGCTCCCTTTGTACCTCTATGGGTCTGTAAATCTCTATGCAATAGATGTATGGTTAGCTTAGTGGCTGAGTAAGTGAGTGTTGGGGTATGTAACTGTGTGCACAGCTGGTTCTGGTACTACTGGATACATAAGTGCTGTGTGGCTATATGAGTGAATGTCTAAGTGCCTCTGTGTAACTGGGTGTGTGACTGCCTCTATGCTTTTGTAAATCGGTTTATGAGTTGTAGTATTAGGTGGCAGACTGGATGTATAACTGGGTGAAAGTGTCTCCGAAGGGGCACATGTAACTCACAGAAACGTTAAAGTGCATCTCTTAATTTTTTAATCAGATAGCGCACTGGTCAATGAGCTACATAGGGCTTATTTCAGGGATGACTTATATCTAGAAAAGGAGGAGTTTAAAGCTTGTCAAGGGGTTTTAATGCCAAGTTGGCCTGGTAGTAAAACTGTACATACAGCCTCTGCAGTAGAAGGCCCAAGACATGTTGAAAGGGCTACTTGTCTTGAAGGGTAACTAGGAATGTCAGTACTTGAATATATATGTCAGTGAGTGTATCAGTCCCTCTGTGGGTGTGTCACTGGATGTGTATGTAACTATGTCAGTATATGACTGGCTCTCTTATTAACTCTAAAGTTCTGTAAATGTGCATGTAAGTAGCTGTATGGAGTCCTTACTGTGTGTGTTAGTGAGTGTTGGAGTATGTAAATGTGTGTCCAACTGGCTCTCTGAGTCCTAGTTATGTAACAGCTATGTAACTGTATCAGTAAACGTGTCGCTACATCTGTCACTGTGTGACCGGTTGTGTGAGTAGCTCTATGTTTTTCTAACTAGGTATATCAGTGAGTGCATAGATAAATGAGTGGCTGTTCAACTTCATATACTGGTCTGTAATAGGCCTGGGCGAAGTTCGCGGAGTTCCGCTATGCGGAACTACCCAAAGTGACAAAAAACCTCTGCCGATCTACATGGAGTTTCGCGAGCGGCGGAGTGCATTAGGGCCATGTCGTTCGTGTTGATTTTGAGCGCTGGGTGTTTTTCCTGTGCCGTAAAATCATCGCAAATGGCACCATGCCGAGCGCAAGAGGGCACAGCATCCTTCCTGCTACTCGAGTAGATTTTCTACTCGAGCAGCAGCTTTCTCAACATGAACGGAAGGTTTCTCAAAGCGAGAGGTCACGACCTGCCACTACCACTCGCTTTAAGAAATCAAACCGACCGTGTTGAGAAATCTCGCCAGGAGGTTGATTTTCATCGTTCGCCCTCGCCAACTAGACTTTGGTGAGCATGAGCGAGGAAAATACTTGCCAGGAGGTGGATGTTCCTTGCTCGCGCTTGCCAACTTGATGTTGATGAGTGAGAGCGATGAAACAAACTAATCTCCGTGGAGTTTTTGGGAACTCCTCATGCTCCGTGGAGTGTGGAAGAATCTGCAAACTCTGTGAACAGAGTTCACCATCCAGGGTTAGCCTGTAACGGTATTTCTAACTCACTGAAACATCAAGTTACATGTTTTACCTTTTAAACACACACCTTCCTCCCCTGTTGGCTACATAGAGTTTGCCTTAGTGATGACTTAAATGTAATAAAAGATAACCTTAAGACATGACAACACAATATAAATGTCAATTTAGCATAGCAGTCTAAACTGAAGACACAGGTTTTGGACTAGCATAACTCACGCATGTTTGAAGGTCTACTTTTCTGAATTGCACATTCAGACGTAGAATGTGTCTAGTACTATTTAATTACCTGGCTCTGAGCACAGGTATAGAACAGAACTGCAAACTTACAAATAAATTAAATATACCAATTGTGGATAAGCTAATGAACCTATATGTAGGAGGCAAAAACATTCACTGACCACTATTTACCACCAATACATTTTCAATCACCTAATTCCAACTACATGACTCAGTATGTAACCATGGGCCTCATTACGATGCTGGTTAGACGAGCGTCTGACCAACATCGTGTCAGAAATGGGACCGCCCAACAAGGAGTCCGCAGTCCCGCTTCTTAAGCGATGCAACTGCCTTCATGGCGGTTGGAAAGCATATTTTTCCTATTGTGGCTTGTGCTGTGGGTCGTAGTACAAGCCGCAATAGGAAAAATACACTTTTTAAACATCCATGCACCGTGTGGCAGGCACCATGCGGTGCCTGCCACACAATGCATGGATGTTTATGGGGTCAACACAGGTGCACCCCAGGGCCCCTAGCTGAAGGCTAGGGGCCCCAAATGAACCTTTTCCATCAGCCTTTTCATGGCAGAAGAACCGAGATGTAAAGGCTGTCAGAAAGGTGCATTGTAATCCCTACAGTGGTGCCTGAGTAGGCACCGCCTCCATTTTGGGGATTGCAATCCGCCCGCCACCATGATGGGCTCCTTGAGCCTGTTGGAGGTGGAGTGGATTCTGCCCCGCATGCATTGGTCAGAACGCCTGTATCATAATCCAGTGGTCAAACTGATGCCTCAGATGTCGGGTGGAGCGCCACCGACGAGCTGTTGGATGGCCTTCCTCCCGCAATTGTAATAAGGCCCTATATTTGTTAGTGACTGTTTCATTGTCCAAATGGCTATTTATCAGACTGTTTTCATGCATATATTAGTTACTGTTGAACTGTGTTACTACTTCCGTGAGCACTTCACTTCATATATAAATGAGTATTTCTGTCTCTATTTGGCTATATTACAGAACATGTTACTATTATTAATTCTTTATTTAATTTAATATGCACTCTTACCTCTCTCTCTCTCTCTATACGGTCATAAGCAGTGCATTGCGGGGCATAAGTTATAGTTAGCTCAGGTAACTATAAATGCCGAATTTCACTGGTTTGTACAAGTGAAATCTGAGCCAAACTAAACGTCCCTGTAACCTTTGGTTTTTCAGAGAATTTCTAAGGTTTCTTTAATTCTATTTGCTAACTATAACAACCCTGTACCTTTCGTTTTTTTAAGTGAATTTTTTTTTTGTTTTTTTCTTTTTTTTTTTATTACAAAGAATTCATAGCAAAGCAGACAATAATACAAAGTGTAACAACCACAACCCACCCCCCCTGGGACTGAAAGATCCGACGAGTGCCAGTTTTTTTTTTTTTAAACCAATAATAATGCTTCATGTTAGAAAAAGAGAATCACAATCCGGGATATCCATAAGAAATATAAAGTGCAATAGCAAACAGTTGGGCAGTAATAAATATTCTGTTGAGCTAAGCATGAAATAAAGTGACCAGTGCAACAGTACATCATTAAATACAACACCACAGCAGCAGAATATATAGCACAGAATTAAATGAAGAAAATTTCTTAATTTAGATAAGATGCAAGGCTTGAGCGCTTTCCCCGCTTACTACAGGATTTGGCAAGTTAAGCCAGCGAGAAAGAGGCTCCCAAATAACTAGCCCTTTTTTTTGCTTGGTTACCCTTTTTTGAGTAAATTGCCTTTTCAAGGGAAAAGATTGAGTAGAACCAGGCCAACCAGTGCAAAAATGGTGGGGGGTTAGGGTCTAACCAGGCAGTCGCGATGCATAACCTATATGTTGCCATGGCTACAAATATTAGGGCCCCCCCGTTCTTTCTATCTATCAGATCCTGAATTCCAAGCAAAATGGTGGTGGGGGATAAAAGAACGTTTTGAAATAACACTTGACCCAGAAAAGCTTGAATCTTATTTAGTAACGGCCCCAGCTTTACACAGGTGGCAAACATGTGGATTGAGTCAGCGCTGAATTCAGCACAGCGCGGACAGTGTGTACCTTTCCCAGTCCCCCATTTCGCTATCCTGGAAGGTGTGATATATAAGAAAAAACAAGTTTTGTAGAACTGTGCCTGAAGACTGGCGGATAGCAAATCATTTTGGGCAGATTTAAGCGCGAGGCTGAAAACATTGTTGGATATATTCAATTTTTGCTGCTACTTAGTAGAAACTTTAGTCAGATCGTCAGGCACTAAGCTATTAAGGAATTCATAAATTACGCCAATGCGTGGGGGGGTAGTTGCGCAAAGTTTCCTAATTAGTTCACATTTAACAAAGCCTGCGGGTCCCCCTGTTTTACGTAAGAAGAAGGACTTAATAGCAAGATATTTAAAGGAGTCCCTATTGTTCAAGCTAAAAAGGGATTGGAGTTCCTCAAAGGACAAAACCCCTCCGGATGAACAAAGGTCGCCTAATTTCTTTACCCCCTTATCGGCCCAATTTTGAAAGTACGAGGGTCCAAAGATATCCGGTAGATTGGGATTATTTTTAAGAGGAGTGTAAAAATTCAGTCTACTAATTCCTAGATTCCTACGTACGGCAGAGAAAACCTTATACGCTCCTAAAAGGGTCTTAAATTTGACCCTTTTATAATATCCGAATTCCAACTGACGCCACAGGCAGCCCCAAGTGTCGGGGCCTAGCAAAAGTTCGAAGGGTAGGGGTAAGCCTGAAGCGGGAATTGGGGGTAACTCTTGCATCAGTATAGGACATGATTGCAGAACAGTAGCCCAGTAATATATTAGTTACTGTTGAACTGTGTTACTACTTCCGTGAGTACTTCACTTCATATATAAACAAGTATTTCTGTCTCTATTTGGCTATATTACAGAACATGTTACTATTATTCATTCTTTATTTAATTTAATATGCACTCTTACCCCTCTCTCTCTCTATGAGGTCATAAGCAGTGCATCGCGGGGGCATAAGTTATAGTTAGCTCAGGTAACTATAAATGCCGAATTTCACTGGTTTGTACAAGTGAAATCTGAGCCAAACTATAACGTCCCTGTAACCTTTGGTTTTTCAGAGAATTTCTAAGGTTTCTTTAATTCTATTTGCTAACTATAACAGCCCTGTACCCTTCGTTTTTTTAAGTGAATTTCTGAGGTTTTTCAAAATCGATTTCCTAACTATGCTGTCTCTGAAACTTTTGGTTTTGTAGCAAAATGATGTAACAGGAGGGCTTGTTGGCCCTTAAAGCCACTTTAGAGCCAAGGGGATTAATGAGGCTTTTAAACATCGCAATGCTAGAGACTTTCTTGATCACTGAGCAGCATTTGAGAAAGTCGTGCCAGACGAAATGCGTCATGCTGGGTGAAATAAAGAAAGGATTACAAAACCCAGGAGTGCTCCGTATTTGTTCCTAGAAGGGGGACTTTGTTGTTGGTTTATAAATATATATATATATATATATGCGCCATGTTTCCTCTGCACCAGGGGATGCATGCAAGGGGGCACTATATATATATGTATATACTGCTAGAACCACCGTTGACATGATTGCCCTGCCGACCAATGAAGGCCATGAGCTATCTAAGCCCACGGACACCGAGCCATTTGACCGACGCCTGCAGTCGCATCACTCTTTTACATCCAGCGGCTGGCGAGGGGTTAATCTGGTGCATTAAGAACTTATCCCCCCTATAGAGGGGCTAGGAGAGACTGCACAAACAACACGGCCAGCAATATGTTGAAGGCTTCGGAACTGGTATCTGAGTCAGCCCATCGGGGATTATCAAATTTGATTTGCCATTCAGGCATGATAGGGGACTTACGTGATCGCAGTGACAGCGCCGATGCAGAGAAACATTGCAGCTGGGGAATATCAGTAAAAGTATTGCAGCCCTCCCATTGGCTGTGAATCCACCAATAAGGATTGGAGACATGAAATATAAGCCAATTGGGCACCAGATATTATATTGCAGCAGTTCGAACATTGAGAAAGGCATTACGCCTAATCGCGCCTGGGAGAATTGCTTTTAATAAATATATTCTTTAACCCTGCAAGTGTTTTGTATCCTTTTGGATGGAGCTGTTATGTAATATGCGAGACACCACCCTCGACCACGACAGCACCCGCCTAAGGAGTTCAGCAGTCATTGGTGGGACCATGGAGCCAAGAATTTAATGTAAAACTGCTAGAACCGCCGTTGACATGATTGCCCTGCCGACCAATGAAGGCCGTGAGCTATCTAAGCCCAAGGACGCCGAGCCATTTGACGGACGCCTGCAGTCGCATCACGCTTTTACATCCAGCGGCTGGTGAGGAGTTAATCTGGTGCATTAAGAACTTATCGCCCCTATCGAGGGGCTAGGAGGGACTGCACAAACAACACGGCCAGCAATATGTTGAAGGCATCAGGACTGGTATCTGAGTCAGCCCATTGGGGATTATCAAATTTGATTTGCCATTCAGGCATGATAGGGGTGTCTTGTGGTTTGTTGCCTGCCTTGTTATGTTGGCCTAGGCCTAGCTGCCATGCTGCTTTTCTTTGCGCACGTTACACTGAGCCAGGGCTCCCTCGCCCTTTGCTCTTGCCAAGTTCTTTTGCGCTGTCTGCATTTTCTGTCTTTCACCTTTTCTCTTGTTCGATTTGGGCTCAGACTGCACAACATGTACAAGGTCGCATAACAATGTATTTCGGTTCTTCCTGATATGGCCAGTCTCGCGCACCCAGACATAACATTAGGCGCAAATGCCATGAAACTTTGTGTGCCTTTAATACTGCAGTTTTTACTGGCGCTTAACACACTTGGAGGAATCCTTTCCAGGGAGAAGAGCTGTGATTGTCTGCTGATGTAGTTCTGCATCTAGAGACCGAGGTATGAGGGTTCGCTAGTCAAAGCCCAGAGGTCTTCTATTTTTATAATAAACTATCTTACTGCACGGGGAGGGTGGTAATGTTATTTATACATTTATCCACTGAGTTATGAGATGCTTTCCCCGTTTGTATTCTATGGAGTTGTAACCATGCTGCTTATATTATTCATATGCATTATGCTATTAGTACTGACACGTGTACTGTACCTTAGAGCACGTAAGTTGAAATAAACATTTTAATCTACCCAGTGTCTCTTCATACGCACCTTGTGGACAAGTACGAGTGAGTGTCGAAAGAGTGTTCTTGTTTCTGCGAGTCCTGAGATAGGGATACCATGTTCTGGGTTGTCCAATCATTGGTGCTTTGGTGCTAATGGGATGCTAAGCTAGTTGGGTTGGGGTTTTGGGTGCTACGGTATATGGTAGGCAAACCACTGTATTCCGGGGTCCTATTATCCTGTGCATAGCTCTGTGTATGTGCAGAAACCCTATGACATGGCGCGACCACCGTGGGGCAGCTTATCTGCGAGACGCTTGAGTAGTACTTGTGCTTGTCCACAAACCCCTCGCGTACGCTTCCGGAGGCGTATGTGACGGTGATACCTCCTATATTGAATGTTTTATAGGTTCTTTCAAGCTTGATATTATTAAAAAAGGTTAGTTAAATAACCCATTTTGTGCTCCCTGTTAGGTTGTCGAATACAATTGTTTAGTTATGGCTGGTGTGGCGATTGCTGCACATAGTCGAGGGCACTCCGAGACCACTTACGGGTATATGGAGTGCCTGATACAGGGATCGATTTGGTCTTTGTGGTTCAAGCTGATCCGGCTTACCACTTTGAGGTGTTTTACACTTGGATCACTTTTGAAGCGGTGGAGGCAGATGATAATCTGTTTCATGAATATAAGCCCACCGCTATTCCTGCTGCCTATCGACCCTATACCACTCTTGAGGTACCTCTCACGGCTTGGCAGCACCGTGTTTGGTTTAATGGCGCCCTACCACAACCAACTACCGCAGTTCGTTTAGGCCCCTTATCAATTCAGGGGGCCACTTGGCCTGTATTGGCCGGGTATACCCCGCATCCGAATTATCTGGCATTACCGCTTGCGGAACTTCGCACTATGCATACCGAATTGGTACGAGTGCATCGAGCCCTAGTGACATACGTTACAGGTAGTCTACATGGAGCTGCTCCTGTAGTCGCAGGCCAACCAGCTATAGCCGCTGGAGTGACCATAAGTCCTGTCATGGTAAATTCTGTGATGGGCAAACGTCCACAAAGTAAGGACGATTATCCTTACTGGCTTGCCGAAAAGTTCGATCAGATAGAAGCAGTGTTTCCACATACATCCCCAGTGGACAAACACCGCATCCTTACGATAAGTTTGCCGAGAGACTTAATCCCCGAGTTGACAGCATGTGAAAACTGGGGTAAGGTATTCGCAGCAGTATATTCAAAATGTTTTGGTACGCCTTCCATGACGGTTCTACCCTCTGTAATTAAAAAGTACAGGATGAACACGGCCCTGAAGCGGCTGTGGAATTAGGGATGAGACTAGTGGGAGTGTTTGATGTAGTAGCTGAACTGATCCTTGGAAATGTCAAGGGCGATGCAATGAACTTTCAAGTAGCGAATGCTTTGGCTTTGGTCCCAGAGTTGGACAGGCCCCGCGAATTACCGAAAATTATTGCCCAGGCTTACAAAACAATTGGAAGAAATAGCCTAGGCAACAAGCCTTTTGTAAAAGCGCAAACTCAATCGCAACCACAAGTTACGCAATCTAAAAATACATCTGAGAAAGATGATAGACCAGTCTTCACTGAAAAGAGTTGGAGACAGAAAAAACAGGGTAAGCAACAAAAGAAGCCGGGGTCGAGAGGCGCTTCCCCAGTTTCGGTTTCTTCTGAACTTACTTATGATTTACGTGATAGGTCGAGAATTAAATCACCAGAAAGGTTTCAGAGCTCTGATACGCGTTCTCCTCGTTCTTCACAGGCCCAGACGTCGTCACAGGCTGGTGGAGGAGGACGGCAAGATAGAGGAAGGGGCCGAGAGGCTCCCCAGGAGCGAGACCAACCTCGACAACAAGTCAGAGGGAAAGCAGAAGAATTTCATCTTCCTCGACCGCAATTTCAGAAGAAAAAGGTTGCCGCTGTAACAGCGAAATATGCCACAGACCGTGAGAACGAGACTCCTGAATTGGACGTGGGCAGTGACCCTCCTAGACAGCGCCGCGGAAGTTACCATAGTGCGGGAGGCGCTACGTCCTCATATGGAGGTGACAGCAACTGAAACATTCGTTACTGTAGAGACAGCTGACACCAGAGTGGCACCCCCTGACAGACTTTACAACATAGTCATCCAAATTGAAGGTGATATACCGCGTGAAATAAAAGGGATTTTTGGGAAAATCTAACCTCTTCATATGACATTTTGTTAGCAGAGGTGGATTGGCCACCCCCATTCGTTCTCGCTGCACATAAAGGAGAGGAGGTAATCCTTCCAAGCTTTTCACGGCATGTCCCAAAAGACAAAGCTGAAGCACTTGCAGCTGAGTGGGCTGTGTACCTGGCTCCAGCGTTATACCGCAACCATGTGGGATGGGATGTAGAATCACCTCCCCATGCAATACCTTTGCGGTCACTACCGCAGCCACAACCCCAATATCCCATCAAACGGCAGGCAAAAGGCCCCGTCTCCGAAATTCTGACACAGTTGGAATATCAGGGAGTAATTGAACCATGCGTATCACCTATGAACAATCCCCTTTTCGTGGTTTTTAAACCCGATGGATCGTACCGCTTAGTTTTGGATTACCGGCATTTAAATACTCATTGTCGGAACTTTGCGGTGCAAAATACACACAGTTCTGCGCTTGTAGACAGTCTTGTTCGTAAAAAATACAAAACGACACTTGACCTTTCAAACGGTTTCTACACGCACAGCCTAGCCCCGGAGAGTGGCCAATGGACCGCATTCACATCCGGTGGTAAATTATTCCAGTTCCGGCGTTTACCCATGGGCTACAAGAATAGTCCGGGTGTATTCGCCGCCCGTGTTGTCTCTTTGCTAGACAGCATCGATCAAGATGCATGTTCGTACGTTGATGACATTTATCTGACAGACGACGAATTATTTCCGCATCTGTCCCGTGTGGACCGCATTATTCTTGAATTTGCGGAGCAGGGTTACAAATTTAACTTTGCTAAGTCACACATTGCTGAATTTACCGTTCTGTTTTTGGGCTATGAGCTCAATAACGAAGGTAAGGGCTTAGCACCCCATTTCTTGGAGAAATGTGCACATTTGTGCCCCCAAATACTCTGAAGAAACTTCAGTCTTTGCTGGGTTTCCTGAATTTCGGGCGTACTTACATTCCCGAATATGCCCAGCGTATCAAGCCTTTGTATGCTTTGATACAACCTACTTATTCAAGGTCTTGCTGGCTGCCTGAGCATACCTCAATTCTGCAGTCTTTGCAGACAGACCTTTTGGAGTCTAAATATCTTTTGACTCGTGATAACCACACAAACCTGGTGATTAGAATAATTCCGGGGGCGGTGGGATTCACGTACTTAACCTTTAATGAAGGTGATACAGTGCCCATCGCATACAAGTCACATCTGTACACTTCAGCTGAATTGCGCTTGACATCTGTCGAAAAAGTTCTAACTGCAGTGCAAATGGCGATTCTAAAAGAACGCGCACTGGCACAGGGAAAGCGAATTCTGGTGGTAACACCCTGTCCTGCCCTAGAGGCAGTAACAAAGGCAAGTGTACCGAACTCAAAAGCAATGCATCCCCGTTGGATACAATGGGCTACATCCTTGACGTCTTCGGACGTCACTTTTATTTTCGATTCTTCTCTCCAGACTCAGGAGTTCTTGCAGTATGAATTCGTTCATCCTCCTCCTTTGTTTTTACTGCCGCTTGAGGATTACAAATGTGTGATCTACACCGATGGTTCGGCGCAACCGGCCACTGGGTCCAAGCACGCTTATTCAGCTGCATGTGCTATTGTCGCGGGTTCTTTTGTTGATGGAACGTTCAAATCCTCTGTAGTGCACACACGCACACTTGGAGATAGTACCGCACAATTGGCCGAGCTACATGCATTGCTACTTGCGCTTGAGTTCGCTTCTCAGGATGAGACCACTCTAATCGTATGTGATTCTTTTTACTGTGTACAATCTTACAATGACAATCTGTTTTTCTGGTCGAAAACGACTACAAGGACGCAAAAGGGAGCACAATTAAGCATAAAATGCTTTGGGTTCGAGTGGCAGAATTGCAACAACGTCTGCCCCTCACACAGGTGGTTCACACCTTAGGCCATCAGCGGGTGGGCGCACACGCTATTGGTAACGATCTGGCAGATGAAGCTGCCCGTTCAGCAGTAGTCACGTGTTCAGTAGCAGCGGTTACCAGGTCCATGTCTAAAATAGACCCTGTTATATTAGCAGCTATTGCTGCAACCAAGGAAGGTAATAATTACCCTACAGGTTTCCCTTCCAAGTATTCTTACACATTAAGTCCCGATCAGGTTCCTTATGTAACTATACCTGACGTTGGAGATCGGCTGATCCCCAACGCGGACCGCAGGAGTGCCTTGATATCAGCTGCACACGAAGGCATGGCTTCTGCACATGCAGGTGTGTCAGCTACTGTTTCCATCTTGCAGCAGCGTTATTGGTGGCGTGGGTTATATAAAGACACCCGTGCTTTTGTGCTTTCTTGCGACGTTTGTCAACAGATTAAGCCTTCCACGGTAACACGTCCACCACAAACACCGCTCTGCATTGCTAACAGACCCTTTGGGTGTGTTTACTTGGATCACTGCGGTCCATTCTCATCAGACACTGCCTATAAATACATCTTAGTAGCAGTGGACTCGTGCACACGGTTCCTCTGGGTCTGGCCACAACGTAGTGCTGACGCTCGAAATGTGATCAGGGATTTGCGTGTCTTTGTGGGAATTTTCGCATGCGGCACCTTCCATTCGGACCAAGGTCCAGCGTTTGCCTCTAGGGCTTACAAGGATGCAATGGCGTCGCTTGGGGTGCGGGTGAAATTTTCGTCTCCGTATAGGCCTGAGGGCAATTCTATCGTTGAACGAATGAACCGTGACTTAAAGCAATCCTTAACAGCTAGAGTTATAGGTACTGGCAGGAACTGGCTGGCCCACTTGTATACCGTTCAGCGTGCACTTAATAATCTCCCTAGAAGACCTCTGGGTGGGCGGACCCCATACGAAATGCTCTTTGGCATAAGAATGTTTGTGCCTGACCTTGAGGGTCCAGACATCGCGGCGCAATCCGCCAAGTTTGATGTAGATAACCATTCTGCTATGTTACAGGACTTACAAGAAGCCCGAGACAAACTTGCAACTACACATTTGCCTTCAGCCACAGATCCTGCGTTGCAGATTCCGGTAGCCGGCTGGCTTCCGAAAGTTGGAGAACTGGTTCGAGAGAAGGTTGAAAACAAAAAGAATTTGGCCCCTCTTTTCGTGCACCGGTTCCAGTTCTTGGCCTGAAGGGAACACGTACAGTCATTTTACCACCGCTTCCTGGTCGCAAAGAAAACAGATACATCTCAGTTGAAAATGTCAAGCTACAGCGCCTGGCCGATCCTGAATAGTGTCACACCAGCGGTCTCTTGTCCTGCCATTTATCGGACATATGTTCGTGGCCCATCTACACGAACGGTCGCTGATGCTGTAATTGAGATGGTTGATTTGCCTGAATCCTCTCCTTTGTCTGAAACTACAATTAATCCCCAACTCTCCACTACTATCGACGAGGACGAGTATACTTATCCTGCATCTGAATCGGTGGCGCATCAACCAACAACGCCACTTGGCCCGACTCGTTATTCCTTTGATTCGGATTCCACATCTTCAAAAGTCCCATCCAAGCTCAGTATTTTTGTATCCTGGTTTAGAGACAATTTTTTGATTCCACCCTGGACATACCTCTGGTTGGTACTTTTCTTGATTTTTCTGTTCATGTCCATTGGCTTTGTCACAGTGTTTTTTCTACTAATCAATGGTCACTATTTACCTGAACGCTCTGCTGTGGACTATGTTTCTGGAACTTTGGCTCCTCATTCCTCGTCTCACATCATGAAGCGTGACCACACATTTGTGAACATTTCAGCTTTTCCAGTTGCTGATGGCATCGTATGGGATGCAGTGAACTATCAAATCCATGGTCCGACAGAAATTATTAATGTACCTAATGTCCTTCGTGTTTCAATGGGTGATGTAGTAAAAAATAACATTCATTCTGATGATTGGGATGTGCATGCCGTTGAAGCATTGTTTGCCGATTTAAAATATTATGCATCTTTTAATGCTGAAGATTTATATATGAATTCTGCGAATTATGCCGATTTGTATTGTTACCAGCATTGGGGTAATCATTTTCTCCATAAGCCAACTGCTCTGCGTAGTTCTGTTAATTACACCCAATGGGAACATTGTCCAAACCCCTTGCCAGGTAGCTCACAAACTCTTCGAAATAAGTTTACCTATTTTACTGATTTTAATCGATCAAACCCTGCATCCTATTATTTTAGACTTAATACCACATCAACTCAGAAAATTATGTTGACACACACCAAATTGCTTTATTCGGGTTCCTTTTTAAGTGCCCTAGCTGTGGGTGGTTATGAGTACTGGGTGAATACAGTAGATTTGAAATCTATTTGGGGTTCCAAGCCATGGCAGGTACAAGGAACCGAGGCATTGCATCGTGCTTGCCTCATCCCTACCCAAATTATGTTCCTAAATGCTTCCATCTATCAGACTACGTGTTGGGGCTTAGCTACCACTAAACAATTAAACTCGCCCTCAATTCCATCCCTGTCGAGTTTTCCCAATGATAGCTCACGTTTTAACCTGTCCCTGACGACCCTACAGGCTCTGTTACAGAATAATTCATTTAATGTTTCCGAACTGGATCAGTCACCCTGGTTGGTATGGCCTATATCATCTAATGCATGCCAGATGCGTTTTCACGACTCAGGTACTGGCTACACACAGGATAGGCCTGATCCGAGATTTACTGCTTCCCGTACTGTCACTACATATTCTGTTGGTAAATTATGCAAACAGTGGCTGCAACATTCGTCCCTTGATTCTGTTAAACAACATTTGTCCCTCCTTTCAGGCAATATTGATCTGTCCGACTTTGTTTTGGGACCTCGTGGTCCCCGATCTAAGAGATTCATTTATGAAACGTATAATGAACTCTGGAAGCTGTCACAAATTGAAGCTGCTTCCCGTCTTCGGGAAATAGATCAAGCAAATTTGGAAAAGGTGCTTGCTGTTGTTGACAATAGTATTAATACCCTGTCTTCTCGCATTTACACTTTAGAGAATATTGTGTCCTCTGTTGTTGATATTGTACAAGATGATGTTTCTGTGTTATATCATGGTCAGAATCAATTGCGCTCAGTTATGCAGTTTGCGTGGACTTTACAAACGCTCAAGTTAGGTAAAGTTCCTTGGCATTTTTTGAACACCTCTGCCTTGTTTCTGCCTTTTAATTTAACTGACAAACAGCAATTTATGTCCATGAAAGATGCAACTTACACTCTATTACATATCGAAAAGATGGATCCTTTACCGTTCTCTGTTGCGGAACTCGATTCTGCTGTGTGGCTAATTCATGGGGTTATCGCTTTACCTTTTTCCTTATTTGAATTTGACTCGTGCATGAAACATTATCCTGTGGGCCGTTACCAGCCCTTGGGCAGTGCTTTCCTGCATGAACTCTGGTCCTTGCCTTTCATGTATAAATGCCTTCGGGACGGCAAGGAAGTCTTTCTCACGGGGAGTCCTGCGACTCGACTATGGGTCATTCGCTTATTTGTAAACACATTAAATTGCATGGCTCATGTAGCGTTTCCGCTCCTAATCTTGCTTGTGTGTTGAAGGGTGTTCCTGCTCCTGTTATTTCTCCTACTTTCACTCTCCTTTCCAATGGTAGTTATTTACTTTTAAATAACGAAAACTGTTGTGGCCTGCAGGCTGGCATTCCTTACATTGTAACAGTTTCGCACAGGGTTGTCTGCTGCAAAAATGTGCTTTTTCCTCCCCCTCATGGCAAGGTTGATATCTCTATTTGGCCTTCCATCCCTACCATGGAGGCAGATTTCAATAGACTGAGCAGAATAAAGGCACTATTATTGAACGAGGAAGTTATGCTCACGTCCGCCCGGGAGACATTCATTCTCCAGGTGGCGAGTACCCACAGTGAAATACAGGCCCTTTTGAACACTAATCTCCCCCAACATTTTGGGGAGTTAATTCATCGTATTTTTAACGCGTCTAACACTTAGGGTCTGGTACATTTTTTTAAGGTCGTGGGGTCTGGCTTGGTGTCATCCTTCCAAACTATTTTTGGTGTCATCCCGGCGTTCATTCCTTCTATTTTTTCCAGCGTCTTTGGCGGTTTCCCGTTGATCATCGCTTTGGCGGCTGGTGTCCTATTATTAATTTGTTTTCTGCGCAATGGCTGCTCCCCGATGGGACCTGCTCGATCCGGAACGCCTCCAGCTGCTCCGTGAGCGCCTTTTGGCTGGTTTTGGTGTCTTGCCATTGGCGACACTGAGTGTATCATATACTCTTTCTTTTCGCTTTGCGTATTTCACTTGCGTGCAACCTGTAATGACTTGTATCCGCTGTCCGTTCACCTGGACTTTGGATTATTGCCTCTCCAATTCGTCATTGTCTGTTCCGGATTTTGTTCAGTTGATGGGTCCCTTAGAGGCCCATGAGCAGGACTGTTCCGTTGCCGGCTGTATGGCGCGTGCGGCTGCACTGGGGATTTTGGCGCAATGGGATATCTGGGCAGCTGCCCAGGATCTCCTACAACAAAGCTGTTTCGATTATCACGCAAGTTGTCCCGCATTGCTTTTGGATGCTCCCTATGCTGAGGAGCATTCCTGCTCTTTTGATCTCATGGATTGGATGGCATCTATGTTTTTTGACGATTCCAATGATGTCCTCTTGGAGGGTATGGCTTTTTTCTGCACTTACACTTTCATGGATTGACTTGTCCCTCGCCGTTTGGGCGCTCCCTGTGCTCTACTGGATGTGTTTTTCTATTGGACCTCTGTCTTGGCCGCCGGACTGACCAGGGGAGGGTGTCTTGTGGTTTGTTGCCTGCTTTGTTATGTTGGCCTAGGCCTAGCTGCCATGCTGCTTTTCTTTGCGCACGTTACACTGAGCCAGGGCTCCCTCGCCTTTGCTCTTGCCAAGTTCTTTTGCGCTGTCTGCATTTTCTGTCTTTCACCTTTTCTCTTGTTCGATTTGGGCTCAGACTGCACAACATGTACAAGGTCGCATAACAATGTATTTCGGTTCTTCCTGATATGGCCAGTCTCGCGCACCCAGACATAACATTAGGCGCAAATGCCATGAAACTTTGTGTGCCTTTAATACTGCAGTTTTTACTGGCGCTTAACACACTTGGAGGAATCCTTTCCAGGGAGAAGAGCTGTGATTGTCTGCTGATGTAGTTCTGCATCTAGAGACCGAGGTATGAGGGTTCGCTAGTCAAAGCCCAGAGGTCTTCTATTTTTATAATAAACTATCTTACTGCACGGGGAGGGTGGTAATGTTATTTATACATTTATCCACTGAGTTATGAGATGCTTTCCCCGTTTGTATTCTATGGAGTTGTAACCATGCTGCTTATATTATTCATATGCATTATGCTATTAGTACTGACACGTGTACTGTACCTTAGAGCACGTAAGTTGAAATAAACATTTTAATCTACCCAGTGTCTCTTCATACGCACCTTGTGGACAAGTACGAGTGAGTGTCGAAAGAGTGTTCTTGTTTCTGCGAGTCCTGAGATAGGGATACCGTGTTCTGGGTTGTCCAATCATTGGTGCTTTGGTGCTAATGGGATGCTAAGCTAGTTGGGTTGGGGTTTTGGGTGCTACGGTATATGGTAGGCAAACCACTGTATTCCGGGGTCCTATTATCCTGTGCATAGCTCTGTGTATGTGCAGAAACCCTATGACAGGGGACTTACGTGATCGCAGTGACATCGCCGATGCAGAGAAACATTGCAGCTGGGGAATATCAGTAAAAGTATTGCAGCCCTCCCATTGGCTGTGATTCCACCCATAAGGATTGGAGACATGAAATATAAGCCAATTGGACACCAGATATTATATTGCAGCAGTTTGAACATTGAGAAAGGCATTATGCCGAAACGCGGCTGGGAGAATTGCTTTTAATAAATATATTCTTTAACCTGGCGAGTGCTTCGTATCCTTTTGGATGGAGCTGTTATGTAATATGGGAGTCCCCACCCTCGACCACGAGAGCACCTGCCCAAGGAGTTCAGCAGTTAATGGTTGGACCATGGAGCTAAGAATTTAATGTGAAACTGCTAGAACCTCCGTTGACATGATTGCCCTGCCGACCAATGAAGGTCGTGAGCCTATCTAAGCCCAAGGACGCCGAGCCATTTGACCGAAGCCTGCAGTCGCATCATGCTTTTACATCCAGCGGCTGGCGAGGGGTTAATCTGGTGCATTAAGAACTTATCGCCCCTATTGAGGGGCTAACAGGGACTGCACAAACAACACGGCCAGCAATATGTTGAAGGCATCGGGACTGGTATCTGAGTCAGCCCATCAGGGATTATCAAATTTGATTTGCCATTCAGGCATGATAGGGGACTTACGTGAACGCAGTGACAGCGCTGATGCAGAGAAACATTGCAGCTGGGGAATATCAGTAAAAGTATTGCAGCCCTCCCATTGGCTGTGATTCCACCAATAAGGATTGGAGACATGAGATACAAGCCAATTGGACACCAGATATTATATTTCAGCAGTTCGAGCATTGAGAAAGGCATTACGCCAAAACGCATCTGGGAGAATTGCTTTTAATAAATATATTCTTTAACCCCGCCAGTGCTTCGTATCATTTTGGATGGAGCTGTTTTATATATATATATATATATATATATATATATATATATATATATATATATATATATATATATATATATATATATATTCACTGAAAAAACCATAGGTTTTAGGGACAGTTATAGTTAGTTGGACATTGCACTCGTACAAAACCCGTGAAATTCCCCCGTTATAGTTAGTTCAGCTAACTATAACTCGCGCCCGCAATGCACTGCTGATGACGTCACATATTACATCACTCATGACATGGTCAGTGACATCACTGATGACATCACTGATGACATCTCAAATGACATCACTGATGACATCATCTAGTGACTGTGTGTTTCTGTAAAGTTTAAATATGTTTAATATATATAGGGAAAGGCGTATTGAAGAATGAGTGGGTGTATAAGTGTCTGAATGGATGATTTAGTACGTGCGTGACTGACTCTACAAGTGAGTGATTAAACGTATCTTACTGAATGCATGGGTTAGTGACTAAACTGTGTGAATGTCTGTATCCGTCTGTTGGTGTGTAAGTGGATGCATGGATTTGCGAATAGCTACATGAGTGTCTATATGGGTTATTGATTGGTTCTATGAGTATCTGTATGGGTGCCTGAGTGTTTGTGTGGATGGGGTGTGTGCGACTGTGCATAGATGTGTGAGTGGGTGATTCACTGGGTGGATGGTTTCAAGAGTGCATCTGTGATAGACTGTATGGGTGGGTAAGTGTGTGTAAGAGTGTGTTAGTGAGTGAATGTATGTCCCAGTGGTACATGTGTGAGTAACTACATATGTGAAAGGCAGTATATATGTGTATTGGAGTATATAAATAGCTATAAGCGAGAGTGAGTGATTGTGATAGTGGCTGTATGGATGAGTGTGTGCTTGTATCAGTGATTGTATAAGAGCGTAACAATGTGCTAGTATTTGTATGATTAAGTGAGCTGGTGTGTGTATAACTGTATAGGTGAGTAAATGGCAGTGTGTTTAATTATTTGCATGACTGACTAGGTGTGTGAGTACCTCTATGGATGAGTGGCGGTGTTTGAGTGTCTATATAGGAGTAAGAGTGCATATGATAGTCCTGTACTGAGTGACCATAAGTATGAGTGACTGTACGGGTGAGTGAGTGGATGTGTGTGTGTAGACCTAAGAATCAGTGAGTGGGTATGTAGTTATTGGTGTTGGAGTGTCTATGGTTTTGCGAATGGCACTCTGTAATTTAGATTGGGTGTATCAAAGGTTATATTAGGGTGTGAGGAGCTGCATCAGATTATCACGTGGATGATGTCATCAGTGATGTCATTTGAGATGTCATCAGTGATGTCATCAGTGATGTCACTGACCATGTCATGAGTGATTTACTTTTCAGGACCAGTACTGGGCTGAAAGATACAGCACTGAGGTCTCTCCTTATAACAGGTGAGTAAATCGGAATTCGTATTTCGGCTGATTTTAGAGGAATATTTGTATGTTTCAAAAATCAACACTTAGAAACTTTTTCAGCAAAAAGCAGGCAATGATATCCTATGGAAGGAAATTCAAGTTACTGGTAAGTACGGTTACAATTACTTTTGAGGATCAGTACTGGGCTGAAAGATGCAGCACTGAGGTCTCTCCTGATAACAGATGAGTAAATCGGAATTCGTATTTCGGCTGATTTTAGAGGAATATTTTAAAGTTCCAAAATTCCACACTTAGAAGAATTTCCAAGTGAAACCAGTCAATGTTAGCCTATGAAGGAAATTCAAGTTACCGGTAAGTACGGTTAAAATTACTTTTGAGGATCAGTACTGGGCTGAAAGATGCAGCACTGAGGTCTCTCCTGATAACAGGTGAGTAAATCGGAATTCGTATTTCGGCTGATTTTAGAGGAATATTTTAAAGTTCCAAAACTCCACACTTAGAAGAATTTCCAAGTGAAACCAGTCAATGTTAGCCTATGAAGGAAATTCAAGTTACCGGTAAGTACGGTTAAAATTACTTTTGAGGATCAGTACTGGGCTGAAAGATGCAGCACTGAGGTCTCTCCTGATAACAGGTGAGTAAATCGGAATTCGTATTTCGGCTGATTTTAGAGGAATATTTTAAAGTTCCAAAACTCCAACCAGTCAATGTTAGCCTATGAAGGAAATTCAAGTTACCGGTAAGTACGGTTAAAATTACTTTTCAGGATCAGTACTGGGCTGAAAGATGCAGCACTGAGGTCTCTCCTGATAACAGGTGAGTAAATCAGAATTCGTATTTCGGCTGATTTTAGAGGAATATTTGCACAATGGTGATGGGAGGGGGCGGGGCCTGAGGTGACATCTGTGCAAACGCGCCCCGTGGCGCGTTTTAAGTTGGGGGATTAAGTCCCCTTGAATCATGAGGGTCCCTACGGGCCAACTAGCCCACCAGGAACCTCCAGTATGCGCCAGGGGCTGCGTTGCAGAGACATGTACAGAGGCCACACCCCTTTTACACCTCTCTGCAACGCAGCTCTGTGGCGCTTTCTGGACGTACCTGTTGGGCTAGTTGGCCCCAGGGACCCTCAGGATTGAAGAGGATTTAATTCCCCATCTTAAAACGCGCCACGGGGCCTGTTTGCACACATGTCACCTGAAGCTCCGCCCTCCCTTCACCACTGTGCAAACGCGCCCGTGGCGCGTTTTAAGTCGGGGGATTAACTCCCCTTGAATCCTGAGGGTCCCTGGGGTGCAACTAGCCCACCATATACCTCCAAAAGCGCTATAGAGCTGCGTTGCAGAGAGGTGTAAAAAGGGCGTGGCCTCTGTACACCTCTCTGCAAGGCAGCCCCTGGCGCATACTGGAGGTTCCTGGTGGGCTAGTTGGCCCCAGGGACCCCAGTATTCAAGGGGATTGTTCCCTCTCTGCAAACGCGCCAGGGGCGCGTTTGCAGAGTGGTGAAGGAAGGGGCGGGGCCAACGGGCCAGATCGTTTTTTCCCCCTGAAAGGGGGCTGTGTGGCCCCCTTCCTTTTTCCTATTTTTAGGCCCTGGGGACCCCATCCCCCGGGCCTTACCCCTTTTTTAAAATTAAAATAAATTTAAAAAACGGGAAGGGGCGCGTGGCCCCCCTTCCCTGGGCCTGTATTGGCCCCGGGGACCCCATCCCCGGGGCATGGCCTCTTTTTTTTTATTTGGAGGGGGCTGCGTGGCCCCCTCCTCAGGCCATTTAAGGCCCCGGGGACCCCATCCCCCGGGCCGGCCTTGCACTTTTTAAAAATTTTTTTCCTTTTTTACTTTGGGGAGGGGGCTGCGTGGCCCCCTCCGTGGCCACTTATGGCCCCGGGGACCCCATCCCCCGGGGCCTGGCCTCTCGTTGGGGACTGTGGGGGTCCCCAAGCCCCCACAGTCCCGCCGGCTCCCTGTGTCCTACGGGAGCCGGCATTGCTTACACATGGGGAGCAGCTAACATGCTGCTCCCCATGTGTAAAGCTAATCAGCTTTGGATATTGGAAGAGAGAGCAGGTTTCCTGCTCTCTCTTCCAATATCCAAAGCAAGTTTGCAATGACAGGACGGAGCCGCGAGGCTCCGTCCTGTCATTGCAAACAGCAGTGTCCCGAGGGTAGGCACCCGGGACACTGCAGGAGCCGGCCCTGGGGGTGGCGGTCCCCAGGGCCACCACAGGCTCCAGGAGGGGGCCGCGCGGCCCCCTCCCTACATTTTGAAAGCCCCGGGAGGTGGTGGTCCCCGGGGCTTGGGGTCCAAAACGGACCCCCATTTTAATTTTTCTTAGTGCCCCGGGAGGTGGTGGTCCCGGGCGTGTGGGGGCTGGAGCCCCCCACACAGGTTTTTAATTTAAAAAAGAAGCCCCGGGAGGTGGTGGCCCGGGGCTGCGGGAGGGCTCAGAGCCCTCCCGCACCATTATACATAAAGCCCCGGGGGGTGGTGGTTTTTTTTTTTGTTGCCCAGGGGGTCCTTGTGGGACCCCTGAGCAAACCTAGGGGTCAGGGTGTTTCTACCCTGCTCCCTTTGTGCGCTTTGCGCACTTGTTTCTGTCCCTCGGTTCTACCGAGGGACAAAATGGCTGCCAACATTTCCTGAATCGGAATGTTGACAGCCAGCTGACAGCCAATTAACATGCAGCTCGTGATCGGGAGGGTACGCGGACCCTACTCGGCCATAGATATCATTATCTTTTTACTTTTGATTTTCTCAGCAACTACTGAACGGATTTACACCATTTAACAAAAGGGTTCTTTCTGAACCAAGAACTACCTCTTTGCCAAATTTGGTGTAATTCCGTTCAGCAGTTCGGGCTGTAGCCGTGTCTAAAGTTTCCTATGGAAAATTGCATGGGGAAAACGCGTTTTGGGACCCCCTTTTCTCGGCCCCGCTTGACGAATCCCCCAAGACTTTCAGGGTAGGAGCGGACCGGAGCGGGCCACAAAGTTTGAAAATTTTGCGAAGATACGTCAACCGGCAAGAGAGTTATTTCAAATAGAATGTTGCGGATTTCCTATGGATAATAGGTTGTAACTATAACTATCTACTGGCGACCGCCAGTAGATAATATATATATATATATATATATATATATATATATTCACTGAAAAAACCATAGGTTTCAGGGACGTTATAGTTAGGTGGACATTTCACTCGTACAAAACCATAGAAATTCCACCGTTATAGTTAGTTCAGTTAACTATAACTCGCGCCCCCGCAATGCACTGCTCATGACGTCACATATTACATCATTCATGGCATGGTCAGTGACATCACTGATGACATCACTGATGACATCTCAAATGACATCACTGATGACATCATCCAGTGACTGTGTGTTTCTGTAAAGTTTAAATATGTTTTATATATATGGCAAGGTGTATTGAAGAATGAGTGGGTGTATAAGTGTCTTTATGGAGGATTTAGCAGGTATGTAACTGATTGTATAAGTGACTGATTAAACATGTCTTACTGAATACATGGGTTAGTGACTAAACTGTGTGAATGTCTGTATCAGTCTGTCTGTTGTTGTGTAAGCTGCTACATGGGTTGGTCAGTAGCTACATTAGTGTCTATATGGGTTATTGATTGTTTGCTTGAGTATTTGTATGGGGGACTGAGTATGTGTGTGGGTGGGTTGGAGGTGTGTGACTCTGTGCATAGATGTGTGAGTAGGTGATTCACTGGGTGTATGGGTTCAAGAGTGCATCTGTGAAAGGCTGTATGGGTGGCTAAGTGTGTGTATGGGTGTGTTGGTGAGTGAATGGATGTCTCAGTGGTACATATGTGAGTAACTACATATGTAAAAGGAAGTATATGTGAGTGATGGTGTATATAAATAACTATATGTGAGACTGAGTGATTGTGAGAGTGGCATGTATGGATGAGTCTGTACTGGTTTCAGTGATTAAATAAGAGAGTAACTATGTGTTACTGTATGTATGAATTAGTGAGGTGGTAAGTGTATAACTGTTTAGGTGAGTAAATGGGAGTGTGATTGATTCTTTGCATGACTGACTAGGTGTGTGAGTAACTCCATGGATCAGTGGCGGTGTGTGAGTATCTGAATAGGTGTATGAGTGCATATGATAGTGTTGTATTGATAAATGACTGCATGTATAAGTGATTGTATACGTGAATGAGTGGATGTGTGTGCAGACCTAGGAATCAGTGAGTGAGTATGTATTAACTGGTATTGGTGTGTGGATGGTTTCGAAAATGGTAGTGTGTATTTTACAGTGGGTGTATTAAAGGTTATATTAGGGTGTGATGAGGTGCATCAGATTATCATGTGGATGATGTCATCAGTGATGTCATCGGTGATGTCATCAGTGATGTCACTGACCATACCATGAATGATGTAATATGTGACGTCATGAGCAGTGCATTGCGGGGGCGCGAGTTATAATTAACTGAACTAACTATAACAGTGGAATTTCTATGGTTTTGTGTGAGTGAAATGTCCACCTAACTATAACGTCCCTGAAACCTATGGTTTTTTCAGTGAATTTCAAGGGTTTTTTAAATGCTAATTTCTAACTATAACGTCCCTGAAACCTATGGTTTTTCAGTGAATTTCTAAGGTTTTTTAAATGCTAATTTCTAACTATAACGTGCCTGAAACCTATGTTTTTTTCAGTGAATTTTAAACGTTTTTTAAATGCTAATTTATAATTATAATGTTCATTAAACCTATGGTTTTTTCAGTGATTTTAAATTATCATTCCATTCTCAACCTAGTGAAAACAGCCAATATCGCCAGTTTTCCAACAATAGCTTCTGCAAAAAAATTTGCCACAAATGAGAGCGACAACTAACGCTAATAATATGCAGAGTTGGCGTTCCCGTGCATAAAAAACACGAAAACACCACTTCCCGATATTTTCAACGAGCAGCCAAATCTGGGGTGCGATCCAAAAACAGGTGATAAGCTGCGTTAGCAGTAAGAATTTAACATCTGCCTTTTACTGGTGTAAAGCAGGACGACTACCTACAGTGTGAAAGGGAGCCCAGCCCATAACCACATCTAAAGACCAACACATGTCATAGAGCTACTGACCATGCAGCTCCGACACCCAAGAAGGCCACAACACCCACTGCCATCACCCTCAGGACCCCCCCCCGGACCACCCCCCTCCCTACTACCACCAAGGCAGCGCAGAACAGGACAGCGCACCCTCTAAAAACAGCATGGTCCCTCAGCCACACAATAGCTGAATGTTGGGAGATGTGGCAACCAAGTATGTGTGAAGGACGCAAGTCACCCATCAATAAAAATGCACACAATACCAAGTGTAGCGGTGATGTGCTGGACAGACCTCACTATGCAGAGCACAAACCTCTCCATGTGGACATATACTGCTGGTACTTGTAGTGTTGTGGACAATAGACATAACCATGTTACCTCAGGCAGTGGGGTAGATCTCGGTCATGTAGCTGTGTTGTCCCCCCCTGGAAGCGGAAGCGGAGTGGGCTGGTCCAACGTACCCCACTCCAGCGTAGGAGTATGAATAAATAGGCTGGGGCTCTGGGTGTGGTTCACTTGTGGGAAGGCCAAAATGTCTACCAGGGCGGCAGCCCTCACCCTGCCACGAGGTCTCCGCCGTGACCGCCAGCCTCCTCGACACAGGCCCCCTGCGAACCCAGCAGCAGAGCACCACAGACTTATGTCTGTACAGACTACTGCCTTCGATCTACACTGCGGACAGCAGGGCTCACAATTCAGATCGAATCCCGATTGCAGATGACGCAGTCCAGTAGGCAAGAGACATTGCTCCCAGTGCGGCCCGCCTGGACCACGCATCATCGCAGGCTGCGCACACGCTGAGTGCTTCAGGTGCCACTAACTCAGTGCACCACAAGTCAACGCCACGTGGACTTATTAAGACAGAATTCATTAGGCAAAAGACATTGCTACCAGTGCGGCCCGCCCGGACCACTCATCATCGTAGGCTCCACACACGCTGGTTGCTTCAGGTGACACTAACTGTACAGCTCAACTCAACGCCACGTGGCTGTGGGCCCTTGCTGACTGCTGCCTCCAGCCTACACTGCGGTCATCAGGGCTCACATTTAAAATTGATTCTTGATTCATTAATTGCAGAGTCCAGTAGGCAACTAAGTATTACGTCCATAAAACCTACACCATATCCTTTTAGTATCCTTGCTTCAAGAACTTGTTTTTTATCAGTTATAGCTTTAGTACAATGACCAACTTCATCTTGCAAGTCCAAAGGAACACTGAATGGCAGTCTACACTGCGGACAGCAGAGCTCACAATTTGAATTCAGGCTTGATTTATTAATTGCAGACAGAATTGTACTCTATGTCCTTGAATTTTGTCAAGAGGAAGTGACAAAAAGCATTCCTTGATGTCTGTGCTGACTACTGCCTTCGATCTACACTGCGGTCAGCAGTGCTCAGAATTCAGATCGAGTCGCGATTGCAGATGACGCAGTCCAGTAGGCAGGACACATTGCATCATCGCTGGCTGCGCACATGCTGAGTGCCACACCTACCACTAACTCTATGCAGCTCAAGTGAACGCCACGTGGCTGTGGACTCTTCCTGACCACTGCCTCCGGCCTACACTGCAGTCAGCAGGGCTCACAATTCAGATCGAGTCGCGATTGCAGATGACGCAGTCCAGTAGGCAAGAGACATTACATCATCGCTGGCTGCGCACACGCTGATCGCCACACCTACCACTAACTGTATGCAGCTCAAGTCAACGCCACGTGGCTGTAGGCCCTTCCTGACCGCTGCCTCCGGCCTACACTGTGCTCAGCAGGGTTCACAATTCAAATTCAGTCTTCATTCATTAATTTGAGAGTCCAGTAGGCAACTAACTATAACGTCCCTGAAACCTACATATTTCGACAGTGTATTCCATAAATGTTTCATCTTTTGTTCCATACACCTACACTGCGGTTAGCAGAGCTCACAATTTAAATTGAGACATGAATTATTTATTGCAGACAGAATTGTACTCTATGTCCTCGAATTTTGTAAACAGGAAGTGACTAAAAGCATTCTTCGATGTCTGTGCTGACTACTGCCTTCGATCTACACTGCGGATAGCAGGGCTCACAATTCACATCGAGTCGCGATTGCAGATGACTCAGTCCAGTAGGCAACAGACATTCCTCCCAGTGCGGCTCACCCGCACCACGCATCATCGCTGGCTGCGCACACGCTGAATGTTTCTCATGCCCCTATCTCAGTGCAGCACAACTCATGGACCCTTTATGATACAATGTTTTCTGTATAATTTCACATCTGCTGCCCCTACCTCAGTGTACCACAAGTCATGGACCCTTTACGATACAATCTTCTATGTATTATTTCACATCTGTTGCCCCTACCTTAGTGCAGCACAAATCATTGACCCTTTATGATGGAATCTATGTGTCTGATCCAATGATTACTGTTGTACTTGTTGCCAGCACCAACCATTCCCGGAGGGCTGGCTTACACCCCACACGCATCCAGCACAGACGTCACTGGACATGTGACCCTGGTAATAAAAAAGAGTTGAGCGCACGTGCCCGTACCCAGTTCCACTATCTATCTGTGTCCGTGTGTTCATTATGTATGCAAGATGCCGTCCCTGGGCCCTACCACATTACATTGTGCTGTGGACAGCGTATGCAACCATGTTACTCTGGCAGTGGGGAAAACTTCGGTTATGTAACTTTCTCTCGGTCATTGTACAAGTACGTACGTAGAGACTGGATCATTACAGTACTGCAAGGAGAGTGTATAGTGAATTTATAAGTGCTTGGGGATTGGCGGAGTAATTCTATAAGTACATATGTTGGCGCAGCCTAACCCCGAACACAAGCTTGGCTCTAATTGGCTGCCCTCCATGTGCCAAAAACTGAAACTTAAACTTTCCATGGCCCTGTATTGCTACAGCTGCAACACTCCACTGAATGTGCAATAAACATTCATATCCACACAGATGTGTCATGTCCACCATCTTTCATGTGTGGAACTATGGATGAATGTAGGGTCAGTGATTCCCCGTACCTTCCATGTTGGCCATGTTGTGGGACTTGGCTCACAGAGTGACACATTGGCGCTTGCGACCCGGGTGACGTCGGCACTACAACAGGGACACCTTCATCAGTTGATTCCTCATACAGACCAGGACGGAGCCACGCCCATAGCTCCGAAGTCATTCTTCACAGCCTCATGCAGGACTGACATATGCCAGGCCAGCCCACTCCGCTTACGCTTACAGGGAAGGACAACAACGCTACATGGCCCAGATTTTCATTACACTGATCTGCTGGTCACACCCTAGTTGTCAGTACGCCACAGCCACTCCCTCACGGCTAGTATACACCCACACCACACCCATCCAGCACACGCGTCACAAGACACGTGACCCTGCCAATAAAAAAGACCGGGCGCACGTGCTCGACGCCATTTCAGAGTTGCTCGCACCGGATACACTGCGGCCGGCACAGGCACACCGGCACGGGACGGTGACTTTCGGTCCACTGAGGTACAGGTACCGTAACTGCTGAGCGGGTGTGCAGCCTGCGGTGATGGCCTGTCCCGGCGGCCTGGACAGCTCAGGTTTTGTGTGCCCTGCTGGACCGCAGTGCAGGCCTGTGCCATCAGACAGCGCAGGCCTACCTCCACGTGGTGTCGCCTCGCTGGTCACAAAGTTAGTGGCACCGCAAGGGCTGAGCGGGTGTGCAGCCTGCGATGAAAAGCCTGGTGCACTGGTATGTCCTCTGCCATGGCAAAATCAAGACCCAGCACCAAATGTGAGACCTGGTGGCCTGCGGAGAGGGGCTGCATGACATGCAGGGTGCTTGTCCGCGGGCCCAGGGCTTGTGGCTTGCAGCGGCACAAAGTAGGCCCTTTTTTCTACATGCAAGTTGCGAAAGGTGAGCAGAGAGGCTTGTTAGTGCAGCGGCGGGCAGTCACCTCTGGGCAGTGGGAGTGGATGGGGTGCAGCAGCCTGGGTGCGCAGCGGCAGACAGTCACCTCCGGGCAGTGGGAGTGGATGGGGTGCAGAAGCTGGGTGCGCAACAGCGGGCAGACACCTCTGGGTAGTGGAAGTGGATGGGGTGCAGCAGCCTGGGTGCGCAGCGGCGAGCAGACACCTCTGGGCAGTGGAAGTGGATGGGGTGCAGCAGCCTGGATGCACAAAGGCGGGACAGAGAATTAGGCATGTGCAGTTGTATGTACTCTGCCATTACTGATTCCATACTACGTTTCAGATGACTAAGCTTGAGGGCTCCACTATGTCCCGGCACGTGGTTGGAGACACACCGGTGACGGAAACGTGAGCTGGGAGGGTTCTGTCCACAGTGTAGGCACTCACTGTCCCTCTCCATCTCTTCCTTTCTCTCCCTCACACTCTTTCTCTCTCCCTTCCTCTCTCTCTCACTCTATCTCTTCCTCTCTCTCACACTGTTTTTTCTTTCTCTCTCTACCTCTCTCTCTCTTTCTCTCTCTCTCACTCTTCCTCTGTTTCTCTCTTCCTCTTTCTCACACTGTTTATCTCTTTCTCTCTCTCTTCCTCTCTCTCACTGTTTCTCTCTCTCTTCCTCTCTCTCTCACTCTTTCTCTCTTTCTCTCTGTCTACCTCTCACTCTTTCTTTCTCTCTCTCTTCCTCTCTCTCTCTCTCCTTTGATGGACGCATGACGCACAATCTTATCTTGCTTTTTGTCTAGCAGGCTGTGATTCACAGATTGATGCCCCCCCGACACGGACCTCCCGCCACGAGGCGATGACTTCAGTTCCACTGAGTTAGTGCCACCAAAGCTGAGCGCGTGTGCAGCCTGCGATGATGTGTGGCCATCCTGCAATCAATACCCGCTCTGAATTGTGAGCTCGGCTTGACCGCGTGTACGCAACTTGTGCCTGAGGAGGTTGCTTCAGCACGTGGTGGACCCTCTTCGACACACGCCGGTGGCGGAAGGTGAGCAGAGAGCCTTGTTTCTGCAGCAGCGAGCAGTCACCTCTGGGTGGTGGGAGTGGATAGTGTGCAGCACCCTGGGTGCACAAGAGCGGGCAGACACCTCCGGGCAGTGGGACTGGATGGGGTGCACCAGCCTGGGTGCACAGGAGCGGGCAGACACCTCTGGGCAGTGGGAGTGGATGGGATACAGCAGCCTAGGTGCGCAGAGACAGGCAGACACCTCTGGGCAGCGGGAGTCGATGGGGTGCAGCAGCCTGGGTGCGCAGGGGCGAAACAGAGAATTAGGCGTGTACAGTTGTATGTACTCTGCCATTACTGATTCTATACTATGTTTCAGATGACTAAACTTCAAGACTCTACTATGTCCCGGCACGTGGTTGGAGACTCACCGGTGGCAGAAAGGTGAGCTGTAAGGATTTTCTCCACAGTGTCAACACTCACTCTCCCTCTCTTTCTTTCTGTCACTCACACTCTTTCTCTCTCTCTCACTCTGTATCTCTTCCTTTCTCTCTCTCGCACTCTTTCTCTCTTTCTATGTCTCTTCCTCTCTCTCTCATTCTTTCTTTCTCTCTCTCTTCCTCTCTGTCTCGCTCTTTCTCTCTCTCTCTCTACCTCTCTCTCATACTGTTTCTCTCTTTCTCTCTCACTTCCTTGTATCTCACTCTTTCTCTCTTTCTCTATCACTTCCTCTCTCTCTCACTCTTTCTCTCTTTCTCTGTCTTCCTCTCTGTCTCACTCTTTCTTTCTCTGTCTCTTCCTCTCTCTCACTCTTTCTCTCTTTCTCTCCTTTCATGGACGCATGACGCACAATCTTACCTTTCTTTTTGTCTTGCAGGCTGTGATTCACAAATTGTCGAGGGATGACACGCCATATCTGTACCTACTTTTATTTTGTTGTTTTGTTTAAATAAAATGTTTTATATGTAAATCCATAGATGACTGAGATTCTTATTTGTCCAACCTCACATGCATCTTCTTTACTATAATTGTGCGACATCAGCCAATTTGTTATGTTCCAGATTTCCTAACGTTGCTGTCACATTTGTTTGTGTGGGGGGCGAGGTGAGGGGGGATGGCAGACAAGGGGCTGGGGCGGGGGGTGTCCGAGCAGTGTTGGGTGTCCGAGCTGCATGATCGTTGGCTCCATTGCATCTGTTGTCATTCACGTATGGCTCTGGGTGGGCTCCCTTTCATATTGCAGGTTGTAGTCCGACTTTACACCAGCTCAGATCAGGTGTAAACTTTCTGCTACTAACGCACCTTATCGTCTGTTTTGTACTCTCTTCGACGATCTTGCTGGTGGTTGAGACACTTGCGAAGTGATGTGTTCGCTGCTTTTTGCACGAGAACGCCTACTCTACATCTCATTAGCAATATTTGCCGGACTCATCCGTGACGATGCTTTTTGAGGCTGCTATCGCTGGTAAACTGGTGATATGGGCTGTTTGCTCCAGCTTGTGAATGGTGCGTTAAATTTATCACTATTTTGGTTGCGATAAAGTGCCGTTAACTCGGCGATATGTCCTTGAGAATATACCCCTCGGTGTTTGAAAGACTTAAGAAGTACTCGAGTGCCACGCTGAGAGCCGCACACCCATCGCTTTCACAAGTTTGCTATGACAGGGCGAGAGAGAGCGAGGGAGAGAGACGGAGTGAGATAGCACAAGCAGCGCAAGGCCGCACGGGCACCTGGCTCCACATACCAACATGTGTGTGTGCATCGCCATCCGTGCACAGGCAATTCCCCCACAATGCAGCCCACACACATATCAATCACAGAACATCAGAAATGAAGGCAATGTGGTACAAAACTCCCCTCATACAGGTTCTGTGTCTGGTGTGTGTGGCGGGGTGATGGCTGCATGGCTGTGTTCCCCTGACACATCAGACTGCATAGGTGATGGGGCTGCATCAGATGTCGTCTAGCACCTATGCAAAAACAATGTCTAGCTCACAGAGGCGGAGCTTTCCAAAGGGATACACCCCCGCACATAACACACCTTCTTAATTTCTACTTTACCTTCCTAGTTGGTATGCAGATTTCAAATGTCACAAACGCATGCAATTCTTTTCTTGTCACACAGTACATGTAATGCACCGCTTTCATCAAGAATGGAACAAGTAATGGCACAATTTCCCTGTTGCTCCACACATAAATCCATGTAAAGAACAAATCAGAATAGTGCCTTATTTTTTTTAGATTGCAAAGCCTCTCTTTATTGCTTATTTTTGAACTTTCCATATAAACAGTTTTTTTAAGGACACATACAGGTGAAAAGTTCAACATATTGTATCAACACTTTCTAGAACATTCTACGACATGTGCAGGTTAAAAGTTCATCATTTTTTTAAACCTACCGATATATTTTTTGCAACATTTTCTCCAACATTTAACGGCACGTGCAGGTCAAAAGTTCACCATTCTTTCAAGTTTGAACTGCACCTTCCAAATACAATTAGCAGCCGTGGTTGAGCTGAGCAAATTTCATCCTTTAATATGTACTCCACGTATAAACTGCTTTTTTATTAACCAATCACAAAGATGCTTTTCATCAAAACTAAAATACACCCTACTTTTTAGGACACAATACATTTCATCTCCCAATCGGTTAACGTTTTGTATGTGAAAAAAAAAGTTGTTCCCCATGTTTAAACATATCTCTCATTCTACGAACGGACTGCATGAGCTACAGACATTTATCCATATCTTCTAGCCATAACTTCAAAATGCTAGTGTGGATTGTAGGACATAGCTATGTTTTCTGTTGCAAGAGGTATGCAGAACAGAGACGTATTGACTTAGACCTAGGTTTACAAAATGTGCACATTAAATGGTTTGCACAGAGAGGATTGAAGTGGCACCAATTGCTACCTTTGGTTAAAACCTGTTTGCATCTCCAACACCCTGATCTCATGATTGTGCACTGTGGTGGTAACGACCTAGGCACATTGACTGGGGTAGGTTTGGAAATGCTTATGAAGGACACCTTTGGACAATTGATGTTACTTTAGCCTCAAACTGTCTTTGTATATTCCAATATATGCCAAAGACAGAAGTGGAAATGGTCAAACCAATTTTGTCATAAGATTGAAAAATCTAGGAAGAATGTCAACAAAGCTGTGTCTGCATACCTCAGAGACCATAGAATGGGGTTGATCTACAACAACAACATACGTTTTGATATGGCTGATATCTAAAGAAGTGATGGAGTACACTTCACAGATGAGGGAAGCCGAGTTTTCCTGATTAACCTGAAGCTGTGCATCCGCACTTATATGTAGCTTCAACTAATAAACACAAGGGCTCTTTTTAGAGCCGCCTTATATTCCCAATTTCGGCTCGCAGAGTGTCCGCTGCGGTTCAGCAAGCAGAGGGACACCTGCGGGCCATCGGGCAGGCTCGCAGAGGAAGAGCTGCGGCCCATGGGCTCAGCTCGCAGAGGGAGACCTACGAGCCGTTGGCTCGCAAAAGCATAGCACCGTACTGGCTCACAGAGGGAGAGCTGTGGTCTGACTCGCAGAGGGAGACCAACGGGCCAACACGCCTGCTAGCAGAGACACAGCTATCAGTTAACGGGCTGGCTCACAGACATACAGCTGCGAGCCCTCCGAGCTGCAACCCGATGGGCTAACTCGCAGAGGGAGAGTAACGGGCCGACGGGCCTGCTAGCACAGACACAGCTACGAACTAACTAGGTGGCTCACAGAGGTAGAGCTGCGGGCCCGACGGCTCGCAGACACAGAGCTGCGAGCTGACGGACTGGCTTCTAAAGGCATAGCCGCGAGCTGATGATGTGGGGAGAGGGAGCGTAAAAGGAGTATCTCGCACAGACAGACCTGTGGGATATTTTCAGTATTGCCTCGCAGAGGTAGAATTACAGATCCGATGCCTTTTAGAGGGAGAGATGCGAGCTGACCGACTGAGTCACAAAATGGCTGCCAACACTTCCTAGTTTCAACAGTTCGCAGCCAATCAGCCGCAAGCTCGTGCTCGTAACGCGTCACGCAATCAGATGTCAGAATTCTTAAATATCGATATCTGGAAAATTTGATATTTCTCTAAAACTACTGAACGGATTTACCCCATTTAGACAAAAGCGTGCTTTCTGGACCAAGACCTTTCTCTCTGCCAAATTTGGTGTAAGTCCGTTCAGCAGTTTGACCTGTAGCCTTGTCTAAAGTTTCCTATGGAAATTGCATGGAGAAAACACGTTTTGGGACCCCCCTTTTTTCTTAGCCTACCCTTGACGAATCCCCCCCAAACTTTTAGGGTAGGAGCTAACCTGAAAAGAGGAACTTTTGGAAAATTTCGTAAAGATTCGTCAAACGACGCCAAAGTTATAAGCACATCAAAAAATGCTTTTCCTATGGAAACGTGGTCCTAACTATAACTATCTACTGGCGACCGCCAGTAGATAATATATATATATATATATATATATATATATATATATATATATATATATATATATATATATATATATATATATATATATTATCTACTGGCAATTGCCAGTAGATAGTTATAGTTAGGATCTATTTTCCATAGGAAATCTGCAACATTCTATTCCCAATAACTTTGGCGCCGGTTGACGAATCTTCACGAAATGTTCAAAACTTGTGGGGCGCTCCGGTCCGCTCCTATCCTAAAAGTCTCGGGGTGATTTGTCAAGTGGGGGCCGAGAAAAAGGGGGTCCCAAAACGTGTTTTCCCCATGCAATTTTCCATAGGAACCTTTAGTCGCAGCTACAGCTCGAACTGCTGAACGGAATTACACCAAATTTGGCAAAAGGTAGCCCTTGGTTCAGAGTCGTGCCTTTTGGTTAAATGGTGTAAATTCGTTCAGTAGTTCTTGAGAAAATCAAAAGTAAAATCACATATATATCTATGGCCGTGGAGGGTCCGCGCACCCTGTGCGCACCCTCCCAATCACGAGCTGTATGCTAATTGGCTGTCAACACTCCAAACCAGGAAGTGTTGGCAGCCATCTTGTTCCTTGGTAGAACCGAGGCACAAGAAACAAGTGCGCAAAACACAAAAAGGGGGCAGGGTAGAATCACCCTGACCCCCTAGGCCTGCTTAGGGGGTCCCAACATTTTTTTTTAAAAATCGGCGGGATGCGCTTAGGATGCGCGCATCCTGCTGTGAAAAAAAAAATGAAGCGCGGACTCCCGCGCTTCGTTGTTATTTGGCCCCCGGCTGGGACAAGTCCCGGGGGCATGCGGGGGTTTATGAAAACATTTGATGGGGGGCCTCTAAGGCCCCCCCAAGCCCCGGGGACTGCCACCCCCTGGGGATTTCAATAAAAAATGGTGCGGGAGGGCACTCGGCCCTCCCGCAGCCCCGGGGACCGCCACCCCCCGGGGCTTCTTTTAAAAAAAAAATAATAATTACCTGTGTGGGGGGGCTCGAGCCCCCCCACACGCCCCGGGGACCGCCACCTCCCCGGGGCAGTAAGAATTTGAATGTGGGGGTCCGTTTCGGACCCCCGAGCCCCCAGGACCACCACCTCCCGGGGGCTGTGCATGTGAAGGGAGGGGGGCCACGCAGCCCCCCTCCTGGAGCCTGTGATGGCCCTGGGGACCGCCACCACCCAGGGCCGGCTCCTGCAGTGACCCGGGGTGCCCACCCCCGGGACACTGTAGTTTGCTATGGCAGGGCGGGAGCCTCGCGGCTCCTGTCCTGCCATAGCAAACTGCTTTGGTTTTGGAAGAGAGAGCAGGAAACCTGCTCTCTCTACCAAAACCAAAGACGATTGCTTTCCACACGGGGAGCTGCATCTTAGCAGCTCCCCATGTGGAAAGCAATGCCGGCTCCCGAGGGACGCGGGGAGCCGGCTGGACCGTGGGGATTGGGGACCCCCCCACGGTCCCCAACGGAGAGGGCCAGCCCTGGGGAATGGGGTCCCCGGGGCTACAAGTGGCCCGGGAGGGGGGCCACACGGCCCCCTTCCCCAAAATTGTTATACAAAATAAAAAAAACAGAGGCCGGCCCCGGGGGATGGGGTCCCTGGGGCCATAAGTGGCCTGAGGAGGGGGGCAACGCAGCCCCCCTCCAAAACATTAAATAAAAAAAGGCCATGCCCCGGGGGATGGGGTCCCCGGGGCCGATTAAGGCCTCGGGAGGGGGCCATGCGGCCCCCTTCCAAATTCTTCTTTTTTTTTTTTTAAATATTAGGGGCAGGCCCTGGGGATGGGGTCCCCAGGGCCAATAAATTAGAAAAAAGGGGGCCACAGAGCCCCCTTTAAAAAAAAAGACCGGCATCGCGCCGGAGGCCACGCCCTCCTTGGCAGCACTCTGCAAATGCGCCCTGGCGCGTTTGCAGAGGGGGAACGATCCCCTTGAATACTGGAGGTCCCTGGGGGCCAACTAGCCCACCAGGAACCTCCAGTATGCGCCAGGGGCTGCGTTGCAGAGAGGTGTTCTGAGGCCACGCCCCTTTTACACCTCTCTGCAATGCAGCTCTGTGGCGCTTAATGGAGGTAGCTGGTGGGCTAGTTGCACCCCAGGGACCCTCAGGATTCAAGGGGAGTTAATCCCCCAACTTAAAACGCGCCACGGGGTGCGTTTGCACAGTGGTGAAGGGAGGGGCGGGGCCTGAGGTGACATGTGTACAAACACGCCCTGTGGCGCGTTTTAAGTTGGGGATTAACTCCCTTGAATCCTGAGGGTCCCTGGGTACAACTAGCCCACCAGCTACCTCCATTAAGCGCCACAGAGCTGCGTTGCAGAGAGGTGTAAAAGGGGCATGGCCTCTGACCACCTCTCTGCAACGCAGGCCTGTGGCGCTTACTGGAAGTACCTGGTGAGCTAGTTGGGCCCCAGGGAACCTCAGGATTCAAGGTGACCTAATACCCCAACTTAAATCGCGCCACAGGGCGCGTTTGCACAGTGGTGAAGGGAGGGGGCGGGGCCTCAGGTGGCATTTGTGCAAACACACCCTGTGGCGCGTTTTAAGTTGGGGAATTAATTCCCTTGAATCCTGAGGGACCCTGGGGGCCAACTAGCCCACCAGGTACCTCCAGTGCGCGCCACAGGGTTGCGTTGCAGAGAGGTGGTCCAGGCCACGCCCCTTTTTACACCTCTGTGCAACGCAGCTCTGTGGCGCTTACTGGAGGTACCTGGTGGGCTAGTTGGACCCCAGGGACCCTTAGGATTCAAGGGGACTTTATCCCCCAACTTAAAACGGCCAGAGGGCGTGTTTGCACACATGTAACCTCAGGCCCCCCCCCTCCCTACACCAGTGTGCAAACGTGCCCCATGGCGCGTTTTAAGAGGAAGTTTTAATCCCCCTGCCCTATTATGTACTAGGGCCTTACAGAGGAGGTCATGCTAGTCACAGGGGTGCCCCAACGCATAGTGTTCCCTAGTATATGTAGGTGTTTTCACTGTATTCTAAGTGTCTTTTAGCATAGCAATGGCTCTAGGCCTGGTTAGTCAGAGTCAGTTACCACCAGTACCCATCTGAAAAAGATGTGGGCACAGGATGATTTTGCAACAAGGCCTCTTTCTGCTCCTCTGTTGGTTCTTTCTGCACATGTCTTGCTTCTTCCTGGATTTTTCTTCGTGTTTGTGGACTTCTGTTTCTTTCAACATTTCTTTTGCTTCTTTCTGTGCGTTTTTTCTTCTTTTTTCACATGTCCTACTTCTGTAGGCATAGTTACAAACTAGCATTTGAAAAACCTTTGAAATTCACTGAAAAAACCATAGGTTTCAGGCACGTTATAGTTAGAAATTAGCATTTAAAAAACCTTACAAATTCACTGAAAAAACCATAGGTTTTAGGGACAGTTATAGTTAGTTGGACATTGCACTCGTACAAAACCCGTGACATTCCCCCGTTATAGTTAGTTCAGCTAACTATAACTCGCGCCCCCGCAATGCACTGCTGATGACGTCACATATTACATCACTCATGACATGATATATATATATTTCCCAATCGTTGCACCTTCTGGATCGCTGGGACCCTTGGAAAGTGGCACACACGCTGGCAGAGCGTACCGGCAGTAAAATCGCCACCATGAAAACTGTGGCGGTGAGGAAACTATGCTATGCTTGGCAGTGCCGATCCGGCACCACCACCATATTAGGGGCCTCAGGCAGCTGCAAGACCGCCAGAGATTATGGTTCCCTGGTGGCAGCAGCAGTCCCATGGCGGTCCAGGGGATGTACTTGAAATAGCAGCACTGCCACCGTGAATTGGACCGCCAGTGTAGAAGATGCAACAAATAGCCTTTTTGCATATGAAATAAAAAAATAGTTCTAGCCTACGTCCCCATCACTGAAGCAGCAAACCACTACAACCTATTAATAGAAAGTTCCCTCTACCAAACAAACAAAAATTAATTAACTCCCCTAATGGATTATTTTGAAGATACATGGTTAGGGAGGCTACTCAGATTTGGACACAGATGCCAACCAAAATTCTCGCCAAGGATATTACTGGCTCTACATTGCGGACAGGGAACAGTGGTTCCATGGCGGCTGCAGTGGGCTAATGGCGGTCAGACCACCCTAATTGTAATAGGGTGGTCGAGAGACCGCCACTGCCACGTCCCCTCGGGTCTAGCAGTCAGTGGACTGCCAGACTTCTAATCAAGCCCTAAATATTCTAAATTAACCATTCACACTGCAATATAAATAAACTCAGGAAAGATGGTGGACACTAAACAAACAAAATGTACTATTCCCACTCCAATATAAATTAAGTCAGGGAAGGTGCTGGACACTAAACATAAAAAAACATTCTATTCCCACTTTAATATAACTAAATTCAGAAATAGTACTAGACACTAAACATACCAAATTTACTACTCCCACTCCAATATAACTAAAGTCAGGGAAGTTGCTGGACACTAAACATACAAGATGAACTACTTGGACTACAATATAACTTAAGTCAGGGAAGGTGCTGGACACTGAACATACAAAATGTACTATTCTCACTCCAATTTAACTTAAGTCATGGAAGGGCCTGGACCCTAAAATACAAAATTACCTATTCCCACTCTAATATAACTTAAGTCAGGGAAGGTGCCGGACACTAAACATACATAATTTACTATTCCCACTCCAATAAAAATTAATTTCAGGGAAGAATCTTGACACTAAACATATAATATTTTCTATTCCCACTACAATATAACTTAAGTCAGGGAAGGTGCTGGACATTAAAAATACTAAATTACCTTTTCCCACTAAACATGGAACTTCATCTTTTACAAAATAACTTAAACAAAACACTGCACACTCGTTCAAAAATGTGAAATATTTTATTAAAAATGAAAAAATAATAATTCCACCTAAATAATTTTTGAAAAATTTAAATTATTTAAAAATATTTTTTTATTATATAAATATGTACATTTTTTCAATATGTCTTACTTTTTACTATACCTTTATTATAGACCTTATAAGACAATTGAACATTTATTATAATAAATTTAATAATTATTTGTAAAATAAATTATCAAAATATAAATATTAAAATATTTGTCATAAATATTAAGAAGTATTTATATATAAATTACATGTAGCTATTCAAATATAATTATAATTCTTAAAATACTTCACAAAATACATATACTTAAAATTATATAGTAAAATAAAATCTTCCCAAAAAAACAAAATAATACTTTATTCATTAAAAAAACCAACTCACAAAAAGTAATCTTTTATTTAAAGAAACTAAATTTAAAAATTTTAGAAACATAAAAAATTATTTGAAAGTGTTTTCATAATCACCAAAACACAAAAAATGTCATAACCATTTTCTTTCCAATTTCCTATTTATAAATAATGTAAAAAATATACAGAATTAAATTAATTAATAATCGCAAGTGTTTTTGTCTATAAACATCCGCATACAAAAATTACTTACAGATTCTTTGTAAATTTAAAAATATTTTTTTCAATTTTTAACAAAAAAGGAAATATTTAAAAAAAAAAACTAACATTTAACAACATAAATTAACCCACCAAACTACCCTAAAAGAATTTGTAAAAAAATTTTTACCTTAATAATTGAAACAATTTTTAAAATAACCCCCAACATGTTCCATTATAACAATACATATCACTACTCAAGTAATTTAAATAAATATAATATAATGTTACAAAAAAATATCATATGTTTTTTTTTACTATACCCACCATTTTCCCATATAAATATACATCCAACAACTAATTTTCTTTTCTCTTTCTAAACTTAGATGCTGCCTATGTCTGGTTTGACACAAAAGCTTTCTTTGACATATAAGGTAAACTAGGCATGTTGCAGTACCATGTTAACCTCTTTCGTATTAGTGCATTGAGCAATGGGACCTAATGCAAGCCAGGAAAATGGATTCTTAGATCATGCAGGTCTTGGCCAGTGGCTGGTTAGTAAGGTAAGGCAACAATATTATGTTATGTTATGTTAATAACTTTTATAAAGCGCAGCGATTACCCAAGGGTGTCCTGGCGCTAACATATCTATCCTCAGGCAGCGAGCAAGGAGGAACTGAGCTTTAATCAGCAAAAAGCCAGGTCTTCAAACCCTTCCTAAAGTCTAACAGGTCAGTAGCGTTTCTTAGGCAAAACGGAAGGTCATTCCAGGCTTTTGCCGCGCACACAGCAAAGCTTCTGCCCCCCCACAGAGCTTTCCTCCTGGGCGGTACAGAAACCAGCTTAGCCCCTAACGAGCGGAGTGCTCTTTTTGGAATGTACCACTGGAACAGCTGGTTCAAGTAGTCTGGGCCTTTGCCATGCAGAGCTTTGAAGACCATGCAAAGTGATTTGAAACACACTCGACTCCTTACTGGGAGCCAGTGCAGCTTCCTTATTTCCTTGGAGATGGAGGAGAATTTGGATGTACCTGTCAGAAGTCTCGCTGCTGCATTTTGCAGCAGCTGAAGTTTATTCAAACTTTTTTGTTGGATATTCAAATACAGGCTGTTGCAGTAGTCCAGCCTCGACAGCACCAGAGCTGTGGCCACTGTTTGTCGACTACCTAGAGGTAGGAATGACATTACTTTCCTGACCATTCTAAGCACATATGCAGTTGATGATGTTACTGCATTAACCTGATCCCCAAAGGTGAGTCTCTCATCCACAATTACCCCCAAATTCTTCACCTTTTTTGAAGGCAGAGGGAGAGTGCCCATCGAATCCGGCCACCAACTTGGAGTCCAAAAATTTGTATCCTTTCCAAACAGTAGGACTTCAGTTTTGCCTGAATTAAGCTTCAGACAATTCTCTGCCATCCATTTCCCAACTGATTGCATACAGGCTTGGAAACATTGATCTATACCCTTTTCCTGACCTGGTTGTAGAGACACCACAATTTGGGTATCATCCGCATAGGAGGTAAGACCAAACCCAAATGCTCTAATAATAGGGGCCAAGGATGAAACATAAACATTAAATAGAGTGGGGCTAAGGGAGGACCCCTGTGGGACCCCACAGGGTAGCGAAAAGGGTTTTGATTGATATCCACCTAATGCAACAGAATGTCCTCTGCCGGATAGAAAGGAATTTAGCAAAGCCCAGGCTTTGGATTGGATCCCGCACTCTTTTAGACGGTCCACCAAGATCCCATGATGGACCGTATCAAAGGCCGCAGATAGATCCAACAAGATCAGAGCCGCTCTCCCACCTCTATCAACGGCCTCTCTGATCTCTTCTGTGGCCTTAATGAGGGCAGACTCGGTGCTATGTCCCCCTCTGAAACCATACTGGGAGGGGTCCAGGGCTTGTGTTGCTGCCAGGAACGAGCTAAGTTGAGTGTTCAAAATTTTTTCTACCAACTTGGCTGGGAGTGCAAGACGCGAGATCGGGCGGATATTATTGGGGTCTTTAGGGTCCAGGCTGTTTTTTTTTAACAGGGGCAATATAGAAGCCAATTTCCAACAGGTGGGAAAGTGCCCTGTTTCACACATTCCCTCAAAAATGGAAGCCAGTGATCGAGCAATGGGACCAGGTGCCAATTTGGCCACTGCTACTGGGCAAGGATCATGAGGTGATCCTGATTTAGCAGCCATAAGCAGCTTCTCCAAATTGTCCGGAGATACTGGCCTGAAAGTATCTAGTACCTCAGTGGGAACTTTTAAGGGCTTAAGTTTTTCATTTGCCGGATCCAACGTGGCACTATTTAGACCGCAAAAGGCTGAGAAAATGGTTTCTACTTTGGTCAAGAAGAACTTGGCTATCTCCTCACACAGCTCTTGACTTGAATCCACTATGGCTGGGCGTGGAGTGGCCAGGCTGGAGACAGTTCTGAATAGTTCTTTAGCTGAATTTTTCGCTAGATCTATACGTGCCACATAGAACTCTTGTTTGGCTAGGTGGAGCAGTTGTTTATACTTAAGTATTCCCATTTTGTAGAGTTTTTTATCTGTTTCTTTATAGCCCTTTCTCCAACTTCGCTCTAACCATTTGCAGGTGAGTTTGTGATTTTTCAAATCTTCAGTATACCATGGGGCAGACGGTTGTAGTCTTTTAGGGAAGAAAGATTTTTTGGGGGCTAGTTTATCACAAGCCTTCTCGAGCCATTTTGTATATACCATGGCGGATTCTTCCACGCTCACCGGCAACTGGTTGGCCGTGGAGGTGAGAAGCTCTTGTAAAGCAGTTGCCTCAATATTCTTCCAGGCTCTGGTTATTATTTGGCCTTTCGGGTGAGGCCCGCTTGTGGGTCGAGTCCTAAATGTGAGCTTGAATTGGGCGGCAGCATGATCTGACCACACAAGAGGCAGGAGGCCAGTAAACTGAAGGCCAGGATGATTAGAGAAAATACCATCCAAGGTGTGACCTGCCATGTGTGTAGGGCCAAAAACCAGTTGCTTCAAGTCTGCACTATTCATTGTATCTATTAGAGTCACTGTATTGGGGTCAGTTAGACTCTCAAGATAGAAATTAAAATCTCCCATGATTGTGTATGCGTCAGTGCAGAGGCCTTCTTCCAGAATGTTATCCAGTGAAGCTAGAAAAGTATTCCTAGCTCCCGGTGGTCTGTATAAGAGAATACCTTTAAAAGTATGATGGTTGGAAAGTTTGAGATTAAAGGATAGTGCCTCACATGTTTCAAATGGGACCGACTGAAATGTTGCCCTGATAGAATTGTGATATATCACGGCCACTCCCGCCCTTTCCTGTGGCCTTTCAGGGCTCAGTTGGAATCTCAGGCCACTAGGCACTGGTCACACTGCTCCAGTTGCACCACTTATACTTACTCCCCTGCCCTCTCAAGTCCTAGAGCCTGTTCACCACAGTCTCTTTTCCACTGCCCTACCCATCCAAAGAAAATGCCCACTGCTAGCACGCTGCACACTTTGTGATCGATCTGAGTCTTGGTACTTCAAGCAACTGCTCTTTATGGCCCTGACAAGCCCTGTTGTTCATATATTAGCTGATATTCCTAATGATAATGACAAAAACTGTAAGGTTTGATGCAATTGGCAACCTTCCACCTTACTCTTGTGGTATTTATGGGCAGCAGTCCTAACCTTAAATACTAATTTGGTTTTCATAGAGTTGACTCGTTTATGTCCCCACATGCTCCTCAATAACTGGGTTATGGTGTAATTGAATGCAAGCTCTCAAACAAGGAACAGAAAACCAGGCATATCAAAAGTTAATATAATGGGAGTGGTGGGTTACAATTTGACAACGACATACACCACAGGATGTGATGTCACAAGACAAATTGATGTTGCATGAATTACTACTCACAATATCACAGGGAATGCCAGCACAGTAATTGACAGTTAAATGGGTCCAGAAAAACAGAAATACTATACACCAAGACTTGATTTAAACTGACACACACATTGTTTCTCATTTTTAGGAAGGTAGATGTTGGAAAGGGCCATTTTTGCAGGGTTTCCCCAAACCTTCTGCCTTCCTCCTCTGTTTTTGACTTCGTTTTTGCTGGCTTTAGGCCTCTGGGCACTTGACCACTGCTGACAAGTGCTAAAGTGCATGTGCTCTTATCTAAAATCTGATGCCAATTGGTTTATCCATGATTGGTATATTTGTTTTACTTATATGCCCCTAGTAAAGTGGTATACAATAAATCTATGGCCTGCATACCAAATGCTACTAATGGGCCTGCAGCACTGATTGTGCTACCCACAGAAGTAGCGCTTAAACCTGACTCAGGCCTGCCATTGCAGGGCCTGTGGGTGCAGTTTACTGCCACGTCAACTTGGCACTTCCAACTGTTTGCCAACCCTTAAACTCCCCTTTTAATACATATCAGTCACCCCTAAGGTAGGCTCTAGGAAGCCCTAAGGGCAGGGTGCTGCGTAAGTAAAAGGTAGGACATGTACTTTTTTGTTTTACATGTCCTGGTAGTGACAACCAACCATGTTCATTTTCACTACTGTGAGGCCTGCTCCTCTCATAGGTTAACATTTGGGAATTCCTTAAATACCCACTTAAGTGTAATTCTTGATTGCAGAGGAGTAGCTGCTTTATGTTTTACATCAGTGGATTGGTGTTGACAAATCCTTTTAGTGGTAAAGTTGTATATGGTATTACTAATCTAGAAATGCCACTTTTATAAGGTAGACATTTCCCCGCTCTTAGCTCTCTTGTGTGCCTTATAGTCTGTCTCCCAATACACGTCTGAGGGGGGGTGACAGCTACACTTCGTGCATTCCCTCTAGACTGCCACAAGCACAGAACACTCAGCTGCATCTGCATTCATCTACATACTGATGGGTCTTCCTGGGCAAGAGGGGGGAGGAGCTGACACGTACACCTGAATAGGCAGTGGGTGGCCTCACATAAAACACTGATTTACCCCCCTCCCCCACAGATCGGCAGGCACCCAGATCTGGGGTGAAAGGAGGCTTGTGCATCACAAAGGCTTTGCTTTATAGTCACCTCCACTTTATACATTTGAGTATAAGTATTGGCTCTATGACCTCCTGTCACTAGTTCACTTTGGGGTCCTAAGGAGACTCTGCCTAGAAGAGGAGCTGTGCTGCAGTAGGAAGGACTGCCACTTTGCTAACTGCTTTGTTGTGTTGGCCTGCTGCCTTGATAGTGGCAATGCATTCGTAAATTGAAGCTATGCAGGGTGATAGTAAACAACCATCACCTATCTGCTTGAAGAGGTGCATGAAGCAACAAACTGTGGCTGTAATATATGACCCAGAACTACCACATAGGTATCTGCCGCAGTTCTGGGAGATGGCCCAGAAGCAAGGTAAATACCCAAGGGCTGGTGTCAGATTTGAAATGGTGGGAGACCTATACAAGAGCGGAGTCATATGCTTGTTCAATGAAGTTTGAGCTAAATATAACATTTCTGCAGGCCCATTTATGATCTACAATGTCCTCGTGGGTCTGCCTTGTTAACATGGGGGAAAGAAATAAACAAATCTCTGACATTAATACTCTTGCAACATATTCAGAAATGGTACATGTAGGAGGGTCATAACCTTGATACTTGGTTCATTGGTGGCCAGTATTCATGCAGATATCAATAAAATGAGGGGCAGCTGGCCAGAGCACTGACAGATGTGGAGTTCGAGAAATCCTTCAGACTCAAAAAGGCATTCACTCAGCTTAATTTTCAACATCTGATACAAATTCTGGGTGCTTTCCTCCAGAACTGCAGATGGGGATCTCAAACCAACGGTGCAGGGACTCAGTTCAGTGCACATGCTAAGTCAGAGATGCCCAATGGACCACATTCGTAACATGAGTCCATCAAGCATACTTTTCAGGTTTCTTTTCAGCAGTCCCGTTAAATGAGTTCAGGCACACAGTTTTAGTTACAACAGTTTGCTCATCTTGCAGACAACACACTGAAACATTGCACTAAGAAATCAGGACTTGTCATTTTAAAGGCTTATTTTAAAAGTCTTTATCTTGTGCAAATGACTTGAACTGTCATGAGACAGAACAGGAACAGGATTGCAGTTAAAATTGTTACTAATAATGAGAACAATAAAAATATTTCAAGTCATGTTTGCATTAGATAGTGTCCTAGACCCTAATGGTATGTCTAAACTCTACACTTATTTAGTAGGCTAAAACATTAGAGAACATCACTGTCTGTCGAGCATTTGGAATAAATCGCACAGCATACCGTTTAAAACAGCAAGTCTGTTTGGTGGTCTACGTTCTTTCCTTAAATAGGGGGTGCCGTTCAAGTGGGAAACCATCTCTGATTAAAGCTTTCCAGAATGTTAAATGGTTAATTGTCAATGCTCCAGTGTTATCATCTCATATTTCAGAACAAAAATGTTTTCTCACTGTTGATGCTAGCCAGCATGGCCTTGGTGCTGTGCTTTGACTATGGATTTCAGGTAAAGCGCACACGATTGGTTTTGCTTCTAGAAGCCTTAACAGGTTGAGTCTCACTACAGCATGATAGAGAGGGAGGGCCTTACCTGTTCCTGGGCTGTGGAATAATGTAAGACTTTTTTGGGGGAACGCAATTCGTGATTTTTACTGACCACAAGCCATTACTACATCTTTTAAATGGCAATGGAACTGGCAAAAGCCTCTGAGAGGTTAGTGAGACTTTTGGCACATTTTCAGCAATTCAATTTTGTTAACAGGTACATAACTGGCGGACGAAATGTCAGAGCTGATTGCCTTTGCCTTTGCAGGTTACAGTACAAGATGATACACAAGATGATGTGGAATATATGGTTGCAAATGTTGGAGTCTGTAGGTGTGGTACAGTATAAAGATTGGTTGGATGCCACACAACAAGATGAGGCCTTAAAATCAGCAATGGAGTTTGTAAGAAAAGGGTGGCCTAAGGAGCGCTCTCTTCCATCTCCTTTAAAAGCTTTTGCACAAGTAGCCACAGAATTCTCTAATGTTAAAGGCATGCATGCTGATGTCTGTGTCCCAACATTATCTTTGTGTGGTAAGCTCATTGAAGCAGCACATGAAGGACATCTAGGGGTTGGTGGGACCTGTAGAATTCTTAAACAGCACTTTTGGTGGCCCTCAATGGATGGTAATTTGTCACAATGGATCAATAGATATCAGACCTGTTTGCTGTTGGATAAACATTGGAAAACATCTCACACTCCTTTACATGTTGTGCCTATACCTAATAAGGCTCGGAGCTAACTTGTATTATATTTTGCAAGCCTATTTGATCTGTTGCCTGCTGACAAAAAGCATTTGATGGTCTTAATAGACTATTATTCAAAATGGGTTTACTCTGAAATTACTCCTACACCCAACACCATGGAAGTCCTACTACAGTAACATCTAGACAGGCCACTAGCAACGGGCTTAAGCAGGGTTGTGTCTTGGCCCCCTTACTCTTCAATCTATAAACCGCAGACCTGTGGGCAACCGTGCAAGGAGCCAGTCTAGTTGCTTCGAAGCTGGGGAAGGTGAGGTTCCCAATCCTACAATATACGGATGACACAGTAATAATTGATCACACAAGGGTGGGCCTCCAGAGAACCCTCAATGCACTCCATGACTTCAACCAGGAAAACCACCTTCTAGTCCACGAAGGTAAAACCAAGATAACTGTGTTTGGTAAATACCCAAAAAAGAAGCTTGCGCACTGGCAGCTAGGGGAATTATCAAATTGGGACAACCACATCTTATAATTACCTCAGGGTATGGTTTTCCGAGAATGCAAGAGCTGGCACACATTTGAAACACCTAAGGGGAAAGGCAGACCAAACTATCTGCTCCCTGAGGCAACTGGGGCAATGGCTATTAAGTCCAACAGCTGATCCAATGCTGACAGTCTTGAAAGTGAAACTTACCCCGGCAATTAGTGACAGCCACCTGGCCTTTCCGGGCACGTTGAACAGTTTTATAACAGCGGTACAGGCCAAAGCCTACAAATTAGTGATGCTAGCCCCGCTGCAAGCAAGAAGAGCAAGGCTAAGACTGGAGCTAGGCCTTGGGAGGCCTGAGTTGGAGCTCCAAAGGGATCTCATTAAGTTTTACATCAGAATTTCGAGTGCTCCAGGAAACTCACTCAAACATCACTTGGGAACGATCTTTAAGGAAGAACATTCACCGTGGTGCCTCGAGCTGGAGCAAGCAATAAGCAGCCTGAGGATACACGCTGGAAAAAAGTGGTGAAGAGGCAGGTACAGATTGTTACGTCTGAAATGGATATGGGAACTTCTCAGTTCAAACCCATCACCGCGGCACTGAACACAACATATATTCCGGGGAAAGCCCAGCCCTATCTACGTGAAGCAGTCAGTGCAGGCACGCAGGAATTTTTTTTTTATGCGGCTCTTGGCTTTAAGAATAACAGATTTTAACCCTGCATGGGCGATCAAGAGGGAAAATGCCTCATGCAGGTTATGCCTATACAGAAAAGAATCGTGGTTGCATTTGTTGTGTTGCTGCCTTACCCTGCCCGAGGATCACCAACAGTTGCTCCGCTCAATCTTTAAAGCCAAGGGTTTGAGAACTTGCACGGAGGCCTCGTACTTGTGTTTCACCTAAACTGATGCAACCAACTTAGCAAGAATGGCAAAGTTCATCCACATAATTAGATTGGCACTTGACAAGCAGTCTGGGGCCTAATAAATTTGGGGACGGGCTAAGACACTGCATGCACTAATTAACACCAAGCACTTTAATTTATATACGTATACCAAGAGGCATGACAAAGCCCATGAATAAGACCTAACAATGCACCTAGAACCTGCAAGTGGGATTAGCACCACCATTTGGGGTCACCAGTCATCGCATACTAATAAAAGCTGAGGGATGAAGACTAACGATAGGGAGGTCATACATGTTATTTCAGCACTTAGGTAACACCCTAAGAACGCTTTCCATTAACTTAGGGGCCGATAATGATGGCGGACGGGCTTCAGTCTGTCTGCCATTGTTTAGTATTTGGGACCGCCCGCCTACAAGGAGGCAGACCCACATACCGTATGACGATGTGACCACCAGCACGGTGGTCGCATCCCCTATATTTTGTATTGCGGCGAGGATGCCGTCAGCAGCCCCCGCTGCAATACAAAAAATAGGGTGTTGACATATTTCTGCACTATGTGGCAGGCACCATGCGGTGCTTGCCACATGGTACAGGGATATGTAGGGGGGCATGTAGGTGGGCACCATAGGATTTTAGAAGGTAACAAAAACTTGTTTTTTTAATTCTATGCTCGTTTTACTGTAATGATTTTAATTATTCGAACGGTTAATACATTTTTCAACACCATGAAAGTCATCAAGTTTTTAGGCAGGGTCTTCAATATTGAAGGCAGTCCTCAGGAATTAGTGACTAACAGTGGAACTAATTTCACATCAGGCCACATGTGAAATTCTTGTTATCTCATCACATCAAACATCTCAGAGTGGCTCTTTATTCCCCCTTCTTCCAATGGACTTCTAGAAATGATGAACAGATTCATGAAGGAGGGGATACAAACACCCCTTGCCATAAATAGCCTGTGGAAAAGTTCTTAAAGAAGAAAATGTGGTCATAATTAATTACCCCACACTTCTCCACTAGGATCTCTCCTTTCCGCCATTTGCATAAAAAGGAACCCCGAGCAAATATGTGTCCAGATTGGATCAAAGATTTAAGTGTGAGTTCTAGCTGTTGTGCATGTACTGATAAGAAGAAAAGGTTACAAAACACCTCCCAACAACAAAATATGCAAAAGATGTATTTTGACTCTAGACTCAGGTTGAAAGATCAAGATTTTGAGGTTGGGGATTGAGTCATGACCAAAAGTCCAATCAAAGTTAAGAAAGGGGCATCTATTTTCTAATCCCCTGTTTAAGTTTTGAAAGTGTCAAAAAGTTCTTTATTCTTGAACAAAAGCGGGTGGTGGTGTAGGAAGTGTTTGGTCAAGTTTTCTCTTGAGCAGGCGAACAAGATTTTGTCTGATAAAAATTTCCAGTGTGATAGTTTAAGTGATATTTCTCATTCGCCTTCCAAGGAAATGTTGACCAAGGAAAGGAAAGTTGACCTGCTGCATGATAACTCACACACATACTCTGGTTTACAAATGTCCAACATGGTAGGTACCCAAGACGACCTATCGAGTCTCTCTCAAGTCAGTGCGAGAATTCCATGTGACACAATGGTTACAGGTACTTCACATGATAAAATGCATACAGTTACTAGGCAGTCACGCAATGTTGTTGTACCTCCGAAGTGTAAAGATTTTGTTCTCTTTTAGTATTTTAAGTTTAAGGTTCTTTTGTTTTGTGAGGGGAAAGAAGATGTAATGATAGGTACATTGTATTAGTCTCTTCTTTATTTCCCCACACTTACTGGACATGCATGTGCTTGAGAATTGTTATGCTTTAACTGTACTTACAATGCTTGCTGTACACATGGTGTTATTTGTGATGTGGCACGCGAGTGCTCACTCACTTTGTGGGTTCTGAATGCTACAGTTGACCAGTGGCAGACGGAAAGCACAGGACGAGGTTGCAGGACCGTGGGTGCATGCATTTTCCTGCAATAAACTTCAAATACAAGCTTCACTTGCCTCGGTTTACTTTTATCTCCTCCGTACACCGCCATTCATCAGGCCAGGATTGAATTGAGTATGTGGGCAGCAGCGACGGTTGCTTTCAATAGGCTATTGAGCTCCGCCCTCCTTATTTCCTGACCCCTTATAAGTTTATTATTCACAATGCCCCCGAAGCTGAGGTCAATTTTTGCAGACACATGCACTAGTACGCATGTGCCTGCGGTCGCAGTATTTGCTGGGCTTACCTTTCATCAGCCCTGGCCCTCAGGGGCCTGCCAGGCTTTAGGACCACACCCTTTGTAAGGTAATGCAGCCTTGATAATTGAACACAGGCCGGGTGCATTAGGCTTCAGCCTGGTGCCTTCAAAGGCTGTTTGTCAATTAGCGAGGATCCCCTGTTCCTAACACATCACAGGGGAGGGTGGGATCAGCAAGACTTACTGGTCCCACCTCTCCCTGTGACTGGATAGGTTTTGCTCTGTCATCAAAGTGCGTGCGTTTCAGCAGCACATGCTACTTTCCAGCCAGGAGCTAATTCAAACTGCCTGCAGCTAAGAAGACTGGAGCACGGCCTTTCATCTTGCCACTCTTCAGACTTACAATGTATGAAAATGTTAAACACGTTCTGTCTGACTCTGTGCAGCAGCATCTTGTCAGTCAGAGCAGACCATACGCTGCGCGGGGTTGCTTTCAGGTAAAGCCATTTGACTAATTATCAAATTAAAGTTGTGAAGGTTCTGGCGTTCTCGGAAACTTTCTGCAGCATGCCTCTGCTTTCCTTCAGAGAGTTCAAGACGGGCACATTCCAGCAACTGTAAAGCACATTAACACCCATCCACATCAATACACGCTGGTTTTGAATACAGCAAACTGTTGTCTGGACTCATGGCAGGCTCAAAGGGCAATATAAATCTCCCTAACTGCACTCCACTGAGCTCCCAGCAACCAGTAAAGCACTCCTTGAAAGTTAGTGAAACGGTCTGACATACTGTGTTCTCTTCAGCATAAAACAGCTGGCTCTTGGACTCTTGGCAAGTGCTGGCTTTGTTAAGAAGGGAGTCAAGCTAAGCACAGCTGGAAGTGCCCATGGCAGAATCTTGCAGGCTGTCTTGAAGCAGGTCGGTACACAGAGTTCGGGGTTATTTGACTCACTGCCTTGATGCCTGTGCGACACTTAACATGCAGAGACTGGCTGCAGGAGCAGTTTACAGTCCGCCCTCATCTAAATTATCTAGGAGTGCCACTGATGCCAGCTAAGAACCCTGACAATGAATAAATACCTCCACGCACCTTCCTTGAAAGTATTCCTGAAAACCACCACAAAAAGTATTGCGTCAATGACTGCATGCATTATTGAGAGTACCACTACATTTAAATGTCTTTCTTCTTTCTCCTTCTTTCTTTTGGGTTTTCTCTTTTTTTCTCTATTTTGTTTCCTCTTTCTCCCCTCTGTCTCTTTCTATTGCCTTGCTGTATTTTTCAATTTCTCTCCTCTCAATTCTCTGCTTTTTTCTCTCATTCTCAGTCACCTCTTTAAGACTTCATTTCTCTTCTTTATCACTCTGTTTTCTTTCTACAATTTTTTCTATTCTTACTTTCTCACTTTCTGTTTTCTCACTTCATTTACCTCCTTTCTCTGTCTTCCTTTCCTTTACTTCACTTTTTTCTATGATGTATTCCTTCTTTCCTTTCTCCTCTTTGTTCCTTTCTCCTTTACTTTGTTTCTCCTTTGCTTCCTTCTGCTTTCTCCTTCTCCTCCTCATTCCATGTCCCCTTGCTTCCTTCATTCCATTTTTCAATCTTTCAGTCCACCGTTCCTTCCTACCTCCCTTTCCTTCTGTTCTCCTCTCCTATGTCTTTGAATGCATAGCAAATGGAAAAGATAAGAAACATATTTACAGGCCTGTTTACTGAAAGAAGCACTTGCGTAAGAATACAAGGGGAGTTGGTGTGAAAAGGCTGTTATATTCCATATAGGTACCCTATATCGGCGCAGGTAACATTGCAACCTTTCACCTATATTCTTCCCTACATTACATACATAACGGTTCTTAGGCACTGACCTTTACCTAGATATGACACTGCATTCAGAACGTGGGTTTTTCACTGGTTCCATTCTCATACATTATGCATGAGGCTTCTTGGAAGCACAGCAGGACTAACAGTAGGACTAACAGTAGGATTACCATCTCCTGTATAATATCTCTGTATAAAGTTCAGGCCCAACGTCATCCTTTAGGCCGACACAGTAACACAGCAAGGTAGGGACCCTGGGGAGACCTATGGGTATATATATAGCACATCTTGCTTAGGAAGGGAGAGGAGACCGTGACTTCCTGGCTGACACACTGACCAGAGACGCTGAGGTTCCTGCATGCTTCCGGCGCTCCAGCTCGCAGTGGTCTAACATCCCTCGCGGGGTGTCCAACTCTAGACCAGGACAGGGTCCCATATTCTCCAACTCTCAGGTAATGGGGTTGAGTAGATCCTAGAGGGATTTTTGGCCTAACACCTACATAGATGCTAGGTACATTTAGGTACATCTAGTTAGGGAGGCATCGTAGGAGTACGCACTTTTTATCATGTGTTTTAGGTACATGTATATATTCATGATTTCTGCAAGATGGTCGCACTATACCATCCCTTTACTTTTGTAATATTGCTAATCATATATCTCTGCTACTGTCTAATGGTTGTTGCAGCTCATCTATGCTACACTAGAATAACAACTGTTCAATAAATCCTTATTGACAAACGCCCAGTATGGTTATTCTATGTATCTCTGAGACAAACTAAGTGAGCACGAGTGACTGAGCAAAAGGTAGTCTATTGTTTCCACGATCCTGGGGGATCAGGGTTGTCATGTTCTGAGGTTGCCAAGAACTATTCTCTCCCAGATAAGAGGAGACTCTAGTGGCACTGTGAGCTAGCTGATACAGACAGGCTAACGTATCCGGTGGGGTTGCACGGAATCAGTCCGCCACCAATCTCACAGTTTATGTTATCCGAACGCGCAGATCCTGTATAGGATATATAGGAACTACACGACATGGCGCTGCCAATGTTGGTTGGGTACTTATTTAACAGTAGAATCTGAGTAGTTCAGTTGTGCTATTCTCAGAGACCCCTACTCACAAAACACCAGAGACGTCTGGAGTGGGTGGGCACAAACTCCGCCACAGCTGAGTAGGCTAAAAAATCCTATTTATTGGCTGTTGGTTAATCAAGCTTGAAGAACACATTGTTCCTAAATTGTGCAAAAACACCTTATCTTAGTTCCCTTGAAAAACCTCTTCTTTACAAAATGACTGAGGACAGAGATAACGCAAGAGTAGATCTACACCTCTCAGCCGGAGAAGAAGATGCAGACGCAATACAAATTGCAGAAAATTTTAGAAATACAGTCACCCTGAGACTGCTAGAGAATGGTTTATCATCTAGGGGTGGCATAGTAGTTTTCGTGATTGAGGCACACGAATCAAACAGAACAGAGATATTTTATTTGTGGGTTACATTCCCAGCAGCAAATGCATGAACAAAAACAATTCACTCTTACACAGAAGGAGATGCACCAGCAGAATAATGTCTGTTTGAGGACATTGAGGTTCCGCTCACGTACCAGGAACATTTATACTGGTTTAAAGGCACCCTACCCCATACAAGAAGAAGAGTAAGACTCGGCCCGCTTGGAGGAGAAGGGGCAACATGGCCGATATTAGCAGCCTACACACCACATCCTGACATTGACACAATGCCACCAGGAGACTTACTCATACAACATAAAGATTTAATTAAAATCTATAGGAACTTGACACAATTCGTCATGAGGACATTTACAGTCCAACCAGCAATAGTTGCAACAAATGGAACTCAAATTCAGGGTACAGCAACTAAAATTACACCACAAAAATTACACGCGGTAATGGGTAAAATGCCCACAAAACGTGAACAAATACCATTCTGGGTAGCTCAGAAAATAACGCAGCTAGAGGCAGTATTCCCAAATACTACCCCGTATGAAAAACACAGAATGCTAACAATCTGCTTGCCCATGGGGATAACACCACAATTAGAGGATTGTACCACTTGGGGTACAGTCTTTGCTGCCATTTATACCAGAACTCGTGGTATCCCGTCATTAGCAGTAGTACCTGATGTATTGAGACAAATACAAAATGAGTACGGAGCAGAGCCTGCCCTAAACTTAGGGATGACGTTACTAGGTAACTATGCCCAGGTATCAGCCATAATACTAGCTAACATTAAGGGGGAAGCAGCTTCAGTGGCTATCCGCCAACGCCTAAGGGAGTTCAGTCCTTTAGAACAGGAACACGAACTACCAAAAATAATTGAAACTGCATATGCAGAATTAGGCAGAGACAGTTTGGGTGGGAAAGCTTTAAAACCACAACTGATGGGCAGTCCTGAAAAGGACACTTCCAAGCATACACCTGCTTCAACTAAGAAGAAGTGGGACAGTAAAAAACCAAAAAACTTTAAAGGAAATAGATCTCAATCCCGAGGTAGATCTCCTCCACAGGAGCCCTCCGAAAAGAGGTACAACCTTAGAAATAGGGAAAATATTAGGAAACCTGACAGGTATCAGGATACTGATACAAGTTCCTCTTGTTCCTTTCAGGGTTCATCAAAAAACTCCGAGAGGGAAGGACGGTCAGACAGACAAGAAGAGCGTACAAAGTCCAGAGACAAGCAGCACGCTCAAGATTACACTTCTAAAAAAGAAGAGAAGCCAAAGCAAAAGCCAGAGTTCAAAAAGAAGAAGGTTGCAGGTCTAAATATCAGACATGCCCAGAATTCTGAGGACTCAACTACTGAACGGGGAATGGGCTCTGACGATGTTAGACAGTGCAGCAGAAATAACAATAGCTCGCCAGAAGCTGATGGAATTTCTGGTGACAGCGGACTTGAATGATTATATCACGGTAGAAACACCCGATACTAGGGTAAGTGTCCCACATAAAGTAGTCAATTCAATTCGAAAATAGCTTTATTCGATTTAGTACATAAATCATAAAAGCACAACAATAAAAAAGCTCATGATAAGAAGAAACATTTTGCACAATATTAAATACACAATAAAAGGGAATTCATACATCGACCATAATCATAAACATTTCCTGTAATTCACAACACATTTTAAGAATGAGGATATCCCATGAATAATTAAATCACCATCTAAAGTTTGTAACACTAATAAGGCAGGTCGGCATTGTCTAAGCCCCAGTTTTTTTAAAATCAGTTTTAAAAATCTATTTCTTGAATACATGTAAAATTTACAGAAGAAAATCACGTGTAATGTTGATTGGTTGGAGGTGCCTCACATGGACATGCAGCTAGATTTCTTGACCAATCATTAATGTTTGGGAAAGTTACCAATCTATGGAAGGTCCCCAAATGAAATCGTGTCAAAAGCATCCTTTCATAAAATCCGGGTACACGTGTTAAATATGGTTGAATAGCATAGCATGATAGCATCGTTTGATTCTCCATAACTGATTTTTTTGTAATCTCTGACGCAAGCCTAATCGCTTGAAGGTGTGCTAGACAGGTTACTTTAAGGGACTTTCTGCTCAATTTGGTAAGGCTATCTGGTTGCTCAAAATATTCTAAGTGGCCAATATCAAACATAAACTTTTTAATGTAGTTTAGCCATGGGATGCTCAACATCCTAGTCAACCACAATCCTTGATAACCTCATGATTAAAAGTAGTCTCCTCTGTTACCCACACCTTATGCCATAATAAAATTGGCTCTATTTTAATCAGGTCTGTTACATATTGCAACCCAAGTTCAGAATGGCAAACAAAATTTGCTGTGCTAGTAGGAGCAGACAGTAAGTATTTAAAAAACGAGTTTTCTATTGTCTGGATGGAACTCACATCCATATACCCCCAGATACCAGCTCCATACATAGCTGTAGTTCTGCATTTAGCTTTATATATCACAATCAGTTCTGGGATTGGTCTTCTGCCTAGCCTCCTAGCAAAGTTAGTAAGTGCACCAATCATTTTTTATAAATAACAGTTTTCTTCCCATCACTGCTGATGCCCAAGTACCTCGGTGATCAAATTGTATCCCAAGATAAGGAAAGCTGTTGATACATTCTACTTTTGAATTTTCAATAAATATACTACGACATCTAGCACTGTTTTTCCCGCATTTCATAATAAAAGTCTTAGAAATATTAACTTTCAGGCCCCTTTCACTCATGAATAATGTAAAATTCTTTAAAATCTTCTGCAAACTTAATTGGGTGTGCGCCATTAAAACTGCATCATCAGCATACATCAATGCAGGTACGGTTTGTTTATTAATAATAGGAAGATCCTGGCACTGTTCAGCTAAAAATTGTCCTAAGTCATTTATGTACAAATTAAAAAGTAAAGGGGCGAGCACACAGCCCTGTCTTACGCCTTTCCCAATAGGAAATTTGGTTGTGCACTCGCCCTGTTTTCCAAAGCGAACCCTGGCGCCAGCCTCACTATATAATTGCATAATAAGGGTTATAAGGGGAGCTGCCATCCCTAATTCCTTCAGTATATTCCATAACTTATTATGATTCATGCAATCAAACGCGGAGCTGAGATCGACAAATACTAGGAATAACCTTCCTTGCTTAGCACGTGTGTATTTGTCGATCACTAAGTTTAAATTCAGCCCCTGTTGTATGGTCCCTAAACCCTTGCGGAAACCATACTGAAATTTAGAGAGGACCCCTTTCTCTTCCACCCATATTTGTAATTGATTTAAAATTATTCGACCCATAATTTTGAGAGTCGAATCCAGCAAGGAAATAGGACGGTAACAAACCGGGTTATTGCGGTCGCCCTTTTTAAATATTGGGACCACTATTGAATCTGACCAGGATGGGAGTAGACCCTGCTGGCAACAAGCGTTTAATACTTGGGTTAAAAGAGGGCCCCAGAACGCCAGATTAAATTTAAATATATCTACAGGAACACCGTCTGGTCCTGGGGCTTTTCCAGCTAAACTTTCATTAATGGCACATGTTACTTCTTGCAGAGAGAAACGCAGATCCAAGGGGAAGGCACTAACACAATCATCAGAAACTAGCAGTTCTTGCTCCATTGAAACTTCAGTTTCCTTTGTGTCATTATATAAGTTTGTGTAATGCTCTACCCAGGAACTTTCATTAATAGCAACCTCAATTGTGGGGGGGTCTCTAGGGGTTAGGAAGGGAGCATTAACCACTTTCCAAAAACTGGTATTATCTTTCAGGGCACTGGCCTTACACAATGATTCCCAGGCCTGTTCCCTTAATTCCTTTTTACGTTCTTTTAATAGACCTAGCCATTTTACTTTCACTTTGGGTGCTATCTTTCTTATGTAAAACTTTCTTAAGATTTATATGGGCTTTGGTACATTCTGTATCAAACCATCCCTTTTCTTTTTCCTTTCTCTCTCTAATTTTCACGGTCATTAACTCTTTAACCGTTTTACTTATGGTGCCATACGAATTTAGAATCTCCATGTTGCCAGCCCTCTCATCCAGGCAAACAATTACTTCACTCAGACATTTGTGGATTAGTTTATTAAATATCTCAGTGGGATCTATTTTTGCCCAGCTCAGGGAGTAGCCATTTAAAGTTTTGATCATAGGTTCAAAAGGAAATAATTCCTTCTCATTTTCTCCTTCTAAGGTGGCACAGGGAGGGCAAATAGAAATACTTATTGGAAAGTGATCACTCATGGAGATCGAATGGGTCACAAAATCCTTCACCCAGCTAGAATGGAGTCTCGTTATCATAATATAATCAATAATTGAGCCTAGTCCTCTACCATTAAATGTATTCTCGAACTGTACAGGAGGGAAGCAAAGTTCATTTGCGAATGCTAGGTCAAATTGATATGTGAGCATATTATATTGTTCTCCGAGTGTGGTGTGCGAGAAGTGGGCAAACTCCACGTCTTGTTCCATATTTAAACCACAAATTCCCTTTGCTGCGTTAGGACAAATTTTATCGTTAAAATCACCACCCAAGATTATACATAAATCCTCCATTGAACTTTCTGACACATTACATAGGTCTTTCTTTAAGTTCGCCCAGTGCATAACATAATTGTTCTTTAGGAATGTTATTATAAAAATTGACAAGCACCACTGTATGCGATCTGTCCATATGTAGCAATACAATTTGATAACAATTTTATAGAAGCTTTCAAATCTAACTTTTTTGCGATTACAGTACTAGAGATATATGTACACAATCCCCCCTTATTTCTACCAGAAGTTGAACTCACCGCAGGTGTATGATAGGTCTTATATCCATTTATATGAACCTCCTTCAACGCCCACGTCTCTTGTACACACAAGATAGAAAAGCTTCCAATAAAGGACAACCATTGAGGGTCTTCTACCTTTAACCTCACCCCCGCCACATTCCAGAATAGTATATTTAATGGCCTTAGATCTCTAGATGCACCCTCATTCTCCCTAGTTAAATTAATGGGGAAATTAATTGTATTTTTATTGTGGCAGAATTTCTTAGTAAGGCCCTCTGCTGGCATGGTTCTCAGTTCTTGATCAACAGCAACTTCAGTAGCAGAGCTAGGTGCTACAGCAGAGTATAGAGGCAAGGCGACCCTTATAATGGTTATAGTCCCTATTCCCTTACCTACAACTAGTGGATTAAGGGCTCTTGGTCAATCAATATCCTCTAGTGAGGGCAAGGCATCAAAAACGATTAATTACCGGTACGTTATAAGAAAAAGTAAGTCCACCCTGCGCTGGGATAATCTGTCCTCTATGCTGTAAAACTGAGTGTGGTTGATAAAAGAAACCTAATGGCAAGATGTTAATGCCCATATGCGATATGTTGGTATTACCAGCTCTTACCAATACCTCATGAATCAGGTGGGGGTCGCTAAATGTAAGGACTACACAATCCCCTGCTAGTTTTTCGTTATCTCGGCCTACCCAAGGCACCCTTCTCACCATTTTGAATTTGGCAAATAGATTTTCTGTAAGGCCAGTCCGCCCACCCAACCAGAAAAGTGATTTATTTCTTAGGGCCTCCCACGTTTCGTTCTTCTGAGTAATTAACACAGGGACATTAGCCAGGATAATAGTGTAAGGGGTTGCGGCTGGGGGTAACTCAAGAGAGAAGGGTGAAACTAGTGATGATTTTAGTGAGGTTGTGTTTGTCTCTATAGGGATTTCATTATCAAGCATAGCAACAGCGCCTTTCTGGGGCTTATGTAATTGAGCTATACCGGGCCTGTTTGGTACAAGTGCATGTAGGGGCCTATGATGAAAATCCGGAGTATTACTTACATATGCCATCTCATTAGAACTACCTTTTTCATGCATAATACGCTGGTTACACTGGACATCGGTTGGAATAATAGCCTTAACATGGGCGGCAGAATGATCAGGGCACACTTTTTGCATAATATAATCTTCGAGAGACTTTACTCTATCAGTTAGTTTCATGATTACATCCATTAAACTGTTTTGCATGATGTCAATTTTTTTATTATCACGCTAGAATCAACCAACTGACTGTCTACCATGACACCAGATGATACCTTTTTTCCAGAACCAGATTTGGCTTGTCTGCCCTGTTTGCCTAGATTACTACCTTTTAACCGTTTGTCCTTACTAATTCTCTAATTTAATGTTATATGAGGGGATGGTGCGCTGTTTGATTCAATGTTTATAGTTTCTGGATTCCAGGATTTCTTTAGCGGTGGCTGTGGCTCAGAATCAAGATCGCTTATGTAGATGTTTTCAGAAATGTTTTGGGCACACTGGTTCTTAGGCTGCTTAGTAGTCTCCTGCGTGTTAGTTTGTAAAGGATTTTCTTCGACTTGATTCACAGGGCTTTTGGCTACCAGACCCATTGTTTTCCCTTGAGTCAGTGTTTCCTCAACTGAACTGATCTGGTCTTCTATCACCCCCATTGCACCTGTCAGGTAGGTCAATAATGATTTTTGGCCTCCCCCCGCTAAATTAATCGTCGAGCCCGCTTTCCTTTTACTCATCCTAAATAAGAGAATTCAATATGACTTTAAATTCCTTAGGGAAAAGGAACACGGAATCAAAGCAGAGAAGGGCCAAATGCAAGTGACCACAATCCAAGGTCGAAAAAAATACCGTGCAAAGATAATGTCAAAGTCCGGTATTGGACCACCAGTGAACAAGCAAGTCGAACACCGGCTATTTTTCATGAATGGGGAGGACAGTTCATCCGATTATCAGAGAGCTTCCCTCGCCAATTATAATACTTTCAAAAAGTACAATGATAAAACACAAAAGGATGTAGACCTATGACTGCAAAGTTAGCTCGTCCGTAGCAGATAACGAATATTGGGAGATACGACCGCTATATTAATGTCTCCTCCGTTTAAATTTTGGCAGTTGCAAACCTCGCAGACAAACTCACCCTTAGAGCATACGGATGTCCTGTTACCAAACGTCCTCGGTACTGCTTCTCAAGGGGGTGGCCCAGCCCAGGCTCTAACAGGCCATGACGGGCTAAGACGGGCCCGTCTTGGCCCGGTCTTGGCCCGGGCCGCGCCCGTGCGCGTCCCGCGCAGCGGGTCCTCCGTGTGCCTTTTCAGGCGTCTGGCAGCCCCTCCTCCTTGGCAAATAGGGGTCAGGAATAAAGTGCGTTGTGCAAGCGGAAAGTGACAAGTACTTCCCCCACGCAGCGGGTCCCCCGTGTGCCTTTTCAGGCGTCAGGGGTCAGGAATAAAGTGCGTTGTGCAAGCGGAAAGTGACAAGTACAAGTATATGAAATAACGCTCCAAATGGAGGGGGACAAATGTAGAACAGTGAGAGGTCTCTTTTGGGAGAACCTGACGTTTGGCTATGATATTTTATTAGCTGAACAAGATTGGCCGCCAGCATTCATCATGGATTGCCCTAAAGGAGAAACGGTAATTCTTCCGGCCTTCTCAGACCATATTCCCAGGCACTTGCAACACACATATGCGCAGGATTGGGCGGTAGCCCAGGCTCTAGCATTATACAAAAACCATGTTGGATGGGATGAGGATTCAACGCACCACATTATTCCTTTAAAAAATACTCCAACTGCACAGAGGCAGCATCCAATAAAGCAAGAAGCTAAAAAACAGGTCAGGGAGATCTTAGATCAACTTGAATACCAAAGGGTGATTGAAACTTGCACCTCACCAATGAACAATCCTTTGTTTCCTGTCATGAAACCTGACAATTCATATCGTCTAGGTTTAGATTACAGACATTTAAACACTTGCACTAAGACATTTGCAGTCCAAAATGCACACAGTGCCGCATTAATAAATAACATTGTGCGGAAAAAATATAAAACAACACTTGATATCTCAAATGGATTTTTCTGCCAAAATATAGCGCCTGAAAGCAGGTACCTGACAGCCTTCTCACCGCTAGGGACCCAATGGCAATTTTGTCGACTCCCCTAAGGGTATAAGAAAAGCCCGGGGTTGTTTTCGGCTAGAGTAACTGAGTTACTTCAAAATTTGGATGAAGAGGCATTGTCCTATGTGGATGATATTTATCTAATGGACGATGACCTAGAGGAGCACTTGAACAGAGTGAATACCATAATTTTGGGATTTGCATCTGAGGGCTACAAATTCAACTTTAAAAAATCAAAAATTGCCCACCTCAGTGTCCTGTTTTTAGGATATGAGCTTTCAAGTGAAGGAAAACACCTGGCAGCTAATTTTTTAGAAAAATGCGCGCTGCTCCAACCTCCAAAATCATTGAAAGATTTACAGTCAATTCTGGGATTTCTAAATTTTGTTAGAACATACATTTTAGATTACGCAGAAAGAGTAAAACCTTTCTACGATTTAATAAAACCTGATTTTTCAGTAAAATAATGGACACAGGAACATACAGATACACTTTGTTCCTTGCAAGCTGACATGGTAGCTTCCAAACACTTACAGACACGTGTAAACCTAAGCAACCTGGTGATCCGTATAGTTGCGGGTCAATCTGGGTACACCTATCTAACATATAATAAAGGTGAAACAGTACCAATTGCATACAAATCACATTTGTACATGAATTCTGAAATGCTCTTCGCATCTACAGAAAAGATTCTGACAGCAGTACAGACTGCTGTAGTGAGAGAAAGAGCACTGGCTCAGGGGAAACGAATAATAGTAGTGACTCCGGTTCCAGCCTTAGAGGCTGCGACAAAGGCAAGCGTTCCTAACACTAAAGCCTTATATCCGAGATGGATACAATGGGCTAATTCTCTCACTGCAACAGATGTAGAATACATGTACGACCCAAATTTAAAGACACAAGCATTTCTGCAATACGTACAAGAAAATCCTCTACCAAACGAAATAATGCCTCTAGATCAGTATGAATATATAATTTACACTGACGGATCAGCTCAACCAGCCATAGGAAGTAAGCAACAATATAGCGCGGCATGCGCAATCGTTAAAGGTCGCATGCGGGATGGAAAGTTCCATCCAAGTTGCACAAAAATGCAATCTCTAGGAGACTGCACGGCACAGCTGGCAGAATTAAAAGCCGTAATACTGGCACTAGTGAATACGGATCGAGAATTCCCCACACTAATTGTGTGCGATTCCTTTTACTGTGTGCAGCCTTACAATGAATATTTACAGCACTGGGTTCAGAACGGGTTCAAAGACGCAAAAGGTGGCACAATTCAGCATAAAATGCTATGGGAACAGGTAGTGGAGTTGAAAACCGAACTACCGAGAGCTCACGTGATACATACACTGAGTCATCAGCGTGATGGCGTTCACCTTGAAGGGAATTCATTGGCTGATGAAGCCGCAAAGGGGGCTGTACGCACGGCTTCCGTAGCTGCAATCACTCATTCTAAAACTAGAATAGACAGTGAGATTATGGTAGCTGCCATTGCTTCACGCAAAAACAGCAAAGCACTACCAAAGAAGTTTCCACTCAAGTACTCCTACAAGTTAGATGCCAATAACATTCCATTTGCTCAGATTCCTGGAGTGGGGGATAGAGTAATTCCAAACATGGATCGTAGGTTAGGTTTAATTCTAGCAGCATTGAAGGGATAGGTTCTGCACATGCAGGAGTTGCGGCGACTGTTTCATTGTTGAAACAACGCTATTGGTGGCCTGGGTTAACAAAGCAGACTAAAGACTATGTCTTGAAATGCGACATCTGTCAGCAGATGAAAGGTTCCACCGTAACACGTCCAGCGCAGACACCGTTGTTAATATCTGACAAACCATTAACATGTGTTTGCTTGGACCACTGCGGCCCCTTACAAAGAGATGGGGCTTACAGGTATATCATGGTTGCAGTGGATTCCTGCTCAATATTCCTATGGGTGTGGCCCCAGCGCTCGGCTGACGCTGGAACTGTTATAAAAGTTTTGCGAGTCTTCATAGGGACATACGCAATTGGCCCATTACATTCTGACCAGGGCCCTGCATTTAGCTCTCAGGCTTACAAGGAGGCCATGCGAGGATTGGGTGTAGCATTACGGTACTCATCTCCATACCATCCGGAGGGAAATTCGGTAGTGGAGAAAAAAAACTGGTACTTAAAGCAATCTTTAACAGCTAGAGCATTAGGCATGGGTGAAAGTTGGGTAAAACATCTGTGTGGGGTCCAGCGAGCTTTGAACAACATGCCAAGAAGTTCTTTAGGGGGGGGTCACTCCATATGAGGTCCTATTTGGGACAAGAATGTGGGCACCTGATCTTGATTGTGAAGGCGCAGTGGCGGATGAAAAACCTTTTGACATCCATGATCGTTTGGCTGTTTTACAGGATCTGAATGAATCCAGGACACAACAAAGTAATGTCCATCTGAAGCAGACCGCCACTGGGGAAGTCAAATCAGTCACGGCAAGACCTGTCTGGATCCCAAAAGTCGGGGATCTGGTCAGAGAAAAAAGAGCGGACAAGAAAGAATTTGGGCCATCCTACAGAAAGCCTGAACAGGTCCAAGCAGTCGAAGGAACAAGAACTGTACTTCTACCGCCTCTTGCCGGAAAAAAGGAGAAAAGATTTGTTTCAATTGAGCTAATCAAACCACACTATGTGGCCGATACTAAGCAGTAGGCCACGTGGACTCCAAAGTAGCAGACGCCTTCCTTTCTCTACAATCCAAGAAGGTCAAACGGAAAGACTCATTGCGTTCGAAGAGTCTCCTGCACGGAATGATGGACTATGCAACAATGCTATGGAACTCGTTCCCCTTGAACCTGAAGCTCAACTTCAAAATCTAACTCAAAATCAAAGACAAATTGCTATTAGACCAAATACAGATGTCTACGTCAACGTGCCTCGACAAGAGCAAAGTACGATTTCAACAAATCCTGATGCAATTCCAACAATTGATCGAACTGCTTCTGGCTACTTCATAAACTTTGATATGTTTTCTTTGGATCCAAGTGAACCTGAAACGATGCCAGCCCAAAAATCACGCAAGCAGCTAGTTAAAGACTTTCTGAACTTTGTTAAAACAACTTATCTGGTATCACTGTGGATAGAACTATAGATAATCACCGGGATACTTTTCTTTCTTTTCTGGCTAGGCTTAGTGATAGTTTTTAACATGCTTATTAATGGACAATACATTCGGCAAAGCTCTGCAGCCCAAAAGGTGAATCCAATTTTAAAACCACATCAATAATTCTCATCGAGAACAAAGAGACTTGTCATCATTGAACATTACAGCAGTTCCTATACCGGATGGTATAGTGTGGGTCAAGGTTGATTTCGATATATTCGGCCCGATCGAACTTTTAAAAATTCCACATTTATTTAAAATATCATTAAGTGATATCATTACCTTAAGTACATTTTCCGATGATTGGGATTTTGAAACTGTTAATAACATGTTATCTGATTTGGAAAAATCTGCTGCATTTTCTAATAGTGAAACATTGGAATGCACATCAGATTTCGAGACTATGTACTGTTATCAACATTATGGTCATCATTTTCTGCATAAATCTGCAAATCCTAGAATTGTGTTCATATACCACCAGTGGGAACATTGTCCAACATCACCGAAAGGTAGTTCAAAAACATTTACACAGAAATTTCCATATTTTTCAGGGTTCAATATGTCTGACCCAGCCTCATATTATTATAAGGTTGCACCAACATCAGCACAGAAAAATATGTTAACAAGCACCAAACAGATTTACTCTGCTTCCTTTATTGCCCAGTTGTCCGAACAAGGTTTCGACTTGTGGAAAGACACCATAGACCTGAAATCAGTCTGGGGTACTAGGGAATGGCAGGTACAGGGAATAGAAGCTTTGTTTAGAGCATGCCTCATCCCTCAACAAATCATGTTTTTGAACGAGACAGTGCAACAGACGTCTTGCCTTGGACTAGCCAAGAACAAAGACTTGAACACACCTTGGATGCCGACTTCATCACACACCGAGGGTAACATAACATCACAGGAAGAGATTACAGTGGATGACATCATACAATACAACAGATCAGACCCCGATTGGAGGAAGTGGTTGATTTGGCCCACAGACACTAATAGTTGTCAGGCAAGATTCATGGGTAAAGCCGAAGGGTTTAGTATCCATAGGCCAGATTATGTACAGAGACAACATCCAGGGGTAGTGACATCCTACAGTGTTGGGAAGTTGTGCCTCGATTGGCTAAAAACCTCAACACTCACACAGGTAAAACAACACTTATCCTTACTGTCACAGGATGTGGATCTTAGGGATTTTTACTGGGTCCTAGGAAGCCACGTCAGAAACATTTCATATGTTGGCATTTATGCTGTCTATAATGAAATATGGAAAATATCACAACAAGAGGCTGCAGAGAGACTACGAGAGATAGACCGTATAAATCTAGAAAAATCTCTAGCAGTGGTAGACAATGGGTTAACTACATTGACCTCCAGGATATATTCCTTAGGCAACATTGTATCTTCTGTGATAGACATACTAGAACAAGTTTTGGCCATATTACAACACAGGCAATCTCAATTACGTTCTATTATGTTGTTAAGCTGGACGCTGCAATCTTTGCGTGCAGGCTATGTGCCTTGGCGTTTTATCAACAGCACGTCTCTGTTTTCTGAATACAATCTAACAGATAAACAGATAGACATGGTACAAAGGGGAGCAAAATATACAATGCTGCGTATCGAAAAACTGGATAGATTACCTTTCACAGTGGCAGAATCACCATCCACGGAATGGCTAATCCATGGCTACATAACTCTACCGGTCACTGCTTTTCAGCTTCAGTATTGCCTTGAACAAATGCAGGCAGGCAGATATGAAAAAATGGGTAAGGAATACATTAAGGAATCTTGGGAATTACCATACAAATTTCGATGCCGGAGTGGGGATCGAGAAGTTTATTTTATTTTTATTTAAGAGGTTTTATATAGCGCTGGCCAGACCCGAGGGTATCGGAGCGCTTTACAGCAGATATAGGGGAGAAATCACATAAAAGAGACAATGGTAGGCATAAGTGTTCAAAAGTCCCAGTGTGCTGTGCGACATTGAGGTAGAGAGGTCCTGAGGTAGTCTCGTTGCGTGCACAAAGTCTTGGGCTAAATCTCCCTCTGAGAGGAGGTGAACGAGGAGGGGGTTAGGGAGCGGGGATGAGGTAGGGAGTGGAGGAACAATGACAAGGGTCTGTAAAGTGCAGGAGGAGGTAAGGTGGTGGAACATTGCCTGGTGGCTGCAGAGTGCAGGCTTGTGCGTTTTGGTTCTCAGTCCGGGAAGGCACGGTTGAGGTAGAGGTCTTTTAGGAGTCTTTTGAATTTTATAAAGGAGGGGATAGTCCTGATATCGACTGGAATGGAGTTCCAGATTTTGGGTGCGTTTCCAGCGAAGGATCGAGACGCGGTTTTTTGTTTGCGTGTTTTCAGAGGGATGAGTAAGAGGGTGTTGGAACTCCTGAGGATTCTTGACTGGCCGGCTTTCTTGAGTTTGGAGGCCAGGTATTCCGGTTTCCCTGTGTGCAGGGCTTTGTGCGTGAGGCATTCCATTAGCGATAATGGGGTAACCCTGTGGCCCTCAGAACCTGGGTATGTGTGATATACAAACAAGTGGTTCTGTCGGGAAGGAAACAATTGCTTTGTACGATATGGAAACAAACTTAAAAACGTCAACAATTATAGACTGAAGGGAATAATTCACAGTCAAAGACTTTTTGTACGGAACACACCACAAAGACACAATAATTTTTTAGCCACACAAAATGATCTTTGTATTGCATGAGTATCATGTACATATATTAATGAATATGGCTGTCAATAAAGCAATACAAAATACGACGATAAGGTGAATTAAAGTGCAAGTGAAGTGACTAGTGATGACTAAATAAATAAGGTGCTGTACATAATATACAAGTGGATCAAACATGAGACAATAAAATGATTATAGTATACTGTTCAATCATTAAAGCATAAATACACAGCCCAAGTACGACTTTAAATTGGGGTCCGCGAAGTTGCATGAACTAGTATAAATTTAACGTCGACGTTTCGACCCTAGGTAGAAGCGCAACTTGAATAAGCGTCAGGGGCGGGTCTTCATCAGGATGGGGTTGGAGAAATTAAATGTTGACAGCCACAAATGTTTTCAGGGATCCTGTATCAAGAATTGATGGGGATCCAATATGATATCAATCACAAGGAGACCTACACCAGGGGTTGTGGTCTCATAGAATGAATTCCGCATGTGCTCCACCAGCCGGTTGGAGACGGGAAATTAAGTTTAAAGGACGCCGCCGTCAAGCAATCATTCCTACTGTGAGCCTGGACCTATTCTGTCCAATATTTCTCTGTCTCCAACCGGCTGGTGGAGCACATGCGGAATTCATTCTATGAGACCACAACCCCTGGTGTAGGTCTCCTTGTGATTGATATCACATTGGATCCCCATCAATTCTTGATACAGGATCCCTGAAAACATTTGCGGCTGTCAACATTTAATTTCTCCAACCCCGTCCTGATGAAGACCCGCCCCTGACGCTTATTCAAGTTGCGCTTCTACCTAGGGTCGAAACGTCGACGTTAAATTTATACTAGTTCATGCAACTTCGCGGACCCCAATTTAAAGTCGTACTTGGGCTGTGTATTTATGCTTTAATGATTGAACAGTATACTATAATCATTTTATTGTCTCATGTTTGATCCACTTGTATATTATGTACAGCACCTTATTTATTTAGTCATCACTAGTCACTTCACTTGCACTTTAATTCACCTTATCGTCGTATTTTGTATTGCTTTATTGACAGCCATATTCATTAATATATGTACATGATACTCATGCAATACAAAGATCATTTTGTGTGGCTATAAAATTATTGTGTCTTTGTGGTGTGTTCCGTACAAAAAGTCTTTGACTGTGAATCATTCCCTTCAGTCTATAATTGTTGACGTTTTTTGTGCGTGAGGCAAGCAGTTCTAAAGCTGGCACGCATTTCGACTGGGAGCCATTTTAGTTCTCTGAGTGCGGGAGATAAGTGGTCATATTTTTTTAACTCCGGTGACCATTCTGGCAGCAGCATTGAGAGCTGTTTTGAGTGGCGCTAAGTGGGAACGAGCTGTACCGGAGAGGACTGCGTTCCCATAGTCAAGTCTAGATAGCACCAGTGATTGGGTGGCTTGTTTGAGGTCCATGGGCGGGATGAAGGGTTTAATTTTGCTGAGAAGCTTCAAATTGAGGAAGGCACTCATCGCGGAGATCTTAATATGTTTGGTCATGCTTAGATTTTGGTCGAGGGTGATTCCTAGCGATTTTACCGAGTTCGCCAGGGTGAGATTACCGTTAAGAGCGTCGATTGCTTTCAGCCACTCTACGATTTGAGGGTTTTCTTCTTTGTTGGAGATGAGGAGGATTTCGGTTTTGTCTTGATTGAGTTTGAGGTGGTTAGTTGATAGCCATTGTTGAACTTCTCTAAGAGTGTTGTTGAGTCTTAGAATGTCGTTAATGGAGGAGGTTTCCAAGTAGATCTGGGTGTCGTCTGCATATAGGTGGAAGGGGATGTTGGCTTTTTTCAGAGTGGTGGTGAGGGGTTCCATGTATATGTTGAACAGTTGAGGGGAGAGCACTTAACCTTGGGGGACACCTCTGTTGACGGGGAGTAGGTCGGACATAAAGGATTTGATTTTTATCCTTTGGGAGCGGTTGTGAAAGAAGGAGGAGAACCATTGTAGGACCACTTCGTCCGCACCTACTCGGTCTTTGAGAGCCTTGATGAGAAGATTGTGATCAACCGTGTCAAAGGCTGCCGATAGGTCTAAGAGGATGAGTAAGCAGCATTGGTCAGTATCAAGGGACTTGAGGATGTCATCCACGATGTTTAGGATCGCGGTTTCGGTGCTACAGCCTTTTCTGAAGCCCGATTGGTGGTGGTCAAGCAGGTTGATGTTGTCAATGTGCTGGTTCAGTTGAAGGAGAACGCATTTTTCGAGGATTTTTGCTAGGAAGGGAGGGTGGAAACAGGTCTGAAGTTGTTCAGGACGTTGGTGTCTAGGCCTGGCTTTTTCAGTAGTGGTGTGACTTGGCCGACTTTGAGAAGTGTTTCTAAGCAGTACAAACTATGAGAACGCTTTAAGTGGATCACTCATATGTCAGGATATAATGAGCATGGGGCTTGTAATGGTTCTGTAGCGAACTTGTCCTGTCATCTGAGGGGTGCCCCAGCTGCAGTGATTACTCCAGCATTTTGGCTACTTTCTAATGGGAGTTACTTGATGCTGAATAGTCAAGGCTGCTGTGGAATGCTCCCGGGCATTGCATATCTGGTAACCGTGAGCTCCAGGGTTACTTGTTGTATGCAAGTATTGTTTCCACCGACACATACAGTCAGGGAGGTGCCGTTATGGCCTTCACTGAATGTCTCTTTAATACGGTTTGATACTCTAAGCAGAATGAAAGCCATGCTTCTACAGAAGTCTGTGCCCTTAACCTCCGCTCGAGAGACTTTTGATCTCCAGATCGCAAGGTCTTCGGCAGAGATACAGGCGCTCATTCATACAAACTGCCCTTTCCATTTCACAGAAATGGTAAATCGTATCTTTAACATGTCTGATACGACAGGCATTGTCCACCTATTTAAGACCATAGGTTCTGGACTTCTGAGCACCTTTCAGACGGTACTTGGAGTTATCCCAAACTTCATGCACTCCGTATTTGGAAGCATCTTTGGCAGGTATCCTGATTGTTTTATATTTGCTACGCAATGGACGTCCCAGTCACCAAGGAGATGGAAAAAGCTCTCCTGGATCGTAAATACCATGATCGCATGGTACAACATCTAGGCACGCCTCGCCTAAGAGAACTAAGTGCATCTTGGTTCTTGTCATTTCGACCAGTCTGGATGGACTGCATCTCACCTGTCCTCCGATGCCTGTTTTGCGGAGAAGAACGCATGTTAGACCTTTGTTTAACACTCCCATCATGTGCGCAACTGGCGTGAATGCGTTACTGGACCCGATAACGGCCCATGTTCTGCAATGTCCTCAGCGTATTCCAATGTTGATGGCGTCATTCCTTGAGCCACCACAGGTAGTAACTGCACCTGTTGGTATGGACACCGGCTCCTTCACTGACACCCAGGCTTTGGATGGGGCACAGGCTGACCCAGCACCGGCTGTGGACAGCGTGGAACATCATCTGTGCTCTATTGACGTACTCTGTGAGGTGTTACAGGGGCCGACTACTGCGGAAGCAAGCAACGGAATTGTTGCGTCTACCAGCCAGGACACATAAACATTTGACTCATTTGGCTCGTCGTGTGCTGGGAGAAATTCGCCCTTTTCTAAACAAGCTCAAATTTGGAACTATGAAACTAAATTGACATTCCTTTCATTTTTTGGGCATACATGGCTTTCAAATGCTTATAGTGGTTCGGACTATAATTACGGACACTTTTAGAGCTAGGGCTTGAAAAATTTTCTTTTTAAATTTTTTAAGTTTTTAGAAACTTTTTAGAAGTTTTTAAACATTTGTAGCTAAAGAGAAGTTTTTATAAACTTTGTGCGTACCGCTATCAAGTTATGCTAGTAGTACAGTAATAGGTTACATATGTCGTCCAGTCGGAAGAGGAGTGGGTGTTATATTCCATATAGGTACCCTATATAGGCGCAGGTAACATTGCAACCTTTCACCTATATTCTTCCCTACATTACATACATAACGGTTCTTGGGTACTGACCTTTTACCTAGATATGACACTGCATTCAGAACGAGGGTTTTTCCCTGGTTCCGATTCTCATACATTATGCATGAGGCTTCTTGGAAGCACAGCAGGACTAACAGTAGGAGTACCATCTCCTGTATAATATCTCTGTATAAAGTTCAGGCCCAACGTCATCCTTTAGGCCGACACAGTAACACAGCAAGGTAGGACCCCTGGGGAGACCTATGGGTATATATACAGCACATCTTGCTTAGGAAGGGAGAGGAGACCGTGACTTCCCGGCTGACACACTGACCAGAGAGGCTGAGGTTCCTGCATGCAGACGCTCCAGCTCGCAGTGGTCTAACATCCCTCGTGGGGTGTCCAACTCGAGATCAGGACAGGGTCCCATATTCTCTAACTCTCAGGTAATGGGGTTGACTAGATCCTAGAGGGATTCTTGGCATAATACCTACATAGATGCTAGGTACATTTAGGTACATCTAGTTAGGGAGGCATCGTAGGAGTACGCACTTTTTATCATGTGTTTTAGGTACATGTATATATTCATGATTTCTGCAAGATAGTAGAACTATACCATCCCTTTACTTTTGTAATATTGCTAATCATATATCTCTGCTACTGTCAAATGGTTGTTGCAGCTAATCTATGCTACACTAGAATAACAACTGTTCAATAAATCCTTATTGACAAACGCCCAGTATGGTTATTCTGTGTATCTCTGAGACAAACTAAGTGTTGGAACCAGGTTTACCGAGTCCGCCATGGTAGCATGGCGCGAAGCGGGAAAGCACGCGAAGGCATTGTGTAAGGCAGTTGTGCAGCACACTCTTACTCAGACTCAGAAATGCGAACGCAATAACATGACACCACACCAGGCTTGTGTATTTAAAATCAAGATCTTTTATATATAAATTAAGTTGGCATTAGATGAGGCAGATTAATTCAGATCTACATTCAAATTCATTGCATTACTCAACTGGTGCACATTTTAAATAAAGCATCATAGCTCATCAACATTGTAGGCCACTAAGAGGCCGCAGGAATTATCTCCTAAACGTAGCACTTAATAATGATCTCAAGGTACGTTAATAAAACAGGGGCCTAAACATGCAGTTCACTTTAGCATATGCAATTACTTAAAGAAGGCTTTTCACTTTACATTTAAATAGGCCTGCATTAATCTAGGCGCGCCCACATTCAGTACAGTGGGCGTCGCAATTCCAGTACACCTGTAACATAAAACACTTCAACTCTTGGCGGTGTACACTTCAGCTCAATTCAATTAAACACTTTCCCCTGTGGTAAAGACTTAGCAGTTAAAAGCATGGCCTAGGCAGTAATTACAATAGGCATCTGCAATAAATTATTAAATACTGTGGGGAACCCCTAACATGTCCTGTATCCTGGGGCTTCTATGACCCTTAGGGGTTAACTCCAGGCTAGGCCCACTCCTCTCCGGGGCCTCGCCTCATGGGGAAAGTTACACAATTAATTATGGGGTTAATGGTGGCCCCCGGCCCCCAGTGGCGTTTTGTGGGCCCTAGGGGCCTCCTGGGCTCACCTGTTGCTTGTTCGTTGGTCGCGCTTCTTTAGCGACTGGCACTCCCCAGGCCCGGCCCGTGTTCTGGAGGGCGGGGCCCGGTCGAGGTACCTCGGCCTTCAGGCCGGACTGACTGGACGTTGCGGGGCCGGTATCACCTTCCTCCGGCCCCCGGGATCAGGGAATGAACTTGCGGCACGTTGCGGGGGCCGGGATCACCTTCCTCCGGCCCCCGGGATCAGGGAGTGACTGTGCACGGGCTCAGGGTCTTTGGGGAAGGGAGCGGGAGCCGGCAGTCCTCTCCGGCCGGCACCCCGTCTCCCTCTGCACGGCCGGGGCTCTTCCTGGGCCTCCGTCGGCGCTGGGGGCGTGACCGGAGCCGGAGCCCAATTGTTGCGCGGCCTTCCTGGGGGCGCGGCCGGCATCCCCGGCTGCTTGGAGACGGCGTCGGCGGGGCCTGGAGGCCTCGCTGGTCGCGTTAGGCCGCGATGGCGATTTCTTCGGCCGCGGCGGGGGTGATTTCTTCGGCCGCGACGGCGGCGATGGCGATTTCTTCGGCCGCGGCGGGGGTGATTTCTTCGGCCGCGACGGCGGCGATGGGGCCCAGGGCCCGGTGGCAATAATTTGGGGATAATTTATAGAGGCTTCGGTGAGGGCGCGGACGGTGCACCTCACCACATATACTTGAGGGGCTTCCCTCACCTCAGCGCTCCCTTCGGTGAGGGCGCGACGGCGCACCTCACCACACGGCACTTCTCCTCAGGCGGCGGCGGCCGCGGCGGTGATCTCCACACAAGGTCAGTGACCTGAGGGGTGGCAGAAAGCAGGGCGCACCAGCAGCCTGTGGGCAGGGCTGACTGGAAAAGTACTTGGGGGCAGCCCAGCAGCAGGCAGGAATAGTTAGGGGTGAAGGTCTAGCGCTTCAGGGTACGGCGCTTTACCTGGTGATCCCCAGTTGGGCAATTTAGGCTTCAGGCCTGGCTGGACGGTCAGGCCTCCTCAAATTAAGGTGTCTTGCGACTGCTCCTGCTTGGTTACTTCTTAGGCGCTTCTTGTTAGGAGTTTCTTGTCAGAAGTTCCTTATTATAAGTTTCTTGTCAAAGTTTCTTGTCAGAAGTTTCTTGTCATGAGTTTCTTGTCATGAGGGGGGGGATGAGTTGGTGGTCTGGGAGTGCTTGATGTTCCTCCCCGCACGCTGAAGGTGGTTCCCTGGGTCCCCTCACACTGGGCAAGGTCAGTGGGTGGTGGGCGTTCCTCAGCTATCTTACTACAGCAGGGCCTCAGCCCTGTCAGCAGCAGTAGTGTAGGTCTCCCCCCTAGGCCCTAAAGCCTATACTGCGGTGGAGGTTCTCCCAGGATCAGTGGTGCCTCATCAACTGACCTCAACTGACTAAAAAGTTTTCCCTCCAAGCCTTTTATACCCCTAGGTCAGGTGACCCTCCCAAAGGCGGCAAAACATAACTCCTCCCACAGCCCGGAAGGTTCTGGAACCTTCTACATGTCTGGCTATGTGGCCCAGAGGCGGGGACGGAATGGATACTGTATCCCTATGTCCCAGCCTGACCCTGGCTACTAGTGTGTATGCGTGTAAGGCCCCTCTGCAGTAGCAGGGACCTGTGGCAGCCATCTTGAGTGAGTTTCACACATGGTAAAACGGCTAGGGGAAAAACGAAAAATTTCTGGGAAAAAGGGCCACGTCCAACATCTATGCTACACTAGAATAACAACTGTTCAATAAATCCTTATTGACAAACGCCCAGTATGGTTATTCTGTGTATCTCTGAGACAAACTAAGTGAGCACGAGTGACTGAGCGAAAGGTAGTATATTGTTTCCACGATCCTGGGGGATCAGGGTTGTCATGTTCTGAGGTTGCCAAGAACTATTCTCTCCCCGATAAGAGGATACTCTAGTGGCACTGTGAGCTAGCTGATACAGACAGGCTAACGTATCCGGTGGGGGTGCACGGAATCAGTCCTCCATCAAACCCACAGTTTATGTTATCCGAACGCGCAGATCCTGTATAGGATATATAGGAACTACACGACAAGGCTTTGCTCCTGGGGTGGGACAAACTCACCATGGACCGCCTAAAACAAAAAAGCTAGCAAATAGAATACCAGAAAATGTGAGTTACAAACCACAAAGCCAAGGACGGAATGCATTCCCAGAGAAGCGCTTCCGAATGTCCCCAAGATGTCCTTAGTAAACCAGAAGGCTCTGCTGGGTGGTAGGCTTTGATCTAAAAACTATGCTGTACCACAAGTTCTCTCCTGCAACTAGATATATAGCTTAAATGGCAAGAGTGGCAGACAGAAGTTTGGGGCATGTTAAATTTTATTGAGATGTGGTTACACTTGGCAGTTGAATTGTTGAAAATATTTCTGAAAGTATTTCCGGGCCTTGTTGGTACCCCAATAGAATTTGCTTTTATACCTATTGATGTTGAAACAATTTCTTTATTAAAGGTACGTCTAGATGCAAAATGTCCTCTTGGTTTAAAATATTTATTGGGGTACAATCCCCCCAATCATTGCCCCTTTGGAAGATTTGGGTTTGCTCGCTCATTACCGGCAAATCATGCCCAGTCTTACGCCCAGCTGCGGCTCCTCCGCAATGGCGGAGGAGCATCGCCCCACTGGCTCAGAGCCAGCAGCTGAAAAAATAATATGATATGTTATAATCATTTTATTTTTCAGTTACTGGCTGAGCCAGCATGTGTAGGGTGGGGCGGGTGGGCGGGTGCTGGGGTCACAGGGAGGAGTGGTTGTGCACTTCAAAGTGTGCATGTCTGTTTGGCCTGCCGTTTCAGGCTGGCAAAACAGACATGCACAATTAGGTTTCTCTAACCTGGCTGTATTCTACAGATGGGTGGAGAAACATGCCAGACTCCCTGTGCCGGAGCGGAGCATCAAAGCAGCCTGCTCAGGCCAATTCTGAGTCTGTCCCAGGGACTGTCGGAAGCAGTAGGCGAGCACCTAGGCGCGAGGAGGACGCAGGATCAGGTACGTTTTTTTTTAATTCAACCCTCGCCGCCACTGCTGTTGCCCTGCCCTGTCCCCCACCCCCCTTTAAAATCTCACCAGCTGCCACTGTGTAGTAATGTTGTGATGTAGTTGATATCAAGAGAACCAAAGCATAGAATCACAGCTTCCACTGGGAGCTAGGATGAGAATGGTGAGCTAAGAATGTAAAATGCGACCTGTGCATCAGATTCCGGTCAGCACACAAAAATCAGCTCGAGTCAAGGCCCTCTGCAATCTGCAACCAGTTCTGGGATAATGCAAGAGCCATCTTCATCTTCCTCACGAGGCCAGAGCACATGTGGTGGGCAACCCATCTCAGTAGGAAGTGCTGCAGCTGACATCCCTTAGGGCCCACACAGCGCAAAGCACGGTGCATCCCTCCACTCTTCTTTGGGAAGGCTGAACAAGTATATTTGAAATCAGGATACTGTAGTTTGAGATTATTTATTCACCTTTTCGCTCTTGAAATTTGGCAGCCGCTCTACCAGTATTTTTTGCCACATTAGTAGTGTTGATTCTTTTTCAGACTGCTCAATGCGTTTTGCCTTTCAGATACTGAATATTTCATCTTATCGAGGTAGTTTAATTTGTGAGACGTGCATGACACTTTCAGAGAGTAATTAAAGCTGCACATTGATTACGGGAAAGCTGTGCAGTACTGAGTCCTGAAGCTATGTAAAAAGTTTCACATTAAAAAGTGAAACTGAATAATTCGGGTATGCGAGAAAGACACATTTCAAACAGCATAATTTGAAGTTTTCCCTTAACTTTCAAAAGTAAAAGAGCAATTTTACTTACAATAACTTTTTATTTACAGGTAAATGGCAAAACTCCTCCTGTTGCGTTATTCAGAATACGTTTCATACAGCAGACCGTGTACATTTCTAAATGATCATGCCAATTGGTTTAATACCAGTAATATCAGCATCAGCTTTCACTGTAGGAGACCCGTAAGAAAGCTAAAGGTCTTAATCCCATATGGCCCAATTTATGGATGGGAGTAACATGACATCCATCAAAAATTAATAGATACCAATCAACCTCATTCCTCGGTTCTCTCACCTCATTTTAAAGCAAGGTGTTCGTGACAGCCGGCGACTCTGCCGTTTAAATCACCTTCACTACTGCTAGGCCACCAGCTAATGTGGCTTTGGTGGCCATTCCTGTTGAGAGTGGGCTTTCCTATGCAATGTCAGCCATCTTTTTATCCTATGACAGCCGAACCGAGTCACAAGAAAAGAGTAAAACAAACACGAAAAAAAAGGAAAGGGGGCAGGGTAGAAACACCCTGACCCCCTAGACCTGCTTAGGGGGTCCCACAAGGACCCCCAGGGCCCAAAAAAGCATTTAAAAAAAAAAAAATCTGCAAAATGCGCACCGGATCCGCGGATCATTACTAATTAGCCCCCGGGTGGGTAAGTCCCGGGGGAGTGAAAAAAAAAGTGTGGGGATGCCCCAATTCCCCCCACACTGCCCCGGGGACCGCCACCTCCCTGGGGCTTGAATAATGAGTTGCGGGGGGCACGCAGCCCCCCCCGCAGCCCCGGGGATTGCCACCCCCCGGGGCTTGTTTTTTTAAAGTTTGGGGGGGCCTCTAACGCCCCCCAAGCCCCGGGGACCGCCACCCGCCGGGGCTTTCATTATTTATAATAGCGGGGGGCACGCTGCCCCCCCACAGCCCCAGGGACCGCCACCCCCCGGGGCTTCATTTAAAAAAAAAAAATACCTGTGTGGGGGGGCTTGAACCCCCCCACATGCCCCGGGGACCGCCACCTCCCTGGGGCACTTAAAATGTAAATTTGGGGGACCGTGACGGACCCCCGAGCCCCGGGGACCACCACCTCCCCAGGGCTGTGCAGATGTTGGGAGGGGGGCCGCGCGGCCCCCCTCCAGGAGCCCTTGATGGCCCTGGGGACCACAACCCCCCAGGGCCGGCTCCTGCAGTGTCCCGGGGTGCCCACCCCCAGGACACTGCTGTTTGCAATGACAGGGCGGGAGCCGCGCGGCTCCCGCCCTGTCATGCAAAATTGCTTTGCTTCATTGAAGTGGGAGCAGGGAAACCTGCTCTCGCTTCAATGAAGCAAAGCAGATTGCTTTTCCACACGGGGAGCTGCATGTCAGCAGCTCCCCATGTGGAAAAGCAATGCCGGCTCCCGCAGGACGCGGGGAGCCGGCGGGACCATGGGGGGATTGGGGACCCCCCCAAGGTCCCCAACGAGAGGCCAGGCCCCGGGGGATGGGGTCCCCGGGGCCATTAGTGGCCCGGGAGGGGGGCCACGTGGCCCCCCTCCACCATTATAATTTTTTTTTTTTTAAAGATTGAAAGGCCGGCCCCGGGGGATGGGGTCCCCGGGGCCATAAATGGCCTGAGGAGGGGGGGCCACGCAGAGCTGCGTTGCAGAGAGGTGTAAAAAGGGGCGTGGCCTCTGAAAACCTCTCTGCAAGGCAGCTCCCTGGCGCATACTGGAGGTACCTGGTGGGCTAGTTGGCCCCCAGGGACCCTCAGGATTGAAGAGGAATTAATTCCCCAACTTAAAACGCGCCACAGGGCGTGTTTGCACAGTGGTGAAGGGAGGGGGCGGGGCCTGAAGTGACATGTGTGCAAACACGCCCTGTGGCGCATTTTAAGTTGGGGAATTAATTCCTCTTCAGCTCTGAGGGTCCCTGAGGGCCAACTCACCAGGTACCTCCAGTAAGCGCCACAGAGCTGCGTTGCAGAGAGGTGGCCCAGGCCACGCCCCTTTTTACACCTCTCTGCAATGGGGCTCTGTGGCACTTACTGGAGGTACCTGGTGGGCTAGTTGGACCCCAGGGACCCTGAAGATTCAAGGGGACTTAATCCCCCAACTTAAAACGCACCACGGGGCGCGTTTGCACAGTGGTGAAGGAAGGGGGCGGGGCCTGAAGTGACATGTGTGCAAACACGCCCTCTGGCACGTTTTAAGTTGGGGAATTAATCCCCTTCAATCCTGAGGGCCCCTGGGGCCAACTAGCCCACCAGGTACCTCCAGTAGCGCCAGAGGCCTGCGTTGCAGAGAGGTGGTCCAGGCCATGCCCCTTTTTACACCTCTCTGCAACGCAGGCCTGTGGCACTTACTGGAAGTACCTGGTGGGCTAGTTGGGCCCCAGGGACCCTCAGGATTCAAGGTGACCGAATACCCCAACTTAAAACGCGCCACAGGGCGCGTTTGCACAGTGGAGAAGGGAGGGGGCGGGGCCTCAGGTGACATGTGTGCAAACACGCCCTGTGGCGCGTTTTAAGTTGGGGAATTAATTCCCCTTGAATCCTGAGGGACCCTGGGGGCCAACTAGCCCGCCAGGTACCTCCAGTGCGCGCCACAGGGCTGCGTTGCAGAGAGGTGGTCCAGGCCACGCCCCTTTTTACACCTCTGTGCAACACAGCTCTGTAGCGCTTACTGGAGGTACTTAGTGGGCTAGTTGGACCCCAGGTACCCTCAGGATTCAAGGGGACTTAATCTCCCAACTTAAAACGGCCACAGGGCTTGTTTGCACACATGTCACCTCAGGCCCCCCCCCTCCCTTCCCCACTGTGCAAACGCGCCCCGGGGCGCGTTTTAAGAGGCAGTTTTAATCCCCCTGCCCTATTATGTACTAGGGCCTTTCAGAGGAGGTCATGCTAATCACAGGGGTACCCCAACGCATAGTGTTCCCTAGTGTATGTAGGTGTTTTCACTGTAATCTAAGTGTCTTTTAGCATAGCACTGGCTCTAGGTCTGGTTAGTCCGAGTCAGTTACCACCAGTACCCGTCTGAAAAAGTTGTGGGAACAGGATGATTTTGCAACAAGGCCTCTTTCTGCTCCTCTGTTGGTTCTTTATGCACATGTCTTGCTTCTTCCTGCTCTTTTCTTCGTCTTTGTGGACTTCTGTTGCTTCTTTCTGCATTTCTTTTGCTTCTTTCTGTGCGTTTTTTCTTCTTTCTTCACTTGTCCTACCTCTGTCGGCATAGTTAGAAACTAGCATTTAAAAAACCTTTGAAATTCACTTAAAAAACCATAGGTTTCAGGCACGTTATAGTTATAAATTAGCATTTAAAAAACCTTTGAAATTCACTGAAAAAACCATAGGTTTCAGACACGTTATAGTTAGAAATTAGCATTTAAAAAACCTTTGAAATTCACTGAAAAAACCATAGGTTTTAGGGACAGTTATAGTTAGTTGGACATTTCACTCGTACAAAACCAGTGAAATTCCCCCGTTATAGTTAGTTCAGCTAACTATAACTGGCGCCCCCGCAATGCACTGCTGATGACGTCACATATTACATCACTCATGACATCACTGATGACATCACTGATGACATCTCAAATGACATCACTGATGACATCATCCATGTGATAATTTGATGCATCTTCTCACACCCTAATATAACTTTTGATACACCCACTCTAAATTACAGACTGCCATTCTCAAAACCATAGACACTCCAACACCAATAACTACATACACACTCACTGATTCTTAGGTCTACACACACATCCACTCACTCACCCGTACAGTCACTCATACTTACGGTCACACAGTACAGGACTATCATATGCACTCATACACCTATATAGACACTCACACACTGCCACTCATCCATAGAGGTACTCACACACCTAGTCAGTCATGCAAAAAATTAATCACACACCCATTTACTCACCTATACAGTTATACACACACCAGCTCACTTACTCATACAAATACTAGCACATTCTTACGCTCTTATACAATCACTGATACAAGTACACACTCATCCATACAGCCACTCTCACAATCACACACTCTCACTTATAGCCATTTATATACTCCAACACACATATATACTGCCTTTCACATATGTAGTTACTCACACATGTACCACTGAGATATACATTCCCGACTAACACACCCATACACACAGTCACCCACCCAAGCAGTCCATCACAGATGCACTCTTGAAATCATGCACCCAGTGAATCACCCACTCACACATCTATGTACAGGGTCACACACACCCCACCCACACAAACACTCAGGCACCCATACAGATACTCAGACAACCAATCAATAACCCATATAGACACTCATGTAGCTATTCGCAAATCCATGCATCCGCTTACACACCAACAGACAGACGGATAGAGATATTCACACAGTTTAGTCACTAACCCATGCATTCAGTAAGATACGTTTAATCACTCACTTATAGAGTCAGTCACGCACCTACTAAATCATCCATTCAGACACTTATGCACCCACTCATTCTTCAATACGCCTTTCCCTATATATATTGAACATATTTAAACTTTACAGAAACACACAGTCACTGGATGATGTCATCAGTGATGTCATTTGAGATGTCATCAGTGATGTCATCAGTGATGTCACTGATTATGTCATGAGTGATGTAATATGTGACGTCATCAGCAGTGCATTGCGGGGGCGCGAGTTATAGTTAGCTGAACTAACTATAACGGGGGAATTTCACTGTACGAGTGAAATGTCCAACTAACTATAACTGTCCCTAAAACCTATGGTTTTTTCAGTGAATATATATATGTATATATATGTATGTATATATATATATTTTTATATTATATATATAATTTTTAAAAAATCAGTTTCACCCTGTGAATACGAGAACTGCATCACACACTGCAACATTAGCCATAGGTTTATGGAGAGCAAAACTGTTGATCAGTATCCCATCCAATCCAGCCATTTGCTTGGACTCCTTGTCAATTTTATTAATCTTGGCACAGCTTCCATTGAGCCACCACTCAACCCATAATCGTCCTCCATTAATGTCCTTTCATTACTTGAATCTGAACAGGAGCAAAAAATTGAATAATAATTCTTTTAATCAAAATAGGGTTATTGATCACTACCAAATCCCTCAAAACAAACAGATGGTGTAGTTTCCTACCACTCTCTACAAACATTATTTAATCTTGTTGTACTTGATATGAACATACACCTTAGTTTCCTTGCATGCTTCACCAGCCTCCTACCTCCTTCTTACCCACGTCTTATCTAAGGGTAACTTGCCTCATGTCACATGAGAAGTTTGTATGGCTACAGTGTATATACTCTGGTAAATCTTTACACAAGTATTTTACTTTGTAGACAGTAATGCATTTTCAAAGTGAATAAGCTTACACTTTATGAGCAATTCCTTCATGACATTATAAACTAATTGGACACTGTTATCCATAAGAATCACACCTGGTAAAATTTATTTGGCAAACACCTAATAAAATAATAAAAAGCCTATGTCACAATTCCGCCTGGGCTAAAGCACAATCTTAACTTTCAAACACCTGGACAAATGCTCAATCTTGACTGATATGTATTAAAATATCTAACATATTGCTTTAATTGAACTGTTTACATTCCTCTTAAAGCTTGTTTCTGACCCTTGTTTTCATTTAGACTCTGATGGACAGTTTATCCATTGCAAATGTCCAGACTGATTGCCCACTCGCCTCATTTATAGATGAGTAGACCATCAGCTTGTTATTGACGGAGCCCCCCATTGGCTTTTTTGACCAAAATCTAAAACTGATGGCCCGTCGGAGTAGGGGCTGTCTGAGTAAAAGCCATCACACCTGGGCAATAAAAACCCTCATGTTGAAAGTAGGTCTTTGAAAAACAAAAAATGTTAAATGTTTGGTGGCCATCCAACAAAACAAGCAGTGCTTGTCCACTATACATATTGTACATTAAAAGGACCAGCCATGATGGTGGTTCCTGTCAAAGTACTGAGATCACCACTGGTCCAGCTGTGTTCTCTAATATTGGTGGATGGTGGTCCATTAAGCGCTGGACCTAATTCCCGCTGCCACCTTGATGGACAGAGTACCGTCTGTCAAACTTTAATCTGGCCCTATGTGCTTGCCCCCAACTCAGTCACAGCCACTACTGATGTCACCATAACAAGTTGTCTAGTATTCACTTGTGATTTCTCAATGACACCTGACAGAATTGACTTATTTATGCCTCTGACAGCATTGACTTCCTTATTCAATGAAAAAGTTTTACAAGTCAAAAGATGTTTTACATCTTTTTAGATATACACCCTGGAAGCAATTGAATTTTGAATAATTATGATGTGGAATCTTCAGACTCACAATCATCAGCTAGGACTTTTAATGTTGTCACAAAAGTATATACAGACTCATCAAGCCCTTATATCCTTGGTACCCTTGTAAAAAATATATGCCTACAAATCACCAGATTCTACCTATATTGGGCCATCTGAACGTCTTCAAGATCTTCACTCTTAATCTGCAGAAAAGCAGGTAAGTGTTTCAAAACATTTTGTCCTTCAACATCCAGTAATAAAAAGGCCAATTGTTTCCAATGAGGTCAAAAACCGAGCCCAACAAATGCACCTATGCAGACATCAAAGTACTTCATGGACACTCTTGATTTAATTAGATGCTCCCAGGGGCCCCGTAAAAAGAAGCAGGTGCTGTAGTAGCATTCTGCATGCTGGTAGGGAAACAGAATCAAGCAAATCTTTTCACAGCCATTTTAAGGCACGGACAAAGTGGACAATTTCCGAGGGTCCCCACCTTCAGGCACCCCGGTATAGTGCTAATGGTGTGAGCACAAACAGATTGTTTTTAAAAATTGCACAGCTTAGTATGATCAGCCTGCCCAGGGATAACTCTCATATTTCCAGTAAGATGGTGACAATTACATTAAAAAATATATAATTCTTTTTCTCTCTCTTTAGCTTGCCTATCCTGTTCTGCCTGACCTTCCTCTTTATGCTATGCTATGCTGATTTGTAAAGCGCGTAGCTACCCGAAGCTTCCCAGCACTGAGTGAGGCATAGCTGTGCTGGCTATGCCTCATGTTGGGCTCAACGAGGAGCCAGGTAGGACCCCACACTTTAATGCAAAAACATCCGAGTAACAAGGGGCTCACATATTTGAAAAGACCTATCTCTCAGAAATGAAGAGAACCAGTTGAAGGCAGCATTTTTTATCCGTAGGTCTCTCATCCTGTCAACCAGTGTCACATGATTTATCGCGTGGAAGGAACCGCTCAGGTCGAGAAGAATGATTGCCGCTAAGCCTCCTTTGTCAAGCAGGAGTTTCAATTCCTCCGTGATCTATAACAGCGCGGTCTTTGTGCTGTGCTGAGGCTGGAAACCGGTTTGAGTTGTGTTGAGGAGCGCATTGTCCTCCACAAACTGGGAGAGCTTTTGGTTAACATGTCTTTCAAGTATCTTCCTCATGGCTGGGAGCAGAGTGATAGGTCTTTAGTTCCCGGGGCACGAACAGGCTTGATCACTGTGTGCTTCCACACTTGGAGAACTATTCCAGTAGAAAGAGATTGCTTGCAGAGGTCTAACATTGTGGGAAGGATTACTTGTGCTCCTTGTACAAGAATATGGGGTGGGGCAGGATCCATTGCGGAGCCAGTTTGAATTTGTCTACTAAGGCAGGTAGTAGCTCCATGGTGACGGGGGAAGTTCATGAAACAAGTACTCTTCTTCTGTGAAGACTGAATGTCAAGTGGGGTTGACAAAGAACCTCTTGTCTGTTGCAGGTACTTAAAGATAGCTGACACTTTGTCTTGGAAATAAGCTGCAAGTTAATTGCAGCCTACTGTCGTGGAACTGGGCAATAAGTTTTCAGCTTTCTGAGTGGTGAGCAAGTTGACGATGAGGAAGATCTTGCTTGGGCATTAGCTGCTTTCATTATTATAGTTTCATAATATGCTGCCTGTCCTATTTTAATTTCCTGGTGGTAATGTCTAATAGCTGTCCTGTAGGAGAGTTTTAGGTTATCATCATAGTTTTTCCTCCATGTCAATTTCAAGAGCTTTGCAGTCTTTGTTTAAGGAAACTAGATGGGTCATAAACTATGGTGCTGACTTTTCTTTCTTTTCCGTCTTTATTGTTGTAATGGGGGCCACTTCGTCTTGTGAAGGTTTTATCCATCCGTCTATTAAGGAGTTTGGAACATCAGTGTGATTTCCAACAGCGAGTTTGGTTGAGGGTGAAAGATTCTTTCAGGTTTCCTTGTTCAGTTTTGTCCATCTGTGACCTAAACTAGTGGTAGCCGTCTTGGACAAAAGAGGAAGGATACTCTCCAATGTGAATAAAATTAGGGCATGGTCTGTCCAAATGAGCGGGCACGATGTTCTAATTTTTATATTATGATCGTTAATGAACACAGGGTCCAGAAGGTACTCGTTATCATGAATATTGCTTTTTGCTCTCTGAGTGAGCTGTAGGCTCGCTAAATCATGTTGGATGTTAGACACCGTAAGGTTATTCAACTCTTCAAAATTAATGTTTAGATTGCCAAGATGTGTGAAATAGTTTTTTTTCCATAGCTAGGCTGGATATTAACTCTATTAGGGCTTCAATACATTTAGCATCAGGGCGTGGTGGTCTGTAGATTAATAGACCTGAGAAGGAGGTCGTAGGGGACAAATATATGGATAAGGAGAGGTTTTCACAGTCTGAGATAGGCAGGGCGTTGTAAATGCACCAAAATGTATCTTCTAAGACAACAGCAATGCCCACTCCCCTCTTGTTCTGTCTGTCCTTCCTGCATATAAAATATCCTGGTGGAAACGCTTGAATAATGTCTGGCAGGGAACTCTTGTGTAACCATGTTTCTGCTAAAAACAAGAAATGCTCTTCCAAAATCAGTGAGACTAGTGCTTGTGACAGGCTAGGGATTTTTACACCTCTCTCTATACTCTGCATCGCTATGTATCTAGCCTCTCTCATTCTACCTCAACTCAATCTCACCAATGCCTACCCCACCTCTCTCTCTCTCTCTCTACCACTTTCTATCTAACCTCTACATCTCTGCCATGCTTTCTCTGTACCTCACTACTCTATTCCATCCGATGTTTTTGTATCCCTTCTCTACCTACTTAAGCTCTCTCTTAACCTGTCCACTCTCCTTACCTCACCTCTCACTCTCTTTCCATATTGTTATACTTCGCTTTTATTTACCTCTCCATACCTCTCTCTCTACTCATAAATCTCTCTCACTACCTAACCTCTCACTTTGCCTCACCATGTGCTTGCTGACTTACCTCCCGTTTCTCCTTTTTGACCTCTGTTAGCTCCACCTTACATTCCTCAGTATCATTCTGTTTCTCAGTACCTCCCTTTCACTATCTTTAGCTCTTTTAATCTATCAATATCCTGTATTTAATTTCTTGCTACACCACTTTCCCAATTTCAACTTAACCTCTCTATCTAACCTCTCTCTTGATACAGCTCTCTAACTCTTCTCTTTGTCCCTACCTCTCTACCTCACCCTCTCACTCTTTCTCTATCTCTGTATCAATTTTCAGATCTCTTTCTCTGTCGCTTGTATCGACAACTATTTTCTCTATGCACCCCATTTCTCTTTACATCCTTAATCCCTTTCTTGACCTGTCTGCCTTACTACTCGAGTTACGTGGCCTTTTTTCTATGCCTCTTCTCAGTTTTCTCTTATCATTTCTTCATCTCTCTCTACCTTGCATAGCAATGCTTTTTGAACTCAAAACTCTATTTGTAAACTTTGCCTAACCACTTGGTGTACACTTGTCTGTTGCAGAAAAGTTCATAGTCCATTCCCGTAAGTAGAAATGTAGTTTATTTCAAAACATATAGTCAAGCCCCTAACAGGCTGTGTGTCCAGTCTTCCTCCCCAGCCTCAACTGACCCAACCTCCAAGACTGGTTCTGGAATCCTGGGCACACAGGCGTACAGAAACACAGAATGAGAATTATACAAAGAACACAACATACATTACCACTCTCCCTCTCTCTACTTTTAATTCTCCTTAAATCTAGCTCACTCTACCTCACTCTATAACCTAACATTTCTCATAATCCTTCTCCCTTCATATCACTTACTCTTCCTACCTCTCTGTGTCTTTTGTTCTATCTCATCTTCTCTCTTTACCTTATGTCTCTTCCTACCACACCCATCTCTCTACTTCATCTCTAGCTCTACCACACCATCTCCCTCTCCTACACCTCTCTCATTCTACCTTTCTTTTTACCTCTCTATTCTTCTCTTGTCTCTCAGGCCTTCCCAACTATATAATTATAAGTTTTCACCCAAAGGGTGGAGAAAATCCTCAGAGCAGTGCTATTTCACTGTTATATCAAGAATGGCATTTATGCACGGGTATTTGTAAATGATTATGAATATTCGACAATTTAAGCTACAGGCGCTAGGATCATATGCTTTATTTAAATAACATTCACTACTCAGTTAAATATTAACCATATCAGCCTTACCGTATATTTCCCCCAGTTGGAAGAACTGATTGGTTAGACACGGAACCAAGTAAAATATTGTTGTTGCAAATCAAGAAATCTTGATCCAAACACTAAAAGAAACTTTCACTACTCAGTTAAATATTAACCATATCAGCCTTACCGTATATTTCCCCAGTTGGAAGAACTAATTGGTTAGACACGGAACCAAGTAAAATATTGTTGTTGCAAATCAAAAAATCTTGATCCAAACACTAAAAGAAACTGATTTATAAATGATAATTTAAGATTTTGTTAGTATCATTTGGCTGGTGGATGATGGGCAGGTTACTGCATTCACCTGATTGTGAAACTTTAACAAATTATTCAACAGGTTTGCATCACAGTGTCTTGAATTACCTAAAACGAGAAAATAATTCTAAGGGGCCGATTACTATATCGTTTGGAAAGGCTTCGAACGGGATTTGGATTGGGCGAATCCGAATCGGAACCTATGTTTCAGACCGAATCGGACACATTTCCGTATGACCAATTACGGTGCAAGGAAACCGTTCTGGCTGTCTGATTCTGTTCCGAACAGCATTCGGACAGCCCGAGTCATTCAGAGCCAAATCGTACACCTCTATGGACTCGGTTTCCGACCAAGCGATTACATTCACTGAGAAACCTAATTACTCACTTATACAGTCAGTCACGCACCCACTGAATCATCCAAAAGACACTCATACACCCACTGATTCACCAATGGACCTTGGCATATAAATTTAACACACATAAATGTTATAAAAACACTCACTGCCACAGGATGATGTCATCAGTGATGTCATTTGAGATGTCATCAGTGATGTCACTGACCATGTCATGAGTGATGTAATATGTGAGATCATAACCAGGGCATTGAGGGGGTGCAAGTTATAGTTAGCTCACTTACTATAACTGCTGAATTTGTATGGATTTATGCGAATGACACCTGAGCCAAACTATAGCATCCCTGTACCTTTTGGTTTTTTCAGTGAATGATATATATATATATATTTATAGCTTGGCATGTATATTGGAGCTGCTCATCACCAAATGTTATATAAATGTGTATATATATATATATATATATATATATATAAGATAAATGACAACAATCCCTCTGACTTGGTAGAAGACAATCTGGTGATCAATCTATCCAGCAAAACTTTAAGTGACAAACACATGAACCTACTTAACAAAAGACTCACATTCTGCCCGGATGCAGGGATGGATCTGGCCACGTCTAGAGTTGATCTCTATAAATTCTGCAGGAAACTCAAATTAAAGAAGTTTTTTGCTACAAGACCTGTGGTGAGACCTGTATCTGTACCTCCACAACCATTATCCAATCTATCTATGGAAGACATTGAACCCTTAAGAGTCTAGCATAATCTCGCCAATGTAGGAGACCTACATGAGACTGAAAAGGATGGTGCATCCAATCTCGAATTTTGTGTGGCAAGGGGCATAGACACTCACAAATCAGTAAGCAGTAAATGTAAAGGGAAATCAAAATTTTGCCCACAACTACCACCTGGCAATAGAGTGGATGTCTTTCAGGAGCTTGTGGCAGAAGACCTAAGGAATATCTATATTAAAGAAAAGAAACAACTGAACCATACACATTCCAATATGAAAACAGATGATTGGTGGGCACTCACAGACCTGAGGAATGACAATAGCATTATCATCAAACCATCTGACAAAGGTGGAAATATTGTCGTGATGGACCGTACCAACTATCATCAAGAAATCAGGACACAATTGGGGGATTCCGTGAGTTATGAAAGGTTAAAAAATAGTCCTACAAATCAAATCTTGTTAACCTTTCATACAAAACTACAACAATGGCATGACCATGGCTTGCTAGACGATGATGAATTGCAATACCTCAAGGTCCTGCATCCAATTGTTCCAACCTTATATGCATTACCTAAGGTGCATAAAAGTTTAGAGAATCCCCCAGGTCGTCCCATCATGAGCTCCTGTGGTTCCCTCCTTGAGAACACCTCTAGGTTTGTAGATATTTTCTTGTTCCCGTACGTTGCTGACTTACCATATTACATACGGGACTCTATGGATTTCCTCAATCGAATTAATGGCATCCCTTGGAAACCAGGATACATCATGGCCACAGTTGATGTGGTTTCACTTTATACGTCAATTATCCATGATGATGGTCTGAGGGCATGTGAACATTTCATGAGATCTCGCTCATTGAACTTACTCAGCCATACAGAAATGCTGTTAGAGATGATGTCCTTTTGTCTGAATAACACTGTTTTTATTTTTGATGGCAGATTCTATAAACAAAGGCAAGGAACTACCATGGGCACATCTTTCGCTCCAACATACGCAAACCTAACAATGGGCTTCTGGGAGGCAGAATGCCTATGGTCAGAAAATAACAGAGCGAATTTGGAAAAAGTGATTTTATGATGTATAGATGACCTCTTCCTTATATGGGAAGGAGAGGAAGACGATCTGAAAGAATTTTTATCATCATTGAACAATAATTTGCTGAACTTACGATTCACCCATACATACAGCAACAGTTCAATCAACTATCTAGATATCCGGATCTACATTGAAAATGGAAAAATGTGTACTGCCCTATACCGCAAAATCACTGCATGCAACAGCATCCTGTCGGCAAACAGCGCACATCCCACAGCTCTTGAATGGAGCATTCCCTTACGGAGAATTTTTAAGAGCCCATAGAAACTGTTCTGAGGACAATGAATACAAGATCCAGATTAATGGGATGTTCAATAGATTTAAGAAACGAGGATATCCAATAACTGTCCTGGAGGATGCACGAATAAGAGCCAAGAAACAGAAGAGAGAAGATTTAATAATGCCCAAGAAAATGCAAAGATCGCCTGGACAGGATCAGGAAGTTGTCAGGCTCATCCAAATGGTTAAACATGGATTTGAAAACTCTAAAACTCCAGGTACGTCAAGCCGAGCGGAAATGGCGTAAAAGGTACTCAGTGGAAAAGGAAAAACAGTACATTGCAAGTTTAAGTACTTACAAAAGCGCCATTTTGGAGGCTAAGAAATCTTTCTACACTAACATGGTACTTAACTCTAACAATAGATCAAAAGACATTTTCAAGATTGTGAAGGAATTATCAAATCCCGGTCATGTGATTTTGCCCACGATTGCTACCCAGAATCTTTGTGATGATCTGAACTCCTTTTTTGTGGAAAAAATTAAAAAGATTCAAGACTCTATTGATTCTAGCAATAATAGACCAGATGACCATTTGGTCTTCTCTAACTCCTCCTTCTTGACTTCCCTTCCTGGTCTAGATAAGAAATCTTTTTTGGATCTTGTAGTGAAGGTTAAATCAGGTTCCCCTAAAGAGGAATGCCCCCTCCATATCTTAAAAGCTATCTATCAGGCTTTCCCAGACACTATTTGTGAATTCCTTAACCGTTCCCTTTCCGAAGGTATGGTGCCATCTGTCTTTAAGGAAGCAGTGGTTATCCCACTGCAGAAAAAGCAAGGTATGGATCCTCAAAAGCTGGAGAATTATAGACCCATATCTCTTCTCCCTTTTCCGGCTAAACTATTGGAAACCCACGTAGCCAGCTGCCTTAGCTCTTTTTTAGAAGCCACCAACTTTCTGGACACTCATCAGGCAGGTTTCCGTCCATTACATTCCACTGAATCTGTCATTCTATCTGGCCTAGATGATCTAAAAGGGCAGGCGGACGTAGACTGCACTCAGGCGCTGATCCTCCTAGACCTGTCTGCGGCTTTTGACACCGTGAACCACAATAGTTTGTTGGATCGCATCGCCGCAGCAGGCTTGGGGGGCTCTGCTCTGGACTGGTTCAGATCTTTTTTACAGGGCTGTATGCAATCAGTGTGGCTCTCCCCCTACAAATCCAGTACTGTAGATATGAAGTGTGGTGTTCCTCAAGGTTCTTCCCTTTCACCGATCCTTTTTAATGTATATATTCGCCCTCTCATCTCTAGCCTCCGACAGAAGGGGGTTAGGATATACAATTATGCTGCTGACATGCAGCTAATTTTTCCATCAAGGATTCGACTGCATCAGAGGACTTTGTTAGGAACTCCATGGTGTTCATCAAAAATTGGATGAATAATAACCAATTAAAACTGAATTCAGAGAAAACTGAAATAATTGTTCCTAGAAATAAACTTTTACACTGGACACCTTCTCATTGGCCTTCGGAGCTCGGTGTGGTGCCACTTCCTAAACCAGTGATTAAGAGTCTTGGCATTCAAATTGACTCAGATCTCTCGTTGAGCACTCAGACCAGCTCAGTTACCTCTGCTTGCTTCATCCAACTTAGAAAGTTGCGTAAGATCAGGAGATTTTTCAGCAAAGAAGCCAGCATTCAAATTGTTATTGCCTTGATTCTGTCCAAAATCGATTATGGCAACATACTATATCTTGGCCTTCCACAAAACCAGAAACATCGTTTACAGATGATTCAGAATCAAGCAGCAAGAATCATCTATCAGAAGGACAGACGATGCCACATTAGCCCGCTATTGAAAGATCTCCACTGGCTCCCGGTGGAGCAGCGAGCTATGTTCAAAGCAGGCTGTATTCTTTTTAGAGCTATTCGGGGAACTGGCCCCAGTTTTATCTCCTCGAGAGTCAGCAAGTATCTACCCCAGCGCGTTCTGAGATCTATGCACCTGAACCTTTTGGTAGTGCCCAGATTCAGACGCAAACGCACTGCTGGGACTCGATTCTCTATTTTGGGCCCAAAGTTCTGGAACTCACTGCCGACCCCGTTGAGACTTGAGGAAGAGTATATGCGGTTTAGGAAACAGCTCAAGACCTGGCTTTTTACACTAGCTTACTACTAGTCTGCCTCCGCCTGATCCGTCCCTTCTCAGACTTTAGCGCCAAGAGACCTGCTGGTGAACGCGCGCTCACATAAATACCTACCTAACATAACATTATCACAGATTTCAATAGATCCAACAAAATCGTGAAAGAAGCTATTGGTAATCATTGGAATGTACTTAAACAGGACCAGGAACTCAAACATCTGATAACGGATCATGTGAATATCACATATAGAAAAGTACCATCCCTGGGAGACCGACTTACCCAAAGTTACTTTACCAACAAAAATCAACAAAAGGGCAACTGGCTGTTGGGCAATGGTTTCTTCAAGTGCTCTAAATGTAAAGCATGCCGCTATGGCCACAACAGGAGTAACATAACAAACATACAAGGCATGACTAAACCCATTAAAGGAAGGATAACATGTGAGACCACCCATGTAGTTTATCTCCTACAATGTGGCTGTGGAAAACAATATGTGGGTAGCACTGTGAACAAACTCAAGTTGCGTATTTTACAACATACGAGGGCCATTACTAATAAAGACTTCACATATGTAATGGCAAAACACATCTGGAAAGATCATGAAGGCCAGTTGGAGAACAATTTCCTCTACTTCGGCATTGAACATATCCCGTTGAACATCCGGGGAGGTTATAGAGAAGTAGCCTTGAGAAGAGCCGAATCCAAGTGGATTGTCAATCTGGGCACTGAGATCCCATGGGGCCTAAATACAGATGCCGAACTTTATACTTTTCTTTGAAACTTTGCAACACTGTCTTGATTTTAGCACAATGCTCTTTGTCCTTCTTTGCTCTCTCTTTTGTCTTCTCATTATTCTTTCTAATGTGTTCTTTCTTTTTCCCTCTGTTCCCTTTCCTATTTTCTCTGGAGCGTTGTGGCATATCTTGACCTGATCCCGATATAACACATATATTAGTCATTAGCACAGAGTGTATATATCTCAGGTAAAGGGATTCCCCATGAGAGGAACATGTGTATTTATATAAAAAGATCAGGACAATATGGCTCCACCTGGGTAATATTGGAATGTGATTAGAAAGTGAAAAGTCTATTGGAACAAGCACGGGTCACTTTATCATGGACGTTACATAGTCATCTGTTGCACTTTAGGTTTGAGAACCAACAGTGGAGAGTTCAGTAGCCCCCTGTCGAATCCTCTGGCACTTTACATAAACAGCACTATGCACTTTAAAACACTGAGTGTAATACTGCAGATGAACATTTCAGTATTTTGTTATGTTAAATTAACTCGGTAGTGAGGGGCCCAGAGAAGAGGTATGGATAACTTCAGCCCCCGTTTGTTTCAATATGAATAGCACTGTGCACTTCACAATTGAGCAGAATAGAGATATGTGGACATCTTAGGAGGCTGCTATAGGTGTGCCATGTAGCATTTATCACTTTGCGTACTTCACAGATATACATTGATCCATATACGCAATCTGGACAGATTTTAAAATCTCTTTATCTGTGTTAATTATCTTTAAAAAAATTGTTACAATTCCTGCACTTTATATTCTATATTTGCCCTATCTCTGAACTTTTGTAGTATATATGCTTTAATACATTCTATATACTGTCTATTATATGTATATATTTAGGAGTAGATGGGCCATGAACTTTGGAACGTGTGAATCCAAACATGTTAATGTAAAAACATAGACTAAGGCACTGTGCACTTTACCATTTATTTGTCATACTTAGAATTGCACATATATAACATAGAGTTAATACATGAATTCTCTATTGATTTATGTTATATCCTATAAAGTAAACGCATGTGGCACTTTATCTCCCTTAACCCTTCCTGCAGAGCACCTAATGATGACTTCTCGGTGACCCTCAATACTTTTTGGGAAATTTTTATCCTCCACCTGTTTGTCCTTTTAGTAAACTTCAAAATTGTTAATTGAGATTTTATAATTAACATTGTTTTTTGGAAAGCTGGTTCATTTGGTGATCAAAATATGTCAGACTATGAAATATGCCTCTGTACTTTACAGTGATATAACTGACTAAAACTTTGGCAGTGATGATATATTGCAAATATAAATGAAAATATCATAGAGGTGTCTTCCCCTTTAAGATTAACACTAAGTTGTTTTAATAGGTGATGGGAAAAATGACGCCTTATGCACTAAAACTTTATGACCCAGTAGAAGGCTACGGCCGAAACGCGTAGGTCTGCTTTGGGATTTTACATGCACCTTGCACTCTGCTTTGAACTGCAGAAAAAAGCTATGGAAGCAGTTGAATCTGAATAAACTGCTTCTCAAAGGATTCTTTGCGTGCCGTCCTTCTGTTTCACCTTGGATTGAAAGTATTGGTATATGCAGGGCGATCTTCAGGAGTTCTGCTGATATATATATATATATATATATATATATATATATATATATATATATATTCACTGAAAAAACCATAGGTTTTAGGGACAGTTATAGTTAGTTGGACATTGCACTCGTACAAAACCCGTGAAATTCCCCGTTATAGTTAGTCCAGCTAACTATAACTCGCGCCCCGCAATGCACTGCTGATGACGTCACATATTACATCACTCATGACATGGTCAGTGACATCACTGATGACATCACTGATGACATCTCAAATGACATCACTGATGACATCACTGATGACATCATCCAGTGACTGTGTGTTTCTGTAAAGTTTAAATATTTTTAATATATATAGGAAAAGACGTATTGAAGAATGAGTGGGTGTGTAAGTGTCTGTATTGTTGATTTAGTAGGTGCGTGACTGACTGTATAAGTGAGTGATTTAACGTATCTTACTGAATGCATGGGTTAGTGACAAAACTGGGTGAATGTCTGTATGGCTGCCTGAGTGTTTGTGTGGGTGGGGTGTGTGAGTCTCTGTAGATAGATGTGAGAGTGGGTCATTCACTGGGTGCATGATTACAAGAGTGCATCTGTGATGGACTGCTTGGGTGGGTGAGTGTGTGTATGGGTGTGTTAGTGAGTGAATGTATATCTCAGTGGTACATGTGTGAGTAACAACATATGTAAAAGGCAGTATATATGTGTGTTAGAGTATTTAAATGGCTATAAGTGAGAGTGTGTGATTGTGAGAGCGGCTGTATGGATGCGTGTGTGCTTGTATCAGTGATTGTATAAGAGTAAGTATGTGTTTGTTTCTGTTTGAATAAGTTGTGTGGTGTGTGTATAACTGTATAGGTGAGTAAATGGTAGTGTGTTTAATTATTTGCATGACTGACTAGGTGTGTGAGTACCTCTATGGATGAGTGGCGGTGCTTGAGTGTCTATATAGGAGTATGAGTGCATATGATAGTCCTGTACTGAGTGACCGTAAGTATGAGTGACTGTACGGGTGAGTGAGTGGATGTGTGCGTAGACCTAAGAATCAGTGAGTGGGTATGTAGTTATTGGTGTTGGAGTGTCTATGATTTTTCGAATGACAGTCTGTAATTTAGAGTGGGTGTATGAAAGGTTATATTAGGGTGTGAGAAGATGCATGAAATTATCACATGGATGATGTCATCAGTGATGTCATCAGTGATGTCATTTGAGATGTCATCAGTGATGTCATCAGTGATGTCACTGACCATGTCATGAGTGATGTAATATGTGACGTCATCAGCAGTGCATTGCGGGGCGCGAGTTATAGTTAGCTGGACTAACTATAACGGGGGAATTTCACGGGTTTTGTACGAGTGCAATGTCCAACTAACTATAACTGTCCCTAAAACCTATGGTTTTTTCAGTGAATTTCAAAGGTTTTTTAAATGCTAATTTGTAACTATAACGTCCCTGAAACCTATGGTTTTTTCAGTGAATTTCAAAGGTTTTTTAAATGCTAATTTGTAACTATAACATGTCTGAAACCTACGGTTTTTTCAGTGAATTTCAAAGGTTTTGTAAATGACAATTTTTAAATGTATTAATTGTTATATACATTTTTTTAATACTGATTTACTACATTTTTAGAAACAATTTTTTTTTACATATTTTATTTTTTAAATTACATTGTAATTACATTATACATTACATTACAAAAAATACTTTCTCAGAATGAATTACTTTAGTTTAAATACTTTGCACATAGGCAATAGACTTTTAAGTACAGTAGTTACAGTTGTTGCAATGGGCAACACATTTTCAAACACAATGCAACATTCAGCTCAATGTGAATTTCTAGTTAAATGCAATTAGTTACTTTATGGATTACTTTTCTAACCAAAGGACTGGATCCTAGATTCAGTCCTGGTACATCTCCTGTAAACAGTTGAGTAAAAGCGTTTTGGTTACAGTCGTGATTTTTAAGGAATATTATTGTATTTTAAAAGTTGACACTTAGAAACTTTTTCTCATAGAATCACCAATGTTATCCTATGGAAGGAAATTCACTTAGCAGGTAAAAACTGTTATCGTTACTTTTTCTTACTCAGTGTTGGATCCTGGATTAAGCACTGGTGCATCTCCTGTAAACAGTTGAAAGAATGCGTTTAAGTCATACAGGCGATTTTTTAGGAATATTTGTAGTTTGTGAAAATCGACACTGAAACTTTTCTGCTGAAAAGCAGACAATGGATTCCTATGGAAGAAAATATAAGTTACTGGTAAGTACGGTTAAAATTACTTTTCAGGGTCAGTGCTGGGCTAAAAGATGCAGCACTGGGTTCTCTCCTGATAACAGGTGAGTAAATTGGTATTCGTACTTTGGTTGATTTTAGAGGAATATTATAAAGTTCCAAAACTCCACACTTAGAAGAATTTCCAAGTGAAACCAGTCAATGTTAGCCTATGTAGGAAATTCAAGTTACTGGTAAGTACGGTTAAAATTACTTTTCAGGACCAGTACTGGGCTAAAAGATGCAGCACTGAGGTCTCTCCTGATAACAGGTGAGTAAATCGGAATTCGTATTTCGGCTGATTTTAGAGGAATATTTGTATGTATCAAAAATCAACACTTAGAAACTTTTTCTGCAAAAAGCAGGCAATGATATCCTATGGAAGGAAATTCAAGTTACTGGTAAGTACGGTTAAAATTACTTTTGAGGATCAGTACTGGGCTGAAAGATGCAGCACTGAGGTCTCTCCTGATAACAGGTGAGTAAATCGGAATTCGTACTTTGGTTGATTTTAGAGGAATATTATAAAGTTCCAAAACTCCACACTTAGAAGAATTTCCAAGTGAAACCAGTCAATGTTCGCCTATGTAGGAAATTCAAGTTACTGGTAAGTACGGTTAAAATTACTTTTCAGGATTAGTACTGGGCTGAAAGATGCAGCACTGAGGTCTCTCCTGATAACAGGTGAGTAAATCGGAATTTGTATTTCGGCTGATTTTAGAGGAATATTTTAAAGTTCCAAAACTCCACACTTAGAAGAATTTCCAAGTGAAACCAGTCAATGTTAGCCTATGGAAGGAAATTCAAGTTACTGGTAAGTACGGTTAAAATTACTTTTCAGGACCAGTACTGGGCTGAAAGATACAGCACTGAGGTCTCTCCTTATAACAGGTGAGTAAATCGGAATTCGTATTTCGGCTGATTTTAGAGGAATATTTGTATGTTTCAAAAATCAACACTTAGAAACTTTTTCAGCAAAAAGCAGGCAATGATATCCTATGGAAGGAAATTCAAGTTACTGGTAAGTACGGTTAAAATTACTTTTCAGGACCAGTACTGGGCTGAAAGATGCAGCACTGAGGTCTCTCCTTATAACAGGTGAGTAAATCGGATTTCGTATTTCGGATGATTTTTGAATAATATTTGCACAAGGGTGAAGGGAGGGGGCGGGGCCTGAGGTGACATCTGTGCAAACGCGCCCCGTGGCGCGTTTTAAGTTGAGGATTAAGTCCCCTTGAATCCTGAGGGTCCCTAGGGGCCAACTAGCCCACCAGGAACCTCCAATATGCGCCAGGGGCTGCGTTGCAGAGATGTGTAGAGAGGCCACACCCCTTTACACCTCTCTGCAACGCAACTCTGTGGCGCTTTCTGGATGTACCTGTTGGGCTAGTTGGCCCCCAGGGACCCTCAGGATTGAAGGGGATTTAATTCCCCATCTTAAAACGCGCCACGGGGCCTGTTTGCACACATGTCACCTGAAGCCCCGCCCCCTCCCTTCACCACTGTGCAAACGCGCCCCGTGGCGCGTTTTAAGTTGGGGGATTAAGTCCCCTTGAATCCTGAGGGTCCCCGGAGTCCAACTAGCCCACCATATACCTCCAAAAGCGCCACAGAGCTGCGTTGCAGAGAGGTGTAAAAAGGGGCGTGGCCTCTGTACACCTCTCTGCAAGGCAGCCCCCTGGCGCATACTGGAGGTTCCTGGTGGGCTAGTTGGCCCCCAGGGACCCCCAGTATTCAAGGGGAATTCGTTCCCCCTCTGCAAACGCGCCAGGGGGCGCGTTTGCAGAGTGGTGAAGGAAGGGGGCGGGGCCTGCGGGCCCGATCGTTTTTTTTTTTTTTTGTCCCCTGAAGGGGGGCTGTGTGGCCCCCTTCCTTTTTTCTGTTTTTGGGCCCTGGGGACCCCATCCCCCAGGGCCTTACCCCTTTTTTAAATTTCAAAATAAAAAAAAACGGGAAGGGGCCGCGTGGCCCCCTTCCCCGGGCCTGTATTGGCCCCGGGGACCCCATCCCCGGGGCATGGCCTCTATTTTTATTTTTAATATTTTGAGGGGGCTGCGTGGCCCCCCTCCTCTGGCCATTTTAAGGCCCCGGGGACCCCATCCCCGGGGCCGGCCATACCCTTTTATTTATTTTTTATTTTTTTCAAAACTTTGGGGAGGGGGGCCGCGTGGCCCCCTCCCGGGCCACTACTTGCCCCGGGGACCCCATCCCCGTGGCCTGGCCTCTCGTTGGGGACTGTGGGGGGTCCCCAAGCCCCCACAGTCCCGCCGGCTCCCCGTGTCCTACGGGAGCCGGCATTGCTTTACACATGGGGAGCAGCTAACATGCTGCTCCCCATGTGGAAAGCAATCGGCTTTGGATATTGGAAGAGAGAGCAGGTTTCCTGCTCTCTCTTCCAATATCCAAAGCAAGTTTGCAATGACAGGACGGGAGCCGCGAGGCTCCCGTCCTGTCATTGCAAACAGCAGTGTCCCGGGGTAGGCACCCGGGACACTGCAGGAGCCGGCCCTGGGGGTGGCGGTCCCCAGGGCCACCACAGGCTCCAGGAGGGGGCCGCGCGGCCCCCTCCCATCGTGTGCACAGCCCCGGGGAGGTGGTGGTCCCCGGGCTCTGGGAGTCCGTAACGGACCCCCATATTTAAATGTTTAGTGCCCCGGGAGGTGGTGGTCCCGGGCGTGTGGGGGCTGGAGCCCCCCACACAGGTTTTTCATTTAAAAAAAGAAGCCCCGGGGAGGTGGTGGTCCCCGGGGCTGCGGGAGGGCTCAGAGCCCTCCCGCACCATTATGCATAAAGCCCCGGGGGTGGCGGTCCCCGGGCTTGGGGGCCCTTAGAGGCCCCCACACATAAAATTAACCCCCCCCAGCATGCCCCCGGGACTTGGCCCACCCGGGGCCAATTAACATCGAGCGCGGGAGACCGCGCTTCGATTTTCCGGCAGGGTTCGCGCTCCCTGAGCGCATCCTGCCGATTTAAAAAAAAAAAAATTTTTTGCCCAGGGGGTCCTTGTGGGACCCCTGAGCAGACCTAGGGGGTCAGGGTGTTTCTACCCTGCTCCCTTTGTGCGCTTTGCGCACTTGTTTCTGTCCCTCGGTTCTACCGAGGGACAAAATGGCTGCCAACACTTCCTGATTTGGAGTGTTGACAGCCAATTAGCATGCAGCTCGTGATCGGGAGGGTACGCGGATCCGACGCGCCCATAGATATATATGTGATTTTAATTGTGAATTTCTCAGGAACTACTGAACGGATTTACACCATTTTAGCAAAAGGCACCAGTCTGAACCAAGGGCTACTTAAACTTTAAACTTTACAGAAACACACAGTCACTGGATGATGTCATCAGTGATGTCATCAGTGATGTCATTTGAGATGTCATCAGTGATGTCATCAGTGATGTCACTGACCATGTCATGAGTGATGTAATATGTGACGTCATCAGCAGTGCATTGTGGGGGCGCGAGTTATAGTTAGCTGGACTAACTATAACGGGGGAATTTCACGGGTTTTGTACGAGTGCAATGTCCAACTAACTATAACTGTCCCTAAAACCTATGGTTTTTTCAGTGAATTTCAAAGGTTTTTTAAAATCTAATTTGTAACTATAACGTCCCTGAAACCTATGGTTTTTTCAGTGAATTTCAAAGGTTTTTTAAATGCTAATTTGTAACTATAACATGTCTGAAACCTACAGTTTTTTCAGTGAATTTCAAAGGATTTGTAAATGACAATTTTTAAATGTATTAATTGTTATATACATTTTTTTCATACTGATTTCCAAATTTTTTAGAAACAATTTTTTTTACATATTTTATTTTTTAAATTACATTGTAATTACATTATACATTACATTACAAAAAATACTTTCTCAGAATGAATTACTTTAGTTTAATTACTTTGCACATAGGCAATAGACTTTTAAGTACAGTAGTTACAGTTGTTGCAATGGGCAACACATTTTCAAACACAATGCAACATTCAGCTCAATGTGAATTTCTAGTTAAATGCAATTAGTTACTTTATGGATTACTTTTCTAACCACATTACTGGATCCTAGATTCAGTCCTGGGACATCTCCTGTAAACAGTTGAGTAAAAGCGTTTTGGTTACAGTCGTGATTTTTAAAGAATATTATTGTACTTTAAAAGTTCACACTTAGAAACTTTTTCTCATAGAATCACCAATGTTATCCTATGGAAGGAAATTCACTTAGAAGTTAAAAACTGTTATCGTTACTTTTTCTTACTCAGTGTTGGATCCTGGATCCAGCACTGGTGCATCTCCTGTAAACAGTTGAAAGAATGCGTTTAAGTCATACAGGCGATTTTTTAGGAATATTTGTAGTTTGTGAAAATCGACACTTTGAAACTTTTCTGCTGAAAACCAGACAATGATATCCTATGGAAGGAAATTCAAGTTACTGGTAAGTACGGTTAAAATTACTTTTCAGGATCAGTACTGGGCTGAAAGATGCAGCACTGAGGTCTCTCCTGATAACAGGTTAGTAAATCAGAATTCGTATTTTGGCTGATTTTAGAGGAATATTTTAAAGTTCCAAAACTCCACACTTAGAAGAATTTCCAAGTGAAACCAGTCAATGTTAGCCTATGAAGGAAATTCAAGTTACCGGTAAGTACGGTTAAAATTACTTTTGAGGATCAGTACTGGGCTGAAAGATGCAGCACTGAGGTCTCTCCTGATAACAGGTGAGTAAATCGGAATTCGTATTTCGGCTGATTTTAGAGGAATATTTTAAAGTTCCGAAACTCCACACTTAGAAGAATTTCCAAGTGAAACCAGTCAATGTTAGCCTATGAAGGAAATTCAAGTTACCGGTAAGTACGGTTAAAATTACTTTTGAGGATCAGTACTGGGCTGAAAGATGCAGCACTGAGGTCTCTCCTGATAACAGGTGAGTAAATCGGAATTCGTATTTTGGCTGATTTTAGAGGAATATTTTAAAGTTCCAAAACTCCACACTTAGAAGAATTTCCAAGTGAAACCAGTCAATGTTAGCCTATGAAGGAAATTCAAGTTACCGGTAAGTACGGTTAAAATTACTTTTGAGGATCAGTACTGGGCTGAAAGATGCAGCACTGAGGTCTCTCCTGATAACAGGTGAGTAAATCGGAATTCGGATTTCGGCTGATTTTAGAGGAATATTTTAAAGTTCCAAAACTCCACACTTAGAAGAATTTCCAAGTGAAACCGGTCAATGTTAGCCTATGGAAGGAAATTCAAGTTACTGGTAAGTACGATTAAAATTACTTTTCAGGACCAGTACTGGGCTGAAAGATGCAGCACTGAGGTCTCTCCTGATAACAGGTGAGTAAATCGGAATTCGTATTTCGGCTGATTTTAGAGGAATATTTTAAAGTTCCAAAACTCCACACTTAGAAGAATTTCCAAGTGAAACCATTCAATGTTAGCCTATGGAAGGAAATTCAAGTTACTGGTAAGTACAATTAAAATTACTTTTCAGGACCAGTACTGGGCTGAAAGATGCAGCACTGAGGTCTCTCCTGATTACAGGTGAGTAAATCAGAATTCGGATTTCGGCTGATTTTAGAGGAATATTTGTATGTTTCAAAAATCAACACTTAGAAACTTTTTCAGCAAAAAGCAGGCAATGATATCCTATGGAAGGAAATTCAAGTTACTGGTAAGTACGGTTAAAATTACTTTTGAGGATCAGTACTGGGCTGAAAGATGCAGCACTGAGGTCTCTCCTGATAACAGGTGAGTAAATCGGAATTCGTATTTCGGCTGATTTTAGAGGAATATTTTAAAGTTCCAAAACTCCACACTTAGAAGAATTTCCAAGTGAAACCAGTCAATGTTAGCCTATGAAGGAAATTCAAGTTACCGGTAAGTACGGTTAAAATTACTTTTGAGGATCAGTACTGGGCTGAAAGATGCAGCACTGAGGTCTCTCCTGATAACAGGTGAGTAAATCGGAATTCGTATTTCGGCTGATTTTAGAGGAATATTTTAAAGTTCCAAAACTCCACACTTAGAAGAATTTCCAAGTGAAACCAGTCAATGTTAGCCTATGAAGGAAATTCAAGTTACCGGTAAGTACGGTTAAAATTACTTTTCAGGACCAGTACTGGGCTGAAAGATGCAGCACTGAGGTCTCTTCTGATAACAGGTGAGTAAATCGGAATTCGGATTTCGGCTGATTTTAGAGGAATATTTTAAAGTTCCAAAACTCCACACTTAGAAGAATTTCCAAGTGAAACCAGTCAATGTTAGCCTATGGAAGGAAATTCAAGTTACTGGTAAGTACGATTAAAATTACTTTTCAGGACCAGTACTGGGCTGAAAAATGCAGCACTGAGGTCTCTCCTGATAACAGGTGAGTAAATCAGAATTCGGATTTCGGCTGATTTTAGAGGAATATTTGTATGTTTCAAAAATCAACACTTAGAAACTTTTTCAGCAAAAAGCAGGCAATGATATCCGATGGAAGGAAATTCAAGTTACCGGTAAGTACGGTTAAAATTACTTTTGAGGATCAGTACTGGGCTGAAAGATGCAGCACTGAGGTCTCTCCTGATAACAGGTGAGTAAATCGGAATTCGTATTTCGGCTGATTTTAGAGGAATATTTTAAAGTTCCAAAACTCCACACTTAGAAGAATTTCCAAGTGAAACCAGTCAATGTTAGCCTATGAAGGAAATTCAAGTTACCGGTAAGTACGGTTAAAATTACTTTTCAGGACCAGTACTGGGCTGAAAGATGCAGCACTGAGGTCTCTCCTGATAACAGGTGAGTAAATCAGAATTCGGATTTCGGCTGATTTTAGAGGAATATTTGCACAATGGTGAAGGGAGGGGCGGGGCCTGAGGTAACATCTGTGCAAACGCGCCCCGTGGCGCGTTTTAAGTTGGGGGATTAAGTCCCCTTGAATCATGAGGGTCCCTACGGGCCAACTAGCCCACCAGGAACCTCCAGTATGCGCCAGGGGGTTGCGTTGCAGAGACATGTACAGAGGCCACACCCCTTTTTACACCTCTCTGCAACGCAGCTCTGTGGAGCTTTCTGGATGTACCTGTTGGGCTAGTTGGCCCCCAGGGACCCTCAGGATTGAAGGGGATTTAATTCCCCATCTTAAAATGAGCCACGTGGCCTGTTTGCACACATGTCACCTGAAGCCCCGCCCCCTCCCTTCACCACTGTGCAAACGCGCCCGTGGCGCGTTTTAAGTCGGAGGATTAACTCCCTTGAATCCTGAGGGTCCCTGGGGTGCAACTAGCCCACCATATACCTCCAAAAGCGCCACAGAGCTGCGTTGCAGAGAGGTGTAAAAGGGCGTGGCCTCTGTACACCTCTCTGCAAGGCAGCCCCTGGCGCATACTGGAGGTTCCTGGTGGGCTAGTTGGCCCCAGGGACCCCAGTATTCAAGGGGAATTCGTTCCCCCTCTGCAAACGCGCCAGGGGACGCGTTTGCAGAGTGGTGAAGGAAGGGGGCGGGGCCTGCGGGGGTCAGGGTGTTTCTACCCTGCCCCCTTTGTGCGCTTTGCGCACTTGTTTCTGTCCCTCGGTTCTACCGAGGGACAAAATGGCTGCCAACATTTCCTGAATCGGAATGTTGACAGCCAGCTGACAGCCAATTAACATGCAGCTCGTGCTCGGGAGGATCCGCGGCCCTAGATATCACTATCTTTTTACTTTTGATTTTCTCAGCAACTACTGAACGGATTTACACCATTTAACAAAAGGGTTCTTTCTGAACCAAGAACTACCTCTTTGCCAAATTTGGTGTAATTCCGTTCAGCAGTTCAGGCTGTAGCCGTGTCTAAAGTTTCCTATGGAAAATTGCATGGGAAAACGCGTTTTGGGACCCCCCTTTTTCTCGGCCCCCGCTTGACGAATCCCCCGAGACTTTCAGGGTAGGAGCGGACCGGAGCGGGCCATAAAGTTTGAAAATTTTGCGAAGATACGTCAACCGGCAAGAGAGTTATATCAAATAGAATGTCGCAGATTTCCTATGGATAATAGGTTGTAACTATAACTATCTACTGGCGACCGCCAGTAGATAATATATATATATATATATATATATATATATATATATATATATATATATATATATATATATATATATATATATTCCAAGTCCCCAGGTCTTCGTTGCCCCTTGAGTCTAATTGGCAGTGGTGCGCGTACGGGCAAGACACGCCGCATGTATCCACGACATTCCTCTGATTCCAGTCTCCTCAGAGAAAATATATGCACTCCAGCAGTGTGTAATAGTCAGTATATTGCCTGCTAATCATAACACGGTACAACATGTGGATGGTATCACCCAACGCGTTTCGGCATCCCTGACGCCTTGCTCACGGCCCGGGTGACTGGCTTTTTGTTTTGCGTTATTTTATAACACCAAGTGAAAACAATGACATAAACAAAGGACAAGTAGGTCTTACATTTCGGACCATTCTATAGAGGTCATTTTGAAGTTCCTTGTTGTTATCATAATGAATACATTATATGAATAAATCTAGGTTACCAATAAATTGAGTGTGGCTCGTAATAAGTAGAGATATATCAAACACACATCCTGAATCCATTATACTTTTGTACCAGGTAAGGAAAAGTATAATAACATAAAATAAATTGAACATAAATTAAACTAAACATAATTCCGATAGTATCTCATCAACACTGCAGGAGCAATGTCAATTACAGGTACACCAATTATCACCAACGTATAATGCACTGTGCTAATCACGTTGTACCAAACGTTACAATAAGTAATACGGCTGCAGCTGAACAGTCTTACAAAGCTGTGTGTGATCCAATAAAGCCCACCATGGGCTGCACATCAACATTGGATGAGTAATATGAATTCTCGGTAAACCGATTATCAAAAATGTGCATAATGCACTCTGATAACCACTTATTTCAAAATCTTACAATTCCAATAAGTAGAACGGCTGCAGCTGAACAGTCATATAAAGCAGTGTGTAATCTAATGAAGCCCACCATGGGCTGCACATTTTGTAGTATATGTCCCAAATTCTATTCCATATTGCTCAAGTGGGCTATAAATACATACAAGTACATAGCGAATTATGCAACCCAGTATCTACGGTCGAGAATTATCCTCATATTGCACTGGTGCGAAGCCTCAGTCATGCTAAAACAAAACCCAAGTTGCTCAATATACGTAATTCCAATATACACGTGGATACATAAAACTACATAAACATGCATAAAAAGACACAAAGAGCTGATATCGCCCAAGTGGGCATAATATTGATGAAAGATGATAGAATCTCAATATTGAGCGATTCAGGACAATGAAAAATTCCAAACAACAATATATAATGAGCCATAGTTCATAAATTGTCTTTTTTCCAAGCTTCTGGTTAGCATTTCACCAGAGCTGCATATAGTCTCTATTAACTCACAGAAAACACAATGAGAGGACTGTGTCCGAGTGCATTAAAAGGTCACTTGTGGGCCCCAGTGCACATTTCAACGGTTCATAGACCTGTAAAGATTAGTGTGAAAAGTGAAAATAAGTGTAGTGAAGAGAACAGATGCATTAGCTCACTAATGTGCTTGAGAAATAAAATTTAAAAAATGATGGTGATTTAAAATTATTTAAAAAAAACAATAATGGAATATATATGGTTCACTTAGGGCGGAAGGGGAGGGGGAATCAAAGCAGATTAATGTCCAAAGTCTGTGGTTAAAATCGCCAGAGGTCTAATTTTCCCAAATTCCACATCCATATTTAACCTGTTAGGGGTCTTGGTATTGAATTAGATACTATAGTGATACACTAACTGTCTGAGTGCTTTCTCTCTGTCACCTCCTCTTTTGTTTACAGGTATTCTGCCAATTGTAAATCTTTTTAGATTAGATACATCTCTGTTTTGGCGGGGGTCAAAGTGTCTGGCTACAGGATATTATGGTCCAGCACACTTGGTTTAGGTTCATGCGTGTAGTACACATCAATTTCTAAAAGAAAAACCTTATTACAGCTTAGGCATTCATTTAATGTCCTTATATCACATAATCAGACAAAAAGGCAATTCAGCAGGATTATTCTCAATTTCTTTATTGATGACTTCTTTCTTCACAAAGGTAAAACCGTAGCCAACGCGTTTCGTCCACGCGGACTTCTTCAGGGCAAAAGGTGTATGCAATCTTCTATCCTGGGAAAATTTGCGTTGTTCAGTTTCTCCTCTTATTATGGAATTATTCACAATTTTATCTGTAATAACGGGTAATTTGGAAGACGATTTGGTCAAACAGTTTTTGATCATACAGCGTGCTGTCTTCTATTGAGCCAGTAAGTCTGGTGGTGACATTGACATCCGTGTCACCCCATTTGTAGCTTTTCAAATGGTATCTCAGCCGGCGTGGTAGCGTTTCATCCAAAGTTCGAGCTACTGATATTATTAGTGTTGTAATACTGGCCACATCAGACAAGATTACATTGGTGGCCACCCTATGCAAGATTATCGGCAATAGGCATCTCAGTGCAGGATTGACATCTGTGATCACTTCTGTCCATCAGGCAAGGTTGCCAGCAGCAATGTTAAAAGGCTTTGTCAATTTAGAATGCCTTTATATGGCTAATACATAGCAGCCATATCTGCAGTGCCTAGGGCACCAAGGTAATAACATTAGTAATACGTCTCCCCCAATGCCACATGATCTATCACTTAAAAATCAGCTTAAAATCTATTTTGGAAATTCACCCATTTTTCTCCAAACATAATTTGCCCACATTTTTGTCTCAGATGTGGACCTTTCAATTTGGTATACTAATATTTATTCAGCCAAGCAAAAGCTTCTAATTTAGTAAACTGGATTGCACACAGGGGAGTTACTAACAGTTGGCTGTAAAGCACACAAAAGCAACACCAATAGGTTTTGCCTACACAAGATCTATTGAATTTGTCAATGTGTTTTGAGACATGTTGCATAGCAGCGCAGGCTGCTGTACAACACAGCTTAAAGTAAAGAAAAAGAAAGTGCGATGTCACTGCCAGCATTGATGGCAACATAGTGCTTTTTTTCTCTTTCCTTTAAGCCATGTTGCACAACAGCCCCCACTGCTGTGCAGTATGCCTAAAAAGCATTACCAAAACCAAATAACTTTAGCATAGGCCAATGCTATTTGCCTTTGTTAATGTTTTGTGTGGCGGGCGGGAGGTTTGGAAAGGGCAGGTGGAACTGGGGTAGGGGGGCAGGAATATAACAAACAGCAGGAGGGAGCGGGATAGGCAAGCAACACGAGGGAGTGGCAGGGGAGGGAGATTGGGGCAAGAGCACAGACGTGGGAGGTGGGAGGGTGATAGGAAGGAACACTCATAATCACAGACAGTGAGGGGAGGAGTGACGGACTGCAGACACATGCACTGTTATAGAGTGCATGAAAAAAAGTAAAAAAGAAAAAAAAGTACGCTCAGAACTGCAGAAGGTCACGACCAGTTAAAGGAAACTGGCCAAAGACAGGAAGCTGGTCCATGCTCTATAATAGGGACACACACTTGAAGCCCCAGGTGGAAGCAGGAGGTGCTGACGAATACAAAACAAGGAAACAAGAGTGGTGCCAATGGTAAGTAATGGTCGGACTCTAAGCCGCCTATAGGCTTTTGTCTACAAGAGATTTTGCAAGCGCTGTCTACAGGAGAAACCTAAAAACTGCCTTGTTTAACTTGGGGATGATAAACAATAATATATCAAGCAGAGGGAGCTTCAACTTTGTGATATTTGAAACAACTTGCTTCAAGTTCAACTGTACATGCACCACACCTCTGTGTGCATGGAAGAGAGGTCACTGATCCAAACATGAGGACTTCACTTCCTATCTTCCTCTTTCACCCAAGGCATAGTTAAGGGGGGGGGGGGGGTTGGTTGTGAGGCCCCCCCAAATAAATGCATTATTTGCAGTAGTTGGATCAGGGCACCCAAAGCTTGGTCTGCTATCCTTCTGTGGGTGTTTCTGGTTGTGAGGTAAGATTGAAAGACAAAAGAGGAACCATTGATATAAACGAGAGAGACAAAGAGACAGAAATGTCTATTTGGTGGCTTTATTTCTAAATGTGAAGTCAGATAACCTGGAATCAATACCAGCTTCCCTGCTTGTCCAAATTGTGCGGTCCTAGAGAAAACATGTATTTTACAAAGTCTCCATTTTCCTTATTATCACAAATGAGTGCTGTTAGAAATCGTGATGTTGGTTGATTGGGGTGTGAGCCCTGGTCAAGCAACAGCCACAATCCCTTGCAAGGTGAACCAAACAAAGTCACTAAATTAATCTGTACTTAACCCTGGGTAGCTTGGCACAAAAAGCAGTCAGGCTTAACTTAGAGGCAATGTGTAAAGTAATAAGCAGCACACAAACAGTTATAAAGTGAAAACACAGCACAAGAAAAAATCCAAACCAATTTAGACAATTAGAGTAGATTTTAATAAATTATTTGACACCAAAACAGCAAATATCCAATCAGTAGAACTGGAGTTATGAATTTTTAAAGATTTTAGCGAAAATAGTGCCAAAATGCTCAAAGCACCAACTCAGCATAAATGGTCGCACTGGACCCGGTAAAAGTCACACTTTCAGGCTGACTGCGATGGAGCGCAGGTCAACTAGTCACCGGGTTAGGTCCGCTGAAGTTTACCTTCTCAGGCTCAGTGCTGCATGAGCTACATGTTAGATTGGATGCCTTCCTCTGCATGCCGGATATACATACTGTGATTGCTACTTCTGGGAAATTGGATCACAATCCTTTAGCCATTACACTGGCCTGGGTTAAAATAAGTGCTGCCATTTCTAGTTGGAGGTTGGGAGTTCAAAATCTAAAGGACCGGTTTTTTGCCACACGATAGGGGAAGGGATCCTGAATTATTTTGCAGACAATGCAGATACTGCGAGGTCAACACTGTCAGAATGGGATGCCTTTAAAATGGTGATCAGAGGGCTGTGCATTGAAACTGTAGTAGGAGTTTGCAGCACATGGGTAGATGCGGTTACCACCCGAGAAGCAATACGAAGAGAAATTGAGAAAGCTAGACCTGCAAAACTCGACCAGTAGAACAATCTATTAGAAGAGAAAGAGAAATTTGGCACATCAGATCACGTGCCTGAGGTGCTTTGATTATAAAGAGTATATGGTGAAAACATATGCTAAGAGGGATAAATCTGGGGCACTGTTGGCATGGCTAGTTAACCTCAATCAAGGAGCCTCGCAAATACTGGAATGAGAAAATGCTGAATGGGTCAGAATCTATGGGCATGATGACATAAACTATGTTTTTCTGCAAAATTACACTGAATTGTAAGCCGGAGACTGTCGGACTATCATCCTAATATACAAGCCTTTTTACACCCATTGCCCTTGCCGACACTTACTCTTGAGGAAAGAGAGGAACTGGGTAGTGACATTACACCACAAGAAATCACAGCAGCTGTTAAGGGCTTGGCCAGGGGGAAAGTACCCAGAAGTGACAGACTCCCGGAGGAGTTCTATGCTACATACATTGAGCAATTAGCTCTGAGGCTGGAGGAGGTTTCTAGAGCAGTAACACAAAGCTGCTCCTTACCTGCATCGACTGAAGAGGCACTGATAATTCCCTTACTTAAACCTGGTCATGACCACTATGATGTTAAGGCATGTAGGCCACTATCGATGTTAAATGTCAATTACAAAATATTGAGTAGAGGTTTAGTGACCCGCTTGTTTTGCCCTATATGCTGTGATTCATGCATGCAGAACAGGCCGAATACCGCATTAAACATACGTCGTTTGATAACCCTTCTACTAAATGTCCCAAATATTGCCACAGATGCCTTAGACATGTCCGTCGCAATTGAGAAGGCATTTGGCAGCCTGGATTGGAATTACTGATATGCCATGATGGAGAGAACAAGAATAGGTCCTGGGTTTATCAAATGGACAGCATTTTTATATGCTAACCCCACAGCAAGAGTTAAAATTGGGGAAGTGGTTCTTAGTAGCTATTGAGTAGAGAGGGGCACTTGGCAGGGATGCCCCCTGACCTCACTATTATTTGCAGTAGCGATGGGGCCGTTGGCTAGCACAGCACAGTTGGTCTCTCATTATGAGGGCATGACAAGCAATGGTAGCCTGCACTATAACACTCTGTATGCAGATGATATGCTGCTCTTTCTAAAAGATAAATGCTCAGACCCAAGTAAAGCAATAAAACTTCTCAGTAATATTAGGACTCTATCGGGCCTGAGAGTAAACTAGCAGACACCCAGCCTGTTCTCAATTCCACTGTCCCTGGACGCAACTCCCTCTACACCGGGAGGGGCATGGAAACCCACATCGATCAAATACCTCAGAGTCCACATAAGTACAACAGTAACCGATATTGTTGAGGGCAACATTGCTGCGCCCATACCCTCCCTGCGGGCAACAGTAATCTTCTGGAAACATTTTCCGCTGTCAGTAGCTGGGACAGTGGTGGTTGCCAAAATGGTGGCACTGCCAAGGCTCCTATTGTTTTTTAGCACACCACCGGTTGTAGTCCCCAGCACAAAATTCCATGAACTAGACTAATTAATTATTGATTTAATATGGAACACTGGCAGACGAAGGGTGGCACTTGCTAAACTACAGTACCCGGTCATGCAGGGAGGTCTAGCGACCTCAGACTTTGAAACATACCATTTGTCAGCACAATTGCAGTGGGTGACAAGGTGGGTGAATACTAGAAGGGAGGAGACAGCACAGGACAATCTTGAGGGCCCGGAACAGCAGTGGCTGGCACAATTGATACTGGAATTCCACCACTTAGTTGGAAACACATGAATTGAGGGCAGTTGCCAAAAATTGCTGGGACCAATGCCTACAAAGGACCAAAATGAAGAACCCTTACTCACCCAATATACTGCTGCTGTGGCTATCCTCCAATGTCCTAATGAATTACTGGGGCAGGTTTGCTACACTGGTTGAGCGAGACATTGAAAAAGTTGGGGACCTATATAGAGTGGGAGAATTGCTGTCATTTGATCAGCTGGGGGCCGACTTTGACATACCAGCGGGTTACTTCTTACTATACGGACTGATAGTGGTGGCTATTAAGCGCAAATGGCCGGGGGAACTGGGAGAACCTAAATACATCAGGTCTGCCATCTTATCTATACCTCTTCGGGATGCGCTATGGCTATTTCAGGCCTCTTTCGAGCCCTCAGAACTGAAATAGATGCTTTTTTGGACTCACTAAAGGACAAGTGCGAGGCAGACGTGGGAATACCCACTACATATGATGACTGAGGGAAAATATTAGAGGGAAGGCCGAAGGTCTCTAGAAATGCGAGATTTAGGCTGATCTACTTTTATTTCTTACATAGGGTGTACCTCACGCCTGGCAAAATCAATTATTTCTTCCCGCATTCCCAGGCCACATGCCTGCTGATGCAGGGCTATTGGAGCAGAAATGCTTCATATGATTTGGGACTGACCACAGCTCACTACATATTGGAGAGATGTTATCACACTAGTCAATGGTGTCACAGACCGCAATATTTCTGTGACGTCTGTGGTGTGTCTGCTGGGTTTCTACACGCATCCTGCCAAATACAAGATTACGACCAAGCTTATCGATTTAGCCCTTATTCTAGCTGAAAGACAGATCACACTCAAATGGAAATCAGTGATAAGCTCTCCAGTCGATGGGTGGAAGGGGGAACTGCTTAAATGGGCGGAATGGGAAAAAGTCACTCACCTCAGAGAAGCAAAAAAAGTCCAGAGTTCCATGGAGGCTGCTACAGCATGGGAGGTTCTGATGGAAGAGTTAAAAGCAGACGACCGTGCCTTGGAAAGAAATTCTCCCACACGAGGATAAAGGGCTGCAGCATCAGGACAGTCCCACCAAGGGGTAGCTGTTCAGGACTGATGGGCTGATGGTCGCAAGGTGCTATTCGAACACAAACTGGAGATCACCTACCTTTCCTTAGAGCAACGTATGTAAACATTAGGGACACATGTGGCTCTTAGCATATAATAGTGCCTGGATCAGCTACACAGTACACTGTTGTGGGATGCCATACCGGATCGAAATGGGGATAGGGCGGCTGTGTGGGTGGGCTTAGTTAGGAAGTTGGTCCATAGGAAGGTGTTGAAGAGGTGGTCGGTAGGACTATGTCTGGTGGACTATGGGAAATGAAGTATAAACTGGCCTCGCCCATGACTACTGATGGGGGAGCATTCTTACCAAATTGTATTTCTCATAGTTTCGACCTGTAGCTGAATGAAGACTAACAGTCCGTCAGTGGGAATGTTTTAAAAAGAAAACATTAGATTAGACAATAGAAAAACCCTGTTGTATTTAGAAAAGACAGTAGACTACATGTAAACAAGGTATTGTTATTAATATATTTAGAATTATGTTATACAGCTAAGTACGACATTATTATTCAGCCTTTTGTTCTTTCTCTCAAACAGTACAACACAGTTTGATCAGGTAAAACCGACTCTACTGTACCATTTTTAGGTCTCGCGCCTAGCATTGCACTGCGCAGCAGTGCTCGCGCTGCGCGAGACATTTAGTAGGTGAAAAACGGGGATTCAGCACTGACCTAGGAATCGCACACGCTCGTGCATGTGCGATTCCTTTTGTGCTACCCCATTGGCCTTTTCGTGCGTCTTTTTATAAAAGACTGCACGCAATTGGCCAAAGGCGGGTGCATTGCTCCGCCCATGGCCTATTGGTGTCTATTACGCGCTTGGTGTGCGTAATAGACAGCAATAGGCCATGTGGTTTCAATTATCGTGCCCAGACACGGGCGTGATAATTGAAATCACATGCTTAGCTGTGGCGCGCGTGCGCGCACCACTTGGTGTGTGTGTGCAGAGCGCGAGTGCGTCCTGTGAGCGGGCACAAGCGGCCGGTGTGGGATCGAATGTGGTAAGTGCGCCTGTGGAGGTGGCTGCGGTGTCCGTGCAATACATACACACATACATGATCAAAAGCCATCATACACCTCCCCTGGATGTCTCCCGAAAGAACCGAAACTGGGAAAAAAAACACTGGATCTCCCTTGCCGAAGCTGGTGAGAGGCATGGAGCGGGGAAGCCGGGTCCGTGTTTCCGTTGGCCCTGCTGAAGATCCGAGACCCCCCAGTTCAGCCCGCCAATGGCCCTGCTATCACCCCCCTCTTTAAATCCCATATTTTCCACTCTCCGGCCCCTTCTGTCCCGAAGACGACGATGGGGACTCAGGTTCCCTAACACGGAGAGAGGCGATTAAAAAAATAAATACAAAGGGGAAAGCATATATAATTGTTTTTAAAAAACCAAAAAGGATGGCAAACTCGACGGGGAAACTTCAAGTGGACCACCGGAGGAAAGGGCAAGCTTTCCTGGATGAGCTGAGGCAGTTCCACCACAGCAAAGTATGAGAAGACCCATTTAGCCTTAAACCTATATTACACGGGGGTGATGGAGGGGTAGCTTTGCCAGGGGTCCGGTATCACCGTCCTCGTCTGCCGGATCTCGCTAACGCTCTCTCTTTGTGCACAGGGCCCGGTTTTGAAAGCTGCCGGCTGTGGCGGGCAGGGAGTTGGACCTGCATGCTCTCTACACCCGGGTCACTACCCTGGGCGGCTTCTCTAAGGTGAGCGGGGGCCGCGCTGGCAAACTTCATTCTCCTCCTGTCAAACACTTTTTGGGATTTCCCTTGCTGCTGCTCTGGACTGCGTCCGGATAGTGTGGGGCGAATAAGGAACTTTGCGGGGATAGGCCTGAGGTGCTGCAGGGCCTGCCAATATCGCTCCATGTACTATTCAAAATCAGTCTAATTTGAGTTTACTGGCCTAGGCAATTGTCAATGTTTTCATACTGTGTCATAGGTAGCTAGATATCTTGGGCAGTGTATAGCAGAGAAGGCCTTCATTCGGCTATGTCAGGTGAGAGGCGACTTGGTAGCACAGGCATAACTTGTGTGTTCATAAGTATACAGATGCACAATCTATTCCGTACTCAAGGGTGCTGTCATTACCTGCCTTTGTTACTATGAGTAATTTGTGGACAGGAATTAATTTATGTGGATATTGTTGTGTGAAGGGGTCAAGGTGACAAGCACCTGCCTGTATTTGAGAAATGGGGCTGTTGCCAATTATTACATGTGTTGGCATTGGTAGCCTCAGAAGTATGTAGCATTAAAGACCACCTTAAAAATTGTGGGTTGTAGAGAAGAGCATTTTTGCATAAGCATGTTCCTCTTTGATACCACTATTTTAGTGCTTGGTTATATATTCCTGACATGGCGTGTTCTTGCTAGGCAGTGAATTGTTGCCCTATCATGTGTTTTTGAATTGCTACCCTTTGTACTGTGCTGTAAGGGAAGGCCTTCGTGGGCATCAGGAGGGAGCTGCAAAAATCACTTGTTCAGCCGTACAACTCTTGGGAATATCTTGGTTGTGTACTTCTAGAATGGTCTAGTCTGGGTGAGGAAGACTCTCACCAAATACTAGTTTGTGTAGTTGTCTTAATATATGACTTCTGTCAAGTGTTTTATGTGTTCCAATTGCTGGCCTGAGTAACACCTATGGAGAAAGTATATTTATGTGTTTTTTTTCTTTATTCATATTTGTTTCATAGGCACATTATCCAGTTCCTTAATGTCTCCAAATACTCAATTCCTACTTTCTTTTTGACATTATTGTACTACATTCTGTCCTTGCATGTTCTGGTATTGCTACCCTGAGTAATGCATAGTAGAGGGCCACAGTGGGGATGGCGGGGAACCTGCTATCGAGATGACCATGTTTACATCAGCATAGCCCTTATTTATATGCTTACCCCATTAAATTGTTGACTGGATGCTCTTCATATAAATTGCTCTAACTGCCCGTAACAATATTAATGATGCTGCCAGTATAGATGTTGTGGGGCGTGGTGCCAAGATTGGAACATGCACTGCTGTATTTCATTTTACTTGCTATCTACGCTTGGCAGTCAGAAGTGTGATTGTTGCTAGTATTTTCATGCCTTTTGGACAGAGCACGTAATGTTTAGCAAGAAAGTGCTTTGTAGGGGCCCAGTCTTTGGAAACAACTTAGTTTCTTTTTTACCTCTTTTATGTTCATTTTTGTTACACATCCATTATTTAAGGTTTATACATTAAGTGCCCAGAGCTCAGTTTATATGAATCCTACAAGTAAAGGTGGTGTTGGTCAAGGAGGGCGCAGGGGGGCATACTTACAGTGTCCAGCCTTGCATTCCTTAATCCTTGTACTTCTGTTACTGTTGGTGGTGACCTTGCTATAAGTATGATGTTTTTGATACTTTATTTTGTTGTGATCATGGCTACTCTTAAGCAGGCAAGGCCTTATAGGCATGGAGAGTGAATACAATAATACACTTCCCATGTATGTTTATTTTGCTACACTGCTATACATTTCTGTCTGTTTACTTTATACTTCATGCACTAATTCACCAGTGTAGTGCTTACAAGAAACACAATAATGATATTGTTTGGGACAGAGAGAACAGCAGTATCTTGAGCACAGACCTCCTTAATCTATTCCTATGCGTAATCTGTATTTGTCTGTCGGGGTGCTGCCAATATTTTATTCTAGGCTTTGCTGTTTTGTCTAATGAAGGCATTGGAAGGAGGTTGGTAAAGTTTTAGTAAGGCAATAATAACTGTTAGTATTTTTCCTATGCATATTGTCTTCATCTTCATATCCCTTCATGTCTGGATATATTTTTGTGACCTCCAGTAGTTGAAAAAGGCACTCTAAGGGAAGGGGACATGGTGTAAATCACTTACTGCTTTTGTGTGTTTCTTGGTATGCATCTACTACTGCGTTGGTGCCTTCGGACACTGTAACCTACATCCACTTCTGTAGATACTCTTTTTAGAATGGAGGCCGGCTGTGAGGAAGAGTGTATTTAGAGGTACTATGCACCGCTGAGCTTCATTTTTTATGTAGTACAATAACTTGTGTATAAGGCTACATAGACAGACGCAGTGCGTAAATATTGTATGTTGCCATTTTGATGTAAGGTAAGGGTGGACAAGATGCATGATGGGAGAATGTGATGGGTTTATTGTTTTACATTTGCCTTACTAGATGATTGCGCATATGGATGTAAATGATGATTTTAAAAATAATGGCTGAAGAAGTATTTTGCTTACCTCGTTGGGAGGGGTGGTGTGCTAAAAGCAACGTGGAAGATCACTTGAAGGGTGATTTGTAATTGTACTGTTTGTATCTGACGAGCTATACCTTGAGTAATTGCCCGGTGTGGCGCTCAGTATTACTGTGCACTATATACCTCTGTGCCAGCCAGTCCGTGCCGCCCCTGCTCCCTCCCACCTGCTCTAACAGCAACAATCGCCTCCCTCTTCCCCCTTTCAGGCTTGCAGTTTTAGTATCACTCAAATTTAGCGGGCATGTCAAACTTCGATAACCGGAACGAATAGGGGGCGCAGCCACCGGACCTTACGAGCAGGGCTCCCTGTCAGTAGCAACATAACCACTTTAGGCTGCAGGGCCAAGCAAGACTTGTAGGCCTCCCAGAGCCACCAAAACCCATCCGCCGCAAATATTGGTCCACGTTGCACTTGATCTAGCTGTGTCCGGCAGAAAATACTTTTCCTGTTGTTTTCAACCATTGTTGATTTTAAACTTTCTCTGGAAGTACATCATGGCATTTGAACAGTGCAGTTTTATTGTTTCCCCAAAAAAATTCCGTTGCCAAAATGAGGGAAGTGTTGTCATGAGTGTAATGCAGAAGTTACTTACTGTTGTGGAGTATGTTATCTTTTTTTGAATCTGCACTTATTTGAATATTTGTTAATACTCATTATACTAAACTCCTTTCTGCTTCTTGTAGACGTTTTCTCTGCAGACATGTTTATTATTATTGCAGAACTATAAAATGAACTTTTAAGTTCAACTTGGTTTCATTCATTACTTCATTTTTAGGTCGAGCATTTGAGACCTCTTGTATATACTTTAATATATACTTATTATATACTTATATGTGTATGCACTTAGTGGGCCCTGGAGATCAGCCCTAGGACTTGTCTGCTTCCGCTTAGGGACTTTTTTTCTGTTCAACTGCCTCTATTTAACTGTCTTGATGAAAACAACCAGCAGAGGTCAGTAAAATACCAGAATTGCTTTCTGCTGAGGGACTTTATTTTGTTAAATTTTTCTGGCAACTGCCTCTATTTAACTTTCTTGATAGGAAACGACCAGCATAGGTCAGTAAAATACCAGAATCACTTTAGCATTCTCTAGATTCCAGTCCATAGAAATTGTCTTCCACGAGCACCCGTAGACAATAATATATTTTTCAAATCTTGTATTTTCAGTGATATGACCACCGAAGGCCCTGATTTTATATTAAAAACAGAGCTTTGGACTACACCATTTCCCGCTGAAAGGCAATATTTCTCTCCATGTGTTCCCATACCTGGTTTTTGTTTGTTGTTTTGGAGTTTTATAAAGCGCAAACTCGACCCAAAGGTATCAAAGCGCTTTACATGAGCCCCATTTGCATTTTTGTTTTGCTGCGCATGTGTTTCCCAGCATTTTTATTGACAGCCGCCTATATGTGCCTGCAAACAAATGAATACGGCATTTGTTAGTTGTATGAGAATTGACACAAACAAAGACCTTTGGATTTGATCAAAGATGTGTTGAAATATTTAAAGAATAACTTTTGCTACTCAATAGGCTTTGCACTGCACTGTTATTCAGGCGTGGTTCAGACAGTTCTGGAGAGGGCCTTTGACATAAGGAGGAAAGGTATGTTTACATGACAGGCAGAGGCCCTAGCATCTGCAAGTCTGTTTTTAGGAGCTGCCTGTGTTGCCAGAAGCATGCCCAAAGCATAGCTTACATTCACTTCATGGAAGTCAACAGAGTGATTTCAGCAGAAATATGGGCCTATTCCCAACATGTACTATAAACATAGTAAGATGGAAGGATGATTTAGCGAGTTTAACTGTCACCATTGACAAATGCGGTGATTGAAAGGTCAAGCGGTCAAATCTGATTAAGGTCATGTGCATTCCATCCTTCTTGTTATTTAAAGCATTTAGAAATGGTAGGAGTGTACTACATATAATCAATGTCTTATAATTACAAATTAGGTTTAACACAAAGGAACACACGACCTCACGGCAAATCAAGAGAGAGATGAACAGGAGCCAATAAGATGATAATTTTGCATTCTAACATTGCATCCCAGAAGGCAATGGTGAATTAAAGGTGATTATTGATTACATGCACTGTGTTTGTGCAACTTCCAGTCACTCCCTCGCCCCAAAATAAACACCATGTAACCTACTTCAAGTTGGCACAGTGGCTCAGCGACATTACTGCTTGTAGTAAACATGTTGTGGCATCTGCAAGTCATAGTTTAAAATCCGCTTCCTGCACAAACTCCATATCCCTCTCTATCTTCCTTTCTATCTATTCTGTGCAGCTCTCACCACTTTTCAACGTGCTACATAATTCCATTACACAAATATACTCCACACCACAAAATTCTACCCCACACAATTCCGCAACTATCAATTCCAATACGACCCACATACATCTACTACACACCACATACATCCACCACACTCCAAACCAAAACACATAGGTAAAAGACATTGTCATTTACAAAGCCAATAGCTCTAACTCTCGCAAATGCGAGACCTATTGCATTGCAAATGCTTGTTAACGTAGGTCACAGCACAGTTTTCTGCTTTGCTTTTCAAAGGAGACCAGCAGACTTATCAGGCTTAAGAGCGAGCTAAGTAAATATGGAAATCGACTTCGATTTTCCTCTCAATACAGTGCACAGTACGATATATTTTTAAGCTATTGGAGATGCATTATAATGACGTGTCAAGTGCTCGTTGCTGTAATAAGATGGATTCCATCGTTTGAAAAGTGGTCACTGGACAACACCCAGAGCAGGTATCTCAGTTTGTATTTCTAATTGTTTGATGCAATTTATATCAACTTAATATAGTTTATTTGGTCACAGAAACAATTGCCTTGTTCTAACTAGGCGTTGAAGATCGTGTAGTTAAGAAAAAATATATAAACAACATTAATTTATGGTTACATTTTGTGTCTTAATTTGTGACTATCGGTAGGATTTTTTGAATGTGCAATGGATTGAAGGATGGTATTCAAATCAGAAGTGAACTTATTAACTTTGACACTTAGGGTTGGGTCCTCACCAAACTGCCCACTTACAACTCTCATTCCACCTTTCCTCAAACCATCCTCTCCTTTCGTATGCAATAACAGCTGTGTATTGGACAGTTGCCTTACATGCACTCTTGAAGTAAGCAATATATGTTGCAATCATTCTTTGCCCAGGTGGATGAATTATTTTAAACTTAGATTAATGGTGAAATCCTTGCTCTATTGCACACGTTCAACTTAGCATAGGCCAGCCAGGCATGCCATGTACGTATTTAAGAGTTTGATATATCACTACACATCAACTAGTCCATCTCAGATAGCTGCCAAGGTTAGAGAAGAAACACGAAAATAGAAAGTGCAGAATAAATGACACAGTTCAGCAGATGGGCCTCATAGACAAATATGTGCCATTCTTCAGTCAGTGTAGACGATGGACTTAGTTGGAAGCCTTTTTGTAAAGTTGTTTTCAGGAGTTTTCTGAATTTAGAGTAAGCAGCTTCTGCTCAGACACGTTGGTAAGGCACGTGGTTAATTTCAGGCAATAAAGCCCCATGGCTGTTAGACCACACGGAAAGCTCTGGGAGGCTGTTTACATGTGTGGTGGAGTGGTATCTCCAGGTGGCATAGTCATCCACCTGATCACAATTGTTTCAGTGATCCTTTATCTGGCATCACTGGGTGCAGGAATACTAGGCCCAGTTTTACAGGCCCGAAACATTGGCTGGTTTAATTGATTGCAGGTCTGGCAGGCGCCGTGGGGATAATATCATCATGGCTGGCGCTCAAATCTCTTCTATGGCATGGGGGAGAGGGGGGGGGGGTATACAACTTTTCCAGGTCTCCAATCAGCCTGCACTTGCCCCAAAGATCCTCACATCTTCCAGTCTTGCAAACACCTGCCCCACAGCAAGACTGTGCTCTTCTCAGTTCTAAACTGCTTGTGCGCACTGCTCTCTGGATGGTTATTATTCAGTGTATCATATGCATTCAGTTTACCCGATGATGGCCTATTATTTGAGGCAAGGGGAGCCTATAGATTTTCAAGAGCAGCAAGGAGTGGAAGACCTCTGTGGATCTCCCGTTTGAACTTTACACAAGGATGAAATGGGTGATCGTACACACATAGTTAGTCTCCAATTGTGAAGAAACAAGCCACTCCATGAAGCAACCCATCCCGAAATTCCCACCCATTCCTTTGGCCTTCTTAAGAGGATGGTGTGGTTGATGGTGTAATATGCAGGTGAGAGGTCAAGAAATATCAGAGCTGCTTGCTGGTTTTCAGCGAGGGTGGTGACTACATCTGTGTGCAAGCAATGATTCTGTGCTGTGAGAAGGTCTGAATCCGGACTAGTTATCATGCATGGCAAGGTTTTGCTCTATTTACTTTTGCAGTTATTAGGGGATTTCACTTCCAAAGTTTTTGGTTGGGTATGTGTAGAAAATCTTCTTTTTCTGCATTGCCACCCCGGATTTTCAGCCTTTTTCCAGACCCTAGTTTTGGACTCTGTACACTTTAACCCGGCTAAGCAGGAGAAAAGTGTCGGCGTTCCTCCTATAAACATGGTTAAATTGGCCTATTCTTAACTGACACATTTATCTTTCCTATAAGTCTCCAGTTTATGATGTAGAACATGCACCCAGGGTCTTGTAATTAAATGCCAGTTGAGGACCGCTGCAGCAATTGTGCCATCCATAGAGAGGGCCTATAATTCATGGCTTTAGGACTACCATTGTAGCCTAACTGCTGTAGTCTAAAACCTGCAGTGCGACATGTCAAAATAACCCTTTTTGACAGGCAAAGATATCCCCTTTAAAGAATAAAAAGTCACCCATATATAGGCTTTGTTGCTCACAAGAAAAGTATATGGTATTTAAAGTAGGATATGTAGAAAATTAATGTCACTGTGTCTCTACAATGACAAGGCCCCAAAAACTCTTATCACCGTGGAAGGCCTGGCTGTCCTGTACAGCAAACCAGAGTACCTATTGAAATATTAACATTGCCATCTCGGGTTTAGGATCAGCTAGCAAAATAATTAAACCACTACATATAGTAGATATTAAAAATCTTATTCCTCAAGTAACTTTTCAAAAGTTACCTTTTATTTATTTATTTTATTTATTTGAAGAGTTTTATATAGCGCTGGCTAGACCCGGAGGTTTCAGAGCGCTTTACATGAGGATCAATTGAGTTACAAGTTACAAATTACATCCGTTACAAAAGCATAATAATACACAGGAAGGAAGAAAGCATAGCGGGGAGATAAGGAGAACTATGCCCAATGTCCGGCTGGGTAGGTGACTGCAGAGGGGGTGAACCAGGGCCGATCTCCTCTATAGCTGTCTAGCAGCTCCACCGGGCATCAGCCATGTTGCTCAGGTCTCAGGTTACAGGTTACAAAGATATCAACAATTACGGGAGCCAAGTATGACATAGGGAAAACAGACAGTGTTACACAATAACGTGAGTTACTAGCGCATAGAATAACTAAGACACGGGTCCTAAGGGGCAAAGATCGAAGGGGGGGTAAAAAGGGGTAGGGAATGCAAATCCGGTCAGGTAAACCAGCAAGGAGAAAGTACTTCAGGGGGTGGAATTCGTCGGAGGGCAGGGGAGGAAAGGAGACACAGCGGAGATACGAGGGAAACCATGTCCAATGTCCGGCTGGGTAGGTGATGGCCGAGGGGGTGAACCAGAGCCTAATCTCCTCTATAGCTGATAAAACAGCTCCACCGGGCAGCGGCCATGATTGATTCGGGCTCCGAAGGTCAGCAAATTACACGGTCCATTAGAAGATCACGAACCAAAATCGCGGGAATAGGAGAGTTGAAAGGCCACCACCACATATCGCCTCAGGAGAGTCCAAAGGTACAAGGAGGGGGTAGAACTCAGGGGACCTCTCCCGCTCCTTCGTGGGCCACCATTTCTCACATTAGGGGCTGCTGTAGGCAAACTTCAGGTTGTTTTCTCACCAAGGGCGTTGCTGTGAGTACAGAGGCGGAGGTAGGTAGGGACAACGGGGCTGGAGGATGGTTACAGGGAGGCATAAGAAACCAGCCTTTAACTAAAAAACTGCTTGCAGAATCCCTCGAATGATAAACGGCAGGCGCCATACTGAGGTCAGGCAAGTCCTGTCTAGGCGCCATGTTAAGATCAGGCAGTTTAATCTGGGCGCCCCTGCTGCACATCTCAGCCCCCCAGGCCCCTGAGCATCCTTTATAGGCTTTATTTCCCCCCAGGCTGACCTCATCGTTGAAAGGGGGCCGCTCACGCTGGCTGGGCGTGGGCGATGAGTGCACTTATTGCAGCGTCTCAAAGCGGACCGCTCGCCACCCCGAGCAGCAGCTTCAGAATCTGCAAAGTCAGCATGTGACCCAGGGAGCCGGGAGCTCTGATGCATCCGATTGCGGGATCACGGTGTCTCGGGAAGCGCACCCACCTCTAGTGCTCCTGAAATCCTCGTGGCCTCTCAGGACGCCCCCGATGTCGAGCCCCGATCGGGCCAACCACTGCTAGGGCCCAGACACAGTGAACCCTCACAGCTGGGCTCACGGGCGACAGCAGGGATCGGAGCACGCCGGCTACGTCTCCGGACCTCTCGCTGCTCCCTCGATGTGGTCTCCCAGGGAGCCCGCTCCTGATTTCGCAGTCCCTGGCCGTTCTGATTATGCAAAAAGGCGAGACCGCTCCGCTTCCTGCGCCATTTTGAGGCTCGATCGCCTGATGGGATTTCAGCCGATTTCACGGCAACTAAGCAGTTTGGGAGAACGGAGACTACAGCGGCAGAAGCTCCCAAGGCTCCGATGTCAGGTATGAGCTTTTCCAGCCGGTTTTGGTGTGATTAGGGCACAGCGCTTGGCTGCCGTGCATGGGGCTACCACGGAGCTTCAGCTCCGAGCAGCCATCTTCATGGGGAAGCTCCTCCTCCACCTTTACCCTGCCTGAAGCTTCTGGAAGCTAATTTGCAGTCTTGGGGAATGAGCAAAAAGTTATTGCACTTCCTGACTGAATTTCACAGAAAACATGGGTGTAAATAGAGTCACGTTGAAAGGGACTCTCCTTTAAAATTAATACTGCTGACCATTTGAAGTATGATTGTAGTTAACCCCACTTCTATTTTCAGTACATATGGTGGACCTTCCCAAATTCTTAGACCCTCAAAATACCTTAGCAATGAAATTAGGTGGAATAGAAGTAAACACTCTAGTATATGCCGCTAATTTGGCAATTTAGACTCAGATGGGCCTAAAAAAGCAACTAAATAGGCTTGAAGAATATAACAAATTAAACAGCTTAATACTAAATCTCTCAAAAGCAAAGATCAATGGGTTTTGGTTGTCAAAAACCTGGTTTGCTTTGGAAAATGGATTCTACAATTTTAGACCATGTAACAAGCTATCCATATTTGAGTCTAATTGTAGAATTTACATCTAGCCAGCCTTTCATCTAGAAATAGGGAAACAGTCACTGCTATCAAAAGATTCTGAAATAAATACAGTGGCCCTCAATCAGTGTAACTAGTCACAAACTTGTTTCAGCAGTACTAAACAGCTCAATTGTTTTCCCTGCTTTGATAATACACACCTTTGTCAATTTGCACCCTACTTAAGTTAAGGTTTGTGTTAGACCTGTCAGCCTTAGGGTGGTCTTCCCCACAAATTACTACTGCTATTCCTCCCAGATAGTCACACAACAGAGGGATTAGGTATGCCTGGATGGGCCATCTGCTGGCAGGATGGGGAGGTGGAGCTGAGCACAGCCCCACTTACAACTGAATAGCCTGTGATCTGCTTTCACACAAAGGGCCTAACGACCTAGCATTGTCACCTCAGCCAGCTTGGAGCCAGGGCAGGGGAAGCAGGAAAGTCCATGCACTTCAAAGCCACTGTCTAGAAGCTTCTCCCACCTTCCAAAACCAGGTTAAAACGTAGGACCTCATACACCAACTCTTCAGTTCTAGACCTGTGGATACTCTGCCTGGAAAAAGGACTGCTGTGCTGCTACAAGGACTGCTCCTCTAAAGGAACTGCTGCCCTGCTGTGCTGACCTGCTGCCTGCTGCCCTCTTGCCTGGAGAAGAAGAACTGGACATGCAACTTCATCTTGAACCCAGGACCTCAGTGACTCCAAGGGCTAGTCTGCTGGCCTCCTGATCTTAGCATCAGGATATTAAAGGCTCCCTAACAGCTCTTGGACCCAGCTGCAGCAAGTTCCTGACCCTCAAGTGGTGCCTCTCAGGTCCTAAACCCATGGTGTGGCTCAGCAAGCTTAAATTAAACTTTTGATCTCTTTGCAAATGCAAATGGGCCCGTTCACATCAAGACCGCACCTCTCACACCGAAAATCCGCACAAGCCACTGCCAGCATAGACAACTCTTGGGGAACTCCCAACATGAACCTCCAGCATGCCCGTCCATGATGCTCAGCCTGCTCTTTGCGCCACGCTGACAGCCTCCCGCGACTCTCTTCTTGTTCCTCGCAGCCGTCTCCAATGCTAACGGGAATCTTGGCACAAAACCTGAGAAGGTAAAATTTCATCTGGACTAATCTGAGACTGTATCCGAGCTGCACTCCACCACCGTTGGGCTGAACGTTTGACTTTTAACCGATCTAGCGCGACCAGATAGCCACCGTTAGAGCTTTATGCTTTTTGGTACTATTTTACACTTTATTCTTTACATATTCATAACTCTGGTTCTAACAATTAGACTTCTAAAATTTTGGTGTTGATTTATTTATTAAATTAAGCTCTATCTTTCCTAACCTGGTGTGTGATCTTTTTGTGTGGGGTTTTCACTCTTTTACTGTTTGATGTTTTGCACAAATACTTTACAATTTGCCTCTAAGTTAAGCCAGTCTGCTCTATGCCAAGCTACCAAGGGGGTGGGCACAGGTGAATTTGGGGCTTGCTTGTGCCTTACCCTGAAAAGGATTGTGGTTGCTGCTTGGCTAGAATTCCTACTCCAGTCAACCAACAACACAATTGCTCACATTGCTGATCAGCGATGAGTCTGAGGACTTGTGTTTGTGCAGTAACATACAGTGATTATGTGTACTTTAACATTCCATATCTAAGACCAATTTGAGCTTTCAATTCTCCCTGAGTGGCTTATTGCTTTTTCTAAATTCATTCCTACTCTACCTGACTGTTTGTGTCTGTGGCCCCACCTGCAAGAATGGCATTTGAGCTTGCAAGTCTGGAGAGCTACAATGTGGCTGAGCTCAAGGAGTTTTGCCAGGAGAGGGGGCTACCCACCAAAAATAGCACCAGGAAAGAGAAGTTCCAAAAGGCTTTGAGGGCATGGGCAGAGGCCAACCAGTTGTCAGTCAACACAGAGGACCAGGATGGAGAGGATGATGTGTGGAAAAACGTGCTTGCCAGTCCAGATGGCCTACATTTAGCTGAGGAGGATGACCTGATCCCGACTTGAAACTCGCTCCCTATGCAGGGAGCTGTGTGTCGTCCAGGGGCATGACCTCAGAGGAGTTAGAGGACAGGAGGGATGAAAGGAAGCTCAAGCTAGAGCTGGCCAAATTAAAGCTGGAGAAGAAGGAGAATAGGGATGATGAGGCTGAGAGGGTCTTAACTGAGAAAAAGCTGCTGTTGGAGCATGAAAAGAGCTTGAGTGAGCTGGAGCTAAAGGCAAGGCAACATGCGGGACCTAACAGTAATGGTTTCAGTGTACCAACTGTATCTTCTGGAGAGGTGAGAGTCTGCATACCTCAGGAACTGGTGCCTAACTATTTGGTGGAGGATGATATAGACAAGTGGTGTGTTGCTTATGAAGTTGCACTCAGGGTACACAAGGTCCCAGAGGAATACTGGTGGGGTAGCTTGTGGAAACATATGCCCACAGTGTGGAGGGATACACTTCTCACGCTAGAGAGAGAGGATCAAACCAGGTATGCCCTCATGAAGGTAACCCTTATTGCTATGTTTGGGCTGACTCCTGAGAGGTTTTATCAGAGATTCAGGGACAGCCACAAGCTTCCAAACCAGTCCTGAGTATTTCCTAGATTACGCCAGCAAAGCACTGAAGGGCTGGGTGAGGGACATCGAAGTGAATGCTTTTATTGGGCTGTAAAACCTAATTTTGAGGGAGCACACCATTAATATTTGCTTTGCAGAATTTCACCTACTTCTAGTGGAAAGCAGTCCTACTGATCCCAGGAAGGTTGTTTAGGAAGCAGACCTCTGGGTCAGCACCCGAGTGTCTAAGAAGGTGCATGGGGGGACTCCCAAAAGGGTGGTCAGGGTTCCCAAAAGAAGACCGAGGGGAAAGATAAAAATAAAACTAAGGATTCGCTCAAAGCCCCCAAAACAGTTCACAGGGGAAAAGGTTCCAATCCCAATATGGCTACCAGAAGAAAGTCTTTCAAAGATCAGAAAACTGGATAGTTTGTCCCTAACTGCTATGAGTGCTACGAATATGGGCATGTCAAGGGAGATGCCAAGTGCTCCAAGAGGGCACGCCCCCAAATGCTGGATAGACAGTGTGGCACTTGGGAAGGAGATGGCCCCAGTTAGTGTGGGGGAGACTAGTGAGGTTACCCAGTAGTTAGTTTTGTAGTGCATTTTCCCGCATGACGCGTGGGAATTGCAGGCCTGTTGTTGGTTATCGTTGATTTTTTTATCGCGGTTGGCCACATCGCAACTTTTTTCACGTTTGTGTTTCGCGTTTTTTTGCCGTCATGGTAATTTTATCGCAGTCATTTGACGCGTTAGCATGAGACTATCGCATGGTACCGCCGTGTTGGAATACAACGTTAACACAGTGTTATTTTCCCGCAATAGACTGCGAAGTGCTAAGTTGCGTTAAGCTAATTTTGCGGTAATTATCACACGTTCTTGAGAATATCCCCCTTAGTGTTTTGATCACAAGGCCCAATTCCAGCCTTAGCCTAGAGCAACAAACATGTTGTGGTAGTTGAAAAACGTTCTTGTACACTCTACAGTGGGATTGTTCCAGGGCTGAATCTAGGGCCTCCAGATAGGCAAAGTGGCTGTACTGTAAGGCTGGAAGAAATGTCTCCTTCAGTACTTTTACTATTGGGGCCGCCGATGCGCTGCTTAGTCGCCAATTCAAATGACTGATCCCATATGTAAATGTGATACCTTTTTTTTATTGTGTTTGCCTGTGCCACTGCTGTGTTTTCACAAAACCAGACGCTGAGATAATTGTACTTCATTTCTTTGCTGATGATGTTGCAAGCTAGGCACCAGGATATGTTCTTTTTATTACTGCATCTTCTGAATATAAGGACTTTATTTTTTTCCTGGTTTACCTGAAGATGGTTAGTTTGATTGAATGCATTCAGAGCGGTCAATGGCCACTGCAGACTGGTTTTAGTGTGATACATAATCACTACGTCATCCGCATATTGGAATATTTGTAGCTTGGTGTTTCCTAGCTCAGGCGGGGCCAGGTTTCGGACTCCAAAGTTTCCGCCTAATCAACTGTGTACAAATTAAACAACAGGGGAGCCAGGATCCACCCCTGATTTAAGCTTCGGTTTGTTCCGATTTTTCGAGAGACCGAGCAAAGCCCAGTTTTCATTCTGGCACATGTCCCTGAGTACACTGAGATTATCACTCTTAACAGTATAGGGAATATGCCCCATGCATCTAGCTTTCTCCATAGGGTTACCCTGACTACCCTGTCACATGCCGCACTGCAGTCAATGAATCAGCAAAAGAGTGATAGACTGTTGTTTGTGATGGCTTGATTTCTCAGGAAAGATAGTGCTAGCATGTTGTCCACAGTTGACGCCCCTGCTTTAAAGTCGGATTGGAAAAACTGCAGAATCTGTTGCTCTTGTACCCATACCTCTAGCTGCTCCAGCAGGGAATGTGCGTATGCTTTGGCCTCGACATCAAGGAGCACTACTAGGCACTAGTTTGAGGCCACTGACCAGTCCCACTTTCTGTATATGGGACAGAGGATGGACCCTCTCCAAGTGTAAGGGACTATCACGGTTTGAAATGAGCTTTTGATAAGTTAAGTCAGCATCCTTCCCGATTATCTGGGGTGCATTTGAACAGAGACGCAGGTAAACCATTGGGACCAGGAGCACCGTCCTTTCTCATGTGCTTGATGATGTTTTCAGCCCTCCTGCTGCTTGTTTTTTCTGCTACTGCATGATAGGCATTGCGTTGTAAACATAGATCATGCCCTGAGCTATCAATGTTCATCAAATGGATGGGAAACATCAATGGAGAAAATTTGTCTATAAACCTTAGCCCCGGACTGACTGGTGGCCGGCGGGGTAGCCAGATTGTCAGTGTATAACTCTGTTACATGCCTGACCGAAGCAGCTTCTAGGAGGCCGTTCTCCCTTGAATCCCTGCTGCTCCTTAGTTTGTTCACATACTCCCAGAAGTGCGCATGGTATAGATCTTTCAGCAGATGAAATATGGTTTCCCATTTCTTGTGGGTCCTTGCCACCATATGTTCCCAGACTTTTCTTAAGAGTCAGTCTCTTACATTTAACCTCCGCCGCTGCATTTGTTGTCAGTTTTTGCTTGTGGGTACGCTGAGCTCTACGAAGTGCCCTTCTTCCGACAATAATGACTATATCGTATTGCGTTGAGACTTTCCGTCCCCCACCAAGTTGTGTCACATTGGGCCTGATTCCTTCTTCCATCAGAAGAGTTCTGAGGTCCTCCACTGACTTCTCCCACCACTGGAGGGCTGAATCCTACTGCCTCAAGTTTGCTATGGGCTCCTGTTTGCTCAGCCAGGCGATGACTGGTGCTGTATGTTCTGGTCTCCACTTTATTCTTTTGACTAGATTTACATTCTCATCACCAGTTGACATACCCACCTGCCTGCTCTCCACAGAAGGTTGTGCTAGGAAATGTAGGATACATTTTAGTGGGTTGTGATCACTTTCTGACCTTTCTGTGATATCAAAATCTGCATGGCTAGATGCTCATAAAGGAAGACATAAATATGATTGATCTGCCTTTTCAGGTCGGGGAAAATGACCATTCCTTCTTTTTTGCTAGGATTTCATATTGTGCTGATGCCACTTTGTAGGTTGATAAAAATTCCTGTGTGATATGCGTCCCTCTCTCCCAGATGGCGCTAACAGTTGGCTCCCCCAAGCCTCTGATGTTGAAATCACCCACCATTATGATTTCATGTCCAGGGTGGTCCAGAATAAGCAATTCTAGACTATCCAGCAGTTTTCGGATTATCGTCAGCTTGGATTTTTTGTAGTTTTGATGTAACAGTTGACCAGTATCAGATCGGTGGCTTAAGTTTTAAGCCTCTGATAGAGACTGCTTGAGCCTGGCGAGGAGGTAAGGGCGAGCTCCCAAGTCTCCTGGAGGCAGAGGATGTCATTTGTTTCCAAAACTAATAGAATCGTGATAATTGATTTTATATATATTGCACGTTTTGGATAATATTTTGTTGTATTTTAACGTTGATCACTGCTGATATTATCCTAAATTGATGCATTTATTGTGAACGATTGAGAATGATTTTGACAATACAATAAGAAATTACCTACCACAATTAACAACACATTTGCTTAAAATATCCAAATAATTGGTAGGTAACCCCAACACACAAAATCAACTTTCATTCAGCAGATACACATTTTAGTCTTCATATAAATGACAGTTATAAATGCTAACATTTACTGGACATTTTGCAAACTTCATATTTCGTATTTCTTTCTTCTGAGCTGCTAACTGCAAGAAGGAGACATTTACAAAAATGTTACCTTTCGTTGCATTTTTTTTTCGTTTTCTTATAATGGCATTCAAGGGATGAAGAACATAAGTGACCTTATGTTTCACGGAGTATCACAGTCTCTGTAACATCCTTTTCCAGATGTGTATACTTTACTATAACTAACCTGCGATGTCCCAGAAGAAGCGATGCATTTGCAAATGCACATAAATAAGGCTCGCAGTACCTTGGCAGAGAAGACTCCCCTTTTCTTGATTTCAAATAAAGTGGCAGCTGTTGAGTGGTGCACATCATCAAAACAGAAAAAAAGGTGCTAGAGCAGAAATCAGGAAAATTATGCAAGCCTATGAAAAAGAGGCATGGCGACCAATCACTGCCTAGGAAAGAAATACACACTTCTAAAGTATGCCTTCTAAGACCAAACATTCAAAGAAAGCTTGCATCCTATTTTACATATTAGAAATACCGGAATACATTTTCGCAATCACTTCCATGAATGACATTTATTCTTTTATAATTGCAAACAAATAAGCCTTTTTAGCATTTTACCATGGCATACTCTCTATTCAGGTGCTGGATTACATATCTCACAGCGGTGTCAGTGCAATTCTTTTTGCATCACATGCCCAAAGAAATATTTCCTTTAACAGGAATCACCACAGAAAAAAATATATTTTGACAGATTGGCTTGCCTAAATATTTTCACAAAATAGCAATACTACCAGAGAAAACTCCTGTATTTTGGTCCCAGGTGAAGTCCAGCACTTCACATATTCCTAAAATGTCACTGCCACACTGGCCGAAACAGAAAGGTCACCTGTATGAACGGCATTTATAGAACCATAAACTGGTTCATTGCCCGCATAGCTGATGTATGTACAATATTGTCCAGTGCTGGAATACTTTTAGCCAAGTCGTGCAAGCATGAGTGTGCTTTTCAGACAGAGTAGTGGAAAGAGTTACAGGCAAAATCATTTGTTTCCATTGGAGTGTTTATGTTCCACTAATAAAAAGCCAGTTTGTGAGTCTAATCTTATCATTTAATGGCACCTAAAATTGATGTCCTAGAGAGAAGCTGCACAAACATAATCACAGATACAAAACGAGTTTTAAAGTGTGTGTTACAGCGTGACCCTGGGAAGCAATCTCTGAAGTTACAACAGGACACAGCGCTGTGCAAAAGAAAAACTGCGGCTTCCACCCTATAAAACATGAAAAAAGCATGCTCACAGTATCCGAGCGAGACAGAAAGTTGTCACATTTCTCCTACATGAAATATTATTGAGAAAAAAGTCGGTGTGAAGCCCTCACTTGCTTCTTGTGAGCTTCACGTAACGGTGACCCACTCTACAAGCCACACTCTGTATATGTTTCTGTTTTGATAGCAACACAGATTACAAAAGGACACCATCTGGAAAGTAGTTGCAGACAGTTCATGGTGGAAAATGATTGAAACAAGGATATTAAGTTTCACTTACAGGAATGTGCAATATTGGAGTTTGCAGAATTTTCTTAGTGGGAAAAGAAGCACTGTATCAGAAGGGGCAGGAATTGCTGAAATCCTTGCAACTAGACAAAAGATAAGCACTCATTAGTGTCATTTACAAAGAAGAGGCTGAGGCACAAGGTTACCGCACACAACACATGCACGGGCTGTTTGTTATTCAAAACATTGTGGTGCTTGAGTCTTGGGGACCAGTCATCTTGGTCTCCAAAACTAGGAGAAAATCTCCATCAAAATTTAATGAAAATGTGACTCAGTACCCAGACCCCAGCAATTTTTTGATTAGTAACAACTTGATTAATAACAGCAGTAATTGGACAGCAAAGTGCACGGACTCCCAGAATCCTTTTCTTGAAAAAAGATTCTTTATTCATCAATTCTTTCATTAAAACATTTCAATATCTCCTTCAATTTTTGTTATAGCCAACGCATTTCCTCCAATAGGACTTCTTCAGGGTTCGTTCTATATTTATCCTTGAAATACATTTCTTCTGAAAATTCTCCACTCAAGAGGCAAGAACACTAGATTGTATGCTGTTTCGATAATCTATATGTACACTAAAAGATTCCTGCAAATCTAAAAGCAGAGGAAACTGAATGACCGGAAAGTGACCAAACAATAGCTTCTAAATTCTCACACCAATATTTGGATTAAGATTTAATAATCCATTTATGGATGAGGTCTTAAGGAAAACAAGCGAAACAGTTCAAAGTCAGAACCTGTGAGGAATAGAGTAGGGTGACTCCCATTACAGTTGGATTGCAGTTTGATCGAAGTTACTTAGATGGGTGGCACAATCAGTGCTGCAGGCCCACCAGTAGCATTTAATTTAGAGGTCCTGGGCACAAGTAGTGCCACTTTACTAGCGACATTTACTAGCGACTTACAAGTAAATTAAATATGCCAATTGGGTATAAGCCAATGTTACTATGTTTTAAGGACTGAGCACATGCACTTTAGCACTGGTTTGCAGTGGTAAAGTGTGCAGAGTCCTAAGGCCAGCAAAAATGGAGGCGGAAGGCAAAACGTTTGGGGGAAACCACCCTAAGGCTGACAGGCCTAACAGCACATTTAATTTACTTGTAATTAACTCCAAGATCTAGTCGGCTAGCCTCCTGTGTGAGCTACAGGGACCCAACAAGCTCCAGAGTCCTTGAACCAAATAGTAAGGCCTGAGACAAGGAAGGCTGATGAGGAAGTAATGGTCTTATTACTTACCTGTAATATTTCTTATAAGACCTTAATGTACGTTTAAAAATTATCTCTGAAATTTACTGAAAAAGCCACAGCTGAAGTGTTGTTAGTTACTAAAAAAAACAAAAATACACTGAAATACACCAATTAGGGCTAGATAAACCAACTATAACTTACCCACCTCCTCCATCATGCACTCATTACATGTTTAGTGATGTCATTATAGTGATATAGATATACTATATACAAATGTATGTCATAAATGGAAAATATAGAGAAAGTGGGCAGTGATAATGGCCTGTATTCAGGAGCAGGGCACTCAAATAGTAAGGGCTGGAGCAATGGAGATTACCAGTAAGTAGTTGTACCCTTCTCATGAAACTGAGTGGGCAGGCTATATGGACCTTCAACTAAATAGAATGTCAACTCCGAAATAATCTCCTCATCACTCCACAGTAACATAGGGAAGTTAGGGCCTGATGTACTAAATACTGGTCACAAAAACGAATTGCAGTTTGTTACCAGTATTTTTGCCACCAGTATAAAATTTTATGAGTCAACCTATAACGTAATAAGTCAGCTAGTAAAATTCTGATTTGGAGTGGGTCCTAATCTACCTACCTCATGAATTTTAATGAGGTAGGTTGCACTTTGCAACTCACTGTGATTGGTGGCCATCACAGAGATGGTTGCCTGCTGGAGTCCATGATTGTCTTTAAATAAAGTAAACTTTTTTTTAAATGCAGCCCGTTTTCCTTAAAGGAAACTGTGCTGCAGTTTAAAAAAAATACTTTTTTTAAAGCTTGATTTGACCGCAATTTCGTGGACTCATTACTACTCTCCAGCAAAAAAAAATGTTTACATTCTCAGATGTGAAGGGGTCTCAAGTGTGGTATTTCCCTATTGTGAATCGCTTACCATCCCAGCTCGGAAGTTCTTAATTTTTCACTATTCTGCTACCATATTTCCATGGATATATTATTACTTATTCACTGTTTGGAAGGGATGTCTACAATACCCCCTTCTAAACACAGATTTGGGAGTCGTAAACCCATTTCAGGAGTCAGTAAAATTTAACAGATGCCTAAAATGGGTTTAGTACATACTGAGAAATGTTTTTGTGGTTGTAAACAGTGATTCTAATTGTTTGAAACTGTATAAACATGTAGTACATCTAGCCCCAAGTGACTGACAAATGTTTCAAGGTTAAACAAGCACACAAGCAAGCATTTTAATTTACTCTATAAAAATCTATCCTATTAAAATATTTAAATTGTGTAAGTGCATTGTTTTGTCTTGAGTTAGTGCGAAGAGTATCTACAGAGACAATGGTGATGATGATGTTTTTAGTTAATACTGCAGAATGCATCTGTGTAACTTCTATGTTAACACCTTCTTGTACTTCACTCGAAGGGGGTGTGTAGCGAGGCTGGACTGGCTGTATTGGCTGGACTTGCTGTATTTCCTGGAAGGAAAACCCCCAGGGGCTGGGGGCACAAATGTCGGTTTTGAAAGGCTTGGAGGCTGGTTTTAGGGCCTGTCTCTGTCCCCAATCTGGAAGCCACGTTGTTTTGGTTTTTTTGCTTCAAGGATGAATGTTGGTTGACTTATTCATTAACTTTCCCCCTGCTCCAAGTCCGATGTATGTGCATAGTCTGTCACTATCAGAGCAACGTGTCTGATTCAGAGCTTGAGGAACAGCGGTGAATGCGCAGCTGCAACCTGCAGTATTCGAGTACAATTAGCACGCAGTCGCAGCAGCGCATTAAAATGATGTGTTGGCGTAGGCCACCTAATGGAAAGTAGTCATTTTTAATGGACAGCGTTGCTTCTCACGGTATGAGACAGACGGCAGCCCTGACAAACATATCTTTTTCTTACTGACAAAGAGTTCACTTTCCTAAGCGTTTAATTTGGAAGCAAATTCATTGTGTGATCCATAGAGTGGTAAAAGCGCACATCTGGAAACTCTTGGAGATAGTGTAAACTATTTTAGCATGGCTGCTTTGTGTTCCAGTTCCGGCCCTGGTGTAGGGACACCATGGCAGTGCATAGGACCTACTTTGTTGCAAGCCTTGTGATTTAAATGTAGTTCACTCGCACTTGTGAACTCAAGAAAACCACCAATGTTTGTTGCAGCCATATTAGCTCTCTCTTCGTAACAACAGCTGGTCTGAAAAATGTCAAACATTAGAATATTTCTACTATTACATTTTTTTAAAATTAATGTTTTTGGTGCTATGTAGACTTAGGGCCATATGTACAAAAAACGTGTTGCACAATATTGGTTGTAATTTGGGATCAGTATTTTTGCAAACAGTGTGATATTTTGTGAACTGAGCAAAGTAATAATAGATACATTTTCAAAATACTGAATCATAGTGGGTCACAATTTGACCTAGCTCATGAATATAAATGAGGTAGGTCACAAATTGCGACCCACTACGATTTGCTGCCATCACAGGGATGGTGGACTGCTGGGGTCAGATAATCACCATGTCTGTGATTACTTTTAAACAAAGCAACCTTTTCTTCTTAAATGCAAATGGGATGCGTTTGAAAAACAAATGAAAAGTTTTAAATGTTTTAAGACTAGGCAGTGGTCCATGGGACCAGTGACTACTCTTAAAAAATATTTTTGTCAACATTCACAAAGAGGAAGGGATCTCTTGGTGATCCCTTTTCGTTTGCAAATGGGTTACAATAACTTTTGTGTAGTCACTAAAATATTAATGTTTTACAAGTGTATTTTAGTCTCAAAACATTAATACACCCAATTCCCTATCACAATTTGGTAGGGAGACCCTAAACATGCCCCTTCCAAATACTGATGTGTTATGTAGTTCCAAACCTAAATTGCGATTCAGCAGCATTTTACCAAATCGTAATTCACTTGAATACAGACAAAAAGGCAAGTATGTGGTCACAAACTGTGTGATTTTCCGATTACAAAAAAAAACGTAGGGACTGATTTACTAACATTTCACGCAGCAAACCAAAGCATCTTGCTGCGCTGGGTTGCGTGAAAGGAAGACATCAGAAATGCACCATATTTACAAAGAATGGCACATTTCTACTGCCTCCTTGAACTGCCTAGTGCCAACTAAGGAACACTTGCACCATGGTCAGTTAGTGTGTGCTATTGTTGAATTTAAATCCTATAATTTTTGTGGCTACACTTTACTGTAAAATATTGTAAAACACTGTTGTAAGTTACATATGGCCTGATTACGATCTTGGCGGATGGAATACTCCGTCACAAACGTGACGGATATCCCGTCCGCTGTATTACAAGTTCCATTATATCCTATGGAACTTTTTATACTACAGACGGGATATCTGTCAAGTTTATGAGAGTATCCCATCCGCCAAGATCGTAATCAGGCCCAAAGTAGTGGAAATTATATTAGTTTTCTTTATGTTTATTGCCACTGCAGTTTCCCAACATTAAAAATCTGAGAAATGCTGATAGTTGCATATAAATACAACAACTTCTTGCTTTAAATTTATTTACAGAAAAAACCTGAACCATAAATACATTCTATTATGTGAAAAAGAGGTAAAAACTCAACTGAATGCAAGTTTCATTTGCATTTGTTAATTCAAGTTGTAAATATGAAGATCACCAACTCCATGTTCGTTACAGTCATACTAGAGCCGTAATTATAGCCACATGTGGTCCCAAATGTTTCAAACATTTCAATATGTATACTATTACGTTTTTAAAAATAAATGCACATTATAATTGTCATGACCTCATTTAGTGTTATGTAGACTTCAGTTAGTGTGTGCTATTGTTCAATTCAAATCCCACACTTTTTGTGGACACATTTTAATGTACAATATTGTAAAACGCTGGTGTAAATTACATAGTAGTTGAAATGATATTAGTTTCCCCTATATTTTCTGCCACATTGGTTTGCAGGGTTTAAAAATCAGGGAGTAGCTGATAGTTGAATATTATTATGATAAATATCGTGTCTTGCCCTTTTCAGAATTCGCATGCTCTCTGTACACTGCTAGGGTGCTTGCACAATGGAAGTAATGGACTTCAAAGGGCATTATAAAGCATACACAGAACCAAGAAGCACGTACAAGAGGCTGGCTGGTACCCAGGGGACAAGACTAAGGAATAGATGAAGCCAAAGGGTTACAATTAAAAAGAATAATTTATGAAATGCTAATCTCTGTCTGCCAGATTTTGGGTTAGTATTTATCAGTCTCGAGAGAGTTGTATAAAAACCCCAATCAGACTGAATTGACATTAATCCATTAAAAATTTACAAATATTTCAGAGACCATCACAGCAGCACGCAATGCTCTGGTGTAAATCAGGTTCATCAACTGAAAAACAATACAATAGGAAGTAATTGAAAAATAATCCTAAAAAGGAACACAAGCGAGTTTGAAACAGAGCTCAAGGCAACATTTTTCCAAATCAACAAAAAAAAAATGTTAGAAATATATTTGTAGATTTCTTTAACATATCACTGTCACGTAAAGGTGTTGTGAGGCATGTGCAAGCATTGCAGGGATCGTTTTATCCTTTTATTTTCAGCATTCCTAGACATAACGATTAAACAGTTTTACGCAGATGATTTCTTCAATTATATCTCCACTACATTTAGATGTGTTTGAGATTTTCACATATATTCTTTCTACGTTCAGTCACTGTTCTGGAAACCCACTCAGGAAAATTATGCATTACTTCTACTCCAGAAGTGGAGAGTATAGGGGGTTTCTGGTTATCTGTTGACTTGATTTCTCAAAAATACAAAAAGATATAGAAATCCTATTTTAAATTACTGTGGGGAATATGTGTGTTGAGTTTTCTGTGTGGGAGTAGGAATTTCCGTAATCTAAAGAAATCAATTCAGAGCCAGCTGGAGCTGTATTTCCAGGGGGATTCTACCCTGCTGGATGATATGTGGCCCGATGTTCTCCACATGAAATTACTGGGTACAAAAAAACAGGGGCCATATTGTGAAAAAAATGTGCTGGCTCAGCTCAGAGCCCAGGGCTTGTTTTTTCCATTTGAGGAGTCTGAAGTTCATACCTATACTTTGAATTTCTCAGAGAACGCTACGTGTGAACACTATTCATATCATCTCCAGCCCAGAAACATACTATACCTTATAGTAAGTTTCTACAAGCCTAAATAGATTGCAGCGGCCCTGAAGGTTTCTTGTAAGAACAGTCCAATATAGTAGACCTCCTCAGGGCCAGGGAGAAGCTTAAGAATGTTCTAGATACAACCACGCTCCGGAAGGCTAAATTGAAGTAAAGAGAGACTGTGGGGCTTATTCATAAGAGGCTTGCTCCACCGGAGTGTCACTTTTTCTGATGGTCTGGTGGCGCAAACCTCTCCACCATATCCTTAAGGCCACGCAAAGCACTTTGCATGGCTTTGCATGGACTCATATATGTGGAGTAAGAAAAGCAGCGCAAGTTTTTGCGTTGCTGTACTCTGCAGCATGGGACATTCCATGGGCATTGTGTGGTTTTTCCCACGCAACATCTGTAGATTTTGACACTGCCCCAGATTTACTTAATCACTTAAACCTGGGGCAGCGGCAGAACCTGATGCCTCCCCAAAGCAGACGTAACAGGGAGAAATATTTTTATTTCGTTTATTTCTCCTCGTGTTTTTCCTCTTTCCATGTGTGCTGAAACACACATAGAAAGAGGAAAACCCCTCTCTAGATTGCTTTTGTGGAGGAAGGTTCCACTCCCTACACAAAAATAATCCTGCATTCAACGCAGATACCCCTGCGTTGGTGTTAGGCAGCAAATTGTGCGCCAGTGCAGGGGGAAGGACAGGAATACACTGTATTTTATAAATATGGTGCATTCCTGCCCTTTCACATTGGCTTAGGGCAGCGCAGCAAGAAGACTTGCGGCACTGCCCACGCCAATTCCCCATGAACCCTGTGTTTAAACAGAAGAAAAGAGACAACCATTCTACCCTAGCCATTTCATTACACAAATAGTAAGGAGGAAGGGACAATTGCGGTTGCCTCTTAAAATCTTGCCATATGGTATTCTCCACTTAAGACTGCTAGGATGGTGGCTACGTGCATGGAGTGTACTGTTAACAACAGTTTGCTTACAATGTAGGTGGGTTTGTAAGTTGTTATTTAGAATCTTAACTGTAATGTGAAGGAAAACTATATCTGCTTTGTGAATGGTAGGCTTACATTTTAGATTCAAATCATTCTTGGAAATAGTGTCTAGGAATTCTTGCAGTAGTTCCCTGGATCCATCCCATATTATAAAATAAATTATCTATGTAGCAGGTCCATCGGACTATATATTTAGTCAGACGTTCATTCTTAGTAAATCATACATGTTGTGCCCCCTATCACCTCAAATAGATATTAGTGTAGGTCGGCATGAAACATTTGCCCATTGCAGTCTCAAACAATTGTTTATACCACTGATCAGTGAAGAGAAAGATGGTCTCCAAACAAAACTTGAGCATGTGTAGTAACGTCATGGAGAGGTCATACAGATATATGGGTCTATCTCTGAGAAAACAAATGCAGGCATTTTATTCCTAGTTCATGTTTAATACAAGTAGTCAGAGGGTCATTACCCCAGGAACCCCATCCCCAGGGACATAATTCAATTTAAATAGGGGATGGGGCCATGGGCCTCCTCCCTGAGCCTCATTAGGCCTGGGGACCCCAGCATCGGTTTTGCACGTGTAAAATTGGAAACTAACTATAACGTCCCTGTAGCCTTTGTTTTTTCCAGTATATATATATATATATATATATATATATATATATATATATATATATATATATATATATAATAGCTAGATAGATATATAGATATAGATATATAGATATAAATATATATATATATAGATAGATATATAGATATATATAGATATATACATATATGTGTGTGTATATATATATATATTCACTGCAAAAAACAAAGGTTACATGGATGTTAAAGTTAGGCTGATATTTCACTCACAAAACCAGAGAAATTAAGCAGTTATAGTTAGCTGAGCTAACTATAACTCGTACCCCTGCAATGCACTGCTTATGATCTCACATATTACATCACTCATGACACAGTCAGTGACATCACTGATGACATGTCAAATGACATCACTGATGACATCATCCAGTGACTGTGAGTGTTTTTAAAATATTTATGAGTGTTAAACATATATACCAAGGTGTATTGATGATTCAATGGGCGCACAACTGACTGTATAAGTGAGTGATTAGGTGTCTTAGTGAATGTATTGGTCACTGACTAGGTTATCTGATTGTCTGTGTCAGTCTGTCAGATGGTGTCTAAGTGGTTGTATGGGTTGGTGAGTGGGTACATGAGTGGCTGTAAGGGTGATTGATTGGATGTCTGAGTACCTGTATGGGTGTATTAGTGTCTGTGTTGGTGGGTGAGGGGGTGTGTGACTGCCTGCATGTATGAGTCAGTGGGTGAGTCAGTGGCAGAATGGGTTTGTGAGTATGTAAGTGAAGGGCTGTATAAGTGACAGATTGTGTGTATGGCTGTTTCGGTAAGTGAATGGATGTGCCAGTGGTATATGGGTGAGTAACTGGATGTGTGAAAGGCAGTATAGCTGAGTGTTGGAGTATATGAGTGACTGTATGTGTGAGTGAGGGATTTTGTGATAGTGGCTTTATGGGTTAGTAAATGCGTGTGTGAGGGGCTGTATGGGTGCGTGAGTATATGTTAGTATTGGTATGAAAAAGTGAGTGGGTGTGTGTATAATTGTACAGGTGAGTAAATGGATGTGTGATTAACTCTATAGATGAGTGAGCAGGTGTATGAGTAGCTCTATGAGTGACTGATAGTGTGTGAGTGGCTGGATGGGTGTATGAGTGGATATATCAGTGGCTGTATTAGTGAGTGAGTTGGTGTATGAGTGGCTGGATGGGTAACTGAGCGGATGTGTGTGTAGACCTATGAATCAGTAAGTGGGTGAGTACGGTACGGGTGTGTCAATGGTTTTGAGAATGTTAGTGTGGAAGTTGGAGTGGGTGTATGAAAGGTTAGATTGGGGTGTGAGTGGGTGCGTCAGAGATGAAGTGGATGATGTCATCAGTGATGTCACTGACCATGTCATGAGTGATGTAATATGTGACATCATAAGCAGTACATTGCGGGGGCGCGAGTTATATTTAGCCCAGCAAACTATAACTGCTGAATATTACTGGTTTTGTACGAGTGAAACCTGAACCTAACTATAACGTCCCTGAAACGTTTGTTTCTGTCAGTGAATATGTATATATATATATATATATATATATATATATATATTCAAAATGAGATATTCTTTTAAAAAATAATCATCCAGCACTCCCAGGCGGGTTCAATTACTCAGTTCTTTATTCGAACGACAAAACAACATCTACGCGTTTCAGCAGTCTCAGCTGCCTTGCTCACGATATATATATATATATATATATTCACTGAAAAAACCATAGGTTTCAGACACGTTATAGTTAGAAATTAGCATTTAAAAACCTTTGAAATTCACTGAAAAACCATAGGTTTTAGGGACAGTTATAGTTAGTTGGACATTGCACTCGTACAAAACCCGTGAAATTCCCCGTTATAGTTAGTTCAGCTAACTATAACTCGCGCCCGCAATGCACTGCTGATGACGTCACATATTACATCACTCATGACATGGTCAGTGACATCACTGATGACATCACTGATGACATCTCAAATGACATCACTGATGACATCATCCAGTGACTGTGTGTTTCTGTAAAGTTTAAATATGTTTAATATATATAGGGAAAGGCGTATTGAAGAATGAGTGGGTGTATAAGTGTCTGAATGGATGATTTAGTACGTGCGTGACTGACTCTACAAGTGAGAGATTAAACGTATCTTACTGAATGCATGGGTTAGAGACTAAACTGTGTGAATGTCTGTATCCGTCTGTTGGTGTGTAAGTGGATGCATGGATTTGCGAATAGCTACATGAGTGTCTATATGGGTTATTGATTGGTTCTATGAGTATCTGTATGGGTGCCTGAGTGTTTGTGTGGATGGGGTGTGTGCGACTGTGCATAGATGTGTGAGTGGGTGATTCACTGGGTGGATGGTTTCAAGAGTGCATCTGTGATAGACTGTATGGGTGGGTAAGTGTGTGTAAGAGTGTGTTAGTGAGTGAATGTATGTCCCAGTGGTACATGTGTGAGTAACTACATATGTGAAAGGCAGTATATATGTGTATTGGAGTATATAAATAGCTATAAGCGAGAGTGAGTGATTGTGATAGTGGCTGTATGGATGAGTGTGTGCTTGTATCAGTGATTGTATAAGAGCGTAACAATGTGCTAGTATTTGTATGATTAAGTGAGCTGGTGTGTGTATAACTGTATAGGTGAGTAAATGGCAGTGTGTTTAATTATTTGCATGACTGACTAGGTGTGTGAGTACCTCTATGGATGAGTGGCGGTGTTTGAGTGTCTATATAGGAGTAAGAGTGCATATGATAGTCCTGTACTGAGTGACCATAAGTATGAGTGACTGTACGGGTGAGTGAGTGGATGTGTGTGTGTAGACCTAAGAATCAGTGAGTGGGTATGTAGTTATTGGTGTTGGAGTGTCTATGGTTTTGCGAATGGCACTCTGTAATTTAGATTGGGTGTATCAAAGGTTATATTAGGGTGTGAGGAGCTGCATCAGATTATCACGTGGATGATGTCATCAGTGATGTCATTTGAGATGTCATCAGTGATGTCATCAGTGATGTCACTGACCATGTCATGAGTGATGTAATATGTGACGTCATCAGCAGTGCATTGCGGGGCGCGAGTTATAGTTAGCTGAACTAACTATAACGGGGAATTTCACGGGTTTTGTACGAGTGCAATGTCCAACTAACTATAACTGTCCCTAAAACCTATGGTTTTTTCAGTGAATTTCAAAGGTTTTTTAAATGCTAATTTCTAACTATAACGTGTCTGAAACCTATGGTTTTTTCAGTGAATTTCAAAGGTTTTTAAAATGCTAATTTGTAACTATAACGTGCCTGAAACCTACGGTTTTTTCAGTGAATTTCAAAGGTTTTTAAATGACAATTTTTAAATGTATTAATTTTTATATTAATTTTTTCACACTGATTTACTACATTTTTAGAAACAATTTCTTTTACATATTTTATTTTTTAAATTACATTGTAATTACATTATACATTACATTACAAAAATACTTTCTCAGAATGAATTACTTTAGTTTAAATACTTTGCACATAGGCAATAGACTTTTAAGTACAGTAGTTACAGTTGTTGCAATGGGCAACACATTTTCATACACAATGCAACATTCAGCTCAATGTGAATTTCTAGTTAAATGCAATTAGTTACTTTATGGATTACTTTTCTAACCACAGGACTGGATCCTAGATTCAGTCCTGGTACATCTCCTGTAAACATTTGAGTAAAAGCGTTTTGGTTACAGTCGTGATTTTTAAGGAATATTATTGTATTTTAAAAGTTGACACTTAGAAACTTTTTCTCATAGAATCACCAATGTTATCCTATGGAAGGAAATTCACTTAGCAGGTAAAAATTGTTATCGTTACTTTTTCTTACTCAGTGTTGGATCCTGGATCCAGCACTGGTGCATCTCCTGTAAACAGTTGAAAGAATGCGTTTAAGTCATACAGGCGATTTTTAAGGAATATTTGTAGTTTGTGAAAATCGACACTTTGAAACTTTTCTGCTGAAAACCAGACAATGGATTCCTATGGAAGAAAATATAAGTTACTGGTAAGTACGGTTAAAATTACTTTTCAGGACCAGTACTGGGCTGAAAGATACAGCACTGAGGTCTCTCCTTATAACAGGTGAGTAAATCGGAATTCGTATTTCGGCTGATTTTAGAGGAATATTTGTATGTTTCAAAAATCAACACTTAGAAACTTTTTCAGCAAAAAGCAGGCAATGATATCCTATGGAAGGAAATTCAAGTTACTGGTAAGTACGGTTAAAATTACTTTTGAGGATCAGTACTGGGCTGAAAGATGCAGCACTGAGGTCTCTCCTGATAACAGATGAGTAAATCGGAATTCGTATTTCGGCTGATTTTAGATGAATATTTTAAAGTTCCAAAACTCCACACTTAGAAGAATTTCCAAGTGAAACCAGTCAATGTTAGCCTATGGAAGGAAATTCAAGTTACCGGTAAGTACGGTTAAAATTACTTTTCAGGACCAGTACTGGGCTGAAAGATACAGCACTGAGGTCTCTCCTGATAACAGGTGAGTAAATCAGAATTCGTATTTCGGCTGATTTTAGAGGAATATTTGTATGTTTCAAAAATCAACACAAACTTTTTCAGCAAAAAGCAGGCAATGATGTCCTATGGAAGGAAATTCAAGTTACTGGTAAGTACGGTTAAAATTACTTTTGAGGATCAGTGCTGGGCTGAAAGATGCAGCACTGAGGTCTCTCCTGATAACAGGTGAGTAAATCGGAATTCGTATTTCGGCTGATTTTAGAGGAATATTTTAAAGTTCCAAAACTCCACACTTAGAAGAATTTCCAAGTGAAACCAGTCAATGTTAGCCTATGAAGGAAATTCAAGTTACCGGTAAGTACGGTTAAAATTACTTTTGAGGATCAGTACTGGGCTGAAAGATGCAGCACTGAGGTCTCTCCTGATAACAGGTGAGTAAATCGGAATTCGTATTTCGGCTGATTATAGAGGAATATTTTAAAGTTCCAAAACTCCACACTTAGAAGAATTTCCAAGTGAAACCAGTCAATGTTAGCCTATGAAGGAAATTCAAGTTACCGGTAAGTACGGTTAAAATTACTTTTGAGGATCAGTACTGGGCTGAAAGATGCAGCACTGAGGTCTCTCCTGATAACAGGTGAGTAAATCGGAATTCGTATTTCGGCTGATTATAGAGGAATATTTTAAAGTTCCAAAACTCCACACTTAGAAGAATTTCCAAGTGAAACCAGTCAATGTTAGCCTATGAAGGAAATTCAAGTTACCGGTAAGTACGGTTAAAATTACTTTTGAGGATCAGTACTGGGCTGAAAGATGCAGCACTGAGGTCTCTCCTGATAACAGGTGAGTAAATCGGAATTCGTATTTCGGCTGATTTTAGAGGAATATTTTAAAGTTCCAAAACTCCACACTTAGAAGAATTTCCAAGTGAAACCAGTCAATGTTAGCCTATGAAGGAAATTCAAGTTACCGGTAAGTACGGTTAAAATTACTTTTCAGGACCAGTACTGGGCTGAAAGATGCAGCACTGAGGTCTCTCCTGATAGCAGGTGAGTAAATCGGAATTAGTATTTCGGCTGATTTTGGAGGAATATTTTAAAGTTCCAAAACTCCACACTTAGAAGAATTTCCAAGTGAAACCAGTCAATGTTAGCCTATGGAAGGAAATTCAAGTTACTGGTAAGTACGGTTAAAATTACTTTTCAGGATTAGTACTGGGCTGAAAGATGCAGCACCGAGGTCTCTCCTGATAACAGGTGAGTAAATCAGAATTCGTATTTCGGCTGATTTTAGAGGAATATTTGCACAATGGTGAAGGGAGGGGGCGGGGCCTGAGGTGACATCTGTGCAAACGCGCCCGTGGCGCGTTTTAAGTTGGGGGATTAAGTCCCCTTGAATCATGAGGGTCCCTACGGGCCAACTAGCCCACCAGGAACCTCCAGTATGCGCCAGGGGCTGCGTTGCAGAGACATGTACAGAGGCCACACCCTTTTACACCTCTCTGCAACGCAGCTCTGTGGCGCTTTCTGGACGTACCTGTTGGGCTAGTTGGCCCCAGGGACCCTCAGGATTGAAGAGGATTTAATTCCCCATCTTAAAACGCGCCACGGGGCCTGTTTGCACACATGTCACCTGAAGCCCCGCCCCTCCCTTCACCACTGTGCAAACGCGCCCGTGGCGCGTTTTAAGTCAGGGGATTAACTCCCTTGAATCCTGAGGGTCCCTGGGGTGCAACTAGCCCACCATATACCTCCAAAAGCGCCATAGAGCTGCGTTGCAGAGAGGTGTAAAAGGGGCGTGGCCTCTGTACACCTCTCTGCAAGGCAGCCCCTGGCGCATACTGGAGGTTCCTGGTGGGCTAGTTGGCCCCAGGGACCCCCAGTATTCAAGGGGATTGATTCCCCTCTGCAAACGCGCCAGGGGCGCGTTTGCAGAGTGGTGAAGGAAGGGGGCGGGGCCTACGGGCCCAAGATCGTTTTTTTTTGTTTTTTTTCCCTGAAGGGGGGCTTTGTGGCCCCCCTTCCTTTTTCCTATTTTTAGGCCCTGGGGACCCCATCCCCCAGGGCCTTACCCCTTTTTTTTAAATTAAAATAAATTAAAAAAAACGGGAAGGGGGCCGCGTGGCCCCCCTTCCCTGGGCCTGTATTGGCCCCGGGGACCCCATCCCCCGGGGCATGGCCTCTTATTTTTTTATTTGGAGGGGGCTGCGTGGCCCCCTCCTCAGGCCATTTAAGGACCCGGGGACCCCATCCCCGGGCCGGCCTTGCACTTTTTTTTATTTTTTTTTCCTTTTTTTCCTTTTGGGAGGGGGCTGCGTGGCCCCCTCCGTGGCCACTTATGGCCCCAGGGACCCCATCCCCGGGGCCTGGCCTCTCGTTGGGGACTGTGGGGGTCCCTAAGCCCCCACAGTCCCTCCGGCTCCCCGTGTCCTACGGGAGCCGGCATTGCTTTACACATGGGGAGCAGCTAACATGCTGCTCCCCATGTGGAAAGCAATCAGCTTTGGATATTAGAAGAGAGAGCAGGTTTCCCTGCTCTCTCTTCCAATATCCAAAGCAAGTTTGTAATGACAGGACGGGAGCCGCAAGGCTCCCGTCCTGTCATTGCAAACAGCAGTGTCCTGGGGGTAGGCACCCGGGACACTGCAGGAGCCGGCCCTGGGGGTGGCGGTCCCCAGGGCCACCACAGGCTCCAGGAGGGGGCCGCGCGGCCCCCTCCCTACATTTTGAAAGCCCCAGGGAGGTGGTGGTCCCCGGGGCTTGGGGGTCCAAAACGGACCCCCATTTTAATTTTTCTTAGTGCCCCGGGAGGTGGTGGTCCCGGGCGTGTGGGGCTGGAGCCCCCCACACAGGTTTTTAATTTAAAAAAGAAGCCCCGGGAGGTGGTGGTCCCGGGGCTGCGGGAGGGCTCAGAGCCCTCCCGCACCATTATACATAAAGCCCCGGGGGGTGGTGGTCCCCGGGCTTGGGGGCCCTTAGAGGCCCCCACACATAAAATTAACCCCCCAGCATGCCCCCGGGACTTGGCCCACCCGGGGCCAATTAACATCGAGCGCGGAGACCACGCTTCGATTTTTTTCGGCAGGATTCGCGCACCCTGAGCGCATCCTGCCGATTTAAAAAATAAATTATTTTATTTTGCCCAGGGGTCCTTGTGGGACCCCCTGAGCAAACCTAGGGGGTCAGGGTGTTTCTACCCTGCCCCCTTTGTGCGCTTTGCGCACTTGTTTCTGTCCCTCGGTTCTACCGAGGGACAAAATGGCTGCCAACATTTCCTGAATCGGAATGTTGACAGCCAGCTGACAGCCAATTAACATGCAGCTCGTGATCGGGAGGGTACGCGGACCCTACTCGGCCATAGATATCACTATCTTTTACTTTTGATTTTCTCAGCAACTACTGAATGGATTTACACCATTTAACAAAAAGGGTTCTTTCTGAACCAAGAACTACCTCTTTGCCAAATTTGGTGTAATTCCGTTCAGCAGTTCGGGCTGTAGCCGTGTCTAAAGTTTCCTATGGAAAATTGCATGGGGAAAACGCGTTTTGGGACCCCCTTTTTCTCGGCCCCCGCTTGACGAATCCCCTGAGACTTTCAGGGTAGGAGCGGACCGGAGCGGGCCACAAAGTTTGAAAATTTTGCGAAGATACGTCAACCGGCAAGAGAGTTATTTCAAATAGAATGTCGCGGATTTCCTATGGATAATAGGTTGTAACTATAACTATCTACTGGCGACCGCCAGTAGATAATATATTCGTTCCACAAATCCCGGTCAGGAAAGTATCAGGCTGTCACGGGCGGTCCGAGTCGGGTTACCGGTAATCCCAAATATTCTCTCCACAACTCCCTATATGTCACAGGAAACACTCGGACACCTCAGTGTGCTGCATACAAGTCTTTAATGGCAGACTCAAAACGACGCGTTTCGGCTTACGCCTTGCTCACGCTCGTAGAAGCCCAAAACACACATGATTATATCCACTTCCTTCAACTCAGTAGAAGATGGACTAACCTCATTATAGTGTATATACATATTAACAACTGTGGTGGCCATTTTGTAATGTGCAAAATACATTGTATACACCTCGGGGATATCTTGAATCACTCTTATACAATCTATACAATCAATGTACTAAGTCAAGAATAAAATATAAATTAATATATACAGTCTATACACTTGATGTATTGAGTAAGGATCACAGTCACTGATACTGAAAGGTCCAGTGCAAATCACCCTGAGTTAATTATTTCCAAGGCTCTAATACTTCAGAAAGCTGTGCAGAAAAACAATCTATTATCCGCAACAGGCCACAGTCATGATGGTCTCGCCCAAGTGGGCATATCAAAAATTATTATTATGCATTAAAAAACGCAATGTGGCAGAAATAATGACATGCAATCTAGCCCATGTGGGCATTAATGCACATAACAGAATATCCCAATAACGTGCACACGACAAAAATTACACATGATTCCTTTCACAGTTGATAGGTGAAGTGCCCAACCTAAAAAATACAAAAGATTAAAATTACTAAAACTGGAAACTGCTACAATATGCACACATTCTCTTTGATATACATAGTCATACAGGTGAATTGCCAGCTCCTCACTGGAGTTTAGACCTTTGGGTGTCATGCTTTCAAAATCAATAATATACCGTGATTCAAGCTTCCTTAGTGAGAGTTCCCTATTGCCCCCTCTGACACCCATAGTTACAGAATCAATGACAACCATGCGGACAGCATTTTCATCTTGGAAATGACAGGCATGAAAATGACGAGCTATGGGGTATTGCCTATTGTTATTTCTTATTGCACGTATGGTTATGGATTAACTTGTTATGGATTGGTATGGATGTATAGTACAGTGACAATATGTTGCATCTGTCAGTTCTAGATTGTTTACCACATCACCCTTTATTTTGGTATAGATAACACAGTTTTAAGGACAATAATAATATGTTCACAGGTAATTTAATTATGGAAGTCTTAATAGGTAAACTGTAAGCATATTTAACAGTAGATACAGGCTGTGATGTTCATTGTTTGGAGTGGTGACACTTCCTCGCCACTCCTCTGTGGAGTTTAATCCTTTAGCTATTGAGTTGGTACGTTCTATCCAACGGCATTCTAGTCGTTGGAGAATCTGCGAATCAGAGGGGGAGACCTCTCGCAGATTCTCTAACGACTAGAATGCCGTTGGATAGAACGTACCAACTCAATAGCTAAAGGATTAAACTCCGCAGAGGAGTGGCGTGGTTTTGTTACCACACTAAGTAACTGACACCAATGGGTTGAAAAAGGAACGCACTAGTTAGCTGAAGGGTAGCTCCACAGAGGAGTGGCAAGGAAGTGTCACCACTCCAAACAATGAACATCACAGCCTGTATCTACTGTTAAATATGCTTACAGTTTACCTATTAAGACTTCCATAATTGTCAGTCACTATGTGAAAAATCGTTTTAAATTACCTGTGAACATATTATTATTGTCCTTAAAACTGTGTTATCTATACCAAAATAAAGGGTGATGTGGTAAACAATCTAGAACTGACAGATGCAACATATTGTCACTGTACTATACATCCATACCAATCCATAACAAGTTAATCCATAACAATGTAAAGGGTGGTATGGCAAAATAATTTAAATATGACAAATGCAACATATTGTCAGTGTACTTTGCATACCCACATCCTGCCACATCTATGTGTCCTATAGCAGATGAAATCACTAATGTGATCGACATAGTATGCTTACTAGGTACACAGCAGGAATTGTTTGTGTTTTGAATTAAATACATAATGTATCCAGTAAGAAAATTCCTCGCATATGTAAACACTAAGTGTTCGACAAAAAGGCTCACGGCTGCGGGCATCACCACACTGGGCGACTTATATGTGGGCGGTCAATTTAAAGACTTACAGGCGGCGCAGGGTGGCGTAAATCGACCTTTTATGTTTAATTTTACCTATGTTCGGGTCCGGCAAGCTGTCCGTGCGGCATACCCGAATTATCCAACCGAACCTACCACTCTGCGGGCGCTGCAGGTGATGCTCTCAGGTGCGTCCCGAAGGGGTCTCATTACTAGGCTGTATAACGCCTCGCTGCGGGAGCGGGAGCAAGAAGACTCCCCCTCGTGTGTACGGTGGGGAACGATGTTGGGCACCCCTATTACACCGGAGACTTGGAGGGAGTGTTGTCAGCTCACGGGACGTCTCACAGCTAATTGTAACCTCAGAATTATTCATTTTAAATTCCTACATCAGGTATATTACTCTCCCCTACAACTGCATAAATATGGTCTGAGAGAGGCTGCTAACTGTGTGAGATGTGGAGCCCCGGATGCAGATTTTCTCCATGTGGCTTGGATGTGTCCTGGTGTGCTTGCGTTCTGGACTGCGGTGACGAACATGCTTACGGCGGTTGTGTCAGAACTTGTGTGCTGTACCCCTGAGATGTGCTTGCTAAGCCACGTCAAACCTCTCAAGCCGTGTAACAGGCGCCTAGTGGCACTCTCGACCCTTTTCGCAAAAAGGGCAGTAGCGCAATGCTGGGGAGCCAAGGTAGTACCCACTGTTAACAAATGGCTTAAGGACTTACTGTACTGTAGGGATCAGCTTCGGATATATGGAGAAGAACTACCTGAGTCTTCCCGCCCCAAGGACTTTTGGGCTCCCCTTACAATATATTTGATGTCCCACCCTGACCTGGTATGAATGATGGATGCCCCTAGGAGAAGGGCCCGTTGGCTGGCATGGCAAATGCTGTCTCCCTATGGGACATTACTAAAGGTGTGTTCAAGTTTGCTGGCCATAGATGTGGACTGTGTAGGAGAGTTTTTATCGGTGTCACCACCCACCATGTATACGTTGATTTTTTGCAATAGGCGAAGTGTTTTGGAATTCTGATAAGGATCTGCCTGGGAGGGAGGGAGAGGGGGGGTATTGGAGGGAGTTATTGCGAAATTATCTTTCTGATTTCATTGACTTGAATATTTGCTTGTGTATTCCGATTTGTAATTATGCACTAAAATCAATAAAACATTTTTTTAAAAAAAAGTGTTCGACAAAAATGCAATGATTGTAACTGTAAGAGTACACCAAGAGATTGAATTTGACTTTATTTGAATACACAATGTATCGAATAAAATTACTACACGGTTAAAAACACAAGTACAAGCCAGCATCCTTAATTACTGAGATCACAGGCATACCGTCTACTCGCGTTCCCTGTCAGTCGTTTTTCATGCGCAGGAACATTTCTGATATGTCAACACCCAAGACCCCATCATGATAAAAATCCCCTGCTTTACACCAATTAGGATAGGCCATTATATTCGCCATGCGACACCCAGGAGATTACACCCTTTTTGGAAGACAGACTCATGACGGTCTGCTGTCCATTTCCATGATAGATCACAGAGCAGCAGATTAGATCTACAGCTGCGGCTCCATTTTTTGGGTCTGTCAAAACTGCACTGTCAATTTTCGGCGGGAAGAGAGAAGCTATATACCTCAAGCCTTTCACAGGCTCGGTGTCATTGAACCAAGGCAGACAGACAGATGCTGTTCTGCTCCACAGATATCCTTGATGCAGGCACGAACATACTGATTCTTGAGTAAGGTAAGCGGGCCAGCATTAGTTTGGCTGTCCAATACACGCATAGAGCGCCTTGGTTAAGATTAGACCTCAATACTAAATATACTCTTACTTTATTTGGTTTCAGACCCCCATTACTTATCAACTGGCGACACAAAGAGGCGCATAGCCGTCTTAAATAATTATCAAGAGCCATAACACATGGAAGAAGCCTGCTACTTCTACTTAAAAACCCTATCGGGTAAGCCTGTACAATTATAGACTTCCTAAGCGCTCTAACGCTGTTTGGCCAATAGACACCGACAATAACTGTATTTTTTCTATATAGCTCGTGCTTGATCTGCACACTCACCGTGCCCTTCTATTCCATACCTGCGGAATCCTCCTATTGTGCTAACTGAATTTTGCCAGCCGACAGCTACCCTCACATGGGGTAAGTCTCTTATCATAGTGCACCTATGTAGTAGAGTCATATGTACTCTACTTAAAAGACTGATATTAACACGCTTCTATTTCTCACATGAACAGTGCCCGGCCGGGTCCCATGTGAGTATCCTTCCTTTTCACTTTACTCACGGTGCCACAAATTCCACACGAGGCTGCGCAAACCTTTCCTTCAGGTACTATACTGATTGCCTACATCCTTTTTCCACGAGCACAGCTGCTCCATTACAAGCACATACTGACATTATCCTTCCTCTTCTCGCAGGTGTCCCTACTATCTTAGGTCCTGAAGAGACCCTACATTGCACACAGGGTCGAAACGCCGTCGACAGTTTTTTCAAAGCGAATCATTACAAGCCAGCACTTATCATTGTATAAAAGCGTGGTTTATATAATATATATCTTTCAATGGTCGCTTTCATGAAATATAGGAAACCTTGTATATATGTCACGAATATGTCACAAATTATTTAGGTTTATTTGTTTAGGTTCCTTTTTTCACTGGGACACCACTCACTACAATCAATTGATTGTTAAATGTCATGAATGTAATTTTGCTTCAAAGAACTATATAAACAAGAATTATGAATGAAATACTAATCTAAGGTGTGTTCGACTCCTTCTCTTTTTGACATCACAATAACCCATTACATTGCCATAGTGCGTTATTTTATTGAGATTTTCTTGCCATTAGTCCACAGGAGCCATTGTTTTTGATAATCACTGGTACATCAATGACATTTTCTTGATCTGGCGGGGCACCCTAGATACCTTTTTAGAGTTCTGTGGTTGGCTCAACAACAGATCTTCTGACATCGAATTTCACCATATCTCAAAGCACAGAGAGACCAAATTTTTTAGACCTATGGGTGTCCATACAAGGCGACCATACTCCAATCTATATACCAACCCATTGATCAAAACACGCTTCTTCATTACAAAAGTAGTCATACCAAGTCACTCAAAGACAATCTTCCATACAGCCAATTTCTGCGGATACGCAGGAATTGCAGCTAGAATGAAGACTTTTTCAATGGCAAAATCCTATGCAACAAACTGATAGATCGAGGATACTCTAAAAAACTGGTGCAGAACTCTTTAAAAAGGGCTTGGTTTACACTGGGAGAAAGTCTCCTAGCACCCAAAACTAGGGGCAATAATGTTCCACGCACATGTGTGCTGATCTTCTCGAACATTGGCAGCAAAATCAAAAAGAACATACAAACCAACTTAAACATTTTCAGATTCCCAGCATATGTTCTCCTTTAAGCGGGTCAAGAATCTACAACACCACCTGATTAGGGCTGCGCAAAAAACTGAGCCCAAAGTTTTAACTGGATTATTGAAACTCCCTCTGGATATAGGACACCATAAATACAGCCAGTGCTTGGCCTGCAATTCCACTTCTAACTCTAAAGAAGTCACCATTAATGGAGTGAAACATAAACAGCATAACTATTTTAATTGCAACACCAAAAATGTTGTTTAATGTATATGGTGCCAGTGCAACAAATGTTAGTTAGGACAAACTATCCAACCAGTAAAAAAACACATTCTGCAACATAGATCTAGGATTCGTTGCAGAACAACTGGTGCACCCCTAACTGACCATTTTGCTGACACAAACCACTCAGAGAATGACATCAAATGGTCAGTACTTTTTGTAGCCAACATGGACCAGCAAGGTGGTTCAATTGAATACCTACTACTTCAAGCAGAGTCTAAAATCATTGAAAAATGTCATACTCATACATAAGGCTTAACTTAACATGACAAATTATGGTCACTTAAAGAAACATAATGTTTATCTTTAGATTGCTATACACTCCCCATGAGTTAATTGTGTTCCAGCATGTATATGATATGCCTTATGCACATTTAGCACATTTGATTCAGTTATATATATATGTGTGTGAGTGTGTGTGTGTGTATATATTTTTTTTCGTTCTGTATATGATTTCATGATATTGTCATGACGTGCATATTAATGCTGAAGTTTGCTTCATTTTTTATATGAAAACATTCATCTTTGAGTTACTAGTTATAGATTTCTATTTCTATTATACTCAATAACTTTTTTTAAATTCTCTTTATTACCGGTATGTATTTTATATACTCAATGGCACCACTTTCCCCCCTTCCCTGGATTCCACCTATCAATGAGCCACCTACTAAAGGTCCAGTGGAGCTCCTTTTTGTAGATTACCATATCTAGCAATGTATTCTGAGGCCATTCCCAGTACCATTCTCTCCCCCTCTTTCTGTGGATTCACCGGTATGGTGTGCTGGGCTAATCATAAGTATTGATCCCCTTCAGTACATTCAAAGATGGCCAATCCTTTTCCAAATAGCTGTCATGTGTCTTCACGATTGCTTGTGACTATACTGCTGAAAAGATTGTCTTGATTTATGGACCTTGTTGGTGCCACCCGACCTTTAGAAACATATTAGCCCCTTATATGTATATTCATTATCATTCAGATTTATTTTTATTTCCTCTGCCCTTTACCTAGATGTTCATGCACTTCGACAGCACCCCCTCTCTTCTTCACCGAATTGTAGTTTGATCGCAACATTTAATAATAGAAGCATTATAAGCTCATTTTTCAATCCATTTTTGCATCTAAAGATGTGTGCGCTGGGCACAACTATGATCCTCCTTGCGCTTGACATGTTCCCATATGCTGCCTGTTTACGACAGCAGAGCATAGAAGTTCTCTTACACTAGCCCGGCGTCTGTAAATCAGGTGTTGCCTTCCACAAGCTCCTGCTGCCTCGCTTAACCCATACGGTACAGACTCATTCGGTAGAGGCTTCCCCCGGTTCCATGCATGTTTTGGACTCGACCGCACCTCCTCGTGGATCACAGACGCAACATGAGGTCTTTTTTTTTTACATATTGAGGTCTACGGTGCCACTCCTGGTGTCACTTTGATAAATACATTATTTTTACCCCACTTGGCTCGTTCTTTATGAGCATGCTCTAAGTTGCTTTCAAACAGTATAGTTCCTCACTTGTTTGCTTTTCCCTCTCATATAGAGCGGGTAGTTTCCTTGACCACACTGTAGTGTGGGCAATGAAACTACTGTGTCCCAGGGATGGGGTCCCAAGGGCACTTAAAGGCTCAATGAGGGAGCTGTGTGCCCCCCGCACCCTCTTAAATTTAAATTATTCCCTAGAGGATGGAGTTCCCACGTCCATTTTAAGGCTTAGGGAGGGGGCTGTGTGGCACCCTCCCCTTTTTTTTACATTTTGACTGCAGGGAATTGGGTGACCAGGGCATAAGTAGGCACTGGGGGGGGTGATGGCAGCCCACCACCCTTTTAAGAAATAAAATCAGCCTCAGGGGATGGGTACCCAGGGCCTTCACAGGCTTGGAGAGGGGGGCCCCACCCCTTTTTTAAAAATTGGCCCCGGGGATGGGGTCCCTGAGGTTACCATTGATTCGGGTAGGGTGAGCGTGCATGCCCCTCCTCTTAAACATATACAGCCCCGGAGGATGGGGTCCCCTGGGCCCTAAATGGCTGGGGATGGGGGAACTACTGACACCTATAAATATTTGAAAAATGGCGGCTGCCGTTTTGTTTTGGTATATTGCAGAATGTTTTCTCATGTTGCTGGCAACCAATCAGAGCGCTTGCTCCTGAGGAAGCATCTCTCCAAAAGGAGCAAAGTGGCCCAAGGGAAAAAAGCTCTGTGGGCCAATCAGAATGTCCTGTTTCTTTAAATTGGGTTTGAGGAGAGTCCCTCGAACCCAACAATCCAGTTATTCAAATATTTTTGAACCTTAATGTCTCAAAAACTACTGAACAGATTCACACCAAATCACAAAAAGCATAATCCGTTGACCGAGTTCTAGCTTCCTGCCAAATTTGGTGTAATTCTGTTCAGCAGTTTTTGCGGTAGTGCTTCTTAAAGAAGTGAATGGAAAATGCATGGGGATTTTGCATTTTGAGAGCCAACTTCTAGGTTGAGGTGATGGCAGCCAATTACTTTGAGATCTGTCAGCTCCGCAGATCTTCCGCAGTGTGAAATATACACTTTAATAGAACCTTCATTTCTCCAACACTACTGATTGGATTTACAGCAAAACACAAAAAGCATTCTTTCTGGAGCAAGATCTAGCTTTCTGTTAAATTAGGTGTAAATCTGTTCAGCAGTTTGGGCTTTAATTGTGTCTAAATGTCCTATGGAAAAATGAATAGGAAAAATGTGTTTTGAGACCACATGTTTTCCTCAACCCACGCTTGCCGGATTACCCTGAAACTTTCCATGCACAAACCAGGTCAAAGATAGCACAATTTTGCGAAGTTTTGTGGAGATTAGTCAAATGGGGCCAAAGTTATAAGCAACACAAAAAATGCTTTGCCTATGGAAATACGATACTAACTATAACTACCCACTGGCGACTGCCACTGGGTAAGAGATATCTATATCTATATCTATCTAGATATATAGATAGATAGATAGATAGATAGATAGATAGATAGATAGATAGATAGATAGATGCCAGACATACTTGAACTGCAGGTTTGTCAACACAGAGTAATTTTGTATGGTTGTGGAGTTCTTGGGCATTTAAAGTTGCCATAATTACGGGATGGAAAGGCAGCACGGACTGTGTAAATAGCTGTGTTTTAAAGTAGGTGGATAATGACTGCAGAAGATAGATTTTGCAGATGCAGTCCCAGATAAACCAGTCGCAGATCTTACATAACTGAAGTTGAAACAAGTGGAAATCAGCAATATTATCAAGTATGCCTGAGAAAGGAACGTTTAGGTGTTTGTATTCAACATGTAAGGGAGGCATTTTGTATTTTTTATATTGCAAAAATCGGCAGCTTGTGAAATAATGGAGTGATATTACGAGGGGACGAACTGCAAATAATGATGATCATCTGTGTTTACTGCCTTTTACTATTTAAATGAAGTATTAATATTGCGCTTTTTAGATTGATAAAGGCAGGTGACCTGCCGAAATGCGTCTCTCTCAAGTGCTGGGTTGAGGGAGGCCCAAGATAATAAAGATATGGTTTGGATTCTGCAGACCTCGTGTGCGTGCCCTCTTCTTTTTTGGGGAAGTAGGCTGTGCTTGATATATATATATATATCGCACACAGCCTACTTCCCCAAAAAAGAAGAAGGCTCGCATATGAGGTCTGCAGAATCCAAACCATATCTTCCCCAAAAATGAAGAGGGCACGCACAGGAGGGCTGCGAAATCCAAACGTTATCTTTATTATGTTGGGCCTCCCTCAACCCAGCACTTGAGCGTGACACATTTTGGCAGGTCAACTGCCTTTATCAATCTAAAAACCGCCATGTTAATACTATATATATATTCACTGAAAAAATCATAGGTTACAGGAACGTTATAGTTAGACTGACATTTCACTCATAAAAAAACTGAGAAATTCAGTAGTTATAGTTAGCTGAGCTAACTATAACTTATGCCTACACAATGCACTGCTCATGACCTCACATATTACATAAATCATTACATGGTCAGTGATATCACTCATGACATCACTAATGACATCTTAAATGACATCACTGATGACATCTCAAACTGCATCACTGATTACATCATCAGCCCGCCGAACAGTCCCAGACCATATGGAAGAAGCCTGCGGCAGGGAGGGATCATCGCGGACACGCGGCCAGGATACTGGGCGACATGCAATGTACATGGTGAGGGCAAAGATAGGTCGCATGGAGCTAGTTAAGTTGTGAAAAACCAAAAAGAATCCACCCTAGTAAACAGAATAGTAGTATCCTTCCTAGGCCAGTTCAACACTGTCAAGAACAGTGTGTCCCCTAAAGATGTATAGGGAAACACAATGTTTTGCTAAAATAACCCTCACCCACCAAAAGGTCCCTTGGTGGCATGCTTCATCATCGGGTTCATCCCGCTCTGCTGCGGGACGAGGCGTGCTACAACCGACGGAGACGTGGGAGCACTTAGAGGTGAAATGATAATATGTGTAATGTGAGAGTGGAGGGGTCAGAGTGAATAAAGTGGGATTAAAAAATACCTGGCTGTGTGGAAACTAGAATTTAATACTCCCTCTAGCTGGTATTGTTAAAAATGGGGAGTGGAGGATGTATGCTGTAATGGGCTACTACCTCCTTAGTCTACATGTTCCGAAGCCATCCCCCTGGCTTCTCATCAGGACCAAGAGAATGATCCCTACACCACTCTAAACAGAAAACAACAATGTGGTCTGCCTAATAAATCTTGCAGAATGCAGTGCACATTCATAACATGCACTTAATACTGTACCCAGTTGGTATGGTATTTTAAGTTAATCTGGAAGGATAAAGAAACAACATGGTTAAATGCAGCAATATAATAATTGCAGGACCACATCACCAGACTTGTGGAAGGTCTTAATAGTGATATATTTTTCACTAAGTGCATGACCGCTTTTAAATTAAGTGGGTGCCATGCTGCCCTTAAGAGTGACATACAATACAATACTATACACAACAACATAAAACATAAAACACACACTCTATATTCATTTGTTTGGCTGGTTTTCAAATCCATATCTTAGAATCTTGTGAACTCTTCAATGTTTATAATATATGCAGGTGAAATACATCGCGATAAAATAAGGTGTTTGAAAGAGTAATATGGAAAAGCATTATTAACATACACTATGATTCAGCATACAGACAAAGAATCTCAAGACATCTAGGTCCGGTAGCATGGGGATTGTTAAGAAACAAAAGAATGTTGTCAGCACATAATGTTATGTGGTCCTCAAGTCCGCCCCCCCATCGCCATCCCTGCACCCGAGCATCGCACCGAATAAGACAAGCCAATGGCTCTATCACAAGAGCAAACAGGAGGGGGAAAGCGTGCAGCCCTGGCTCCAGGTGGGAAAGGGTGCAGATAACACACCATTTACTCAAACCTAAGTGGCTGGAGTATTGTACAAGAGATGGACCATTCTGCGACATGCGGCCGCAAGACCTGCTCCCAGAAGAACTGCATCGAGAAAGTCCCAGGAGACCGTGTCAAAGGAATACAATGGCGAGTACTCCTGCCCGGCATAAACCTACACTGATCTGGATGAATAAGATATGTAAGAGCACGGGTCAGGCGGATTGCCAGAGCCTTGGAATAAATGTTGATGTCACCAATAATGAGTGAGATGGGGTGATAAGTGGAACAATGATCTCGTGAGAGGCCCTCCTTGGGGAGGACCACATTGGTGGCACAGTCCAGCTCCGGTGGAAAGGATTCTCCTATTGCGGCAGTATAGGAAGTTAATAAGTATGAAGTTAGGATATCTCTGAAGTCTCTTATAGTACTCAATGGGCTAACCATCAGGGCCCGCGGTCTTCCCAGATTGAAGTGCCATAATAGCAGAGTCTATCTCTTCTGCAGTTAAGGGGAGATCCAACTCCAGGGCTAAGGAGTCAGGAATAGATGGCAGCGAAATGTCACATAAAATGGGGTTCTATACCTCTGACAAAGGCGACAGACGCTGAGTGTAAAGGATTTGATAAAAAGTGGTGAATGTCTGAGCGATCACAGAAGGGTCCTCTTGAAGGCGGCTGGAGGAATCCCAAATGGTTGGGCCTACTCTATCCGAAGTATCGTGGGTCGCCAGCCAGTAGAGCAATTTGCCAGATTTATTGCCGATTCATACACTCTGTGAGTTGAGGCCCTCCAGCATTGTTTTTCTTCCTCAAGGGAGAGCTGCTTCAGCTCCTTATGTGTGACAACCAGGAGAGGATGAGTTGCCTCCAATTCACAGCGGCGCAGACTGGTTTCCAGTTGAAGTATTTTGTGTTCGAGGTCGGCCACCTGTGCCAGCCGGCGGGCCTCACAGCGCTGCACATTACCCTTGAGATGGCCCCTCAGAGAGGGCTTTCTGGATGCCCACAGCATAACCAGCAATGATACCGAGCCTGCGTTGAGCTGAAAGAAGATCTGCAGCACCTCCTTGATAAATGTGACTCATTCTGGGGCCTTCAAGTACCAGGCACTAAGCATCCAAGCAGGACGGTGGCTGTGTGCTTAAGTGCCCCATTCCATCAGTAGGGGAGCATGATCTGAGGTGCCGCGTGAGAGGATGCAAATGGATTGGAGGGAAAGGAGGACCGCAGCTGGCAACCACAAGAGGTCAATCTGCAATTCCATATTCTGAGCCACGGATTGATGCCTATAAGCCCGCTCTGTAGGATGCCAGGAATGCGAGGCGTCACATAGGCTCATGGAGTCCACCCAGGAGGATAAACATGCCGAGTGAGAGCAACGGCTGGGATACGAAGCAGTAGAGGCGTCAAGAACGGGGTCGGGGACCGGATTAAAGTCCCAGCCCAACACAGTAACACTCAAGGGAAGAGTCAGAATAAAGGACTGCAGCATCTGAAGGGTAGGCTGCAGTAACGGTGGAGGGACATAGCAAGAAATAAAATGACAGTGTTTAACAGCCATTTGACCATCGATCCTCACGTATTGCCCTTGGGGATCCACGTGAACCTTGGTGACCATCAGAGAGAGGGATTTGTGTAGCAGGAGGGCTACCCCACGGGAGCCCCTCAAAAAATCAGAATGAAAGACCCTGTCATACCCAAACTGGCCAAGGAAAGAGCATAGAGTGCCCAGTAGATGGGTTTCTTGTAAGAAGACGACTGCTGGCCCACACATCTTGACATAGTGCAGCACTGCGGACCATTTAATCCGGTGGAGCAGGCCACTGGTATTCCAGGAGAGTACTGTGAAATTAGGGGTTGACATGGCGGGGGGAAAAGGTGTGTGTGGGATCTGCCGTGAACCTCAGACATCTGTAAAGAATGGAGTAGGCACAATCGCAAATATATTGTAAAGAGCCTAGAAGCACCCGCTGTGTAAAATCCTGGAAAGGAAAAACAAGGCTACAACAACAACCCAGGCCCGAGGGGCCAACATATAGCCCCCCTCCCAACTCCCTCCACCCCACACTTCTTCCCAAGAAGTATCTGTCACGCACAAACAAAACACATCAGCAACGTAGAGAACAGGGGGCAACATTTGTGATACAAAGGCGCCCAATAAACAGGAGATTGTTCCTGACAGCATGCGGAGGCAAAAGAGAAGAGCAATTAAACATCGGGACCAAATCTCCTTGAACAGTAGTGTAATCGAATACATGGCAAGTGGAGACACTGCTAATGAGTAGATGTCAGATGTATGGCCACCTCAGCAGGTGGCAGGAGTTGAGGTCGAGACACCCAGGGCCTGTGGGTGCCCACGGAGGACTGCACCATGGTCAGTTCATAGGTTAAAGAGAGCTCTGTGCCCAAGGGTCAGGGAGGCGAAGGAGGATGTGAACCAGAGTTCGGTACATCATTGACCGGTCAGAAGATCAGATCAGTGCCAGGTGGCTGCCTCATGATGCTCAACCCTGGACCCCCTAGAGCGGGAGCGGCCTATCATGTTCCATCGTCGAGGGATCACATGGGAACAGCTGTCCGAAAACTCAGAAGGGCATGCTCCAGGTGAAGATTGTTGCAGCAGTCATCGCCCTGTAGCCCACTGCCAGACCTGTTCAGGGGTGTCAGAGAAGAGGGTCGTAGATTGAAAAATGACTTTCAGACGAGCTGGGAACAGGAGCATATAACAGATGTTGAGGGCCCCGAGCTTCTGCTTCACCTCCTCAAAGGAGCGGTGACGCTGCTGCACCACCTTGGCATAATAAGGAAAAAAAGGACCCTGTAATTGGAGTGTCAGAGTTCTGTGCGGGCACGGCCTTCATGCAGGATGACATCTCAGTGCCGGTAGTTGAGTAGGCGTAGTAGCACAGGTCGAGGTGTGGACCCAGCTGGAGGCCTCGGGCGAGGATCGATGTGCCCTCTCAATGACAAATATATTGGACAGTTTGCCAATCAGGATCCAAGATTGGAACCACTCCTCCAAATTCTAAGCAAGGCCCAGGGCCTCCAGGGATTCAGGCAAGCCCACGAAGTGGAAATTGTTGCGTTTTGAGAGGTTTTCGGCATCCTCTGTCCACTCAGAGAGGTATGCAACCGAGGTCAAGAGCTTAGATACTTGGCGTTTAAATGTAGTTACCTCTTCCTGGTTCATGGACATCCATGATTCCGCTTCGGTCACTCTGTCTGCAACATTTCAGAGGTCCTGGCAGAGCAGGGAGATGTCCACATGGAGACCATCAACCATGGCATCTACAGCCTCTCTAAAGTCCTAGGTGGCTTTGAGGATCATCCCCAAATCTGTAGTGGGTTGAGAGGATATGGAGGTGGGGAGTGGTCCCCATGGCCCCCCAACATCAGATTGTGTGTTGGTCTATGTGTTTCCTGTCTGGCGCGGGTGGGGTAGGCCTACTGCAGCCCATCACCGATCTCTGCAACCCAGTGGCAGTCAATGGAAGTTCCAGAGAGGGCAAAACAACTCGTCCACAGCAGGTTCAATCAGCCTCCAAGCACAAGCTTCCCCGGTCAGCAGTCACAGACCACACCCTCCAATGGTCAGCGCCCACCCGGCCATTGGCCACCTGAGGGCCCCAGGTTGGGCAACAGCAGTGTAGGCCAAGACAGGGGAGGAGGCAGGGAGAAGGCAGGATGAGGCAAGGTAGGCTTTTGGGCCCAGCAGAGCCAGCACTGTAATACGCTAAAGTGAAATCCAGGTGAGTAACATAGTGAAAGGCAAGGCAGGCCCCAGGAGCCACCAAGGGGGCAATGTTGGCCTCCTGCCCCAGGTAGGGTCCACCCGGATCAGCAGCAGGGGGCCGAATCTGCAGGAGCACAGGAGCAGAGAGTGAATCCACAGAACAGTCCGGGGGGGTTTCTGGCCCTATCCCCCACTCTGCAGCACACAGGGCAAGACTCCAGGGGACCCCCACCGGGGCTGGCCCCACCCACCACCAAGACAAATGGGCCAGCACCGCCTGTCGTGATCCGTCCCAATGTAAGGGGACCACGTGCAGCTGCCATGCAGAGGAGCAGCGCAGGGGTGGTGGATAGCAGGCCAGTCCCTGGGACCCAGGCCCTCAGGCCGACTCAACTCACTAATGGATCCACGGTCAGGCAGCGATCACGGCTGCAGGTAGGAGGGTGCAACGGGAGATCCTAGGCAGGGGCACCGCCTTGTCAGCACAAGCTCCTCCTCTGCCACAGTGCAATCACCGGAGTCCTCCGCCTGGCACACGTCTGGTAATCCCGTCACCAAGGGGGTGTCTCCCCTCACTGCAGAACGTGGGCAGGCAGGCCGATCAGCCCCCAGTCCAGGTCCAGGTAGCAGCACTGGCCTCAGCATGAGGGAGGGAGCTCCTTCCCTGTACGAGTGCGGTGATCCAGAGGCCCGGGGCAGCCAGGCACGGTTGAGCCGATTTCACGTGGGCTGTAGCCCGATTGGCCAACGTGTGAGCCTCGACGGCGGATGAAACCCCTGATGTCCCCCACGCATGCAGGCACGACACCAGGACCTGGATCGTGACGCTGGTGGCTACAACTAGAGGCGCCATCTTGCGGCCTTGGACGGCTACATGGGCCCGCTCGACTGCGCGACTGGCGCTAGCGGTGACCTGCCCTCAGGTGAGAGAAGCCCAGAGCCTACCAGGGGGCTGCAGGCCTGCCGAGGACCCCTGCACAGACATCAAGAGAATGCCTGGACCCCCGGCCCCTCCCTTGAATCCACGCTGGGAGAAGTGCACCGGGACTGGGCCCTCCCACACGCCTGACCACACACGGGGGCACCTGTGAGGGCTGTGTGCCCCACTGTGGCCTGCAGACCACTCGCACCCTGTTGGGGGACACAGGGAGCACCCAACATGGAGATATCCTGTGCCACATTCGTGGACCGCGCGGGGCGAGACCGGGGGGCCGGTGGGAGAGGCCTACACGCTCCCGCTTCACAGGGCCTTGCAGTCTGGGCCTACTGCTGGCACTGCATGGTGCGAAGAGCCACGGACATCCTTCCCTGGTGTGACAGCTGCTGTCGGGGTGGCCTGTGTTGCGAGACATCTTAAGGCAGATAGGACGCATATACTTGAACCAGCCCACAGGTGCACCATCTCAGGAACTTTGGCGGCTTCGGACCCCCTGGGAGATGCATAGACCAGCGTACGGCCCATCGCCCCTCTGCAGACGGCGCAATGGGAAAGCCCAGAACGGAGAAGCCCCAGCCACCACCCCCAGAAGTGGAGTCGCCCCCCCCGGCTGGTGGGAGTGCGGTTCACCTGGGGCCCCCAGCTCAGGGAGACTGCAGAGATCATTCGCACCGCTTTGATGAGCTGCTGGCGGCGATACTTGACATCAAAACCACCCTGGGGACGAAGATCACAAGAAACTGAAGGGACGAGTGGAAGAATCCGAGTCCACACTTGCGTCGATACGACCCACTGTAACAGCGACGGCTACCCAACTGCAATCCCTCCAGCAAGAGGTGGACCTTCTGAGAGCACGAGTAGAGGACCAGGAAGGGCGCTAGCGTCGGAACAATGTACGCATCGTGGGCCTTCCTGAACGGGCGGAGGGCCCCAACATGGAACTCTACCTCAAGGACTGGTTCGCGCAAGACATCCTCCAGGGTAAGGTGTCAAAATTCTTCTAGATCGAGCGAGCGCATAGAGTACCGGGAGGCCCCCCTCGCCCAGGCACCTTCCCCAGACCAGTAGTAGCAAGATTTTTTAACTACTGCGATAGGGATCACGTACTGCAAGCCACCTGCGCCAGGGGCCCTTGGCAGGTTGACAACGCCACGGTTCACATCTACCCGGATTACACTTTGGCTGTGCAATGCCGTCACTCCTCGTCAAGAAATGCTTGAGTGATCACGAGGTTCAATACTCCCTCCAATACCCGGCACGACTTCGCATCCGACACAAAGAGGGCACAATCTTCTGTAATACGCCCGAGGAGGCATGGGACTGGATTGACCAACAGGGCCTGGCGCATGAGCCCCACACACTATTGTCTGACCCCTCTCACTCCTGGACATTGGTCGGACCACGTAACAGCCGTGGCAAAGGCCGGCTGCGTCGTCCAACAAAGGCGCAGGTGGCCGGGAACGGGCACAAGCTATCAGGACGGCTGAACACATGGGATCCAGCGCTCCATCTCCTAGGCATGACTCGGTCTCTGATATATTACTGGACCGGACACTGCCCTTCACGGCCTTGCAACTTGAGGCGTTGTCAGGAGACAGCCCGGCCCTCACCCCACAAACTCTAAACGCACTGGGCTGACATTTGCGGACTCTGTGATACTCTTCATTACAGCGACCCGGCGGCCTACACATGCTCGATGGGCGACAGGCTGATTCATGGGAGGCGGAGAGGACACTGTTCTACTACACCGCTGCACCCTCCCCAACAAGCGATAAGTAGCTGATATAGCAAATCATTTGTTCTTATTTTGTTATATGTTACATTTAGTGATTTTTATGACATGCATCTTAGTGCGAATGGCCCATTGCCCGTTGGCATACAGGCCTGGGGTGGGATGTTGGGTAACTTTTGTATATTATGTTGATCTCTCGGTATGCTTGCACACAATGGGGCTTGTGGATTCGCTATGCCTGACTTTCATCATGCAGGGGCGGGGGTACACAGGGAGGGGTGGACACTATCAGCCAGTAGATTGCAACACACCACGGTTTCACACTTCAATCATGTAGATGGCGACTGGGGACTATTCACTACTGACCTGGAATGTAAGGGGGTTGGCGGGATGCGCTAAGCGACACAAAGTGTATCAATACTTGTGCAGCCACGGGATCACGTTTGCACTACTGCAGAAGATGCATCTTACACACACACACTTGCATCGCTCCGCAAATGCTGGAGGGGCACGGTCCAGGGTACGACATATTCTGGATATGCCCGGGGGCGCTAATATGGGTTGCACCGGGGACCCCACTGCAGATCACACACTCCAGAGTGGACACGCAGGGCCATTTTGTCACCATGGAGGGCCTCTTGAATGGATCACCCATAACACTGGTTTCCCTTTATGCCCCGAATTTGGGTCAGTCCACATTCCTCCAAACACTCACACCATCCTTAATTACAGATCCCTCGGCCCCCATGTATTGGGGTGGGGATTTTAATGGTGTGCGGGACCTTGACATGGACCGCTCCCGCCCTCCCCTCCCGGGGACGCAATCTGTTAAACTGGCACAACACATGGCAGAGTGGATATCTAACATGCAGATCCACAATGTATGGCATGGGATGCATCCCCAGGCGCACACTTATTCGCACTATTCGACACTGCACGACTTATATACACGGATTGATACCATACGCTGCTCAGACAACGCCCTTCACAGCGTATTACATGCTGACTATCTGGCATGTGCGCTTTCCGATCACGCCCCGCTGCAGCTGCACTTATCCTGGGGCGTGAAGCACCCCAAGTTCTCAACCTGGCATCTGCCAAGTGCCACGCTCGCCGACTCGTCTTATCGGGCCTCCCTCCTGGAATCCATTGAATCCTATGTCACGATGAATGAGGGAACGGCCTCATCAGCAGGAGTGGAGTGGGATGCCTTTAAGGCTGTCCTCCGAGGGCACGCCATTAAGACCACATACGGCGTCCGGAAAACGCTGGCCGATGCCCTCCGCACCCATGAGCTAGCGATACAGAGCTGCGAGCAACGCATCCCCACCGACTCCCAGATTGGCCCCTCGCTCGCCCAGGCCCGCTTAGCATATAAAAGTGTGATGGGTGACCTGTGCTCATTTGATTATAAGACTTACCTGGCAAGTAGACACAAGGAGGGTGATAAGGCGGGCAGACTGCTCGCGTGGGATTGCGGACAGACACTACTCAACCCCCTATCACTGCCATATACACGTCCGCTGGGACTCTAGTGAACACACAGGAATCCATTAATCAATCATTTTACGAATACTATATGACGTTGTACACGGCCCCGGCAATACAGGACCCCACTATCATCCCAGGCTTCCTCGCGGGGATACAACTCCCACAGATTACACCGCCACATTATGACGCCCTAGAGGATCCCATCGCTCTTGCTGAGATCACGGACACAATTGGACAGCTAGCAACGGGTAAGACCCCGGGGACTGATGGATGGCCCTCAGAATTCTACTCCACCTTTTCCGCGCAACTAGCGCCTAGGGTAGCCAAGGTGTATACTGAAGCCTTTGAAACGGGTGCATTACCACCCACTTTACGAGAGGCGACACTGGTGATCCTGCCGAAACCGGGCTGCGACCCCCTCCAAATAGCCTCCTATCGCCCTTTGTCGATGTTGAATGTCGACTATAAGGTCCTTGGGAAACTGTTGGTGAATAGGTTGATCACTGCTGTCCCACTGCTGGTCCATGAAGACCAAAACGGCTTTATACCAGGCCGTAATACAGGTCTGAATCTGCGTCGGCTGTTTACCCTGCTGGACTGGGCGCAGGGTGAGGCGGAGAGGCCCTGTTAGAAATGGGATTTTTGGTAGGCTAGGGCGTGGGCCAAAGCCAAGCAAAAACCACCCCTCTAGTCAGGATAAGAGAGCTACACTTCTAAAATAACCCCTGCTCACCCCCTTGGTAGCTTGGCACGAGCAGCCAGGCTTATCTTAGAGGCAGTGTGTAAAGCATTTGCACATAACCAACAGTAATACAGTGTACGCACTACAAAAGGACACCACACCAGTTTAGAAAAATATCCAGCATTTTTATATAATTATGACAAGACCAAAAAAAAACCGATAAAAATCCACCATACTATACTTAAAAGTTCACAGTTCCAAAAATACGCTAATTAAAAAGAGTTCCTTGTGTGGATAGCTCCGTCCGGGCTACCACGGCATCATGAACAACAAATCCAACAGTTCTGGCTGGTCGCGGGGTCACGGGCCAGCTACGGTGTCGGGAAGACCCGCAAAACAGTACCTGTGAGAAATGCAGGGCGTTGAGGCCCTTGAAGTCACTCGCGTTGCAGGTCGAGCTCCTCTCTGGTGGAATCAGGAGCACTGGCGCCGGCAGGCGTCGGGTGCTGCGGTGCGAAGTGCAGCGGTGCGGCGTGCGGTGCCCCCAGGTCGCGGTGCGAGCAGCGGCTCGGTGGCAGCGTCAGATGGTGTCGTCGGTGAGACCAGGGTCGCGGTGCGAGATGAAGGCGGTGCTCGCCACGGTGCTAGCAGGCCACATTGCAAGCAGCGTCGTCGTCGTTGCTGAAGTGCTGTCGTCGGCTGACGAACTGGAGTCGATGGTGCCGGCGTCGGTAGGCCATGGCTGCGGTGCAGGATGAGGGCGGTGCGTCGTTTGACTTATGAGCGGTGCCCTCGAACCACGGTGCAAGCAGCGGCGTCGATTTCGATGGGAAGTGGTGGCGTCAGGCAGGCCAAGGCATCCTCGTGAAGCAAGGCTGTGCGGAGTGCGGTGCCCACAGGTCGCAGTGCGAGCAGTGGCTCGGTGGCAGCATCAACAGGCGGTGTCGGTGAGACCAGGGTTGCGGTGCGGCATTGCGGTGGTGCCCTCTGCGGTGCCAAAGCTTCAGCGTGAAGAGAGACGGTGCGGAGTGCGGTGCCCACAGGTCGCGGTGCAAGCAGCGGCTCAGTGGCGGCATCAACAGGCATCGTCGGTGAGACCAGGGTTGCGGTGTGGCGTTGCGGCGTTGCCCTCTGCGGTGCCAAAGCTTCGGCGTGAAGTGAGGCGGTGCGGAGTGCGGTGCCCACAGGTCGCGGTGCAAGCAGCGGCTCGGTGGCGGCATCAACAGGTGTCGTCGGTGAGACCAGGGTTGCAGTGCGGCATTGCGGCGGTGCCCTCTGCAGTGCCTTCAGGACACGGAGTCGGCAGTGGCGTCGTAGACGTCGTCGAGTTGGTGTTCTTCGGGTGGCAGCACAAAACACACAGTCCCCAGTGCTGCGGGTCGAAGAACTTGAAGTCTTTGCTGTTCCTGAGACTTCGTGAACAGGGGGCAAGCTCTACCTCAAGCCCTTGGAGAGACTCACAAATTAGGTTGCAGAAAGTCCAGTCCAAACCTTTCACTGCCCAAGACAGAAGCAGCCACTGCAGGTCAGCCCAGCAAAGCAGTCGTTCCTTTTCACAGCTTCTCCGGCTCTTCTTCTTGGCAGTCTTCTTGTTCCAGATGAGTTCTGAAGTTCAGGGGTCTGGGACCCAGTATTTGTATCTAAAAATCCTTTGATCTTTCAGGCAGAGGGTGTCTGTACCCGGCCAGAACCAGTTCTGCCTTCTCTGGTGTGATTTCCTGGCAGGAGGTGGAGACGGCATTGTCAGAGGCAGACCAGGCCCTTTGAGGTGCAAGGAAATCTCCTCCCCCTTCCCCCATCGCACCCCAGGTCTATTCAGCCCTTTCCTGACCTACCTAGACTATCTGGAGCCCCTCCGGCCCCCCAGCCTTCTGTCATCCAAAACCCAGACAGGCAATCCACATTCCAGCTGAGGCACACGGGATGACTGAGCAAGAAAATACCCACTTTCTAAAAGTGGTATTTTCAAACGCAGAATGTAAAAATCACCTTCACTAAAAGATGCATCTTTAGATTCTGAGTTTAGGCATACAAAATTTTCTTTTCTTACCGAATTCCCTGGGCCAGTTGTGTTTATAAGATGTTATAAACAAACCTCCCATTCTGTCCTATGGGGAACTGGTAGCCTTCCAATAGTGAAAAACGAAATAGGCTGTAATTCACTATTAGGACATGCCACACACTCCAGGGCATGTCCTACCTTTCACATACATTGCACCCTGCCCACAGGGGTAACTTGGGCCTACCTGAGGGATGTCTGACATGTAAGAAAAGGGAAGGTTAGGGACCGGCCAGTGTGTGCACTGGCCAAGTCGACATGGCAGTTACAAACTGCGCGCAGACTCTGCAATGGCAGATCTGAGTTACCGTTTTCAGGGCTACTCACGGGGGTGGCCCAACCAGTGCTGCAGGCCCCCGGGTAGCATTTGATTCACCGGCCCCGGCACACACAGTGCACTTTACTAGGGGCTAACAAGTAAATCAAGCATCCAATTACGGAAACACCACTTCATAACACAATTTACACAGAGAGCATATGCACTTTAGCACTGATTAGCAGTGGTAAAGTGCCCAGAGTCCTAGAACCAACACAAACAGGTCAGGGAAAAATAGGAGGAAAAAGCAAAAAGTTTGGGGATAACCCTGAAAAAAGGGCCATTTCCAACACAACCCCGTTCCAGCCTAAAGCCAGGGGAGACCAATCCATACCTCGATGGACTTCCATGCTTGGGGCAATAGAACATGGGACCTGGCCCACAACAGCAGGGTTTTCTTCCCGTTCTATGCCTTTCTGAACCTAGTTGGATCCCTCTATCCATAATCTCAGGGCCCACAAAGCTGACCCATGGGGACCCCTTCTCCTCACCTGTGGACCCCATCTGTGCAGCACCTAAACTTACTTTGCTCACAGATGTGTCCCAACAGGCAGACAGTACCCACATGGCCAACACAATGGTGCGGCCCAGCCCACCCCTGGGGTGTGACTCCTGTCCCCCTCCCAGGGGCAACTCTGTCCACCAGGACAGCCAGCCACAGTGGCCACTGACAAATGTCAGTGATGAGAGACAGGCCTTATGCCTTTCAGGCCACTCCAACCGCTGTTGTGTCAGAGAGTGGGGGGCGGTAGCCCCAGGTGCCTGGCACCCTTTCTCCACTCTCTCCCCCGCCAAGTCAGGTATGGCCTCCTGACACTGGCCCACCAGCCCAGGGTCTGTACCCTGTGGCTGGACAGGAGACTGGGGTGGGCTCTCCCACACCCTCTCATTCTCCATGGGGTTATGTACCCTTCCACCTGGAGCGGTACCCCCTTCCAGAATTGTCAGGGCACCTGTGGTAGGTGTCCTGCATAATTCGCCCACCAGTTCAGGGGTGCTTTCCTGCAACTGGTACACCAGCCCAGGGTCTGTACCCTGGGGCTGAACCAGGGACTGGGGTGGGCTCTCCCACACCCGGTCCTCCCCCCTGGGGCTCTGTACCCTCCCACCTGGAGCGGCACACCCGGAAGACAAACTGGTAGGGGCACGGTTAGCAGTCTCCCCTTCCCCCAGGTCAGGGGGGAGACCCTGAACCTAGTCCTCCAACCCAAGGTCTGTACCCTCAGGCTGACCAGAGGTCTCGGCCAAGGCTCTCCTCCCCTCACCTCTCCTTCTGGGGTCCTGCATTCTCTTCCCCGGAGAAGCACCCCCAGAACCAAAAACTGTCAGGATGCTGAAACCGGACCTTCTACACAACTCTTCCACCAGTTCAGGGCCTTGACCCTGTAACTGATCCACCACCCTCGGATCTAAACCCTCAGGTTGAACTGGGGTCAGAGGTGAGGACTCCCTCCCTCTGCACCCCCTTCCAGAGTTCTGCACCCTCCCATCTGGAGTGGTACCCCTAGAAGATAAACCGGTCAGGACACTGCTTATAGTCGTCCTTCCCTCCAGGTCAGGCAGGACCTGAACCTGGCTTCCCAACCCAGGGACTAACCCCTGCGGCTGAGCACCTGCCCGGCGCACTAGGACTTCCTTGGGAGCATGCATGCCCCCCCTGAGGGTAACACATGATTCATGTGTTGTGTGACAGTCTGCCTGGCGCAGATCTCCCGACCCCTGTCCATCTGACAGTGCGTGAAGATCCCCCAGGACAGAAGTGGTGTCACCATGGTCACTCCTAGGAGGCTCAGCCCTTCTGTCTGGCCCCTGACCCACTGGTTCTCCCACTGGGGAACGCATCCCCCTCTCACCCCTCAGTCTGGACTTCTGCACCCTCCACTTAGGAGCGGCACCGCCAGACACCTGAACCGCTGGAGCTCTGTTTACAGACACTCCACGTTCTCCTGCCACTAGGAGATCCCCCTCGACAGACGGCCTAGCAGTACAGCCTCGGCTCCCCACCGGATGTTCCCTCCTGGAACCACCCAGGCTCTGGGACTGGGTTTCGGGCACCTCGGGCCGCAGCCCATTCCCACTCATTCTCTGCAGAGACAGGACGTGAGTCCCTACACCCTTCCCACGACACCGGGACCTATCTGGGCTACCACAAACCTTTCCCACCACCCTTGGTTGGGAAATACCTAAGCCACTTCCTTCCGGGTCACCCCCAGATGCTTCACCAGACCCTCTGGAATCCACCAAAAGGTCTGCCTCCAGTGCAAGCTTCCTGGGGTCAGAGAACTCACAATCCACTGGGTGTTGGCATAGCTCTGGAAAACAGGGACTTAAAATATGCTCTCCAGCAATTGAATCACACAGCCCCACACAGGTGTTAACCAAACTACCCTTCACCCAACCATCCAGTGCCTCAGAAAAGTACCCCACATCATTCTCACAAGACTGGCGAGACAGTGTCTGACTGGTGCTGTCTCTTAACCCATACTCTTCTGGCTGGTCTCCATAACCACTTACTAGGGCTTCTATCATGGGGGAACCCCTCTCCCTGCACCTCTCATCTAGAGTCAGTAGAGTGTCCCTCCCACTACCAGGAAAAGAATCCCCTGTGCCCGTTCCCCAATCCACCTCAGGGACACTGCGCACCACTGGAGTAATCTCATAATCCTGAACCCCCGGGTGTATGTCAACTTCCTCCTTGAAGCAGGGCCCCAAATAGGTGTGTGTGTGTACCTCATCCTCAGTAATGGACCTAACACTTTTGCTGCCACCATCTGTGCTGGGCCTAGCCATACTGGCTTCCCAGTCCAGCTCTCTCATTTTAAACTCATAGTCTAACATCATCCTTTTCTCCTCCATGGCTAACTTAAGCTTCTCCAGTTCCATAGCAAATCTCCTTGCTTCCCGCCTGTCCTCCAGCTCCTCTGGGGACAAACGGCTGCTGCCTGGTTTAGAGGGCGCCCCCCTTCCCAAAAGCACATCCACCCTTGGAATAGGCACCTCTGCCTCCATGCCAAGATCCCCAGACAGCTCACTAGCATGTCTGGCTGCTACCCAGGCCCTCAGCGCCTTTTGTAGCTCCTCTCTTCTGGTGAGGCCCCTGATTTGGATTTTGAGGTTTTTGCAGATCGCCTTCAATTCCTTCACATTGTAGGTTTCTAACCTCTCCTCCTCAAAGGCCACTTCCAAGGGTGCAACGGATGATGCAATTGATTCAGGCATGTTGTACTGGAAAGTTCAAGTTCAAAACCAATGGAAAGGCCAAAATAGACCAAAAAAACCAGTATGTGGTACGTATTGGTCTGCGATATGAGAGTAGTGCCCACCAATCACTGTAAGTCAAGATCAAACGTAAGTCCTATCCTCACCACTGACAACCAATGTTAGAAATTGGATTTTTGGTAGGCTAGGGCGTGGGCCAAAGCCAGGCAAAAACCACCCCTCTAGTCACGATAAGGGAGCTACACTTCTAAAATAACCCCTGCTCACCCCCTTGGTAGCTTGGCACGAGCAGCCAGGCTTATCTTAGAGGCAGTGTGTGAAGCATTTGCACATAACCAACTGTAATACAGTGTACGCACTACAATAGGACACCACACCAGTTTAGAAAAATATCCAATATTTTTATGTAATTAAGACAAAACCAAAAAAAAATGATAAAAATCCACCATACTATACTTAAAAGTTCACAGTTCCAAAAATACGCTAATTAAAAAGAGTTCCTTGTGTGGATAGCTCCGTCCGGGCTACCACGGAATCGTGAATAACAAATCCAACAGTTCTGGCTGGCCGCGGGGTCGCGGGCCAGCTACGGTGTCGGGAAGACCCGCAAAACAGTACCTGTGAGAAATGCAGGGCGTTGAGGCCCTTGAAGTCACTCGCGCTGCAGGTCGAGCTCCTCTCTGGTGGAATCAGGAGCGCTGGCGCCGGCAGGCGTCGGGTGCTGCAGTGCGAAGTGCAGCGGTGCGGCGTGCGGTGCCCCAGGTCACGGTGCGAGCAGCGGCTTGGTGGCGGCATCAGATGGCATCGTCGGTGAGACCAGGGTCGCGGTGCGAGATGAAGGCGGTGCTCGCCACGGTGCTAGCAGGCCACAGTGCAAGCAGCGGCGTCGTTGTTGCTGAAGCACTGTAGTCGGCTGACGAACTGGAGTCGATGGCGCCGGCGTTGGTAGGCCAAGGCTGCGGTGCAGGATGAGGGCGGTGCGTCGTGTGACTTACGAGCGGTGCCCTCGAACCACGGTGCAAGCAGCGGCGTCGATTTCGGCGGTAAGTGGCGGTGTCAGGCAGGCCAAGGCGTCCTCGTGAAGCAAGGCGGTGTGGAGTGCGGTGCCCACAGGTCGCGGTGCAAGCAGCGGCTCGGTGGTGGCATCAATAGGCGTCATCGGTGAGACCAGGGTCGCGGTGCGGCGTTGCGGCGGTGCCCTCTGCGGTGCCAAAGCTTCAGCGTGAAGCGAGGCGGTACGGAGTGCGGTGCCCACAGGTCACGGTGAAAGCAGCGGCTCGGTGGCAGCGTCAACAGGCATCGTCGGTGAGAACAGGGTTGCGGTGCGGTGTTGCGGCAGTGCCCTCTGCGGTGCCAAAGCTTCGGCGTGAAGCGAGGCGGTGCGGAGTGCGGTGCCCACAGGTCGCGGTGCAAGCAGCGGCTCAGTGGCGGTGTCAAAAGGCGTCATCGGTGAGACCAGGGTTGCGTTGCGGCGGTGCCCTCTGCAGTGCCTTCAGGACACAGAGTCGGCAGTGGCGTCGTAGACGTCGTCGAGTTGGTGTTCTTCGGGTGGCAGCACAAAACACACAGTCCCCAGTGCTGCGGGTCGAAGAACTTGAAGTCTTTGCTGTTCCTGAGACTTCGTGAACAGGGGGCAAGCTCTACCTCAAGCCCTTGGAGAGACTCACAAATTAGGTTGCAGAAAGTCCAGTCCAGGCCTTTCACTGCCCAAGACAGAAGCAGCCACTGCAGGTCAGCCCAGCAAAGCACCCAGCAAAGCAGTCGTTCCTTTTCACAGCTTCTCCGGCTCTTCTTCTTGGCAGTCTTCTTGTTCCAGATGAGTTCTGAAGTTCAGGGGTCTGGGACCCAGTATTTGTATCTAAAAATCCTTTGATCTTTCAGGCAGAGGGTGTCTGTACCCGGCCAGAACCAGTTCTGCCTTCTCTGGTGTGATTTCCTGGCAGGAGGTGGAGACGGCATTGTCAGAGGCAGACCAGGCCCTTTGAGGTGCAAGGAAATCTCCTCCCCCTTCCCCCATCGCACCCCAGGTCTATTGAGCCCTTTCCTGACCTACCTAAACTATCTGGAGCCCCTCCTGCCCCCCAGCCTTCTGTCATCCAAAACCCAGACAGGCAATCCACATTCCAGCAGAGGCACACGGGATGACTGAGCAAGAAAATACCCACTTTCTAAAAGTGGTATTTTCAAACGCAGAATGTAAAAATCACCTTCACTAAAAGATGCATCTTTAGATTCTGAGTTTAGGCATACTAAATTTTCTTTTCTTACCGAATTCCCTGGGCCAGTTGTGTTTATAAGATGTTATAAACAAACCTCCCATTCTGTCCTATGGGGAACTGGTAGCCTTGCAATAGTGAAAAACGAAATAGGCTGTAATTCACTATTAGGACATGCCACACACACCAGGGCATGTCCTACCTTTCACATACATTGCACCCTGCCCACAGGGGTAACTTGGGCCTACCTGAGGGATGTCTGACATGTAAGAAAAGGGAAGGTTAGGGACCGGCCAGTGTGTGCACTGGCCAAGTCGACATGGCAGTTACAAACTGCGCGCAGACTCTGCAATGGCAGATCTGAGTTTCCGTTTTCAGGGCTACTCACGGGGGTGGCACAACCAGTGCTGCAGGCCCCCGGGTAGCATTTGATTCACCGGCCCTGGCACACACAGTGCACTTTACTAGGGGCTAACACGTAAATCAAGCATACAATTACGGAAACACCAATTCATAACACAATTTACACAGAGAGCATATGCACTTTAGCACTGATTAGCAGTGGTAAAGTGCCCAGAGTCCTAGAACCAACACAAACAGGTCAGGGAAAAATAGGAGGAAAAAGCAAAAAGTTTGGGGATAACCCTGCAAAAAGGGCCATTTCCAACAGGCCCTGGGTCGCCTCCTTGGATATTGAGAAGGCTTTTGACACCCTGAGCTGGGCTTATCTCATTGCGGTACTAGAGGGGTTTGGCATCGGTCCCAATTTCACACGATGGATAAGCTTGCTATACTCCAGACCGCAAGCCAGAGTGAAGACGGGACGCACTTTCTCTCCGCTTTTCGCGATAGCGCGGGGCCCTTGACACCGATCCTTTTCGCCCTGGCCATGGAGCCACTGGCCTGCAAGCTGCGACAACGGGTCACTGATTGGGGCCTATGGGTTGATCGGCGATGGCACATAGTGTCACTGTACGCGGATGACGCGTTAATATATCTACGTGGCAGGGCTGAGATTTTACAGTCGATCATGGACCTCTTAAATATGCATGCGAAAATCTCCGGAATCCAAGTCAACTGGACTAAGTCAGTGGTGTTCCCCATGTCTCCGATGACGCCGGCCCAGAAACGAATGGTGCCGGACACACTATTAACATGGGCGTTCAACACCTTAAAAAGTTGGGCATCTAGGTTTATCACCTGGGACCCGATACTGTAGATGGGAATCTCGGTAGGGCCATAACTCGGGCCCGCTCGACTCTCCCGTTTTGGCAGAGCCTCCCATTGTCCCCCATGGGCCGGGTGGCCATTTTGAAGATGCTGGTCCTTCCCTGCCTTCTGTACTTCTTCTACACACTTCCCTACCATCTACCGCGGAGAATCTTCAGAGAACTGGAATCCTTGCTGATCTCCCTGATATGGGGAAACTCAAGGGCCAGAGTGGCCCTCCATAAGTTATACCTGCCACTGACGGACGGCGGCTTAGGTGCCCCGAACTATGAGCGGTACTATGCTGCAGCTCAGCTACAATGGCCAATGCGGTGGCTCGCCGGGAGCAATCTCACTGAAGTGGTCACGGGAGCCTTGACCTGGGATACACCAATGCTACTGGAATGGATGTCGGGAAAGACTACCCTGACTCAGAAACGGCGAGGCAACATCTTAATGGCAGCGGCCAGACGACACTGGTCCAAATATGTGATATCTAAGAACCGAACAGCGCCTTATGCCCCTGGCTTACCATTGGAACTTCTACCTGGCACGTTCTCCTGTCACGGGCGCCCTGAACTAAGGCTGTGGAAAGAGAGTGGGTTGGAGACGTGGGGGGAGCTGTACGTAGACTCGCAACTACAGACGTTTGGGGACTTAGTGGACAATTATGGGATACCACAGGGCTCCTTTTTATTACATGCCTTGCTGATGCACCAATCCTTGCAAACATGGAATGCAGACTGTGCGGAACCCACCACGTCGCACCTGTTACAGACACTACTCACACATGGCAGGGGCCGACATGCGGTAACCGCCGTCTACACCTCATTTAGACTGGACGACCCACCTGCGCTGACAGCACTGCTTGGATACTGGGACACTGAATTGTCAGTCACTCTTACTGATAAGCAGTGGCTGCAATGTCTTAATCACCCCAAGATTGTCTCGACAAATGCTAGGATAAAGTATACTCAGTTTAACTATTTTCACCACACATACCTCACCCCCCACAGGTTGGCCCGCATGTATGCCACCACTGCGGATCTATGCCCTAGATGCCGAGACCAGGGAGCCACATTCACACATATGGTGTGGAACTGCACTGAGATTCAAATATTCTGGACTGCGGTGGCCACCACAGTCGCGGAGGCGACAGGCGCGTGGGTAGAGGCGGAACCCCTTCATTTTCTGCTGGGGGTTACGAAACGCAGTACGTCTCGTAAGGGATTGAACAAGTTCCTGGACCTTGCCCTGGGCCTGGCCAAGCGAAAGACCGCCATGGCGTGGAAGGCTCCACTGGGCCCCAATATACGGACATGGATGCTTGATCTTCGCAGGCCACTGGTATCGAAACATACAAACCAGCTAGCAGCTAGCTAGCAGCTAGCTAGCAGCCGCTGCACGAGCTACAGCGACCACGCGACAGACCCTCACACAATGGCAAGACTATTTATCCGTGATTGAGACTAAATTGTTCACAGCGCCCCTTCCCTCTTAGGTCCGCTCACAAGCGCAGGACACTGAACATCCTAGAGCCCCTGAGACCTACATTGATGAGCGAGCACACCAACCCGCGACTCCCAGATGTCATAGTTGTCTCGCGCCCATTTTCTCCCCTCGAATCCTGCCCGCCTTGCATCCCACCCCGTTGCTGTTCTTCCGCCCTGTGCCCCCACCTCTCTCTCCCTCCCCTCCCTTGCCCCGGCACAGCTACTAACATGGCTCACCGCGCCCTTGCAACCGCACATATGTTACCCATTGATGCACCAGAACATCAGACGCACTCGTGCTGGTGGCACCATGGAGAGATCGTTTGTTCCTTTTTCCTTTTGTTTTCTTTCTTCAATTTCTTTGTTGTTTCTCTTGTTCAAGTCAAAATTTAATTGCAACTGTATGTGACTCAATGGAGAAATGGTTTTGAAGAACAACGGCTGATTCCTCTGCGATTGTCCTGATCTCATTTGACAATGTAGAGCTATGCTGCTCCGCAGAGTGAAGCGGCATACCAGCCACTAGAATGGACTTTACTGCTTTCCAGACGGGTGTTTCCCTGTACCATGCCTACGCCATTTAAATGTATTGCCATTTTATACTGTCAATGTTCAATTGAATCGTCATGCAAATATCAATGATGTTACGTTCATAAAACTAATAAAGACAATCTAAAAAAAAAAAAGTATATAACTGACCTGGTGGCAGTTAAGCCTTTGTTGTGTTGGGTGAAGATCTGGTCTAGTGATGAGACAGCCTTCAATTGCTCAGTTATTCTGGACTGCCTCTCACTAGACCACGCACTTAAAATCCCATGGTTACGGTATGTCAAGGAGACCCGCACGGCCCGAGGAAGAACAAACATTTTTTTTAAACACGATTCAGTGAATCCCTGGGACATGAAAATAGTAAAAGAGTCGTTTTATAAAAATGCCTTGGCCTTTTGTGAGGGGAACGAGCTTAGCAAACCCCTGGTAAGAGGGCATGCTTTAGTTATATCAGTTCAGGGTATGGAGAAATATCTCTCTATTTTAACTAGTCCCTCTGATAGATTTTTAACAACTCGTTTTAGACTAAACTTGCTCCACCATCTATTGGCATCCCCGGTTGGTTTTGTTTTACATGCAGAGGTCCTTGTGGCTGCGACGATAGGTCTCCACAGGATACCCTACATTTTGTTCTTTTATGTAGATATTTTTCTCATCCTTGGAGACTGTTTCTTAAACCTCTTTTAAAAGACTTGAGATTTAGGCATGCTCATGTTGCTTTATTGTATCTGCAGCTTCTGCCCAATGTTCCCACGCTTTTTGTAGTAATGAACTTTCTAAGAGCAGCATTAAGAGCCAGAAATTGTAGATGTGACTGATGGCTGTAATAACTTTTGTGATTTTGCACAAAATTTGACATGCTGTTTTTAAATGAATTGTTGTTGGCTTTATATTTTTGTCTTTTTATCTTTTATGGCTGTGACTACTGCCGAATACAGATTATTCATTAATTCAGTGTCCAAAGAGAACACAACAAGAAAGGGAATACATCAACACAAAACACCACAATACGAACACAGCAACCACAGTACAACAAAACACCACAATGCAATATTGCAAGGCAAATAACACCATAAAACAATACAGTACAGAAGTTGTTTTGTATTGTTGTGCTATACTGATGTTATTGTAATATGATGTTGTATTGTGTTGCTGTAATTCAACTTAAGCCTGTTTGTTTATATATGCAGAAATATTCGTGTCACACATCACAGCCCCTCACACCTGCTTTCAGACTGCAGTTATGCTATCATATATTACATGTATTTGTAGAGCGCCCTATCACCCACGAGGGCACCTGGTCACTTATTTAAGCTATTTGGACTAAGCCCTGTCTTATTTTCCACCAAGCACATGTAATAGAGCCAGCGAAAAATGTTTTGGTATCCTGCCCCAAGTGCCTCAATGTAGTGCCCAAATGTGTCAGCAAGCTACACGTCATAACATTTGCCAAAATTGTTTATTTTGCACCACATTCTGCACTTGTGCAATGAGGCTCCGATTCATCCTAAACAGCAGATGGCCTTCAAAATCCAGGAGGAGCAACTCATATAGGCGCCCCAAGGCCGTCCTACCTTTGGTACACTAATGTTCACATAATTAAATTTTTTAGAAACAAAATGCCCCTGGGACCTGTTTGAAACAACATCTGCAAACAATATCAGTTCCTGCATCCCCTCCAGTGTTTACCCAGTAGTAACAGGGATGCCAAGTATGCTTTAGTTTTCCTATTGAACTGACTGAGTGACCATAAAGGAGAAATGCAGGCTGATTCGAGAGGCAATCTGCAACGTCACAAATTTAGAACCTCCTAACGGAATACCTTACCCTGGGGCTTTGCAGATTTCTAAAACGTATTTGTCCTTGGTTAAGGAAGCGGTAACTTTTTCCACTATAAATGATGTATTGACCTGCGGCCTCGATGCCCAGATGTGAAGTTAATACTCTGCAGGTAGAAAATTATGTTTTTCTATCTCAACCATTTGCTGTTCCTTGTATTTTTGTTATCGACGTTTTACAGTTGTTTGTTCTGTCTCTGCCTGTAACAACAAAAGGAAAAACAAATATTCTTGTTCTCAGCTCTTTCTCTTTGAATGTACTCATTTGGTTTTTGCATAGCTTTGTTTCAACGGATCAACCACTTTTAGGACTTACTCGCCTTAGCTGTTGAGATGAGCCTTCTGAATGTTCGATCCTTTCTTTCATTGTTTGTTTGTTGCAGGACATGTGAATGCATTGTAGTGGAAACAAAAGACCTGTATTTTTGTTCTGGTAGGAAGCTTGCCATCTGTCATCTGACGGAGAGCAAACTTTTACATTTCATCCTCCTAAGCTCTTCCAAGTCTGTGAACATGCAACGATGGTTGGAAACAGCATCTGCTGCGTTGGAAGTGCACCTAAATCTTATTTATTTAGTTCAGGTGATTACCAATAGAATAATGACATTCGCCGTAAATGCTGCAATAGACTGTGATTTTCACTGGATAAGCAGTCATTGGTTCACAAGATAAACTGCACCAGTAACAGGCAATTTTACCCTAGTGCAAAGTCAACCATCCTTTGCATCTACTGAACGATGCAAAAACATTTGCTCTGCTCGACCAGTGCTAAATCAAGCTTTTGCAATAGCCAGTCAATTAAAATATTGTTTTGGCACTTGCAGGTTGGTGCAAAGAATATAGCATGTTACAACGCATGCTATCACAATCACATCGTGTTCTATTACAACGCGGTCTTTGTAACGACCGCGTTGTTAGAGCGCGATACCTTTATCGCAAGTCATTAGATCGGCTTGCTGTAGGGGCGCGCTGGATTTAGGAATAGTATAATTTACTATTCCAAATCCAGCGTGCGCAACAATAGGGAAGGTGTTGGAATAGTAAATTATACTATTCCTTATGTTAGAGCGCTCCCTACAGCAAGTCGATCTAATGACTTGCGATGTAAAGGTATCGCGTTCTAACAACGCGGTCGTTGTAACGACCGCGTTGTAACAGTAACGCGATGTGATGGCAGCGTTGTAAACGCTATTTCCCTGGTGCAAATGTTGGTGCAAAACTGCAGCAGAACGGTGTATGTAATCAAGCTCCTTCGGCTGAAGATAGAGCCACGTTCTGTGTGGGGACAGGAGCATGGCACGACTGTGCGACTTTTCGCAAATTAAACGTTTGCAGTGCATATATTTACTCGAACACTCTACAATTGAGAGCAGCAAGGATACCCAGAGTAGTGGTTTATACACCCAGTGATTGATTTTTAAAATAATAAATACCGGGGCCCAAAGTTTTTCTCAGAAGCATACCTCCAGTACTGCCGAATATCATGGTTGCCGAATACCAAGGCAGCTTAGTCTTGATTCTACCTCATACCTCTTTCTTCTACTACCCAGCACTTCCTGTGTCTTTATCTCACGTTTGTAGGATCTCTTTTCTATCCCTTGTTTCTCCATGTATCACTGTTCTTCTGTATTTCGATTTACCCTTATTTGTTCCCTTCCCCTTTTCTTTCTTTCTCTCACTTGTTCTCGATCAAAGTCGGGGTATGAAAATAAGTTCTGGTGCCCAAAAAATAACTGCTAGTGCGACCTATCTGCAACCACTGGCTCAAATTAAGCACTGCACACACTGCTCTGTGTGTCCAGGGTCACCTCCACTAAACTACAGAGCAGTGGGTGAACCACCACTGTGAACCTAATTGCAAGATAATTCTTTCACCCATTGAAACACGATAATCAGGGTTCAGAATTCATGGATGCGAGGACATAACGTGGATTTTGGTGCTTTTTTTTCACAAAAACTGCATGTCCAGAATGCGCCTTCCTCCTTCCTGGTCTTTTTCAACAGATTTGACCTGCTGAAATGTACATGAAGAAAACTGTGTTTTGAGGTAAACTCCACACTATTTATAACTCCAATCATTATGCAAACAAGGGTTGGCACAAGAGTCAGAATTCTCTATCCTGGGGCTGTATTATAGAAATTGCCACAGGGTCATAACGGGCATGTGTGCGCAGTTTGCGTGCCCCGGGGCACTTTGGTATTACAGAAAGGGCTGCAGACGCTTGTGCTGCCTTTCCTGTAATACAGATAGCGCTGGCGCACATATAGGGCCGGCGCTATCACCAGAGGGTGTTCCCTCATTTGCATGGGGCCGTGTTCCCATGCAAATGAAGGACCCTTTTGCCTCTACGCCCATGCCGTATTATCGACACGGGCACAGAGGTAAAGAAGCTGTCAGGAGGCACACTGACAGTGTCAGTGCACACCCTGATAGCAGCACTCTTAAAGGGGAATAAGGGGTCCATTGGACCCTCCAGACATTCCCTTGCAGGCAGGTGCAGTCACTCACTGCACCCGCCTGCAAGGGAATCTCTAATCCCCCTGCAGGCAGGTTAAGCCTACACAGTGAAACACAGAGCAGCTTTGAAGCAGCCGCTCCGTATTTCACTTGAATGCACTGCTCCCAGGGCAGCACAACTTTGTGGCTGCCGTGGGGGCAGCACATTCAATGTAATATGGCACATCTACTTGTTAGCACTGAGTGCAACTTTTGAAAGGTGCACCCAGTGCTAACAAGGAAAAGGCACCACATTGAGTAATACGGAAACAGGTGTTCCTTCCTGCACAAAAACAATCCTGCTTGTAATGCAGGCACCCTTGCATCATGGTGCAAAGGTGCCTGTGTTGCTAATAGGCAGAAGCTTGTGCACCAGTGTGGGCAGAGAGCAGGAATGCTCTCCCTTTCACATAGCACAGTGCAGAAAGGTGGCTTGCTGTGTTGTGTTGCGTGAAATGTTGATAAATATGGCCCTTAGTTTTTAGTCAGTTAATTGCCCTCCTCCTATTTCTCTTGCTCCTCTGTTCATGTTCTTTTTTTTTTGTGTTCCAGGTGCTGCAATATCCTCTCTGATAACTATTACATAACCAGGAATTCAACATGATTGAGTGCTTGCCTTTAAATTATCATCTGACAAGACTCAGCAGAAATAATTAAGGATTTCAGAGCAAGTCTTGGCTTGTAGAATACACCTCTTTACAAATTCAGGCAGTTCATAGAGAAGCGAAAAAGCGCTTAAACGGGGAGGTTTGAGGTATGGAATACTGATCTAGGGAGGCTGAGGAACAGGTGGAGGACCTTACAGGGCACCCTAGGTGTTAGGCCAATCAGAATGCTAAAGGGTTTGAGACTTCCGGGGCAGTATTAGAAGATTCAGCAGTGAGAACCAAGTTTGCCTCACAATTGTATTAGTTGTAAGGCTCTGACTTGCGCCTAGTTCATTCACCATTCTGTTCCTGAACCTTTGTAGTTTTTTTCTTCCTACCTCTGTACATTTCACTTTCTGTTTAGCTTTTTTACCTAGTCTGGTTTCACTGCAATATTCAATGTGATTACTGTGAGAGTTCTTCTGTTGTCTAGTGCCTTCTGTGCGTCCTGCCTCTGCCTTGATCATACTGCTGAAAGCGTCACCTGGCATTCTGGGGCCCTATTATACAAGTGCACCGGGGGCGCAACGCGCATTTGCGCCTGCTTTGCGCCCCCGGGCCACTTTGGTATTGCAGAAGGGGCCGCAGATGCTTGTGTGGCCCCTTCTGTAATACCAATAGCGCTGGCGCTCATAAAGCGCCAGCGCTATTGTCAGAGGGCATTCCCTCATTTGCATGGGGATGTGCCCTATGCAAATGAGGGAATCCCTTTACCTCTGCATCAGCGCCGCATTACAGACAAGGGAGCAGAGGCAAAGAAGTTCTCAGGAGGCACACTGACAGTGCGCCACCTAAAAGGTGGCAAGGAGGCGCAGTGTCAGTGTGCTCCTGATGTCAGTCCTCTGGAGGGGGGGAAGGGGGACTCATGGTTCCCCCAGACTTCCCCTTTCAAGGGGATCTCTATTCCCCCTTCAAAATGCAGGCGGGTTGCCGCCTGCAGTGTGAAAACCCGGAGTGGCTTCAAAGCAGCTGCTCTGTTTTTCACATGAATGCCCTGCCCCCAGGGTAGCGCGAGTTTGCAGATTTTGAAAGGTGCGCTCAGTGCAATGAAAGAAAATGCACCGCATGTATAATATGGCCCCTGGTGCTCTCAATTATGAATTGGTCTCTGGTGCATTATGTGTTTCCTGGAGCATTAAGCATAATGTTGAAAGTCAATTGCATTGTGGGGGATTGTAGTAAATTTTAATGAAGATTAGCAATCGAGATCCTGTCACCAAGTTCCCTCCGTCCTCCAGGGTCATAAGACAATCTGTTTTTTAAACTTCAGTCAACATGATACTTTTCTCCGCATTTAGCATGCAATTGCTGTCAATGGCCAGTAGTGTCAGTCTTATCTTTAACCCAGAAGCCTTGACCCCAAAGTTTGGGCGATTACTTCCCGTAGCCACCCTGCTGATGGAGAACTACCTCCAGTCAGCAGATATCTAGGAAAGCAAACTTCTGATGGAGGAAAAGCAAAACGGCACCAAAAGCCTTAAGAACTGGGTTCAGTATAGAAGAGCAAAAAACACCTGAACAGGACATTAGGAAAAACAATCTGTTAGCAAGCAACAAGCAAACTGTCTAATAAGCGGCCATAGGAACAGAAAAATATTGTGACGCAAATGCCCCTGAATACTCCCTCCTTAACTAATAGTATATGCCTTGGAAAGGAAAGGATGACCTCAGGAAGTGATTCCGCCACCTTGGATTGGGAAATCCAAGTAGAAACAGAATTGATGGGACTCCATGGGGAATTAAAATGTACACCCGAGATGGCACCCGCCAACTCAAGACACAGAAGCCAGCATGGCACATGAAGTGCATGGCAGCAGCTCCCACACCAGCCTACAATGCCCCAAGAAGGACTACTGTTCTTGGCCCGGTAAGACCTGCTTGAGCTCCTTTTCCCACATGCCACGCTAATGAGGAGAAAAGTGGAGCTTGTCATGAATGGGAAGCTGAAATTCTAATAGTACAATCCCTCCCCGAAGCCCCGGGAATGGTAGGATGACGTAAAAAAATTGACGGACCAATGAAGGTGTCCAAATGGCTGTAGCTGGTTCCCAGGACTGTTCAAATACAGGATACCCTTTTTGCATGATTAAGTACTGTAATCTGCCTCAGAAAAAATAAAAAATCAATGCTAGCAGAGACTTCAAATTCTGGTTCACCATCAATATAGACCAGTGGAAAAGGAGAGGGAATTCTAGGAAAACGATCAGGAACAAAAGGTTTTTATTGAGACACATGGATGGTAGGGTTAATCTTCCACGCATCAGGAAGTTTCAAGGGTGCAGTAACAGGATTAGCTTTCTGCACAATGGAAAAAAGGCCCAAAAGATGAGAATTAAATTTGAATTTACCATATTTGATTGGTAAGAACTGAGAGGATAGCCAAACATTATCACCGATCTGATTATCAGGTTCAGGCAATTTACGCTTATCAGCCTGTACTTTCGTTCTGTCTTGGGCAAATTCTAAGCCACCTGTTTTCTGGCTTCTGTCTGCATGTCAACAAAATTTGTGATTCATGTTCTAAATTAAATGTTGGATCTGCTACATTGTCAGACCAAAAACCATAACATTTGTGTAGTGCTCTGGATTTTGAAATGAAAATATTTGTGTTTTCCTTTGCACTGGGTAATTTGTTCAGGGCAGAAAAATGGGCCATCTTCGAAGAAAGGAAGCCTGTGTGACCATAATATTTGTTTTCCCTTCTACAATGAAATCAATGCCAATGATATAAGAAAGTCTAAAGTTAATTTCCAAGGGTTGGAGTAAGCCTGAAGTCCTCTGATGAGAAGCTTTGGTCTTAGCACAAATGGGTCAGCTCTTAATATATCTTTTCACTTCATTATTCATCATAGGCCACCAAGGATTTGCAGATGTTAGTTCCAATGTATTCTTGTTACCCCTGTGACCAGTTGATTTGAAGTCATGTCAAAGTTGGAGAACTGCTCTTTTGTAAGTTTTAGTGAGGTATATAAAGCATCATTTCATGAAAATATAAGCAGTCCAATTCATTTAAAGAAAAACACTACGGGTCTGATTACGACTTTGGCGGTGCGGCACAGGGTCTGCACCCCGCCGCCGCAACGCCAAAGTCTTGGTCAGACCGCCCGCCAAATTAGGAGTTTCCTCCTATATGGCAGGCTTTGTTTTTGATGTTCCCATGGCGGTGCCTAAAAAATGGGTACCGCAATGGGAATGCCAAAAAGAGTTCCTGCACAGCATGGACTGAAAAGTCCATGCCATGCAGGAACTGGTGTGCGTGCGTGCATACAGGGGGCACATGTTGTGCTCCCCTATGTGAATCTACATGTGGAGGAGGCACAGGGGGCCTTGCAGGGCTCCCTTTGTTTTCTCCCCACCACAGTGTTCATGGAGGAGGAACCTCCATGACCCCGCCGGCGGACAGGAAACTCGTAATATGCTTGCCGGGACCGCAGCAATCCTGCCTAGCAAATTGGGGCCTCCTGACTGCAGCAATACTGCCAGGGAATGGCGGTGTCCTGGTGACTGTGGCAGGGCTGCGGCGGTCCGACCACCTAAATAGGGCAGTCAGAAGAGGAAACTCATAATATGCCTGGCTGCGGTGGTCCCGCCAAGCATATTGCGGCCTCCTGACCACCGCAACACCACCAGGGAAGGCAGCTATGGCGGGCTGCGGCGGGGCTGCAGCGGTCCAACCACCCAAATAGTAATAGAGCAGTCGGGACACTGCCACTCTGCCCCCCCTAATGAGTCTGGCGGCTCGTGGACCCCTCCCTACAAGTTCATCTTTCATAATAGGTGGAGGGAGAGGATTTACCTCTGGGAACCCAGGATTCTGACCAACCAGGAACCCGGCGGGCTTGGACTCACTATCTTTCTGGGGCAAAGAGGAATCAACGGGCTCCTCAAATAGAGTCGGAATCCGCAGTTTTTTTGGCTTACGTTTTATTATACGCCGGGTCCTCTTCTTCTTCTCCCTTCTCCCTTCGCCACTAGCTTCTGCCTGAGGGACACCCTCCTGTCCTTAACATAAGAAGGAGATGGCCAATCAAGTACTGCTGTTATCTTTTCAGGGTCCATAGCAATCCCTTCAGAACTTACAACACATTTTAAATACTCCACTTCCCGAGCCTCAAAGACACATTTTCCTGGTTTACAAGTCAGGTGATTCTTTTGAAGTCTGGATAAAACTTCAAGTCATGGCTATAATGGTCGGACAAGGTTTTTTATAAGCTTAAGGTGTCATCCATGTAGATGATAACAAACAGATGCAAGATGTTAGAAAAAAATGCTCTGCATAAATCTTTGAAAGATAGAAGGGGTAATTACTGAGCCCAAAATGCATGACCCTGTATTCCAAATGTCCAAATGAAGTAGGGAAGGCTGTCTTCCACCCATTCTATTTCTTTATATGCAACAAATTATAAGCCTCCTTGACATCGAATTTAGTAAATACTGAGGACCCTCATACTAACTCTAGAATGTCTTGGATCAAAGAAAGGGGATAAAGATTCTTGATGGTGACTTCATACAATCTTCAGAAGTTGATACAGGGTCTTAATTTGTTTGACGTTTTGGGATCAAAAAATAGGGGAGCTCTGGCAGGAAAGGAAATGGGTGATATAAGCCCATTCTCTAAATGTTCATCCAGATATTGACGCAGGGCCTTCTTTTCCAATTCCAACAGAGAGTGCATCTGACTGTATCGAATTTGACCCCCTGGTTTAAGATTGATGGCACAGTAAAAGGGTGATAAGGAGGAAATTGTTTTGAATGGGAAGGACTGAAAACCTCCAAGAATTCATGATATTGTTAGGGAAATGTAGTCATGGTCACTACTATAGGTCATCCTCTTTTACACTCGCCTTGGAAGTGCTTCATAGATTCTTCAGAATCTTCCAAACAATTTTGATGGAACTTAAGGAGATAGTGTGAGTTGCCCAGTTGAGGTAGGGCTTGGGTAAACGCAGGGAAGGAAGACCCAGAATGACTGGATGGTCAGGTGCAGGAGTGGCCCGTGCAGGTAAGAACGGTGGGGGGGGTGGGGCTGGGTTCGGGGGGGGATTCAACAGACGACCATGAGGGAAGATTAAATAAATAATTAATTTTCCCTCGTCATCATCTGTCGAAACCCCCCCACCCGGCACCACCGCTCTTACCTGCACGGGCAGCGGCTGGTTAGGTAAAGCGATCAAATCAAAATTGATGGTTGTATATCGTCACTACAGTATTGGGAGAACACTCTACCATGGGACAGGACACTAAAGGAGTTCCATCCACAGAATGAATCACTTCTGTTTTTTCTTTCTGATCCCTAAGAATCTGATGACTCAAAGCCCAGTTGGAGTCTAAGAAATTTCTGTTGTTCCAGAATCCAACAATGCCATGGTTGAGATCTTACTCTCAGGTCCAAGGTGCAAGGTAACAGAAAGTAAAAACAACTGATTCCCTGCTTCTGGAATTAATCTTAATGTCGATATTTGAGGAAGCATGCTTTTACTGGACAATCCTTGATCAAAGGTCCCTTTTTGCCACAATATTGGAGTTCCCTTATTACATTTTACAAGTGTAATTTCCATTGGGAAGAAATGACCAGTTCATGTTTGGTGTATCTGGTATCACAATTTGAAATCCTACTTATGGTGAAGTCAGATTTTAAATTGCAATTCTGAAAATGCCACTTTAAAAAGTTAGCATTTTCTTGCCTTACCCATTTGGTGCCTACGGCCAGTCTCTGGGTCACATGACTGGGTGTAGCTGACAGTTGACGTTTGTGCATTCCTCCTAGACAGCACACACAATGGGGAGCTTAGATATGACTGGATGGGCCATCATTGGCAGGATGGGAGGGAGGAGCTGGGCCCTGCCACACTTACACTTGAATAGGCTGTGTCCTGTCTGCACACTAAGGTAGGGGTGGGCGGTGCTCTGCTTGGAGTGCAAAGTTTGGCAAAAACTCTGCCAGCAACAATGTGGCGCAGTTTATCTTGCATGCGGCTCGCCAATGTTATGTTGGTGAGCACGATTGAGAAAAAACAAGTTCTAGACCCCCTCCCAGTGAGATTTCTTACTGCGGGCGTTCGCGGCAGGTCGCTGCTGCTCATGTTGAGAAAGTTGCCACTCGCGTTGCGAAAGCTGCCACTTGAGTAGAAAATCTGCTTGAGAGGCAGAAAGAAGCAGCACTCTCTGGTTTGCTGCGTGGTGCCGTTCATGCTGATTTTACAGGGCGGGACTAGCTCCCAGCTCTAAAAATCAGAGTAAAACTCTTTGAGTTCTGCCCACCCCTACACAAAGGGCTGCATACCCCCTGTAGTTAGTCTGCAGCCAGGAAGGCAAGGCATCTGTGCACTTTAGAGGCATACCTCTAGAAGTTTCTTCCCACTTTAAAGGCACAACTGTGTATAAAAAGAGGACCTCAGACACCACCACTTCAGTACGCTTCTGAGCTTGTGGCTAATCTGTCAGGAAGAAGAACTGCTGTGCTGCTACAAGGACTGCCACTAAGCTGTACTGCTGCTCTAATGGAACTGCCCTCTTGCCTCTTGCAACTTCATCTTGAACCCAGCATAATGACTACCCGCTGTGACACTCTCCTTGCTCCTTGTGACCCTCTCCAACGCGAACAGGACTCTTGCCACAAAACTCGAGAAGGTAAAACTTCAGCGGGAATAATCTGGTATTGTATCTGACCCGCGCTCCATCGCAGTCAGCCTGAACTTTGACTTCTGACCTGGTCCAGGGTGACAAGATAGTCGCAGTTGGTGATTTTTGATTTAGGCACTATTTTACAGTTTATCCTTTCCAAATTCATAACTCTAGTTCTAATGATTGGATTTTTGTCATTTTGGTCTTGTTTTATTTAGTAAACTAAGCTAAACTCTATTAGTCTAAGTGGGTATGAGATGTTTTTGTGTGGTGTTTTCCTGGTTTTACTGTTTGAAGTGCTGCACAAATATTTCACACATTGCCTCTAAGTTAAGCCTGACTGCTCTGTTTCAAGCTACCAGAGGGTTGAGCACATGTTAATTTGAGGTGTGCTTGTGTCTTACCCTGACTAGGATTGTGGTTACTGCTTGACCAGGGCTCACACCCCAGTCAACCAACAACCCAACAAGTTGTCTCAGACAAATGTATTAGAATCAACATGAGTTCTTCATGGATTGTGCAGATCCTTTGAATTCCATTCATTTTTGTCTCAATAATTTGACCAACAGATTGCATGCTAAAGAGGTCATGAATACATGTAGACTGAAGATTAAATAAACTGCAGAAAAGGTAATTTCAAATGAGAGCATTTCCGTTGCTATATAAATTTATAGAGCTGAGAATATTTTACAAAGACAATAACAGGAGAGCTCACCGCATTTATGTAATCTAGTCAATACTTATTTAATTACCTTAGCACTATTTTATAATTATTTTTATCTACTTTCACTGGAATTATACTCACTCACCTGATGGTTTTGCATGCCACCTGCTCAAAATGCAATCAACGGGGAGGAGAGAATGAAATATACATCCAGAAATTGATGTGACTCTATCTCCGCCATCCTTTCATTTCCAATTACTCCGGGATCTTACACGAACAGTAATATCCATTATGAGCTCACTGTTTCATTACACTTAATAACTGAAACCAACGCTATTGATTAAAAATTCATATTTCCTTCAAAATGAGATAGGTCTGATGTGTTCACTGCATCCTTTCTGATATGCAGGGGAACACCATACATTCCTCCCATCGACTGAGGCGGGTACTGTTCTATTATCTGTTAACAACATTTGTAAGGGACTTTACTAATAACTAAAACTGTAGATAAAATGTGTTGTGTGTCTGTACAGAGCATTGCAGATAAAATATGGTTTTTCTTATTAATTTATGTCACACATTTTAACAAACATGGGGGCTTATTTACAAGCCCCTTGCACCACTTTTGCGTCATTTTTAACATGGGAAAAGTGACGTACGGGTGGCAAAGGGGCTTGTAAATAAGCCCCATGGTATGCCAAGAAGCACGACATTAATTCAAATGGCGTGTTATAGTGATAGTGGGGCTGTAAATTGCTACTTTGAACGTGTATTCTCTTTTTAACGAGGGCATTGACACACTGTCAATGACACAACAAAGATGATGAGTGGAATGCTTGTAAATGTCTCACCCACTGACAATACACGCTGGGCAGGGAGGAATGGCATTACATTTAGTCTTGGTCCTGTTGCACTAGGGACAGTCAAGCACCAGGAGCCAGGGCATTTCCCCTCTGAATGGTAAAACAAGGAAGACCAGACCAGTTTCTGCCTAGTTGGGCATCATCAGTAAGGTGCAGCGTGGATACTGTGCTACCTTGAGTACGTGCCAAACTCTCAGCATAGGCATTGCCCTTAAGGCGTCACATCAAAACAACAAAATATGGTGGATGGAATTTCAGAAATAAGTCTCATCCACTGTTAATCACTCGAAACATTACATAAATCTTACAATCTACAGGCAGCCCAGCACTGGCAATCACTTGAACCATTAAATACATCTCACCATCTAAAGGCAGTACAGCAGTGACAATCACATAAAACATTAAATAAATCTCGCAATCTAAAGCCAGTACAGCTGAGCAAGACAGATTTTACAGACAATAGTGTCTGTAAAATATTCAGTGCAGATTACAGGCAATGCTGTCACTCAAGTTTCAGAGACTTTGACTAGTAGGATTATACAAGAGACAGGTTACAAAAATCTGAAAGATGAGCTTTCAGGCAGCCTTAGAGATCGTCACTCAAACACCTGTGTAAATATATATTTAGAATTAAAAAACTTTTGTCCCCAGTCATAAATGTATCGGTGTATTGGAAAAACACGCATTTCACAATCAAATATGTGTTTTTCGTTTTGGAAAAATACATTTAATTCCCTCTCACAAATGCTAGTCATTTTTTATGAACAAAAACACAACATTTGTCTAGATATACCAGCTTTCCATTTTTAGTAAGTACACATTTGATGCTCTAATATAAATTCATTATTTACAGAAATGCTCAAATATACTACTACCAATCATGGACAGATTGTGACCTGCATTCAGCATCTCATGGCATGCATGACCACAATGTGCCAATAATTAATACTATTAAGCAAGGACCAGGCATACACCAAGAGTTTGATCATCATGACATTAATGTTTACCGTAGGTCAGGAAGTACCACCATTATGACAGGGCCTATATTATAATAAGGGTGGGTATCATGCCCTAGATTGTCACAATATGCTGGAAATTGCCACTACAAGGAAGGGCCTGCAATATGCCAGAGATGGGCACCCATCATACATCAATGCCCACAATGTGCCAAGAATTAACACCATTATTCAATAATAATAAATAAATTATTCAAGGAGTGTGCTCTTCAAGTCAGAGAAGGGGGTGTAAGATATCATGGGGGCTTAAGATGATAAGAGTCTAGTCACATTGGCCATCGGCAGGATGGCAACTCGCCTGGGTGAGAGGCAATGACGAAGTAAATTGTGTAGTATCCTGCCAATGCCTTGGGCTGCCTTATATTAACTAATCAGTAAATCCTATATATTTTATCTTCAGAGTCACTGAGTGGATACCAGCAATTTGTAAACAAACACCAAACGTTTTTACTCTTATATCTGTTGAGTAAACATGCAAATCTAAGAGATCAGGTGTCACTATTAATTTTGACTTTTGATCAGTGGATTGACAGAATGAGTTGGTGAGGAGGTATCTGCAGGGACAATAAGCCAAACCTACGTGACGGCAAACACAAAACAGTGGGGCATATTTACAAGGGAAGTGGCGTCGTGAGGCGTTTGCCTTCCTAGCCTCACTCCGCCACTTCAGAAACGCAGGGCTGCACCCTATTTACAAGAATATGGTGCACACCTGCGGTTCCCCCTGTGCTGGCGCTAAAGTTAGCAGCATCGCGCCAACGCAGGCCCCCTTGCACCATAGTGTAGGGTTACTGCTCTGAGGGGAAGATTGTTTATGTGCAGGAAGGTCCCCCTTCCTGCACATAAACAATCTTAAATTGCCGTTTTGTAACTTCTATGTGTGCTGCTTAATGCAGCACACATAGAAGTTGCAAAGTGGCATTTTAAAAATTATTGTTTATGTGCAGGAAGGGGGACCTTCCTGTACATAAAAAATCATTGGCGTTTTTCTGTCTCATATATGCTGCACAACCTAACACACATGAAAACAGCAAAACGAGGAGAAATGAAACATTTCTCCTCGTTGCGCCAGGGTAAGACCAGGTTTTCCCTGGTCTTAATTTAGGTGCTGCCCCATATTTATGCTGCCCTTGTAAATATGGGGCTGCGTCAAAACTACTGGGTGTTGCTGAGGAACGCGCACAGCAACACCCATTGCCCTCCCCTTTCACGCTAAGCATAGCGTGAAAGGGGGCCTTATTTACAAGGCAGCGTAAAACCACGTTAAGTGGCTTAACACTGCCTTGTAAATAAGGCGAAGCCCCTATCACCACAGGAACGTCGTAAAAAGTGACGTTCCCATGGCGATAGAGGCTTGTAAATATGCTCCAGTATGCTCTAAGGAAACCGTGTCTAATAAATAGCTGTAAGAGGGCACCTGTTTATCGATTTCATTACAAAATGCTTCTCACACTGAAGACGGAAATCACTGTGAGGGTTGTGCCAGGCAGATTATTAGTTCAACCCTTCAGCAAAGCGTACTTGTAAAAAGCTGCTCTTGAATGTTTTGAATTATAGTCTTCTCTCAAAGGAACCCAAAAGAGTGGCGCATTTTACAGGCACTGGGTAATTTCAACGATTCGATCTTTTAAATTCTTAAACACAAATACCCCTAACCAGTTTGCTGATTCCAGCAGATACTTATGGACATAGTCACTGTTATTTCACTCCACGCGGCACAGCAAGGAAACCTGCGGTGCTGGTTGCGTGAAAGAGAAAGACCAGAAATGCTCCATATGTACAAAAATAAGGAGCGGCTCTGCTGTCTCCTTGTGCTGGTGCACTATGTGCTGCCTAGCGACCATGCAGTTTCCCTTGAACCATGGCGGCAGGGTGCCTGCATCACGGGTTGAATTGTTTTTTTGCAGGAAGGGATACATTCCCATGCAAAAACAAACCAAAAAAGAAATAACGAGGAGAAAAAAAAAAATTCTCCATGTGTACAGATTTGACACAGTCCCAGGTTTACAAACATTTGTAAATCTGGAATTGTGTCTTTTCCATGAGTGGATGCCTGGTGACGCCTATGCTCCATTGATGGAACACCTTCCAGCTTGAAATGTAACGTAATGCAGTGCAATCCACTGGCCAGCATTACATTTATTTAAAAAGCCATGCAAGGTGGTGTAAATAGGCCCTTGTATGGCTTTTTAAATGTTACTATAGTCTTTGGGGTGTCCTTGCATCATGGGCAAAGTAAATCTGGCCCACTTAAATTATAGTGCCGCAACTGACAGTCTTCACAGTTTAATAGATCGCTAAAATACTTTTGTGATCACTGTTAGAAGGTGGTTATGACCATCTGAGCCGCCTGGATTGTTCGCTTTTTGAACACTTAATTTTTGAGCTTTTACTGTGGGAGAGCCTCAAAAGCTGAGACTCACCCACAGTGAACTCATGCTGAAACAGACTGCATGTGGATTGTACAGGTGTCCCCCTTGTGAGAGAAAGCTGCTGCGCTGCAGCCGGGGTAAGGGGCAGCGGACTGGTTACATGTAGACACGTGTGCACACACGTGTGCACCCATGTAAGGGCTGCGTAGGGGAGATTCCTGTTGTGCGCAGCCGAGGAGCAGGTACACGTAGAATGGTGTGGCAGGATTTATGCAGAGTTGGGTGGTGACATGGACTAGGCTTTATAGTATGGGAAGACACATGTAAGGGAAAGTCAGTGTGCTTTACTGTTTTCACTGTAGGAACACTCCATTACTCTCCTATGAAGATGGGGACCACATGGGTTAGTTTCACTTCCCTAGGGCCTACAAATTCCAGAAACGCACCAAAGTACACTGTAAGATGAGTAAAAAGAAGTATTCTGCTGAGTCCAAAGCCATATCTGTACTGCTTATGTGTCATCCAGAAATGTCATACTCCTCTGACTCAGCTCATAACCAGAGCCTGGCTGGGTGTGACCCTGCCAGGCTGGATTAATTACCTTCCTCCCCAAGCTGTAGCATAAGAGGCCTAGCCCTTCACGGCAAGCATTCCAAGGGTGAAGGTCTTCTCTCCAAGAGGGAGAGATGGGGGTGGAGCTGCAGGTTATCCATCAGCAGCTGTCACCTGGTGCCAGGTACCAGGTTTGCGGCCATGAAGGCAGCAAGAGGGGAAGGGGGCTTTTCAGAGACCATGTGGCATGAGACCCCTGGACGACGCCATTTTGAACTATCCCAGATGCCTGTGCAGGAAGGAGGGAGCAGGGGCAGAGAGGTGATGTGTCGCTGCAGGATAGGGCAGAAGAGCCTTCCTGCCAGCCCCTCCAAATTCTTTTAAAAGCTCTTGCACAGGAAGAGGAGCTCTCTCTGGGGTGTGGTCTTGCTGAGGAAGACTGGTGCTGGAGCCTGGCGCAAAGGGCAGTTGGAAGGAGGAACCCCCTGACTGTCCCAGGACTCTGAACTGTGCCTTTGAGGGAGTCCAGGGCCAGTGAAGAGAAGCCTGGGCCTCTGCACAAGGAGAAAAGAGGCCCAGAAGGAGAGCCAGGCGAAAGGCTGGCGCAGGGAGCCAGTGAAGACAGCTCCCTGCTGAGTGCCACCTCTTGGAGACGAGGAGGGCAGCAGAAAGTACTCCCTGTGGCTAGGGCTGGCCACAAGGAGCAAGAAGAGGCCAAAATGGTGGAAATCGGTCTCCTGGGGGCTGCGATATGCCCCCCAGAAGGTAGGCGACCTTTGACCTCTGCCCTGACTGACGATGAAGCGCGTGGGGCTCTGCCGTCGGTCTTGGATGTGCCCCCGGGGTGGGTCAGTCCCGGGGGCTGCCCAAGAAGAAAGGGAAAGTCGGGGAGCGTCGTTGCGCTCCCCGTGGATGAGTTCCAGGGGGGCCAGGAGCCTACCCTGGCCCCCGATGAAGAGAAAGTCGGGGAGCGCCGTCGCCCTCCCCGTGAAGGTGGCCGGGGGTGCCAGGAGCCTACCTTGTCCCCTGAAGAAGCGGAAGTCGGGGAGCGCCATCGCGCTCCCTGTGAATTTATCCCAGGGGCCGAGACCCCCAACTCCGGGCCCCCCTGAAAGTGAAGTCGGGGAGCGCCGTTGCGCTCCCCGTGAAGATTTCTGGGGCCCAGGATCCCCAACTCTGGGCCCCGGTGAAGCCGAGAAGGAGGGGGGAGTGCCGCAGCACTCCCCCGTGGCAGGAGGAAGGTGGGGGGAGTGCCGTCACACTCCCCCGAGGTCCCGCCAGACCAGCGGCAGCCTCCGTGTCTGCCCACAGGAGCCGGCAGACCAGAATGGCAGTGCCGGCTCACGGGGCAGCCCGCGAGGGTGCTGGCCAGTCGGGGAGCCAGCGGGAGCCGCCGGGGGTGGGCTCCCGGAGCGGCTCTCCAACGATCCAGGAATGTGGGTGCCCGGGTGGGACCGGGCCCCTGAGAAGCAGCAGGAGCGGCCGGGGGTGGGCTACCCGAGCTGCGCATAACTCACCTGAGTAGACGGGGTCCGGGTGGGACCGGACCCCCAATGAAAGGCTAATGCGATGCAAGGCCGCCATCCAGGGCAGCGCGGCTCTCCCTGGATCAGCGGGAAAGCCGCTCATCAAAAATGCATGGAGATGGGGAAGAGCGGCCCATAATGCTTTGCAGGGCCTGGACATGCCTGCATGGAAACATGCCCGTTTTCAGCGCGTAGTGGCCCCAGGAGGGGGGGTCACCACTAGGTGGATGCAAAGGTGCCGGGGGAGCTGCAGGAGCACGCAGACTCCCCCAGCACGAAGTTTGGAAGTCCCTACCCTCAGTCCCCGGGGGACTTAAAAGAAAGAACCCCTCAAGGGTTAGCCATGGTTTTTCAAGCCTACCTCATGCTGGAACTTTTGTTCTACAGCCAGGAGTGGAAGCTTAGGGCTTGACTGAAGTGTGCAGGGTCAAACATGGATTGACACTACGGTGACACCCCTAGAGGTGGAAAGGTGAAATAGCACAGTGGTGCATTTACATGATATTGTTTCTTTTTGGGATTGGAAGTCACATGTGATTTGTGCAATCATGATCAAAGTGGGTTAGGTTGATAGGCATTCCTGCTATGGTGCCTGGTTGTATATGCTTAATCCTGTGAGTATAACGGTGATGCTTTTTAGGGGCTTTAATTGCAATGCATTATAACTGTTATCAGAAATGACAAGCACCTGCCATTCTAAAGGGATGTTTAGACATGTATTCTTGCTACTGCATTAAAAGTTATGAACAACCCAGATTGTTAGCCACTGTGATTCAGGGGTGTATACTGTATTGTCCGTATAAGATGCTCAGTCAGGGTTATGTGTCACTAGGGCATAGTGTTCCCGTTATAAATGCTTGTTGAGATAATGGGGTGGGCTGCCACTGGGATTGTGCCTGTGTACAGGGCCCACACTCCAGGTTATGGTCAGCCTACTGCATTAGGGGGCAAGATGATGTGCATAAATGGGAGTGGTGGTACTAGACCCCACCCCCCATGGGAGAGGTGGGAATGTTATGCAATGTCACAAAGTAATTCCAACAGCTTATGTACATTTGTAAGTTGTTGCATAGTATTGAGTAGTGTGTGTGTGTAATAAATATACTCTTCCTTTTTATAAAGGAATGTATATCAAACAAATGCACCGAAGCACACCACAACACTGTTACTTTTATCCTCAAACAGTAATGTGACGAAGAAAACACAACCAGTTAATAAAGTTCCATTTACAACTTTCCAATAAGTGATTCACAGCTGTAGATGTATCAGGTCATTCGAATTTATTCCATTGTAGACAAAACAAAGGCAGCCGAAGTGCGTTTCGTCCTCCTGGACTTTCTCAAGGCTGCAGGATTACATATACAAATAATATATATCAAAATGTATTTATTAAAAGTAGTATATACACAATTAAAAACTTGTGCCTCATTCATAGTGAAGGCTGAGTGCACGATCCCAACCACGGTTGCTCCAATTTCAAGTCCACACTTAAAAAGAAGAAGAGAGAAAACACCTCCAGTGATGTACGGTGCCCTGTAACACATGCAAATGCATGTTGTCCAGTATGAAAGGTGACCAAAAACCATAATTTATTTATGTGCTCCATGCCATTTAGTAAGTAGTTAGTGAGAAAACTAAGCAAAGAGCTACATAAGCGGTGGTGGAGAGAATTAACCCATCCATTAGGTTAAATACCTATTCTGGTAAAGGTGATAACCACATATAACATGTGTCTCCCCTTATCTCAAGATTGAAACAAGCAGTCCTTTCCAGTGTAACACATTCGAAAATCCAAATGTAAAAGAATCCCTCTAAGGTAGTTGTATGTCTGCCAGCCTGAATTAGTGTGTTCACTAGAGACAGAGGGAAAAGATAAACAATTTGTTTGAAAAATGTAGTCAACTTATTTCACGAGTGCCTCGTCGGAAAGTGTACTTGTATCAGTACCTATTGTCATAATGCTAAAGGGTGCTTACCGACAAAATGAAGGCTTGTGGAGTCGAAGCAGAACAAAGTGGCAAAGTTCTGTCCAAGTTCTTTGCCTTATTTTACATCACTACATGTTAGTTGCTTTAAGTTCACTAGGAAATTGAAACTACACAAATTTTTTCAGGATAAACAACACACATATCCACAAACCAGCGCACCTGAAAACGTAGATTCACTCCCCACCATCAGGGACATAAAAGATGTGCATCTGCTATTATCTCTGGGGGATCAGGAGGAGTCTCCCTCTATACAGAACGTGATAGCAGATTTAGATCTTGATACATTCTCTGATGTGGACAGTGGTTTGCGGAAGAGATCGAGATTCACCCCTCACCTACCAGGTTCCAATACAATTGACAGATTTCAGGAATTGGTGTACCAGGACCTGTACCTTTAAAGGATAAATTCAATGCAAAGAATATTAACATTAAACAAAACATCACTATGGATGAAAGAAAGGTGCCTGAAAGCCTTAAAAAAAACAACTCCCTTGTCATCAGAGAAGCTGACAAGGGAGGTAACGTAGTGCTCATGGATAAATTTGACTATCAATGTGAAATAGACAGACAACTAGCGGACACCACGGCTTATGTAAAACTCAGTTGTAACCCTATGAAAACAACAAATGAAATCATGGAAAAAAGGTTGAGAAATTGGAAGGACTTGTGTCTTATTTCCGATCTTGAATTCAAATATCTTTTCAATGATAACCTAACGAATCCTTGTATTTACAATCTACCAAAAATACATAAAGGGGTGGGTTTCCCTCCGGGGAGACCCATCATCTCGGGAATTGGGTCTCCCACAGAAAAAATATCTGAGTTTATAGATTTATACCTACAGCCCTTGGTCATAAATTTACCATCCTACATCAAGGATACTCGTGATATCTTGAGTACAATTGCAGATGTGGAGTGGGTGGAAGGACATCAATTAGTGACTCTTGATGTGTTCTCACTATATACTTGCATACCAGGGGAACTGGGTCTCAAGGCTGTACAAAATTTTTTGGATACACGACCAGTAAACATGTTTGAACATACCAACATGTTATTAGATTTGATGGAACTGGTATTGAACAACAATGTATTTACACACAATGGCGACTGGTTTCGCCAGATACGAAGGGTAGCAATGGGGGCGAAATTTTCGCCGTCGTTTGCGAACCTCTACATGGGGTTGTTTGAGCATACACATTTGTGGCAAAAAGGGCCAAGTGCCCTATTGGAGAACATACTGTAATGGGGGTGTTTTATTGATGATATTCTTATGTTTTGGGCAGGGACTGGTGATGCCATGGAACAGTTCTTTGCATATATCAATGACAACCCCTTCAATCTTACCTTCACCAAAGAGCAAAGCACCGCTCAGATTAATTTCCTAGATATCACTATTATGGTGGATAAGGACAAATTAAAAACAGTGCCATTCAGAAAACCAACGGCATGCAATGCAAAATTGCATGCAAGCAGTTCCCATCCTCCCTCACAGATCAGAACCAGTGCTCTTTTTGAGATGAGGGTCATGTTTATAGTTCTCTCGATTAGAATTTCGTTTTTATTTATTAGCACCATATTTTTAATGTAACACTACTACAATTACGGGCAGCTTTTCACAAACCTATGGTTCTGTGACAGTTCAAATTGCGGATCTCAAGCTCAGTTAATAATCCTTAATTCATTAGAGTTGGATTTCAATACAAACGTCATTATAAGAAAAGACGTTTTGTCTCAATTAGAGTTGCAGGGAATCTGGGTTCATGCCACATAATGGTAGATTAGCTCTTAGCAATATGGCTGCCGTTTTATCTCCATACTTAACGGTAGTCTTTGTGCATGGTCCGTTTTCCATTTTGACACTTCAATCATGTGCTACAAAATGGAGCGGTGCGGACACCATGCACACGAAGCAGTTCGTGAATACGGCGGATGCTCTGATACTTGGAACTCCTTGCGGTAAGACGTTATGCAGCGGTATTTAGAATTGCAATCTCGCTTGCCAGTCCACATTATGTGGAGATACTCTTTTTATTATGAATTCAGTTTAGATTTTCATTTAACTTATATCCCGTTCTTCTTTTTTGCTCCTCTCGTCATATAGCTTACTTATTACGGTTCAAGCGCCCCTATGATAATACAACGTCGCGCCTATGGCGATTAAGGAATCATTCGAAATCGACTAACTTTGATGTATTATTTGCCACTTTGTTCTGCTATGACTCCACGAGCCTTCATTTTGTCGGTAAGCACCCTTTAGCATTATGATAATAGGTACTGATACAAGTAACCTTTCCGACATGGCACTCATGAAATAAGTTGACTACATTTTTCAAACAAATTGTTTATCTTTTCCCTCTGTCTCCAGTGAACACACTAATTCAGGCTGGCAGACATACAACTACCTTAGAGGGTTTCTTTTACATTTGGATTTTCGAATGTGTTACATTGGAAAGGACTGCTTGTTTCAATCTTGAGATAAGGTGAGACACATGTTATATGTGGTTAATACCTTTCCCAGAATAGGTCTTTAACCTAATGGATGGGTTAATTCTCTCCACCACTGCTTATGTAGCTCTTTGCTTAGTTTTCTCACTAACTATTTACTAAATGGCATGGAGCACATAAATCAATTACGATTTTTGGTCACCTTTCATACTGGACAGCGTGCATTTGCATGTGTTATAGGGCACCGTACATCACTGGAGGTGTTTTCTCTCTTCTTTTTAAGTGTGGACTTGAAATTGGAGCAACCGTGGTTGGGATCGTGCACTCAGCCTTCACTATGAATGAGGCACAAGTTTTTAATTGTGTATATACTACTTTTAATAAATACATTTTGATAAATATTATTTGTATATGTAATCTTGCAGCCTTGAGAAAGTCCAGGAGGACGAAACGCGCGTCGGCTGCCTTTGTTTTGTCTACAATGGAATAAATTCGAATGACCTGATACATCTACAGCTGTGAATCACTTATTGGAAAGTTGTAAATGGAACTTTATTAACTGGTTGTGTTTTCTTCATCACATTACTGTTTGAGGATAAAAGTAACAGTGTTGTGGTGTGCTTCGGTGCATTTGTTTGACATTTTGGTCTAGACTGCGGCTGCAGGTCTAGCAGATTTTTACCCATGGTTGGTGGGTAATACGGCGCCACGGGAGCACCCTTGTAAATTAATAGGTTACAAATTGAATGTTTGATTGCAAAATAACTGACTTATAGATGTGCTGATCTGAAAGCTTGTCCACCTTTTGTACACATGTAATTTGATTTTGCTGATCTAGCAATCTACAATTTGACTGTGTGTTTACTATCTAGGTGTTTACTACTGTCAGGTATTGTAAAAGAAATAGAGTATCAGGTTAACACTTGAACCATGGCCACCTTTGATGATAATATGGATGCCCTTATGGATGACCAGTTTAGCTCCAATCCAACAAGGGTCTCAAACAACACCAGGGAAACAGTGAAGGAGGGGTTGAAACAAAATTTTTTGAGATTAGAGAGAATGAAAAAACAAGAGCTCTCCAGGTGGTGGGACGCAACAGTCCTACGTAAATATATTGATAAGGAACAAGTCCCAAGGGGGTTACGCATACTAATCCTTCTTTCATTTGAGGATTTGGACAAGGGGCACCTAAAAGAGTGGGAGAAGTTATTATTCAATTCATCTGTCGGCATGATGGATATATTAATTAGGGATGCTGAGTTAAAATGAAGCAAACTACTATTGGACATTGCTACTTTAGAGAGAGAGATCAAAGACCTATATCTACCAGAGGCCACGGAACGTAACCTAGTAATCTTGAAAGAGGAGATACATAAACATCAACTATACTTGAAAGAGAAAAAGTCACAAAAGATCAGGCGAGACGAAAGAGATTATTTAAATGGGAGGGTCTACACGATTGCCAAAAAATGTTATAACATCAAAACTGGCATACATTCAGAAATGTCAGAAGGCACCTCACAAACAACTGAGGTAACCTGTATCTCTGACACCTCGAGTGTTAGCAGTATGAGAAGTGGTGACTCTTCCAATGCACAGGATCAAGCATCAGGCAGCATCTCTGATCCATTTTTTTAGAACTACAGAGATTCAGAAAGGGGAACAAACAGGCTTACAAAAAGGAACTGGGTTCAAAAAGACACGGAGGGGCAAATCAAGAATCAGATCCAAATACAAAGGAAAAAGTGGGCGTCACGACCAGATCAGGGTCACGGAACCAGAAAATGTGATTAATGTGAATGCTATTGATACATCTGACAATATCAACATTGTGAACCTTTCGAGCCATGATTTGACTGATGTAGAAATAAAACTGTTAAGCAAGGGATTGGGTTTCTGTCCAAGTTCTTTGCCTAATTTTACATCACTACATGTTAGTTGCTTTAAGTTCACTAGGAAATTTAAACTACACAAATTTTTTCAGGATAAACAACACACATATCCACAAACCAGCGCACCTGAAAACGTAGATTCACTCCCCACCATCAGAGACATAAAAGATGTGCATCTGCTATTATCTCTGGGGGATCAGAAGGAGTCTCCCTCTATACAGACCGTGATAGCAGATTTTGATCTTGATACATTCTCTGATGTGGACAGTCGTTTGAGGAAGAGAACGAGATTCACCCCTCACCTACCAGGTTCCAATCCCATTGACAGATTTCAGGAATTGGTCTACCCTGACCTGTACCTTTTAGAGGATAAATTCAATGCAAAGAGTATTAACATTATACAAAATATCACTAGGGATGAAAGAAAGGCGCTTGAAAGCCTTAAAAACAACAACTCCCTTGTCATCAGAGAAGCTGACAAGGGAGGTAACGTAGTGCTCATGGATAAATTTGACAATCTATGTGAAATAGACAGACAACTAGCGGACACCACGGCTTATGTAAAACTCAGTTGTAACCCTATGAAAACAACAAATGAAATCGTGGAAAAAAGATTGAGATATTGGAAGGACTTGTGTCTTATTTCCGATCTTGAATTCAAATATCTTTTCAATGATAACCCAACGAATCCTTGTATTTACAATCTACCAAAAATACATAAAGGGGTGGGTTTCCCTCCGGGGAGACCCATCATCTCGGGAATTGGGTCTCCCACAGAAAAAATATCTGAGTTTATAGATTTATACCTACAGCCCTTGGTCATAAATTTACCATCCTATATCGAGGATACTCGTGATATCTTGAGTAAAATTGCATATGTGGAGTGGGTGGAAGGACATCAATTAGTGACTCTTGATGTGTGCTCACTATATACTTGCATACCAGGGGAACTGGGTCTAAAGGCTGTGCAACATTTTTTGGATACACGACCAGTAAACATGTTTGAACATACCAACATGTTATTAGATTTGATGGAACTGCTATTGAACAACAATGTATTTACACGCAATGGCGACTGGTTTCGCCAGATACGAGGGGTAGCAATGGGGGCGAAATTTTCGCCGTCGTTTGCGAACCTCTACATGGGGATTTTTGAGCATACACATTTGTGGCAAAAAGGGCCAAGTGCCCTATTGGAGAACATACTGTATTGGGGGTGTTTTATTGATGATATTCTTATGTTTTGGGCAGGGACTGTTGATGCCCTGGAACAGTTCTTTGCATATATCAATGACAACCCCTTCAATCTTACCTTCACCAAAGAGCAAAGCACCGCTCAGATTAATTTCCTAGATATCACTATTATAGTGGATAAGGACAAATTAAAAACAGTGCCATTCAGAAAACCAACGGCATGCAATGCAACATTGCATGCAAGCAGTTCCCATCCTCCCTCACAGATCAGAACCAGTGCTCTTTTTGAGATGAGGGTCGTGTTTATAGTTCTCTCGATTAGAATTTCGTTTTTATTTATTAGCACCATATTTTTAATGTAACACTACTACAATTATGGGCAGCTTTTCACAAACCTATGGTTCTGTGTCAGTTCAAATTGCGGATCTCAACCTCAGTTAATAATCCTTAATTCATTAGAGTTGGATTTCAATACAAACGTCATTATAAGAAAAGACGTTTTGTCTCAATTAGAGTTGCAGGGAATCTGGGTTCATGCCACATAATGGTAGATTAGCTCTTAGCAATATGGCTGCCGTTTTATCTCCATACTTAACGGTACTCTTTGTGCATGGTCCGTTTTCCATTTTGACACTTCAATCATGTGTTACAAAATGGAGCGGTGCGGACACCATGCACACGAAGCAGTCCGTGAATACGGCGGATGCTCTGATACTTGGAACTCCTTGTGGTAAGACGTTATGCAGCAGTATTTAGAATCGCAATCTCGCTTGCCAGTCCACATTATGTGGAGATACTCTTTTTATTATGAATTCAGTTTAGATTTTCATTTAACTTACATCCCGTTCTTCTTTTTGCTCCCCTCGTCATATAGCTTACTTATTACGGTTCAAGCGCCCTTACAATAATACAAAGTCGCGCCTATGGCAATTAAGGAATCGTTCGAAATCGACTAACTTTGATGTATTAATTGCCACTTTGTTCTACTATGACTCCACGAGCCTTCATTTTGTCGGTAAGCACCCTTTAGCATTATGATAATAGGTACTGATACAAGTACACTTTCCGACGAGGCACTCGTGAAATAAGTTGACTACATTTTTCAAACAAATTGTTTATCTTTTCCCTCTGTCTCCAGTGAACACACTAATTCAGGCTGGCAGACATACAACTACCTTAGAGGGATTCTTTTACATTTGGATTTTCGAATGTGTTACACTGGAAAGGACTGCTTGTTTCAATCGTGAGATAAGGTGAAACACATGTTATATGTGGTTAACACCTTTACCAGAATAGGTCTTTAACCTAATGGATGGGTTAATTCTCTCCACCACTGCTTATGTAGCTCTTTGCTTAGTTTTCTCACTAACTACTTACTAAATGGCATGGAGCACATAAATCAATTACGGTTTTTGGTCACCTTTCATACTGGACAACGTGCATTTGCATGTGTTATATGGCACCGTACATCACTGGAGGTGTTTTCTCTCTTCTTCTTTTTAAGTGTGGACTCGAAATTGGAGCAACCGTGGTTGGGATCGTGCACTCAGCCTTCACTATGAATGAGGCACAAGTTTTTAATTGTGTATATACTACTTTTAATAAATAAATTTTGATATATATTATTTGTATATGTAATCTTGCAGCCTTGAGAAAGTCCAGGAGGACGAAACGCGCGTCGGCTGCCTTTGTTTTGTCTACAATGGAATAAATTCGAATGACCTGATACATCTACAGCTGTGAATCACTTATTGGAAAGTTGTAAATGGAACTTTATTAACTGGTTGTGTTTTCTTCGTCACATTACTGTTTGAGGATAAAAGTAACAGTGTTGTGGTGTGCTTCGGTGCATTTGTTTGACATTTTGGTCTAGACTGCGGCTGCAGGTCTAGCAGATTTTTACCCAAGGTGTTTGGGTAATACGGTGCCATGGGTGCACCCTTGTAAATTAATAGGTTACAAATTGAATGTTTGATTACAAAATAACTGACTTATAGATGTGCAGATCTGAAAGCTTATCCACCTTTTGTACAAATATAAAGGAATGTATAGACTGGACACTCAATTATTGAGTGTTATTTCTGCATACTTGCAAATGGCGATTACTAGCCCACACCACCTCCCTTGAGTAAGCCTTAGACTGCTCTGCAACGCTACCCTTTGAGAGTCAAGCGCTACAATGGGGTGTTTGGTTCCCAGTGAAGGACAAATGTAGACATGTTTTTTGTGCAGGCCTCACAGACACTGCCTCGTATTTCAACAATAACAAACATGCATTCAGTCTATTGTTGGCTATCCTAATATACCTTTATTTTTAGGAACACATAAGCATATTAATTACATCTGTCTAATAGCAATTCGTGTGTGTCTATTGTTGTTAGGGAATATAAACACCCACCTCAATGGCTTTGTTTGTCAGTCATATGCCTCTGGACCCTGTGACTAATCTCTTACCTGCACTGCACGGTGCTTTCTGTAATAACTGGTTTCAGCAGCGGTGACTTAGAGCATATGGTGGGTTGGGTCTCATACAGAAACATACGTCAGTCAAGTCAGACTGTGTTCATGCTAGTCGGTGGGTGGCGTGGGGGAACCTTCACTGCTGGTGATGCGCAATGTGGTGGGTCATTGTGTTGGTTGCAGGAAGGGCAGACTGGTGTAGAAGCTTCTGAAGTGTAGGCTGCAGGCCCTGAACTCAGGTTCTGTTATTTATGTATGAGCACAGGTGGTGCCTTGTCTGGGTAGGCTGCAGAGTTGTGGCTGTTAGCGAATGAAAAGGTGCGTAGAAATAGATTGAGACAAAACTGTGCATGGGGGCCAGGAAGGAAGGCTCAGAATGGATGGGAGGTAGAGGTACTAATGGCCCACCCCAGAAAAGCCACCCCAACTGCATCAAAGCGGCCACCCTAATAAGCAGAATGTCTATCAGACATATGGAGATGACTGTAGGACGGACACTACTGCGGCTCATTAGAATGCATATGCTGTGGTGAAACAGAGAGTAACAGTTTTCCCCCATGTCCTGGGCTGAGCAATCAGTGCCAGCGGTGCCAAGAACTGACAAAAATGAGCCTGGTCCCAAGAAATAAGGTGACAGTGCCACCCACCAGCACAGATTGAGCACTGGACCCTACCCCATGCTGACAAACATAAATATCATTGTAAGCCTCATGTGCAGCGCATCTATTCATATATAGGTTTTGTTTTGTGTGTGGTGCCTTAGATGGCACTGTCTTCCGATAGGCAACTGTTAGCGAAGTGGGACATTGACCACTCATTCTTAGGAGTAGAGTGACACCTGGCCTTTAGGACACAATGTATTGCACCTCACAGCCTGAGGGCTGGGCATAATCTGAGGGTATAAATAAAAGACAGGGCGATCACTTGTGGTCACTCCGCGATACCTTCTGCACACTAGTAACAAGGGTGTCCCCATGAGCTGGAGGCATCAAAGGCTGTGGAGTGCTTCAGCTCCACACTGCACTTGTGAGAGAAGCCGAGTCAGTGGCAGGCAAGTTCGATGGAAGAGGTGCAGGAAGCTGGCCAGTGAAGGGAGTGCCCTGCCTGCAGGTATGAGGAGCCGTAACCTGGGCCACGTGTATGCGCCTGATCCTGCCCTACGCAGAAGGGCCCGCCTCCCGATCTCTCCGTGATCCCCGCAGCTGCGAGGGAGATACTACCACAGGGGCGGCACAGGCCCATTGTGGAAGAAAGGCCCAGCACAGCCGAAGGAAATGGCAACAGCACTACCTAGAGGCGGCACGACCACACCGCACCCTTCCCACTGAAGGTTGAACTGCGAGTGCATTCCGGCAGCAGAAAAGCACGGGGAAGGCCCCGGTTGCAGGAAATCTATTGTCATAGACTTTGCTGTAGAAATGGCAAAAGACTTTGTCCACTTCTAGCTCGGTGTGTATGGTACTGTGTTAATACTATGCTTAAAAACTAGAAAAATAGACATTTGAGGTGAGCAGTTTCAGAGTGCCACTGGTGTTGTAGGGTGCTCTATACAGGAGCTGCTCTCCACCTAAACTTCAGAACTACCCAGAGTTGTCTGATTCATTTTTGCATAATTTAAACAGCACTCTAACTCTGAAAGGGTATTGCTTTGACTTATAATGGGTACACAACCGGCATTTGCAAACAGACGAAGTTCCTGCCTGACGTGTTTCGGACCTCCTAGTCCTTGTTCACAGGCTGTAGTGAAAACATTTGCTGCAGTTTGCTAAGGCGCCATTGTCTGCTTGCATTTTGAATTATATTGCCCTCTGGCAGGGCCTCTCAGTTGAGTTCATTTTCAACATGCATGCTGGGACTTGTGGTTCCTTAGCACAATTCATACCCTCCACTGGGTGTGCTCCGTTCTAGTATCGGTGAATGAAGAACAGACTTGAGGTCGTAGGAGGATGGAAATCCTGGCAGCACCATCCTAGCTTGTCTTGTAGGCCTAGATGAGAGGCTTGACACTAAGGAGATAATTCAATGTTCCTATACTAAAGCTATAATATATGTATATGTATTTTTTCAAGGTTTGTAGTAGAGTTATGTATAGAAATATATATACTTACTCATATGTTGATAGTGGGATCCTCAATATTATGGTACGATATTGTTACCACTCGATATTACTTCCACGATATTCCAGACCCACACCCCTTCAGAGTACACTGTTATGAATGCTGTGTTGGCTACCACATATTAAACACATATGACACTTATGGCACTATCCAACACAGCAAATAAAGGTAATAAGTTTTTCCTAGATGGGTTTTTTGTTCAAGAAAGCTTTTCGCATGCGTCACCATGAGGTCACAAACACACTCACCATCACTAAACTACCCATGCACCCTAACAAAATAACCTTAGCAATAGAAGTATGACAGAAGGCCCCCATTTTACATAATTATTTGGTTCATAAGGTTAGAGCAAGTTAACCTAACACAGAGAAGGGTTCCTGTTTAAAAGGAATTGCTCCAATTATGGAAACCCCGGGACACAGCAATTTGCTATCTCTGTATGCTTTGGTGGCTCCCGTGAGCTCTTTTCTTCACTTTTAGATGAAAATTGCTCTTTTCATGAAAGTCGATACAGTAGTATAGAGCACGGACACAGCTACAAAACTGGATATAGCGATTAACAAAGTTAATGAACTTACTTTTTGGTCAGAAAGTAATATTCTCCTCATTGGCACTACCTCCAGATATTTATAAGTTAAGCAATGGAACCTGACTAGTGGTACAATTTACGGACAGAGAGTGTTCTAACCTCTATCCCTCATATTCCATTTGTTGATTCATTAGTGTATCTTGGCTCAATTCTTTCAACTTTTATGACAATTACATTTGACATAATGGACGGTTCATCTTACAGTTTCACTCTTTTTCCTGACAAAGATACCATTTGGCAAATCAGCAGAAATGTCATAACTCTGAAGGATGTACTTGACAACCCTTCTTCTGTCTGCAGTTTTTAATCCAGATTCCATCCAATTGCTTTTCCTGTATTGGCGCTGAACTGATGTTTATTCTCAGTTCCATACTTTTCGACCCATCAGCCTTAGGGTAGTCTTCCCCCAAATGTTTTGCCTTCTCCCCTCTTGTTTTGCTGGATTCATTTATGTTGGCCTTAGGACTCTGTGCACTTTACCACTGCTAACCAGTGCTAAAGTGCTTGTGCTCACTCCCTGAAACATAGTAAAAATGGCTTACACTTGACTAGCATGTTTAATTGACTTATAAGTCCTTGACAAAGTGGTGCATCATATACCCAACGCCAGTAAATTAAATGTTGCTATTGGGCCTGCACCACTTATTTCGCCACCCATTTAAATAGGCCCTTAAAATATGTCTCATGGCTATAATTGCAGCCTGTGTGCAGTTTTAAACTGCCAATTCGATTTGGCAAAATAAACCTCTTACAGGCCTAAAACTCTCTTTTTATTACATGTGAGTCACCCCTAAGGTAGGCCCTAAACAGTCCATAGGGCAGGGTGCATTGTATTCAAGTCAAGTCAAAAGTCAAAAGTAAAGTTTATTTAGACCATTGGTCTTTAAACCACGTGAAAACATGATTTTTTTTAATAAATATTCTAAAATCATTACAAGTTCATCAACCGACACCATTATGGAGTCTGATTTTCATGTATTTCCTCTCAATTTTACACAGTGCTCCATACATAAGTCATATTCACACCCATATATCCACATAAATAATCTAAAAAATAGTAAAAGTCCTATTTTTAAATATTTTTAAAAGATATATAAATGAAATTTCCCTAAAATCCCTATACATCATAACTTCAACCTAGCTTACAGCCAACCATTTCATATTCCCTAAAAAAAACATTTTACAGCCTGCATATACTTCGCAATGGCTATTGCAATTTCAATATTTGTCATATCGGTAAGGAGTTCAATTGCTTGTGCACGCAACCTAGTACCATATTTTAAAAAGATAGGGCATTGTATTCAAAACCCTGGGCATGTACTTTTAAGTTTTACATGTCCTGTTAGTGAAAAAATCACAAATTCATTTTTCACTACTGTGAGGACTTCCTCTCCCATAGCATAACATTGGGTTACCTTATTACATTTAAATAGTGATAACGTTTGCTTGGGAGGAGGTTCATATCTCAATTTTGGTGTCTAAGGAATTGTACATTGAAATCCTCTTTAATGGTAAAGTCAGATTTTAAGTCTTAACTATGAAAATACCATTTTAGAAAGTTGACATTTTCTTGTTCTTAACCATTTGTTGCCTGCAGCCAGTTTCAGGGTCACATGACTAGGTGTAGTTGGCAGTTAGCCTTTGTGCATTCCTCCCAGACAGCCACATAATAGGGGGAATGGGTGTTGTCAAGATGGGTCATCCTGCAGGATGAGGGGGCAGAGCTGTGCACAGCCCCACTTGTACTTCAAAGACACTCCTCAGTTCGCACACAAATAACTTCACACTAGCCTTTTGTGACACCACACATCCTGGAACAACGGAAGGGAGGCAGGAAATTCCAGACACTTCTGTAGGTGAAAACATCAGAAATTGCTTCCACTTTAAAGCCACCACCAAGTATACAGCTAGGACTCTTAGACCCAATCTTCAGTTCACTTCTATTTCTGCAAAGGACTCTCAGAGGATTACCCTGCTGCCTGTGGCCTGATGTGTACTTCAGAGGACTGCACTGCTGTACCAAGAGAACAGCAATGCTGCTTGAAGCTTTCCTTGTTCCCTCAGATTACTTCCATGTTGCTTAAAACCTGCTTCTCCGCTTGAAACCAAGATTTCCAGAGTGACTTCAAGGGCTAGTTGGCTGGCCACCTGATCAGAGCCTCAGGAACAGAAAAAGCTCCATCTTGAACTTGCACCTGAGCCCAGTCTGAGTGATTTTCTGACAAAAAATGCTCCGAGAACCAAGAGGAGACCAGAATCTACCTGCTCGCCAATCTGTCTGAGGCGCATTGCCAGTCTGCCGGACTTCGTGGTAGGTCCTGCTACATTCTTCTTCTTCGCAGCAAATTCTGTTATGCGGCTCCTGTCCAGTAAGGTATCTGGCCTTGTGTAGCCCTCTTTGGCTACAGCCTGCAGCTTTGTCCCACTGGAGATTTTTGACTTCCAAAAAAGAGTCTATGTCTGAACGTAGTAATCTTCAACTGATCTTCATCCAGCGGCTCCTCAACGATGACACCTCCTCCTTGCCACCGCTGCCTGCCTTGCCCCGATGAACTGTACCTTCTCAGACATTTTCATTCAAAATGTCTTACAAGTCCGAAGGTAAGTGGAGACTGGGCGCAATCCACTTTGTTCATCCAGACCACGCTCCATCACGGTCAGCTATAACTTTTGACTTTGCTCAGGGCTCATATGACTAGATCTCCGTGGTTGGCACTCTGATCTTTTAGGTGTAATTATTTCCATTCAACTTAAAAATTCATAATTCAGGTTCTGCTGATGGATTTTTATCATTTTGGTGTCAAATAATTTATTACATGTACGCTATTTTCCTAAATTATTTTGGGATTTTTCTTGGGTTGTGTTTATACTTTATTACTGTTAAGTGCTGCATAAATACTTTACATATTACCTCTGAGTTAAGCCTGACTGCTTTTGTGCCAAGCTACCAGAGGTTTGTGCACATGTTAATTAGTGACTTTTTGTGGTTCACCCTGACAAGGATTGTGGCTGTTGTTTGAGAAGGACTCACACACCCTTCATCAACAACTCATTTTCTCATATTAGCGCTCAGTGGTGGGACTCAGTACTTGTGTTTGTGCAGTGCCATTTAGTGATTTTATATAACACTATAATTCCATTATAAATATTTTTATACCAATTTCATTTTTCAAAATTCTGCTTAATTTGCCAATTTTGCTCTTTTCATATTCACTCCCATTCTATCTGACTACCTGTGCCTGTTAATTCCTAAAAGCATGGCTTTTGAGCACAGCAGCCTGGAGAGATATACTGCAGCCGAGCTCAGATGATTCTGCAAGGAAAGGGGCTTTCAGCAGAAAGGCGCTCCAAGAAACTGGAGCTTCAGAAGGCCCTCAGGGCCTAGGAGGAGGCACACCAGTTGCAAACCACAGTAGAGGAAGGGGAGGTTTTGGAGGAGCACGAGAAGGACATGGGCACAGGTCCTGAGCTGCAGCACCCAGATGAGGAGGACAACTCACCCCCAGAAGTGGAGCCCCTTGTCAGTGGAGGGAGCAGTCTGACTGCAGAGGAGCTGGAGGTGAGAAGTTGGACAGATTAAGGTTGGAGGCATCCAAGGAGGAGGCTCTTGCCAAGAGGGTTGCAGAGAAGACTGTCTGGGCCCTTGAGGTAAAGAACCTGGCCATGGAAGAAAGGAGAATGGCTCATTAGTCTTAGAGAGCTGGACATCAGAGTCAAGCAAGCAGAGTCCAGAAGCAATAATTGCAGCATACATTCAGTGTCCACTGGAGAGGTGAAAGTCTGCACACTACAAGACTTGGTGCCTAGCTATGTGGTGGGGGATGATATAGACAAATTGTTTCCTGTCTAAGATGGTAGCCCTGAGAATGCATAGGGTCCCAGGGGAGGATTGGGGGCTAGCTAATGGAAACACATGCCCATAGTAGGGAGGGACAACCTTATTACACTAGAGGTTGGGGAGCAAATTATGGATGTCCCTATGAAGGCTATTTTTGGCTCCAAAATTTGGGCTCACTCCAGAAAAGTACCACATACGATTTAGGGACAGTCAGAAACTGTAAATCCTGTCTTGGGTGGATATCTTGGATCATTCCTGCAAAGCTTTCAGTGGTTGGGGGGAGCTGCAAGGTAAATGATTTTACAGGGCTGTGCAATCTAATTTTGTTGAAACACATGCTCAATATCTGTTTTATAGAGCTTCACAAACACCTGGTTGATAATAAGCTAACTGACCCTAGGGAGCTTGCTAGGAGGCAGACCTCTGAGTCAGCATCAGAGTGTCCAAAAAGGCATTGGGGGAATTCCCAAAAGGGTTGCCAGGGTCCCCACCAGAAGAAGGAGGGGGGAATAAAAAGAAGTTCTCTCTAGCCCCTAGGGGAAGGGCACTGAGACCCATTCTGACCACAGCAACCATGGCTTCTTTGATAAGAAGACAGGTAAATTTGTCCCCAAATGCCTGGAGTGCTACAAGTTCAGGCATGTGAAAGGGGATGTCAAGTGTCCCAAAAGGACACATCCCCCCTCTGTTGGGTATACCCAAGTGTTCGCCATTATAGCATGTGAGGAGTAGATTGCCCCAGTACTATGGGGAAGAGAACAGAGGATACCCTAGTGTCCCTGGAAGACAATAAGATGGTGTCCAAAGCCTACATGCCTTCTAATACTTCCAAGATTAGGCAGTGGGTCACCATCAATGGGCAGAGGGTGGAGGCTTTGAGGACACAGGAGCCAGTATGACTCCTGTAAGTTGTCATGTGGTATCCTCAGAGCAGGTATTGCCCAATACATTCCACCAGGTTGTGGCTGCAGACAACCAGAAGAGCCGCTACCCAGTGGCTTTGGTTTCTTTTGAGTGGGGCGTCTCATGTTCTTTAAAGGTAGCTGTGAGCTCTGCTATGTCTGTAGATTATCTGTTAGGCAATGATCTGGAGCACACTATCTAGAAAGAAGTGGAGCTTAGATCTCACCTGAAGATGTTAGGATTGCGTGACCACACGGTCCATGGCTGCCCAGGAGGTGCTACACACAAAACAAATGTAAGGGGTCACAACATGAACGCTTCCAGGAAGCAGCAAATCCTAGCAATTACTAATCTACAAGTAGAAAGCACAGGAGTAAAAAGGTTACTGACTGTATATCAAACACTCACCAGATGGTGGAGTTAATGGGGTTAAGAAATGTTAGGAACTACATTTCCCATGCAACCTTGCAGGTTTTGATGCCTACTTCCTCTCGTAATTTACAACATGTGCTGAACCGGAAGAGCTATAAAAGAGGCTTCCGCTGCTAAAACGAGGCAGATTATTCCGATGTTGGAACCTTTCTTGTACGTCTTTGAATTCTGATTTCTTAGCTGGCGCAGTGGTAAGGGTGCTTACCCCGACCACAGTTCAGCGATTCCATCGCTGACTTCGTCAGCACACACGCCATCGCCTCCACGGACTACATCCTCCTCGGGGACCTGAACTTCCACCTCGAGAACAACAAGGACACCAACTCCACCACCCTGATCGACAACCTCGCCACCCTCGGACTCAGACAGCTCGTGACTACACCCACCCACGCCGCCGGCCACACGCTAGACTCCATCTTTTCCGCAAGCCCACACGTCTCCTTCAACCACACCTCCGAACCCCACTGGACTGACCACCACTGCATCCACTTCACCTACAGGAAGCCCACCACGCACCACCGCACCGAACAAATGCCTCGCCGCTGCTGGAGCAGAGTCACGGAAGACCAGCTAACCACAACCCACGCCCTGAGCCCACCCGCCGAACCCTCCGACCCCGACACCGCCGCCCGCAACCTCAGACAGTGGATCGACGACTGCGCCAACACCCTCGCCCCGCTCAAGAATCCGCCCGACAGCCACACCAGCAAGAAAGCCACCTGGTTCACCGAAGACCTCCAGGCCTCCAAACGAACATGCTGAAAACTGGAGAAGATCTGGCTCCACGAACGGACAGCGGACAGCTACGCCGCCCACAAGAGCGCCACCCGCAATCACCATCACCTCATCAGATCCGCCAAAAGGGCCTCACTCAAAGACCGCCTGAGACAACAACGCACACAACAGCAAAGAGCTCTTCAACATCGTGAAGAACTCTCCAACCCCAGCTCCAACACCAACGACATCCAGCCGTCGCAAGACCTATGCGACTCACTGGCCACCTCCTTCCACCGCAAAATCGCCGACATCCACGACAGCTTCAACACCACGACCGCCCCGGCAACCACCGAGACCACTGCCCCCACAACCACCAACCACCTGCTCTCCTGGACCAACATCAACGACGAGGACACCAGCGAGATCATGAACACCATCCACTCCGGTTCACCGCTAGACCCGTGCCCTCACCACATCTTCAACAAAGCCAGTACAGCCATCGCGCCCCATCTCCGGAAAATAATCAACATCTCCTTCGAGACAGCAACCTTCCCGGAAAGCTGGAAGCACGCCGAGATCACCGCCTTACTCAAGAAACCCAAGGCAGACCCCAAGTACCTCAAGAACTTCCGACCCATCTCTCTGCTCCCGTTCCCCGCGAAGGTCACCGAGAAAATCGTCAACAAACAACTGACCCGCTACCTCGAGGAGAACAACATCCTGGACCCTTCCCAGTCCGGTTCCGCAGCAACCACAGCACCGAAACCGCCCTCATCGCCGCCACCGATGACATCAGGACCCTGCTAGACAACGGAGAAACAGCAGCCCTCATCCTCCTGGACCTATCAGCCGCCTTCGACACGGTCTGCCACCACACACTACGAACACGCCTTCACGACGCCGGGATTCAAGAGAAGGCCCTGGACTGGACCACATCCTTCCTTTCCGGCAGAACACAAAGCGTCCGCCTCGCCCCCTTCCGATCCAAGGCCACCAAGATCGTCTGCGGCGTACCCCAAGGCTCCTCCCTCAGCCCAACGCTGTTCAACATCTACATGGCACCCCTCGCCCACGTCGCCCGACAGCACAACCTCAACATCATCTCCTACGCCGACGACACCCAGCTGATCCTCTCCCTCACCAAAGACCCTCACACCGCCAAAGCCCACCTCCACGAAGGAATGAAGGCTGTCGCCGAATGGATGAGGACCAGCCGCCTGAAGCTGAACTCGGACAAGACGGAGGTCCTCATCCTTGGTTCCAACCCTTCAGCCTGGGACGACTCCTGGTGGCCAACATCACTGGGAACAGCCCCGCCACCCACCGACCACGTACGCAACCTAGGGGTCATCCTCGACCCCACCCTCTCCATGACTAAGCAGGTCAACGCCGTTTCCTCATCCTGCTTCAACATCCTCCGAATGCTCCGCAGGATCTTCAAGTGGATCCCCACCGAAACAAGAAAAACAGTCACCCAGGCCCTCGTCACCAGCAGGCTGGACTACGGAAACGCCCTCTACGCAGGAACGACGGCTAAGCTCCTGAGACGGCTGCAACGCATCCAGAACGCCTCTGCACGTCTTATCCTCGACATCCCCCGACGCAGCCACATCACACCCCACCTGAGAGACCTGCACTGGCTCCCTGTCAACAAGAGGATAACCTTCAAGCTCCTCACCCACGCACACAAAGCACTCCACAACTCCGGACCAGCCTACCTCAACAGACGACTCAGCTTCTACACTCCCACCCGCCAGCTCCGCTCGACCAGCCTCGCCCTCGCCACAGTCCCCCGCATCCGGAAAACGACCGCCGGCGGCAGATCCTTCTCCCACCTCGCCGCCAAGACCTGGAACACCCTCCCCACCAACCTCCGACAGACCCAAGACCTACTGGCCTTCAGAAGACTCCTCAAGACCTGGCTCTTCGATCAGTAGCAGCACCACCCCCCTCTTCCCCCAGCGCCTTGAGACCCTCGCGGGTATGTAGTGCGCTTTATAAGTGACATGATTGATTGATTGATTGATTGATTGATTGATTGCTTACAACAAATCCCCGTTTCTGTTCATTAACAAACAACTTCTGCTTTCAACGTGATTGTTGATTCTGGTGTCGAAGTGGAGTTCTATCAGGATCGCACCGCATTTATGTGGATGATGTGCTTTCAATCTGTTTGCAGTTAGCTGGTGAATTCTTTTGCGTTTCACAGTGGGTCTTTAAAGGTGTTTGTTCCTTTTGGATGCCATTATTTGGAATCATATTCTTCTTGAAAATTGGATGGGCTTTGGAGAACGGCGAGGATGCTGTATTCGATATTTTGAGAGAGCAAGAATTTACCACGTGTTGTGCTGACACTCAATATTCCTTTCTCATACAATTCATTTGGATTGCGAGGTATACAAAGTGATATTTAACTGTGGAGAAAAAGGTATTAACATTTCAGTTAGTTTATGGTACAATATAATCTGACAAAACTGGCAGAAAGTGTTATGATTTCAAATAGGGCTATGTTTGGAAAATGCGCTCAGTTGTGATGATATCCATTTATGCTTTTCTATCGTTTTGCCAAATTAACAGGGGTGTCTATATGGAATTCAGGAAGGAGATTTTTCCCCTGTGAGGCACAGCATTTATTTATGTTGGGTAGGTATTTATATGTTCTGCATGCCAGAAGTAAGGTAGTCATGAAGTGTTGAGAATTATCTAAAAGGCACTCCCTTCCTATTTCAGCTTAAATACTACAAAACCATAGGACGCATATACAGAAATGATATTTGCCTTTCCTGCTTCCTAGAACTACAATTAGAGATATTTTATGTTACAGGTAAACCTACAGTAATAGAGAACACATATGGAGTATGATAATCAATATTCAAAGTGCTTATCATATGTTTTGCTTATTGCAGGTCTCCTTCCCAGCTGTTCCCTTTCCTTCCCTCACTTGATCACCTCAAGCTTCTGTGCTATAATAGCAGACGCAATTGAGGTGAGGTGGACTTTATTGTGCATTGAACCGATCCTGAGGGCATTAATCACAGATGTTACAGGGGGAAGAGTCAAGAAAGCCTGGAGCCTGGAAAAATGGCCCAGGCAGCTGCCAAGAAAGGGGAGGGCAGGGGGCCTGGGAAACCAGTCCCTCAAAATCCAACATTTCAAGTTGATGGGACACCTGAGGAGGCTACCCTGGAGCCTATCTGGGAGGATATTGCTGCCCTGGAAACCTGCCTGAACTTGCTGGATGACAGTTGATGGTGGGCCCACCTGGGAGGAATTCTGTAAGTCACAGAAGGAGTGCCCAACCCTAGAGGGCTTGAGGCATCAAGCTAACGCCCAGGAAGCTGGTGGCACCTCTGAAAATTACCTGATCTATTGAGAGAATGACCTCCTATATAGTGAACCAGAGGTTCCTGAGCCTTGTGCAGCCGATGTGTTGTTGGTTCTCCAGTGCTGCAGAGCCTTTATCCCGGGGCTGACTCATGACATATCACTAGTAGGACATCTGGGGCAGGACAAGACCTTTGCAAGGCTTGTCATCCACTTATATTGTCCACAGATAAAGACAGCTGCAAATGAATTCTGTAGGTCATGTCCAACCTGCCAGGCCAGTGGGAAAACAGGGAAACAGTTCAAGGCTCTTCTGGTGCCCCTAACTATCATTGGCACCCCCTTTGAAAGGGTTGACATTGTTGGCTCCTTGGATCCTAAAACTGCCCTAGGCAAGAGTTGCATCCTGGTTTGGGGGGGCATTGCCGCCAGATACCCAGAGATCTATGACTACTCCTGCAGTGGCTAGGGCCCTGATGGGGATTTATAGCTAAGTGAGGTTCCCTAAGAAAGAGGCATCTAACAGGGGCACCTACTTCATTTCTGCCTACATGAAGTCCATGTGGGATGAGTGTGATGTAACCCACAAGTTCTCCACACCCTATGACCCTCAGACAAATGAGCTTGTTGAAAGATTCAGAATTACAAAACACCGAAATCTCGGTTATGGAAACCTAGCCAGTTTTTTCAGAAAATTAAATTTACTAATATAAGATTCAGAAAAAATAGTTAGTAAAGGAAAAATGTCCTTTCTTGAGTCCCCTCACTCACCAGGGTTTCCCATGGTGACATGCTTCATCATAGGGGCCATCCCAACCCGCTACGGGCTGAGGCGTGCTACAACTTGCGACACTACGTAGGAGCACTACTTGTGAGTGACTATGTGTGGTGCAGTGATGGGGGTGGAGTGGGTGAGAATAAAAATACCTAGCTAGTGGGCAAAAAGAATTTATTCAGGCTCCTAGCCGATATATTAAAAACGGTGTTGGTCGCTAGGGTGTCTGTTTTTAATTAGTCAGGGGTCCCTAGTGAACGTCAACTAGTTTCGAGCTACCCCAGTGCTCTTCTTCAGGACAAACAGGGTCCAGCCCTGTTTAGTACCACTCCAAAGTGACCTAAGAATAGGAAAAATTGCTGCAAAATACTAGCAGGCAAGAGTTAATACATACAGTACTTTGATCACGTAGTATTAATTATGGAGCAACAATGTGCTTCATGGTCTGAGAGGGGCTGGAGAGATCATCGCCATTGAGAATGAAAACTGCTCCGGCTGTTGCCTGCTTCCCTCCCGACCGCATGTTGAAAGATTCAACAGGACCCCATAGATGCATGATTATGGGCCTACCTGAGCCCATGAGGCGGAATATCCTCTTACATGCCTGCGCTTTGCCTACAGGGAGGTACCACAGAAGGGAGTTGGGTTTATCCCATTTGAGCTTCTCCATGGTCATCCAATAGGTATTTACGCCTAGAGTGATTCCCACGCGTCCCCAGATTTTAGCATACCATTTCGGGGGCAGGAAATAAAATTGTTTTTGGACCCACCAATCTGGTATTTTTAACCTTTCTTTTTACTTTTGCAAAAAAAAACACTCCCTTCTAATTCACCATAAGCGGTTAGATGTATAAGGACACCCCTGTATTTTACAAGTTAGTGCTCCCGTGTAGCCGTAGGTCGTAGCACGCCCCTGTCTGTAGAGGGCAGGGATGGACACAATGATGAAGCATGCCACCAAGGGGAAACCCGGGTGGGTGAGGGTTTTATGAAAAAGAAAAAAACTTTTTTCTTTTAATTTGTTTTTCTGCAAGTAGATATAAGTACTTTCCCTTCTTCCTCCTTCCTATAGAGGGTACCTCTCTTGATTATTTACATAGTACCGTGGAGGACAGGTCCATTTTTTGCCTACCTCTACTCTCCCCTTTGTGTTTTTGATATTTACAGGCAGCGGACAGCTGCGGGAGTTTTCATTCCCCCCCCTTTTTTTCCTTCACATTTTGTGACCCAGGGTATTCCAACCACTGTGTTTCTGTTATACATCTTGTCACCACGCATACTACACGTTAAAGGAGGCCTGAGATCACTGGCCTCACTTTCTTGGCCGAGGAAGTGGAGCGGATTTTGGCAGCCAGTCTACCCCTGAAGGGAACTGGTGATCACGCTTTGGGCCTTGGAAATAATGATTGGGATGAACTGAGCACCCTCAAGAGGAATCAGATAAAGACCTTGATTCATGAGATCATGATGGCTGAATATTTATGTGCCAATGCGGCACCTCAGGGTCTCATCGTCAGGAACGAGCCATTCATCTTCCAACAGGATAAAAGTTTCAAGAAAGATTGGTCACTCATCTCGTGGCATTGCACGAGAGATTGGCTCATCTTCATAATAAAAACAGCAACAAGACTGGCCCAAGAAATGAAAACCCAAATTCAGGACTTGGAGGTTCACCTCAAATCATACCAGTCAGTGAGCTACCTGAAGAAGAACCTGGAGGAACTCAATAAGTCACTGAATGACTTTGAACTTTCGCTTAAACAGAGCAAGTTCATCAAACTCAAGAAGGACATGGCTAATTTTAGCCATGAGAAAGTATACCCCTACATCAGGGAGGATTACATATCCTCGAGGAGGAACTATGGCTACAATACTGACAGCGAAGTATAAGATACTGGGTCGGATCATTCCAACTCAAGCTCCAATAGCAGGACCACTGGCCGAGGTAGGCAATCTTACCGGAGGAATTACAACAGAGGCCCACGAGGTAATTGGGGGCATTATCAACAACCACCCCTATATCCACCGCCATTTTTCTATGGTCCATCACCACAAATGCCACCACATCAACCATTCTATAACCCCTGGGAAGTACCCCATGGCCACAATGGACAACAACAGGATAACCATTATGAGCCATTTTTAGGGGTGGGCACCCACAGAGGGAGGATGAGGAAACGGAACCAGGTACACTGCGTGGGGAACAAACAAACCTCGAGAGTGGAAACTTGGAGCATGACAGGCTCCCTGAATCACCAAGCAGGACCCAGCAACCAGCCAGTCTAGTTGAAAATCTCACTGACACTGTCCTTTCCTCCATCCAACAAGGCGTCCTGGAAGAAGGACTCGGTTTTGTCCCCACATCCAACGTGGACAAGTTCAAATTAAGTTGCGAAGTCAACGAGTTTATAAGAAAGCTCAAACTGAGGGCGTTCTTCTCGGACAAACAGAACGATAATGAACAAAAGGATGACACAGAACTGAGGTATAAATCGACCTTCACACCCCCACCTTCCAGCATACCAGTGGAGATTCTAGCCTTTGAAAAGGCAGTATTGAAGGAAGTAGGAGATCTGAATCCCAGGAACAAAATGGTGTTCCACAATACCTCCAGGGAAGAATTACAAGCCATCAAGTATCATTCACAAAATGACAATCTAATAATAAAACCCGCAGATAAAGGGGGCGCGATAGTGATCCAGACTAGTGAGGCATATTGGACTGAATGTCTTCGTTTGTTACAACGCCAGCGGAACTATGAACTATTGACCATAGACCCTACGGAAAGGATAAGAATACAAGTGGGCAGTATGGTTGAAGAGGCCTTAGCTCATGACTGGCTATCAAAGAAGGGAGGGGATTTCCTCATCAACAAAAAACCTGTCACGCCTTATTTCTACACCATTCCCAAGATACATAAAAACCTGGATAAACCCCATGGTCGTCCTATTGTTTCAGGGATAGGGTCTATCTTGGAACCTCTCTTTAAGTTTGCTGATGCATTCTTGCGACCCTTTATCCAAGGAACAGAGACATACCTGAAAGACACCAAGGACATTCTACGCATCCTGAACACGTTACCATTTGATGAAGAAACGCAATGTCTCATATGACTCGACGTAGAGAGCTTGTATACAAGCCTCCCACACAAAGAAACCTTGGAAATTCTGGAGGCTGTTCTCTTCAATACAGATTGGAAATACCAGACAAAGCGAAATCTGGTGATGGAGTGTTGCCATCTGGCTTTGATGGAGAACTTTTTTGCGTTCGAGGACTAACTATTCCTACAGAAGGACGGGACTAGCATAGGCAGCACTTTTGCTCCAAGTGTGGCGGGTTTGTACGTCCACCACCTTGACCAACAAAAGATTTTGTCATCCAACAACCCCTACAGAGACAACATTAGTGTCTGGAAGAGATATATAGATGACGTTTTCGTCATCTGGAATACAGATGAGAACACAGCGGAGTCATTTATCAAATGACTCAATGAACAAAATCAATATTTGAAATTTACCTACACGATCTCGAGAACCACGATGGTCTTCCTTGACTTGAATGTCATTGCCAATGGAGCAGGCCTGACGACGACGACCCACTTCAAGACCACAGCAAATAATTGTCTCTTATGCTTTGACAGCCATCACCCGAGACAACTGAGGGAGAATTTACCATTCGGGCAGTTCCTACGTCTCCGGAGGAACTGCTCCGAGGTAAAGGATTTTAAACTACAAGCAACTGACCTCAGCGCCAAGTTGAGAGCACGTAACTATCCAGATGGAATAATATCACGTGCAAGGACAAGAGCCAGGAATAATGACAGGCAAGCCCTCCTGGAACACACCAAAAAGGAACCAGACACGACACGTCCTAAATGTATCACAACATACAACAGTGCCTCAAACACCATCAGTAAAATAATAAACAAACAATGGCGCATTCTGAGTGGATGCTCAATGACGCTACCAAAACCCATGTTCTCACACAAAAGGAACCGCAACCTGAAGGACATATTGGTACACACCTGACCACGTAAACCACGAGACAACATACCCAACCAAGGTTTTCTGGCACCCATCATTGGCCATCAACCCTGCGGCAACTGCAGCGTATGCCACATCACAAGCACCAGTAAAAAGATCACCTTTAATGATGGCACAACTTGGGAACAACAGAAGTTCACTACCTGTGAGTCAAAGAACGTTATATACTTGATCACATGCCCTTGTAATCTCCACTATGTGGGAATGACATCAAGAAAAGTAAGAACATGTATGTTCGAACATCATAGTAACCTAACATGCCAACGAGCAACAACTAAAATGACCTATCATTTTCTGGAACAGAAACACACTCTGAGGGATTTGAGATTAACTGTGATCGAACTGATTGATAACAAGGCTGACCTTCATGAAAAGGAGCAGAGATGGGTCTATAGACTCAAATCACATGACAATGGATTGAATGAGAATATACCATGGGGTCAGTGTACCTAAATAGAAAACCCTTACTTTGGTATGTTTGCCATCTGGTAGCACAGTGTACGACTTCCCCAAACACACAAAATCCATACTTTGGAATTATCTGCCTCTGATAGCACCCTGTATGACTGTTTCTTCCATCGGGTACAGTAGATCGTAACTAAAGAGGTTCATTCCGAAGAATTACATAGAAACCCTGTACTCAGGATATATTACCCCTAGATAGTCAGTATCCCTTGCACTCATACAGCCTGACAATGATGACACTAGGGCGCACGTGCTTTTCTCTGTTCATCCGCGTCCAGAAATTTGCTTACTCTTTCCCAGTATCCACAGTCGTAAGACCAACGCTTATGGAGAACTTTTTTGTTTATTGACTTTGAGGTAACACTTTTTTATAAATAATCCGGTGAGGACACAAGAGGTTTTCCCTGTGCCTACTGTGTTTGTCAATTAAGTTTGAGAGGTCAAAACAGTTTCTCAATTCAGGAATACCCTTCTAACATAGTATGGTGGCATCAACTAGCCCTGATTTTTTACTTTTAGTCAGTACCTATGTGTAGGGATAACTTAGAACTCACACATCTGTCCCGTGTTTGTTACGCATTTTAATAAAGTTTTTTCAGCGCATAATACAATTTTCATGTAGATACCACTTTTCACTGGAAATTATCCCCTTTATATGATCCACTCTGCCTTTTTCCCAACCAGTAAATCTCTGTTTTTCCAACAATAAGTTAGGGCGTTCGTTATGTGGAACCACTAGCGCCCTAGTAGTATCTTTTTTAAAACCCGGAAGTAACACGACCAAAAGAAAATGAAGCGCGGTGCGCGGTCTAGCCTTTCTCTGACTATTGAGAGGCACGCTAAACGCACACGTGTTTAAAAGCTTCTCTCCCTGCGGCTTCAGTAACGTCGGAGCCTCGGGTGAGTGCGGACAGGTCTACAGTGAGGGAGTAGCCTTGACGGAGTAAGTAGGGGCGTCCTGCCCTTCCCAGGACACACGCTAATGTATCCTGCCTACTCGATCCTTTTTCACGCATCTCTCTATCTTTGACCACACGTGTAGGGTTTGACTACAGGCGTCCCTCCTTTAACTCCTCGATGGACTCATGGGGCCCAATGATGGTCGAATTTTAAGTATGATATTATCCTTACACACGTCTATGCTGGTGACACTTGATTATATGTTAAATGTTTGTTTTGTCTTGTGTGCCTCATTTCCACAGATGTACGCATGCCTTTGGCATGGTTTGAAAAATATATTTCACCACCACTACCACGGAATTATCACGACTTAAGAAATACCAATTGGACCTTATGGTCGTGTTATTTTTAATCTCTCCTTTCTCTTTATATCCTTGCAGGTCTTTTTGATTTATCACAGACCAATTAGATGCTGTATGTTTATTTTGAATTTTTATTATTATTGTGTTTATAAAAACACCTGGAGTGGGAACATCATTTCTCATTTCTAGGTCCTGATGAAATGCCTTGGGGATAGGCATGAAACTAGTTGACCACTAAGGGAAACAATAGGTATTTACGCCTAGAGTTTTTCCCTCGCGTCCCCAGATTTTAGCATACCATTTCGGGGGTAGGAAATAAAATTGTTTATGGACCCACTAATCTGGTATTTTTAACCTTTCTTTTTACTTTTGCAAAAAAAAACACTCCCTTCTAATTCACCATAAGCGGTTAGGTGTATAAGGACATCCCTGTATTTTACAAGTTAGTGCTCCCGCGTAGGTCGTAGCACGCCACTATCCGTAGAGGGCAGGGATGGACCCAATGATGAAGCATGCCACCAAGGGGAAACCCGGGTGGGTGAGGGTTTTATGAAAAAGAAAAAAACTTTTTTCGTTTCATTTGTTTTTCTGCAAGTAGATATAAGTACTTTCCCTTCTTCCTCCTTCCTATAGAGGGTACCTCTCTTGATTATTTGCATAGTACCGGTAAGGACAGGTCCCTATTTTGCCTACCTCTACTCTCCCCTTTGTGTTTTTGATACATCCTGTTAAGGAACCAGAGTTCTGGAAAAGGATTCTGAAAATGTAGGGGGATATTCACAAGGAAGTGATGGAGAGAGGCGTCAGCCTTCTTGGCTTAACGCCTCTCTCCGCCACTTCGGAAACGCAAGGCTGCACCATATTCACAAGGACATGGTGCAGCCTTGCACTTCCCCCTGCGATGGCGCTAAGTTTAACAACTTAGCGCCAACGCAGGCACCCTTGCAACAGAGTGCAAGGGTGTCTCTGTGCAGGGGAGGATTGTGTATGTGTAGGAAGGTGTCCCTTCCTGCACATAAATAATCCTAAATGCAATTCTCTCACTTTCATGTGTGCTGCTTTATGCAGCACACAAGAAAGTGACAGAATGGCTTTTTAAAAAAAGGTTTGTTTATGTACAGGAAGGGACACCTTCCTGTACATAAACAATCCATGGCAAATTGCTTTTTCCATGTGTGCTGCACAAGGCAGCACACATGGAAAAAGCAAAAACGAGGAGAAATAAAGCATTATTTCGTTTCGCCTGTTTAAGACCAGGATTTTCCTGGTCTTAAGTTTGGCGCTGCCTCCTATTTACGCTGCCCTTGTGAATAGGGGGCAGCGTCAAAATCAATGGATGTTGCGGTGGAACGCCCACCACAACACCCACTGCACGCCACTTTCACGCTAAATACAGCGTGAAAGGGTGCCTTATTCACAAGGCAGCGTTAAGCCACGTTAAGTGGCTTAACACTGCCTTCTGAATAAGGCGAGGCCCGTATCGCCATCACATCGTCACTGAAAGTGGCATTGTGGTGGCGATAGGGGCTTGTGAATATGTCCCTTAGAATTCAGTCAAAAAGTAATGAAGCTTTGGTACAACCAGAAGGCCACTCTGGTGGAGTTTCAGCCTGGCCAGAAGTGTGGGTAATGGAGCCAGTGGAGCCCAGGGCCCTTCAAGACTGTTGGTCAGGGCCTTATGACTTTATAGAAAGGGAAGGTCACCTACTTTGTGGATCTTAAGATTCCCCAGAAAACCCTTAAGGATACTCCATGTGAACCACCTCAAACCACACTACGGGGGGGTCTGAGGTCCCCATGCTCCTGGTGAAAGATGATGAAGTGGAGGAGTAGAGTGAAACACTCCCTGACCCCCTATCCTCCAAGCAGAAAGACGGGTCAGTAAATTGTGTCAACCTCTCCACCTACTCTGACCCCAGGGCAGCAGACGGACTGCCAGAAGTTGTTGAGACAGTCTGCCTCCCTGCTCTCCCTCACCACACTTTTGTCCGCATTACATAGATAATGGAGATAATAAGTCTGTAAAAAATCAAATTTACAGTTTGTCAGTCAAGGTGAGGACTAGCATTAAGAACGTAGCTTCCAAAATTCTTGAATTGGGAATGATTGAGCACTCCAGAAGTCCCTGGTCCAACCCATGGGTGCTGGTACCGTAATTTGCCCAACTGGGTGCGTAGATCCCAGCTTCTGTGTGGACTACAAGGGCCTCAACTCAGTCACTAAGACTGATGTACACACCATCCATGTACTGATGAGCTCATTGACAGGCTGGGTGCTACCAAATTCCTCAGTGCTTTTGACCTTACTTCAGGATACAGGCTGATTTCCCTGACAGATGGGGGCAAAGAGAGGTCTCCATTCTCAACCCCAAAGGGCCACTTCCAATTTGAAGTGATGCGCTTTGGATTAACGAATTCCAATAACACCTTCCAGAGGTTGGTCAACAGGGTTCTGGTGGGGATGGAGTGCTTCAGTGCTTTCTGCTTGCATGACAGAGCTGTCTACAGTAGCTGCTGGGAAGACAACCTTTATCACCTCCATAAGGTACTTCAGGCCCTGCAACAGGCATGCCTGGCTATCAAGGCACTTGGCCAGTCCGATTCGTCTTCAGTATTCGCTTGTGTAACTATCTTATTTCTTATTGTCCAAATAAATTTAAGGAACTTTGGAACTGAAAATACCACGCATGGCCTAGTGTCGAATTTGCATATCCTCAGGGCCGTCCTATGATACTGGACGTCCATGGATCTGCAAAAGGGAACAATCCAACTTTTTCTCTGTCTTAAGTAAACCATACAAAAGAAAAGGAGATGTTCCACTGTTTCAATGGCCTCTTTACATTCAGGACACTTGTTTGTTCGAGATAGACAAGATCTCCAGTTGCAGGTTAATTTGACCAATGGCAATATCCCTAATCTAAGTTTGACATAAAGCAATCTACTCATTCAAACCAAAATGTGCCTTAAAACCCCCCAAATTACCACTACTATCATCTGCAAATCTCCATAATAAATTGACATTTATCAGTGCATTTTCCCACGTGTAATCTTTCTCCCCAGGAAACTTGCCAGAAATTCCAATTTCATCAATGCTTTACACAATGTCGGATCTGCCAAATCTCAAAATGCTGGCATTGCCAGCCTCACTGCCAACCTACATACTCACTCTGCTATGCATTACTGAATCCTTGCTCACCGATTAGGGATTCCCTGGTTGCTCAGCAATAAGCACCCCAAGCAAGGCTGTTTTATCATCTTCATTTCACCCACATGAAACCTCACCATTGGATATCAGACAACCTATTGATTTTGAACCCTAAGAAAGGTGATTTTTCCATAAAACACGTTTAAACTCCTGTTTCTTGATGGAGTCAGTCTGGAAACCTCACTCCAGCACTAGCCTTAAACATTAAAATCTTTTTGGGGCTGTACCCTCAACACTTGTTCACTCATCCTACAAAGCTAACTTTGGGATTGATAGAATCTGCCAATTATCACATTAATTTGCCCATGAAGTTCAAATAACCACTGTCGTCTGATGGACTAGGAACACTTGCATATGGCTTGGTGAGTTCTCTTTGTGGTTTTAGCAAAGCTATACAACACAATGGTGCTTAATCATCCCTTGCCCTCTGTTTTTATCTTTAGATACTTTCTTACATTTCTTTCGTTTTTACAGTCACAAAATGAAACTTGGATTGGACCTCTATGCTTATTTCTTAACTGAATTGCTAATTGAAATGTAATATTTTTACATCACACTCATAAGGTGGATAACATTGAGGAGTATTTTATGTTCTAGGTAAGCTGTAAAATAGTGATTTAGAACACAACTTCACAGTGAAGATCTCATTTCCACCGTGCGGTCAATCTGGCAAGGTTGTGAAATAGCTCATTGGAAAAAACAGGGGAGTCAATGTTTAGCCATGCACTCAAGGTAAAAGCGCATGAACTCTGTACTGAGGCCTCTTTCTTTCCTCTTTCTGCCAGATAGATTTCAAACTTTAGGTAAAAACATTGGAATTGTAAGTACCGTGAGACTTAAGGGGATATTTACAAAGAAATGTCAGAGCGGAGAGCTGCGCCAAATTTTGCAGCACCGCACCAAAATGCAGTGATGCACCATATTTATAACAATAAGTCGCACCGCTGTGTTTTTCCTAGCACTGGCGCTAAAATTAGCTGGCTAGCACCAAAGCAGGCACCCTTGCACCATAGTTCCAGGGTACCTGCGTTGCAGGGAATGATTGTTTATGTGCAGAAAGGTGTCCCTTCCTGCACATAAAAAATCCATAATGGCGATTTGTTTCTTCTATTTGTGCTGCATTCTGCAGCACACATAGAAGTAGCAAATTGTTATTATTTAATGATTGTTTATGTGCAAGAAGGGCTACCTTCCTGCTCATAAACAATCATTAATGGCATTTTGCTCTTTCTGTGTGTTCTGCAGAATGCAGCACACATAGAAAAGCAAAGTAACAAAAGGATGTCTCTTAGAAAAGCAGTAACCCACTGACCTATTTACACTATATGCACTATGTGATCTGCATGGTACACATTCTTTGCAGCTGGCATATTAATTATCTGTGCTATTTTATAATCATTCAAAACTTCAACTAGATAAAACTCCGATCTCTCTCTAGGAAGAACATTAAACACCGAAGTTATCTTGACATTTTTATTGTTGCATGGAAATTGCTGGAGGCAAGGAACGTGACCAAAACCAAATTAAACTTGCAAAGACGGCGCCCCCTTAAGACAGCATCTGGTGTGGTACCACCGGTTGCACTGCCCTAGAGCCGGCCCTGGTATTCACTGTACCACAGAACTCAATGTACACCCTACTGTAAAGGCACAGATATGTTGAAGCTGGTCTGAAGTTGCTTGTGTTCCTGAATAGTGCTGAACTGGCCTGGCATTTCAGACTAGACTGTTCTTATTGCAGCAGGACCAACATTCCTATGCATATGGCAGGTTCCCATAGGAAGTGGCATGGTGGGAAATGATGATGGACTGGAATACTAATCCAAGTAATTACCTGTGTGAGATTAATTCAAGCATTTCGCCCATCACTTTTTTGACTTCCTTACTGCAAGACCATAAGTGCGACCCTGAATGCCCTACATGGGTATCGTGCTCAATGTGACAAAGGACTCAATATGCAGAATAGGCAAAAAACAGTCAGGGTTGGCTCATTATACAGCCCAGATGGGCCTGAACATGGAAATTAAGACTGGTCTGTCCCTAGAGCAGGCCTATGGCTAAATTGCACAAGGCTTGTTCCTGTTGGAGGTGGCATGGTGGGCTAAAACTGATAGAATGGAATGTGGCCTTTGGAAATTACCAGCAGCTGAGATTAGTTTAAGATGTACACCCATTGCTTTATGTTTTCCTCTGTAGAAGTAACAGATGCAGAGGATCTGGCATGAACAAACTTTTAAAATATCATTGAAAATATGGAAAATATTACATCATAGTAAAGCTATACACAAATTAGAATGTGAAGTGCCTGAAGTATAAAATAAAAGATGACAGTCTTACACATACATTGTGGGATTGCAGAGAGATACAGAGATTCTGGGAAGGATTGAAGATTAACTTTCTTGGATATTTTGGGTGGTACACCCGAAGCAGGCAAAACTGGAATGTTCTGGGAAGGATTGAAGATTAACGTTCTTGGAATGTTTTGGGTGATACACCCGAAGCAGGCAAAACTGGAATGTTCTGGGAAGGATTGAAGATTAACTTTCTTGGAATGTTTTGGGTGTCACACCCGAAGCAGGTAAAACTCGAATGTTCTGGGAAATTGACTTAATGAGCCATAGTATGCTATTGCTAGCACTGGGTTTGATGTTAGCACTTAAAGATTCCCATTTCAGTGGATGGGGAGATAAAGGAAGATATAAAGTATTTGGAATTGAGGATTCACTCAGAAGTATGGAGATGTTATTTTGGAATGGGCGCAGATGGTTAAATATTAGAAGGGTATGTATGGAGATACGTTTTTGGATGGAACTATTGAGTCCCGAGAGGGAGGTAAGGGTTTGCTATTCTTAATTCCACATCTACGATCCTTGAAGATATTTATATAAAGAATTGTATCCAAATTTGACCAGTCAACTTGATATTCTGAAGCCAAAACAATTTAAATGTGTCAACTGTTTAACAACCATACCAGTATAGTAAACTGAAAATAATTCTGATATGTGATTGGAAGCTAAATTGTCGACTGCTCAAACAGAAATTAAGGAAAGTACTTCAGATTTCCCACTTTGGTTAATCTGGATCCATAACATTCACCAGAAGTAAACGCATTGATAATTGGATGTTCCATGGGACTGTTCCCATGAGTCATTACAGCTGTATGTAGCTATTTGACATTAAAGATAAGAAAAAACTGGTGGGAACAAACATATCACAGGTATATTCTGCATCTTCGCAGGTTTGTTTATATTGTTGAGATGGACCATGAGGTCTTCTGGTATTACCAGTAAAGTAGTTGAGAGGTAAAAATGACCAGTGACCTAGTTACCAGATCAAACCAGAACATTTTACAACTCCATCAGATTCTAGATTTATTTAAAACATTTGTAGGGGCTATTCTATGACCTGATAGACACAAATGGATCTGTGTGGGGCTGCGGTGGGTGGAGGTAGGGGTAAAGGCAAAAGGCATCTTTATCAAATGAATAATCCTGGGCAATTCAAGCTAACTATGTGAAGGAGGCTATATGCCAGCACTGAGACTCCATGAAATATTTGTGAAAAACATAAGTGCAAGACCCCAAATATTTGTTCTTAGTAGAACTGTCATATACTAAGGCACCTATCCTTGGTCCCAACTTATGGATCTTTCTTTCATCACCTCGCTCTTTCCGTATCCTTATTACATTCTTACAGTTTCTCTTTCATCCCTGCTTTCTCCATTTGTACCTATCTTCCTAGCTTTCTTCTTTTTCCCTTTTCTGCCTTTATCTCTGTCTGGCTGTGGGTCAAAGTTTGTGGATCGCAAATATGTACTATTCCCCACACATGAGTGTGGTACCTGGAACCACTGCAACATATTAAGCACTTCTGAAAATGATAACAAAAGACTCTAATCATGATTTCTAATCTATACAACTCTAAATAACATACAGGAAATGGGATCCAAAAACAGTTCATCATCAGTTCTAGAAATTGAACATTGGCTAGCAGAAGGCTTAAATAAATCTATGTTTTATTTGCAATGCTGTCAAATGCATTAAAAGTGCAGGGAAGAACACTTGTAAATAGTCTAAACCATTGGCAATGGCTCCAGTTGCCATTACAATCCATCGTTTTTCACCCACTGTGCCAATCTAGACAGAGGTCCACATTATGAAAATTAGTGCTGACCCTCATCCCCATTGTGTGTCTTTTGCCCTCATCCTCATGGCAGCATTCCGTCCTTAACTGCCAGGCCAGGCCCTGTCCAGAGGGATCGAAAGCAGCCTCAGACAGGATTCAGCCTTCTTAGAACCATGAGTGAGGTATAGCTTGGATGCTTTGGATCAGGAATGAAGGGGCCCACATTTGGGCATAGTCTTGTCCACTCAGGATGTTACATCAGACACACAAAAGTTAGTTTTGATTTGCATAAGGTGGGCCTCAGCCAAGAGTAGCACAGAGGATGAAAATCAATTGGTTGGAATGCTACTCAGAGCGATTTCTAGTGGTTAAGACTATTTACAAACATTCCTCCATCACCTTTTTGTGTTTCTTTGCAGATCTGAACATTGTTCACACATGATGAAGTATATTCTATCGCCATTGAAGACAAAATAAACCCAACTCGAAATCATCACCGTGAAAGAAAGCATAGTATTGGATGTTATGCCTCAGAACACAGAAAAAACAAGTTTTTATTTCATTTGTTTAATTATTCACATATTTGGCGTAGTGTCCCAGTGGCTGTGGGGCCATATCAGAGAAATAAAGATGGTCAGAAACGAGAGGTAGAGCAGAAGTTGTTGAAGTATTACAACAAAATACAAGAAAAGTACAGATATTCATTTGAAACTCCAGTAAGTTACAGATGCAAATGGTACACCGAACACAGCTGTAAGAACAGATGTTTATAATAGGGCAGCAGCACCTCTGATAACTCATATGCAGGGACATATGTATTTGGACAATCCATTATTCAAAACCCGTAATGAGTGTGGCTTGGAAAATGTTCCGCAGCAGGAGTATATTACATGCTGTTCAGTAGCACATTTCCTATTACAAGTAGAAAGGTGTCAGAGCAACGTCAAGTAATGCAAAATGCATCTAAATCTATCATGAGCACAATAGGCTCATAAGGCAGCAAACAAAAGCAGCATTGAAACAAAATTCACAGGGAATTCTGTGGCAGCGTCAATTGTATGAATGTCTCATAATGTGTAAACACTGTCAAACCCTATTGTGCGTAACACTACTTAATAGTGCGTATTTTGCGGATTTAAATAGCTCTCTCAGGGTGTTCATTGTGTAATTATCATTCACCTAGGAAGTATAAATAAGAAGAAAGCTAAGGCTAACAGCAAGTGAATGCTAAGTACTTCAAGTTTCTCAGTGTGTCATGCACTCAGGAGTATTCCTGCGGAGTCATTGCATCAACGGTGGAACTGAGCTATATTTTAGAATAATCAGTCAATGCAACAATAGTTTTGTGAATGCCGGTGCATTAGCATTACACTCATCTGTTCAGTTCCTGGCATATTGCAATGTCTTCAAAATGGAAACTTTAAGGCATTAACAGTTGCTCAGCAAATGTGTCCTACTCACCCAAATAGATAACTGGATGGGACATGTGTGGTTTTGCTGCAGGTTTACCTTCTAAATTGGAATAACTCTTGGAAAGTGTTTCAACATCGTTTCCGAATTTATTAATGCAGATTTAAACCGATTCTGTTTTCCATGCTGAAATGTGGTATTGCCTCACATTGTTAATGTGGTTTATACCACATTAATTTAAATTGGAAAAGGCATCAAATGTGTGTAAACCAATTATTGAACATTTACGTGACTCTTCCAAACACATTTAAATGAGTGTGTCAGTAGACTAAGGCTGTCAATCATAAAAAGGATGTATGATGTTTTACATTTACTCTGATAGCTATACAGATGTAACATACAGAACGGATGAAGAAAGCAGACAAAGGAAAACAAGCTGAACAAAAAAGATCGGACCAGAAAAAAACAACCCAAAATAGTGTTGTTCCATTGTGCATTGGACAAGCGCTCACACGTCAGAACAATTATACAAACTGTGCTGCTTTTTGCAAAGACCTACAGGAATCCTTACAATATTAGCATATTACATGTTAGTTGTCTTTGGAAATATTGTTTTGTGTCGCAGAAGGCATCTGTCGTCATGATAACCTAATCAATTTTTGATATACAAGCTATAATGTATGCTGTAAAAAATCTTAATCACCATATCTGGTGCAGCCTATGCAACCCAAGAATTAGGGGGTATAGAAGCAGTTTTACCATGTCTGTGGCTACACATTCCCAAATGGATTTGCCGATTCCTGATCTGAATTTACATACACTGCCTGCCACAGTAAATGAGTTGCATCTTATATATACATATATATATATATATATATATATATATATATATATATATATATATATATATATATATATATATATATATATATATATATATATTCTTGCCACAATGTAGCCCTCTTAGTCGACGCCGGCGCTCTTAGATGGGGCGGTGCGTTTCTTCCGGCAGAGCCACGCCGGTATTCTATAAAACCAAGTTTTTGCCTTTCGGCAAAATGATAGAAACGCACTCACTCGTGTCCAGGAATCAAGGCGGTTTTATTTAGACAATTGCCATGCCCAACGCGTTTCGCCTTAACACAAGGCTTGTTCACGTGAACAAGCCTTGTGTTAAGGCGAAACGCGTTGGGCATGGCAATTGTCTAAATAAAACCGCCTTGATTCCTGGACACGAGTGAGTGCGTTTCTATCATTTTGCCGAAAGGCAAAAACGTGGTTTTATATATATATATATATATATATATATATATATATATATATATATATATATATATATATATATATTACCTACTGGCGGTCGCCAGTAGGTAGTTATAGTTAGAACCTAGTTTCCATAGGAAAAGCGTTTTTTGTTTTGCCAATAACTTTGGCGCCGTTTGACGAATCTTCACGAAATTGTCAAAACTAATTGTTCATCCAGGTCAGCTTCTGTCTTAAAAGTTTGGGGGTGATTCGTGAAGGGGGGCTGAGAAAAAAGGGGGGTCCCAAAACGCATTTTCCCCATGTTAATTTCCATAGGGAACTTTAGACACGGCTACAGGCCGAACTGCTGAACGGAATTACACCAAATTTGGCAGAGAGATAGCTCTTGGTCCAGAAAGAACGCTTTTGTTTAAATGGTGTAAATCCGTTCAGTAATTTTTTAGATATTTAAAGATTTACAGATATTGATATTTGAGAATTGTGAGATCCGATTGGCTGAGGTGTTCCGAGCACGAGCTTGCCTGGGATTGGCTTCCAACACTTCAAACTAGGAAGCCTTGGCAGCCATTTTGTGAGTCAGTTGAAACGAGTAGGGGGAAAAGGGGGAAAAAAAAGTAGAAGAGGGTAGGAACACTGTGACCTTTTTAGGGTGCCCAGGGGGTGTCACAGGGAGTCGGAACGTAAAGAAACATTTTTATATGTTTTCGGCGGAATTTGCGTAGGGTCTGGAAATCACGGCGGGAAAAAGAAAAATGAAGCGTGGTGTGGAGTGCTTCGTTTATTTAAGCCCCCGGGTGGGCCAGTTCCTGGGAGCAATGTTTAGTTATGATGTGGGGTTTACTTCTGTCACGGGGAGTGCCACTTCCTTGGAGTAAATATAGTTATATGGGGGGAGGGGTAGGCGTCTTCCCTCCCCCTCCGCTCCGAGGAGCAGCACGTGTTTGGAGGTATACGTAAAATTTAAGTGTGGAGGGGTGAAGCTTCCCCCACACTGTCCCGGGGGGCACTATTTCTTTGGGAATTCATGAATTAAAATGCGGGGTCTGTTGCAGACTGCCAGCCCCAGGGAGTACGATGTTAGCGGGCTTTAAATTGGATGGAGGCGCATCGTCCAATGTCCCTTGAGGAGCTTTCCATGGCTCTGGGTATCGTTATCTCCGAGGGCCGGTTCCAACAATGAGCCGTGGTGCCTACGCCATGGACATTGTAGTTTGCTATGGCAAGGCGGGATCTATGCAGAGTTCCGGCTCTGTCATAGCAAACTTTTGCTTCGCTTGATGGAAGCGAGAGGAGGAAATTTGCTCTCGCTTTTATGAAGCGAAGCAGATTTGCTTTTGGGCAAAGGGAGCTTGCATGAAGCAGCTGGCTTTGTTAAAAAGGAATGCGGGCTGCCGCAGGAGGCGGGGAGGTGGTAGGGAGTGCGGGGAATTGGGGCTGTTGCCCGGTTACCAAACATTTTGGCGAGGCTCCGAGGGATGCGGTTCCCTGGGCCTAAAATGGTCCAGTTGAGGTGTTGTAATGAAACTTGAGGGGGCCCCCCTGCAAGGTACATGGAGGGGCCCCTTCTTGACTCAATCAGGAGCTCTCCGGTCGGAGCACTGTGATGAGGGGGCCCCCTGGAGCCTGGGGGCCCCCCTGCACCGCGGGGGCTGCGGGGCCTGTGTTACTGAGTTGCTGGGTGGCTCTAAAAAGAGCCCTTGTTTTCATTGTGAGTTTGTTGGAGCTACATGTAAGTGCGGATGCACAGCTTCAGGTTGGTGAGAAAGCTCTGTTTCCTTGATCTGTGAAATGAACTCCATCACTTCTGTAGATGCCATCAATATCAAAACGTATGTTGTTGTTGTAGATGGACCCCATTCTATGATCTCTGAGGTATGCAGACACAGCTTATTTATATTCTTCCTAGCTTTCTCAATTTGAGGACATAATTGATTTGACCATTTCCACTTCTGTCTTTGGCATATATTGGAGTATACAAAGACAGTTTGAGGCAAAAGCAACATCAATTGTGCAAAGGTATCCTTCATGAGCATTTCCAGACCTACCCCAGTCAATGTGCCTAGGTCATTGCCACCACAGTGCACAATCATGTGGTCAGGGGGTTGGAGATGCAAAGAGGTTTTAACCAAAGGCAACAATTCGTGCCACTTTAATCCTCTCTGTGCAAACCATTTAATGTCCACATTTTGGAAATCTATGTCTTTGTCAATACGTCTGTGTTCAGCATACCTTTTGCACCAGAAAACATAGCTGTGTCCTACGATCCATACTAGCATTTTGAAGGTATGGCTGGAAGGAATCAAAAGATGTCTGTAGCTCATGTAGTCCATTGGTAGAATGAGAGATATGTTGAAAGGTGGAGAAGAAGCTTTTTTTTTTTAGAAAACGATAACTGATTGGGTGATGAAGAACATTGTGTAGTGAAAACTAGGGTGCATGTTACTTTCGTAAAAAAGTATGTTTCTGACCGGTTAATAAAAAATGTTTGAAACGTACACTACATAGGATACGATCAGACGTGCGGAGCGCAACCACACCTGCTACTTGCATTTGGAAGGTACTGTTCTTAACTCAAAAAAATGGTGAACTTGTGACCTGCACCTGCTGTTGAATGTCCCAGAAACTGTTAGGGTGAAGTATGGTGAACTTATGACCTGCACGTGGCGTTGAATGTTCCAGAAACTGTTGGGATGAAATTTGGTGAAATTCTGACCTGCAGCCTTCCGTTGAATGTTGCAGAAACTGTTGGTATGGAAATTGGCGAAAAGGTGATTTGGGGATGAGTAGAAATAACTGTGGTATTAAAATATGAAATGCAAAATTAATTACAACTGGTAAGCTATTAAAGTTAATTTTTCAAAATGAGTAGTATGTCTAGAAAAAGTGTGGGGCATATTAGCAAGACCCACGTTAAAATTATCGCCGTTTTAGCGGCAGGAAACTGTACATAAGTGTAGGCAACTGTCACAGTCCCTGGCCGTGCAGAATGTGCAGACATTAGAAGGCCGGCAGATAGAGAGACTAAGAATGACACGTTCCTTTCTATATGTTTTTTTACACGTGTTATGCATCGGAAGATTCCATAACTATATAGCAGTGGTATATATCTATTTGTATGTTTCTTTTAAGTATGTGCTACTACGAAAAGATACAGCTCCATGTACGCATGGTTTCAGTGATATGGTGACACTGTCAACTGTGATATGAAAAGGGTTTCTGCTTTGCATTTGGATAGAGTCAACACTGTTAGTAGTTGCTGAGTAGTGAAGAATGAAAAGACAGATGAGGTGAAATACATAGTGGTAAAGGGATTAGTGATTATGGTACTTCGTATGAGTGTTTGGGAAGGTATAGTTGAAGTGAGCCGTATATATTTAAGTGTTTTCGTGAAATGAGGTATGCAGTCTCTTATGTTGAAAGGTCTGCATGTTGTTCCAAGTAAGGTACAGGGTTGAATTAATATTGAAAATCGGCCCGGTCAATGTAAGCGAAATAGGAATGTTTGTAGATTGGGCATTGTTGGAAAATAAAGGTGGGGGGGAGCGTTTCTTTACAAGAGATATGTTTTATGATTTTGTGAGAGATAAAAAAGAAATGGAAATGTTCCAAGCATATTTTGTGTACCAATTTGTTCACACTGGTGAAGGAAATGTGTATATAAATGGAGGGAATTATCAGGGTCTTTCCCTGTGCTGAATCTGCGTATATTAGAGGGCCGGCAGATCAAGAGTTTGCGAATGACACGGCCTCCCTTCACCCCCCCCTCCTTCCTCCCGCAACCTAACGGTTTGTCTCCCGTCGTTTGTAAAAGGAACGTTAGAGAGGCCCATGTACCCTGAAAAATAGCACTTAGACCTTCACTGGCTTGTTGGTGGCATCTGTACAGCGCAGAGAAAGTTGCAATCAGTTTCAGTGGTACACGAGTGCACTGTGTGATGTTGCAAGGGTTACATGGTCTTGTGTCTAAGGTACAGAGATGAATTGGGGTCCAAAAGTGGCCGGGGTAATGTACAAGAAATGGCCTTCTGCAGATTGAAGCTTGTGGGAAAATAATGGGGGGGGCTTTAACACGGACATGCTTTATTAACTTCTGTGAGATGAAAAAAATGAAATGTTGTTTGCACACTTCGTGCATTGGTTTGTGCACACTTGTGAAGCACACGTTAATATAAGTTAAGGTATTGTCAAGCTTCGTGCTCGTGCTGAACCTGCATACATCACAGGGGCGGCAGATCGACAGACTGTGAATGACACGTCCCTTGAGCCCCCCCCCCTCTTTCCTCCCTCTCTCTAACGGTTTTTCTCTCATTGTTTGTAAAAGGAAGATAACAGAGGTCCATTGCGTTGATCGTCACTGGGCTGCTGGGGGCATCTGACGGGCAGAGAGAAAGTCATAATGGATTTGTGTGCTATATAAAAAAGCCGCACACAGAGGAATATTATGAAGGAAGTGGCGGAGAGAGGCGTTAGCCTTCTTGGCTTAACGCCTCTCTGCGCCACTTAGGCAATGCGAGGCTGCACCATATTAACAAGGATATGGTGCAGCCTTGCGTTTCCCCCTGCGATGGCGCTAAGTTTCACAACTTAGCGCCAACGCTGGCACCCTTGCACCAGAGTGCAAGGGTGTCTGCGAGCAGGGAGGTTTGTTTATGTACAGGAAGGTGCCTCTTCCTGCTCTTAAACAAACCTAAAATGCCAGTTTGTAACTTACGTGTGTGCTGCTTCATGCAGCACACATGTAAGTTACAAAACGGCATTTTGAAAAAGGTTTGTTTATGTACAGGAACGGACACCTTCCTGTACATAAACAAACCATGGCATTTTGCTTTTTCCATGTGTGCTGCACAAGGCACATGGAAAAAGCAAAAACGAGGAGAAATAAAGCATTTCTCCTCCTTCCGCCAAATTAAGAGCAGGGTTTTCCTGGACTTAATTTTGGCGCTGCCTCCTATTAACGCTGCCCTTGTTAATAGGGGGCAGCGTCAAAATCAATGGGTGTTGTGGTGGAACGCCCACCACAACACCCACTGCACGCCCCTTTCACGCTAAACACATCGTGAAAGGGGGCTTATTAACAAGGCAGCGTTACGCCACGTTAAGTGGCTTAACGCTGCCTTGTTAATAAGTCGAGGTCCCTATTGCCACCACAACGTCACTGAAAGTGACGTTGTGGTGGTGATAGGGGCGTGTTAATATGCCCCACAGTTGCAACTTACATATCGCCCCAATTTACATTGCTCGACGATTAGTGTTAACATTTAATTTTGCTGAGGTATGTCTGTGCTTGAACATGTATTTTCACACGAGTTATATATTGGAAGATGCGATAGCTATAAAACACAGGTATAGATGTAGTTGTATGTTTCTTTTAAGTATGATGCCACTACGAAAAGGCACAGGAGATGTATGCATCCTTTTAGTAATATGGTGAGACTGTCAACTGAAACATGGAAAGGGTTTCTGGTTTGCATTTGGTTAGGCCAAGATTGTTAGTAGTTGGTAGGTAGTGAACATGGAAGAGGCAAATGACGTTAAAAACATGGTGGGAAATGAATTAACTGTCAGTATTGTATTTGTAACATATGACACAGACATGAAACATTTAAAAAAAAATATTTTAAAGTACATGGCGGAATGTGTAGTATATGTGCCACAACAAAAAAGAAACTGTATGATAGAATTATAATCAGTATAGTAGTGAATCGATATCTGATAAAGGGAGATGTCATCAGAAAAAGAGAATAGAGAAAGGACTATCTTGAGTTACGTTTCTCTCTCAGCTAAAAAGAAGTGTTATCATAAAATAGAACATCTCAGAGGCTTGTCTGCAGACTGCATAACTTTTAATATTGATAGTAAAGTCCCCAACGGCCAAGTCGCCCGTTTCGTGGACTAGTAGTGTAACAAGCAGGGAAACAGAGCGGAAACATCAAGAGAGCGTAACCAAGTCTGTAAAGGGGAATTCGTAAACAAACTCAATGTCTGAAAATCCAAAAAGGAAGGAAAAGCGAAAAGAGAAAAAGAAAAAAAAAACAGTGTTCATGAAGTGTAGAAATAAGAGCTCGTCAAATCGGGTTACCATGCGCACTTATGGAGATTCATCGAAGCTCAAGAACTCAGAAGAACCATGATATGCAATCAGTTCCAAAAGGTCATTTGCACCTCTGCAAGCAAAGAGTGTCGCCATCCAATTCAGCAAGTCGAAAGAACAGACATGGTCATCGTAATCTTCTGCAAGCAGAACCATGTCAGGGCAACTTGCATGATATTTGATGATACTCTGCTGCAAGAGGCTCTCCGTATAAGCGCATGTACTCCATCTTCCCCTTATTGCATTATGAAACGCATCCATCAAGCGTGTGTCTCCGGAACAGTCCTGGTCATGAGCCAGCAATGGACGCAGCAACAATTCATAATCCAGGGGATCACGTGAAGTAGTAGAGAGGCAGACATGCAGGTCGCATTCAAAGAGGCATCGGATATAGTAGAAGACAGATTGCACGCAGGTGAAGTACACGTAGCGGAAATTCAGTCTATATCTGATGCCAAATATCGCCAACGGCAAGCATTCAAAAAGTTGTAGCATTCGTTCACGGTATAGCTGCATTTGACGTGGATGGGGTTGAAGCAGAGGACGGGCAGCCATTTCGTAGTAGGAGCTAAAGAACGACTACTGCGGAAACAAGGAAAGAGCACCAAGGGACCCACCAAATGCACTTGCAAAATTAGAATGAATGAAATCCGGTGTTACTATAAAAAAGTCTGAAAAGAGATAACAAGGCGGGAGTCGCATAGTTTAGAAAAATGTGGTAGGCCTTGAGTTTCAGAGTGATTAAATATTTGGTGTATAAATTGTGCAAAATGTAGTGGGAGATTTCTATGTCAGTTGCTAGTTTACAGCAAACAAATGATGGACGGAATGCTGACAATGCAAACATTCTCCCACAGTCAAAAGATCTGGGTTAAATCCATCGTTCTTTTGCCCACTATGCCACCCCAGTTTGGACCCAGCCATATGCAAATCAGTCTTGACCCTGTGCCCCATGGGAACAGCCCAGACCGAACTGCCAGGCCAGGTCCGCCCTGGACCAGAAACAAGCATCCTGGGACCGGTTTCAGGGTATGTTACCCTTCTTCAGCCAGTCTAGCTTGAATCCAGTGGCACAGTGAGCAAGGGACCCACGTCTGGGCATACCCATCCCACTTAGGGCGAAAAGTGTTACAGCAAACAAATGATGGACGGAATGCTGACAATGCAAACATTCTCCCCAGTCAAAAGATCTGGGTTAAATCCATTGTTCTTTTGCCCACTACGCCACCCCAGTTTGGACCCAGCCATATGCAAATCAGTCTTGACCCTGTGCCCCATGGGAACAGTCCAGACTGAACTGCCAGGCCAGGTCCGCCCTGGACCGGAAACAAGCATCCTGGGACCGGTTTCAGGGCTGGACTATTCCCATGAGGCACAGGGTCAAGACTGATTTGCATATGGCTGGGTTCAAACTGGAATGGCATGGTGAGCAAAAAAATGATGGATTCAGGCCCAGATCTCTGTACTGGGTGAATGTATGACATTGTTCTGCATTCTGTCCATCAACTGTTGTTTTTGCATTTGTCACCCCGAGTGGGACGGGTATGCCCAGACGTGGGTCCCGTGCTCTCCATGCCACTGGAATCAAGCTATCCTGGCTGAAGAGGGGTGAAACCCCGAAACCGGTTCTAGGATGCTTGTTTCCAGTCCAGGGAGGACCTGGCTTGGCAGTTCGGGCTAGACTGTTCCCATGAGGCACAGGGTCAAGACTGATTTGCATATGGCTGGGTTCAAACTGGAATGGCATGGTGAGCAAAAAAACGATGGATTTAGGCTCAGATCTCTGTACTGGGGTGAATGTATGACATTGTTCTGCATTCTGTCCATCAACTGTTGTTTTTGCAGTTGCTAGTTTAGCCACCTGGGGCCATATGTATGAAGCCAATTTGCGATCGCAAACGCCAAAATGCGCAGAATTTCAGCGTTTGCGATCGCAAATTAGCAGTGTGCAATGTAGCACACTTAAACCCCCTCGCAAAATAAGGAATTGCAAAATTTGCGATTCCCTATTTTGCGATTGCATTCAAGGAATCGCAAATTGCGATTCCTTAAATGCAATGTAAGAAGCACAAAAGAAAGTGCGTTTTGGCCTTAAGGAATCGCAATTTACCACCAACTTCAAGTTGGTGGTAAATTGCGATTTCACTTAAAAATTCAAATTGTTGCATTTTTAAAATGCCATGTAGCGCACATACATGCCCTTAGGGCATGTATGTGTGCCACATGTGCACACATGCACATTTCAGGGGTGCAACAGGGTGTCCTTTTGACACCCTGGCACCCTTGAAATTGCATTCTCAATTTGCGATTCTCTAATTGGGAATCACAAATTGAGAATGTCTTCCCTTTCATTCCTATGGGCCTCCTAGCCCATAGGAATGAATGGGAAGGTATTCCTTATTTGCGAATCTCAATTTGCGATTCGCAAATAAGGAATATGTGGGATTCGCAAAATTATTTGCAAATCCCACATACATTGCATTTTGCGATTCTCAAATTGCGATTCGCAGAAAATCGCAATTTGAGAATCGCAAAACTGTATTTTGTTACATATGGCCCCTGGTACTTGAAGGTCTCACGAGGTTATGTGAGAGCCGTTTGATGTTCAAACAGTAGCGTTTTCTGTTTGTGTCCGCTATTAATGTATGTTTTCAAAGTAGGAATGGAAGGCCAGACCAAACTATCTTCAAGCACATGTGGGGGAGGACAAAAGACTTTGGTGGAACATGTTACACGCTGTGAAAAAGTTGCTCTGTACAGAACGCCTGCTTGTAGGTCACAGCACTTGCGGTTATTTGGAATAAGATAATTGCTTTTGAAAAGCACACTGAGCGTGGGATTAACAGCAGCTACTGGAGTTTGTTTAAAAAAACAGTTTAAATTAGGGGCGGAAAGTTAGAATTTCCGTTTAATTTAACTTGTGTACAAACTAAAGAATATGGAACGGAACAAAGTGTGGTTCTCTGTTACGAAAACGTACTTATCTTCATTATGACAGCAAAATGCAAAACCAAGGAATCCAATTCATGAACAAAAGTAGTTTCAAGGTAGTTAAATGTATAAACGGGGTAATGTTTTATGTAATCATGGAGGCTGTGCTATTTGAGATCAATCAGACATTACCAACAGAATTATGCAAACCCCCGTTTGTATTTTTGCACTTAATTAATGAGTGAGGCAGTAAGAAAGCACTCATCGATTCCCTCAGGTACTACCCATGCACTCCCACAATGACCCAGAAATTACTCTCGAAGTCATCTTTTTACTCAGGCTGTTTCAATGCAGTGTTGTAAACAGGTAGGTATTATCTTTTTACTGATATAGGGCTAGAGGTATCAAGCAAAATTGCGTTCGCAAACGCCAAAATTCGCAGAATTTCGGCGTTTGCGAACGCAATTTTGCTTAGTGGTATGTATTAAGGCAAAACTGCCTCGCAAAATAAGGAATCGCAAAATTTGCGATTCTCTATTTTGCGATTGCATTTAAGGAATCGCAAATTGCGATTCCTTAAATCCAATGTAAGAAGCACCAAAAAGTGCAATTTGGCCTTAAGGAATCGCAAATTACCACCAACTTCAAATTGGTGGTAATATGCGATTTCTTTGAAAAATGCACTTTTTAGCATTTTTCAAAGTGCCATGTGGCGCACATACATGCCCTTAGGGCATGTATGTGCGCCACATGTGCACACATACATATTTCAGGGGTGCAACAGGGTGTCAAAAGGACACCCTGGCACCCTTGAAATTGCATTCTCAATTTGCGATTCTCTAATTGCGATTCACAAATTGAGAATGTCTTCCCATTCATTCCTATGGGCCTCTACGCCCATAGGAATGAATGGGAAGGTATTCCTTAATTGCGAATCCCAATTTGCAAATCGCAATTAAGGAATATTAAGGAATCGCAATTATTATTGCGATTCCTACATACATAGCATTTTGCGATTCCTTAATAGCAATTCTCTAAAATTCGCTATTAAGGAATCGCAAATGCAATCTTTGATACATCTGCCCCATAGTTACTTAGGCAGTAGCGATGCAGTCATAGAATCAAGTACACACTACTACCACACAAATTAAATCAATCATGGATTACTTATGCAGTTATGCAATGAGTGAGGGAGTACTTTTGCACTGAAGCCTTCACTGAGGCATTATGGGGCATATTAACAAGCCCCTATTGCCACCACAACGTCACTTTCAGTGACGTTGTGCTGGCGATAGGGGCTTCGTCTTATTAACAAGGCAGCGTAAAGCCACTTAACTTGGCTTAACGCTGCCTTGTTAATAAGGCCCCCTTTCACGCTGTGTTTAGCATGAAAGGGGCGTGCAGTGGTTGTTGTGGTGGGTGTTCCACCACAACACCCATTGATTTTGACGCTGTCCCCTATTAACAAGGGCAGCGTTAATAGGAGGCAGCGCCAAAATTAAGTCCAGGAAAACCCTGCTCTTAATTTGGCGAAAGGAGGAGAAATGCTTTATTTCTCCTCGTTTTTCCTTTTTCCATGTGTGCTGCCTTGTGCAGCACACATAGAAAAAGCAAAATGCCATGGTTTGTTTATGTACAGGAAGGTGTCCGTTCCTATACATAAACAAACCTTTTTTCAAAATGCCGTTTTGTAATTTACATGTGTGCTGCATGAAGCAGCACACACGTAAGTTACAAACTGGCATTTTAGGTTTGTTTATGAGCAGGAAGGGACATCTTCCTGTACATAAACCTCCCTGCTCGCAGACACCCTTGCACTCTGGTGCAAGGGTGCCAGCGTTGGCGCTAAGTTGTGAAACTTAGCGCCATCGCAGGGGATACGCAAGGCTGCACCATATCCTTGTTAATATGGTGCAGCATCGCGTTGCCGAAGTGGCGGAGAGAGGCGTTAAGCCAAGAAGGCTAACGCCTCTTTCCGCCATTTCCTTGATAATATGCCCCTATGTATGCAGAGATTAATTTTTTTAAGTACTATCTATGAACTTATCCATTCAGTGATTTACAATGGAAGCATTTCTCCAATTATTCTGGCAATACACTGTGAGTCATAGAAACTGTGAGGCAGTATGTTATGATGGCCACTAACCTGTATTCCAGATTGTTCAGTCCTGGCGCCGACAGGCCCCCAACCCCTTTGAGGTGAATCAGGGTCACAGTAGTAGAATATACACGGCCACACTATATCACCCCAGGGGAGAAGGAGAATAGGGACAAGAAGAGAGAAAAAGAGAAATGATAAAATGTCATCAAACGTCTTACTGCGTCAATGTTTCTCTTCTCAGGCACTCGGGAATGTAGGGTTTCTGAAGGCATTCACTGAGGCACTATGTATACAGAGATGAATTTTTTAAAGTACTATCTATGAACTTATCCATTCAGTGATTTACAATGGAAGCATTTCTCCAATTATTCTGGCAATACACTGTGAGTCATAGAAACTGTGAGGCAGTATGTTATGACGGCCACTAACCTGTATTCCAGATTGTTGAGTCCTGGCGCCGACAGGCTCCTAACCCCTTTGAGGAGCAATAGAATGAAAGTAGTAGAATATACACGTTCAAACTATATCTCCGCAGGGGGGAAGGGAATGGGGACGAGAAGAGAGAAAAAGAGAAATGAGGAAATGATAGCAAACGTCTTATTGTGTCAACGTTTCTCTTCTCAGGGTCTCAGGAATGTAGGGTTTCACAAGTGAACTGTGTCTTCTGAATTCTGTCTCGTTGTGAACAGGAGTTGGTGACGTTAGATGTAAATGCAAATAAACAAATAATGTAACAACTGAATAGTGGAGAAGTGTGGCTCAATGGTTAGAGCGGCAGACCCTGATGCAGAGATCTGGCCGGGACCAGGGTTCAATTCCCACCTCGGCGGGTCTTGGGCTCAATTTCCTCGGACCTGATAATTCTCGCCTCGGTGCCTATTCTAATCATGGGTCCCACTCTGCAACTCTGGGCAATAGCTTGCTTAATCTCCACAACGGCCCCAACAGCGCTGGGATGCCTGGCTTCACCTTGGGGGTGCCCAGGAGTGGACATTTCACAGGGAAAAGCCAGGAAGGGTTCCACAGCGGTATGCGTACAGCGCCAGGGCACCCCTTTGGGGGTATAAGTGCGCTTTACAAGTACAAATTTCATTTCATTTCATATCAAACACACATTGAACGTTTTAGCATCTTTTGTACAAATACCTAAAGTTTCGATATCTTGATAAGTCTCGATATCCAGATATAATAAAACTTTTTTCTAAATATTATTCTTTCAAGAAATACTTTTAGTTACTTGTTTCCTAGAGCACAAGAAGCAATTACAATGGTTAATTTCACCATTCGGATAAATAGTCACGTATTATACATATCTACTATTCCTTAATCCAACAATTTACAAGTCCGTAATCTGTTTTGTTGTCGTAACAGAAGAATCCGACGCTGGAGAAGGGAAGCTGTTTCGCAGACTGGAGACAGGTAGATGAGTTGCAAAAACGAAAGTAAGCGATTCTGAAAGGGCTGCGTGTGGTTTATATAGTCTTTGGTTACTAAGTAGTCTATGGAAGCAACGTGCTGTCCCACGCATCTAGATATCACATTTTTTGGTTAACATGTGCTCACGTTTTCACTGTTTGACACGTGCACATGTTGGGAAAGGTTGAAAACTGTTAACCGCTAAAGCTACTCATTTGCATCCTCACACGTGTTAACTGTTTGACATGTGCACACGTTGGTAGAGGTTGAAAACTGTTAACCGCCAAAGCATCTCATTTGCATCCTCTTGACTGAAAACGCCTCACACTTGCTATGATTCTGAATACAAGACATATGAATAAACTATGGTTCAGAATACAAGAAATAGAAATAAACATAGGAAACATTTAGCACCACCATGCTTCAATATTTTGATCAGTGCGAACTAAGTTTTAATCATGGCTGAATTAAGAGTCATGACACAGTACTGTTACAGTCATTTTTTCAGTACAGAAGTATGCATGTATTTATGTAATTCATTGAAAAAAACATAGGTTTCAGGGACGTTATAGTTAGAAATTAGCATTGAAAAAAACCTTTGAAATTCACTGAAAAAACCATAGGTTTCAGGGACATTATAGTTAGAAATTAGCATTTAAAAAACCTTAGAAATTCACTGAAAAAACCATAGGTTTCAGGGACGTTATAGTTAGTTGGAAATTTCACTCATACAAAACCAGAGAAATTCGGCTGTTATAGTTAGTTGAGCTAACTATAACTCGTGCCCCCGCAATGCACTGCTGATGACGTCACATATTACATCATTCATGACATGGTCAGTGACATCACTGATGACATCACTGATGACATCTCAAATGACATCACTGATGACATCACTGATGACATCATCTACGTGATCCTCTGATGCACCTCCTGACACCCTAATATAACCTTTGATACACCCACTCTAAAATATAGACTACCATTTTCGAAGCCATAGACACACCAATACCAGTTACTACATACCCTCTCACTGATTCCTAGGTCTACACACATCCACTCATTCACCCATACAGTCACTCATACATGCAGTCACTCACCAATACATCACTATCATTTGCACTCATACACCTATACAGACACTCACACACCGCCACTCATCCATAGTTACTCACACACCTAGTTAGTCATGCAAAAAATCAATCACACTCCCATTTACTCACCTATACAGTTATACACACACCACCTCACTTATTCATACAGATACTAACACATACTTACTCTCTTATACAATCACTGATACAAGCACACACTCATCCATACAGCCACTCTCACAATCACTCATTCTCACATATAGTCATTTATATACTCCAACACTCACATATACTGCCTTTCACATATGTAGTTACTCACACATGTACCACTGAGACATCCATTCACTCACCAACACACCCATACACACACTCACCCACCCATACAGCCCTTCCCAGATGCACTCTTGAACCCATACACCCAGTAAATCACCCACTCACACATCTATGCACAGAGTCACACACCCCCCACCCACCCACACAGACACTCAGGCACCCATACAGATACTCAGACAACCAATCAATAATCCATATAGACACTCATGTAGCTACTCACCAACCCATGAAGCCGCTTACACACCAACTGACAGACTGATACAGACATTCACACAGTTTAGTCACTAACCCATGCATTCAGTAAGACACATTTAATCACTCACTTATACAGTCAGTCACGCACCTACTAAATCATCCATTCAGACACTTATACACCCACTCATTCTTCAATACACCTTGGCATATATATATAAAACATATTTAAACTTTACAGAAACACACAGTCACTGGATGATGTCATCAGTGATGTCATTTGAGATGTCATCAGTGATGTCATCAGTGATGTCACTGACCATGTCATGAATGATGCAATATGTGACGTCATCAGCAGTGCATTGCGGGGGCGCGAGTTATAGTTAGCTTAACTAACTATAACAGCCGAATTTATCTGGTTTTGTATGAGTAAAATTTCCAACTAACTATAACGTCCCTGAAACCTATGTTTTTTTCAGTGAATTTCTATGGTTTTTTAAATGCTAATTTCTAACTATAACGTCCCTGAAACCTATGGTTTTTTCTGTGAATATATATATACACACACACATACATGCAAACAGACACATATATGTTTTATTTTCATAGTAATGCATTTTAAATATTAGAAAATAATATAATATAAAATAAATAATTGTATTAATTATGCTAATATATATATATTACATATTCACACAAACTCATATCTAAGTGTTTGAGTGTTTATATAATTATATAGTTTTAAATATTAGTGAAATGTATTTAATTTACATTATATTAATTTAACATATTAAAATATTTAACATTTACTACTTTAAGCTCTGTTTTCAGCTCAACATACTTTATTTGGTTTTCAAAAACCATCAGAGTAGTACAATGGTAAAAACAAGAATACATGTATAACATTGTAAGATCAAATAAACATCATACAAGAGAAGATACAATAACATAAATTAAAATCTTTAGTACCATCATTTAGAAAGTATGAGTCTCTATTAAATTATGCAATACGATACTATGAGCTAAAACATGCATAAAATCACTGAGGGCAAATATAAAAGTAACTAAAATTAAAACTTCAATAAAAGAAGTATGCGAATTTGAACTGTGCAAAAGTACAAAGGAGGGCTAGAGATCTTCAAGCTATACTCTCGACATTGCCTTCATACTACATTAGTCAGACAATACATGAATATCATGTATTCCTATCAGTCCCATTATTCAAGAGCATCCAAGGACAGAAATGTTTTATGTTAAAGCAAACATTTGTCAGAAACCGACTAATGGCAAATGCCAATGGGGGAGAAGTATCGCTCTTCATGATCCTAAAAGCTGTTAAAAAATGTGCCACCCCCATACTTAGGCATAACCAGAGCAACCACTTTCTACGGTATCCTATATATTCAAGGCATATAAGCAGGGCCGGACTAGGAACCGAAACCGGCCTGGCAAACTGCTCGGCCGGCCCCCCTGAGGTGGAGGGGGGGAGTGCAGCCGAGCTGTTTGTTTGGGCCGGTTTCGGACGATTTTGTTACAGGGGGCCGATATTGCTGGCCCCCGGTAACAAAAACGGCTCCCGAGGGGCCCAAAACCGGCCCCCACCATGGCGGCCCACCGGGGAAACGCCTGGTGCCCGCTATGGCCAGTCTGGTCCTGCATATAAGCAAAACATGTTCATTTGTCTCAGGAGACAATCGCATGCCGGACATAAATTGGTAGAGGAGTCCTGTGCTCCAGTTGTTTGTTAAGCATCTTAAGGGGAGACAACCCAATCCAAAGCTCTTGGATATGGGGGGATCTATATTGTCCATAAAAGTCTCAAAGCAAGGATCAGACTTAAATTCAAAGAACAAGTTAGTTAAGGACCCATTAGAAGCACTTGCAAACATACTGTTCATGAACATGCCCAATATCGAGATTGTAAGCCGCTAATTTCAACTTTGGAAAGGAATGCACAATCGTCCCAAAGACTTGAAAGTTCAATTTTTTAAACCAATCAAAGACAAATTTTAATCAAGGGACTGATTTAGCATTATTCATTCTCATTAGGTCACTAAGCGAGTATAATCTTTTAGTTTTGGTGTAGACCAGAGACGGACCCAGTAGACTAGAGGTTTCATTTGTATTAAAAAAGCAATATATTTGTACATTTGTAAATGATAATAGTGTCAATTATATATTTTTTGTGATATTTTTGGACTTACCATTATAAGTATAGTGAGACGATATTTTAGTAAAGGATATTTTGACACAATATTTGTGTCAAACGATATTGTTTACCTCAATATTGTGTCAGTGACCTACAAATTGGGATATACCAGGAAGATATGTTCCTTTCTAACCTTCTAATTGGTCAACATATTTCCTGCACTATTTAGTCTTTGCAGATCTATGGCAATTCATCAGAACCACATAAACCAAATCTACTGAGCCCCTAATTCAATTCTTGATGTGCACTCACAACAAGAATCACCAAGTGTGTATTCACAAATATACACATTCTATACCTCTTTGTTTGTAAAGGGATAATTCCAAACACTAAAACCGACCTGAAAAATATAGAAAATAAAATTAAAGAGATTAAAAAATGTGGGAGGTATGTGTCATAAACAGAGAACTGTATCATACTTGTGTTCATTGATAAGGTTCTCCAGTAACATCTTACAAGTGCCACATGAAAAGTGTCACACTAATGTGCTACCCATCACACACATAACATACACACCAGCTATTATGTGCCAATTTTTCACATTTCCATATCTCTAATCGATGCAATCATTGCGTGAATTAAAGTAAATGATGGGGAAATAAATGCAGGCTCAGTAGTGATCTAATACCAAATCCCCACTGGAATCAGGCCCCTTGAGTCCTCACAATATAGTTAATCTGACCCAAAATACTTTGACCCCAATGAACTCACATATACTGTTTGTGGACATTGCCATCATCCTAAACCATCTCCCCAGTCCTGAAGGTGTCCGCTTGACTGGGTGTGCAGTGTTTAAACCCATTTCCACAGCATCTCAAGGAATCGCATGCTCCAACCCTAGCGTGACCATGTGACAGCACAACAATGTAGGCGCACAGGTAAATTACATTACGGACAACCCCACTAGTTTGTATTTCAACTCCTTCACCATTTTGAGAGTCTACATTATGTGTTCTCAAGTCTTATCGGTAATACGATTGCAGAGTTGTCTGAGTCTTCATCTGTTGTAAACCACTCATGATAATCTAGTTGGTCCCAATATTTGGAGCAATCATTTCAGATAAATTGTGTATATCTGATAATTAGGTGGGAAATGCAGGTAACACTTTAATACTCACCTCTGTTTGTACTCTAAATATCAAAAAGTTCTAAAACATTTCTAAAGCCTGATTAATTGTTCCTTGCTGTGTGGAGATGTGTCACACCATTCCCCATGATCTCTTTAGTGTCATATGTTAATTCTTAGAATATCAAGGTTTTCGTACAAGGTAGTAGTCTTTGCCTGATTTTACTTGTGAATTTAATACAAGAATCAGAAGGGGAGCCCATACAAAGGGTTCTCTATATAGTGTACTGGACTGGGAGCAGTGGGCAGTTGGTTCATTTTTAAACCTCTGAAGGTCCAGGACAAGGTGCTGAAGTGTGCCATAAAGATTTCGCCCAAGGGAGGCATGAAATTTAGGTACATCCAATTCAGCTATTTTTGCCCCACTACAAGTGGTTCTGTGGGACCTCATGGTGAAGGTATCTGGTCTACCTGGATATGGCTTCAAGCCTTGCCCTGTCTAAAGGATTTTGACTTCCAAAAAAATGACAAGTTACAAGGTAAAACTTTGCACCAGAGTGAGACAGCAAATCTATCTGACACATGAAGCAAGCTCACCAGATACGGAATCCAGGTTTTCCCAATCACTGATTTTAGCATCAAAACCAACGGCTTCAGAAGGAAGCCGTCAGTGATGTACTCTTGCCAATCACATCAATGGACTTTTTCCCACAGAAGGCAACAAACTCTTGATCAGAATAATCTGCTTGGTGTATCTGAACTCATCTTCAACATGATTGGCCTGAAATAGAGTCCCTATAGAACACAAACAATGACTTTTGATTGGTAATTTACTTTTTCTTGGCACAATTTGTCATAAAACTTGACAAATTCATATATCCGGTTTCCCTAAACCTATTTAGATGATTTTGCTGTCATTTTGCTCACCGTTATTTTCTCTATTTTTCTAAATGGGAGTGGAAATGTTAATTTATTGTGTTCTTTACTTTAAAGCTTTACAAATTGTTGGTACAGTTTAAACTTAGCACACACGTCACTGTGAATTGCCTGCTGCATGTGCCATAGGTAGCAGGTGGTTGAGCAGATGTTCTCACAGAATTGTGTTTTGACCTACCCAGAGTGAGTTTATTGAGTTGGTATGGGTGCCCTCCTCCCAAATTAATAATCCCATTTCTGACATGAATGGACTAGATTTTAGAAAAAGGAATTCATATATTATTTAGCTCTCAGGATCCGAAATATATAGAGATCTATCTTCAGACTTTGAATTCTAGATGTTCAAAGTACAAGTCATTCAACATGTTCTTTCAAAATGTTGGAGATATAAGAAGCATGGGCACTGATCAAGTGAGTGTTTAGGTGCACCATTGTATGGAAAACATTGGTAGCCTTCATGCACAGTTCATGCAGTCAATTATATTGTGTACCTAAAGCAACTAAGCTTGTGACAGTATTCTGGCATCCTCTTCAGCATCACAATAATCAACAATTTTCTGCAAAAAAGCAATTGAGTGGGTAAGGATGTTGTTTAACCTAAAGGGTCAGGATAACAAATTATGATGATATGTCTAGAATAGTGTTGACGTCACCATGAAGTAGTTTTCATTTATATTTGGTCCACGTTTGAAGAAACCAAGCCTATTTCGTTCAGTCAACTTTATTTTCATATATTGTGTGATGGCAGTTGTAATAATAGTTGAGATCATGAGATCCTAAGACCTACACAAAATATGCTAGTCAAATTAAATTATAAAATAGCCTCAGAGTTTCAATAATAAGTGAGAGCAGGCCAGAAGTGAAAAAATGCAAACTTAATTTTTCCCCAGGACACAAACAGTTCCTATATTCTCAAAGTAATAGCCACTAACTGTGTGTTCGCCCATGTTATTTTAGTTTTCTATGAGTGAAAGGCACATGTAGCTAGAAAAAAATTAATGGCAGTGATAACCCCTGATGTGAAGTGCATTATCATGATAATAACACAATTATTCCCACATATATTCCCACATATAGTCATTATTGCAGAAATATTTGCATCCATTATATATCTGGAACTACTATAATTTTGTTCAAGCAATGTGTTCCTCTGTTCCTGGGATCTAGACTTTATTGCTAATACTCTCTTTGAAGTACACTGCACAATTTTGAATTTCACTGAAATTACTGTAGTTTGAGGCACTGTTTGTTGCTTTCTCCTTTAATGTTAGTTTCCTTTTTACAGTCCCAGAGATCAATGTCATAGCCTTATGTTAGGAATACATGTTGAACGGTCCCAGGAAAGGCAAGGGGAACTGGGCTCCAACTGTAACAACTGAGATCTTTCACTACTGGTGTCCCAGGGCTCCTGTACTTTAGAGCCCTTAACAGGGATCCAAGTACCCTTTTTTAACACTTGACTCTTAAGGTAGCGAGTAGTGCAAGGTTTACTCAAGGAAGGTGATGTAGGCTAGAGACTCAGCTTTCAGAAATGCAACATAAATTGCTAAATATATTGCTGTCCAATCAGTTCTTTGTCTTATGAAAAGGAAAAGTGCTTTACTATACACACTAATAAATAACAGGGGACTGTGGGATAGCTGAGAACATTTCTTCCTCCATCCCAAGGGTACTCCATTCGCCACGTTTAAAGATGACTATCAGCCCTGTGGTAATCTGTGTATTTTGAAAGGAACTGCTGTCATGCCAGTTCCTTTCAATGTTCTAAAAGTTTGGTGCATGACCACCGTTTGTTTTGACAGCTTTACACAAAACTATTGATTTTTTTGTTTGTTTTTCAAACACAAACTCCTAAAATGAGAGCTTGTTTTTGAAAAACAAAAACCATTGACTCCCACATCCAGTGAGTATTCTCCCATAGTGTGAGGCCATTACTGTTTTTCTTCCTGTCCCTCACTGCTAGATTTTTCCTGACAGGAGAAAAAGGCCTTATACCCTCTACCCTTAAATAGGGAGGATGGGGTAATGGGCTTCATTTAACGGTGCATTCTCTGATTTGCTGTCAAAGAAAGTATTCTCTCACCAGAGCCAATAGGGGGGCCAATGGCCCTGGAGACACAGAGCTACAAAGTCCAAGTCAGTACAAATCCGGAGTGTCCCACTACTCCAGGCAAAGGTTCATCCACAAGAGTCCTTCTGTATTGTCTTCTGAAGATTCCAGTGCTTCTCTACTTTATGGGGAGGGAGTGGGATGGTGGTAAAGTGGATGTGAAAAGTTGCAGAAAATAGGAACCTCTGCCCTTTTCAAATATAACAAATCATCACTCCACCCATCTCATCTCTCCTTAACAATATCTTGGGACATTTCAAATTGTGGGAATGCAATTACCCTTTGGGGTGGGTATGCAGATCTTCCCTCCGCTCTTTTCCTCTGCCTGGAGCTGGCTTAGTTTTCTTATGATGGGTTGTTGTGTGGCACCAGAATAATTAAGTTAGCCTAGCAAGATAGTGGAAAGCCTGAAAATAATTGAGTGCTTACTCAGAGAAATATGACCAAATGAACTATGGCCAAAATAGTACTATGTTTTCACATTACCAATATAGAGACCTTAAATTCTTCTCTAGGATCAGCCAGTGCAAGTTGTTACTTTGTTACAGCTTTCACCTGTAGTATGAACACATTAAACTAATACAGACTTACAGTGAAACACTACAAATTTGCATTATCGTAAATTTAACTATGGAAATGTATATTGGAATGTCCAAATAAATTATAAGGCCTGAACGGAAAACAAACAATATTTTAAAGGTCTCATCTTTGATAGGCTACCTGTGTGCATATAGCCTGGGACTGCTGTTTAACTGAGTTAGACTCTAGTCCCACTCACTCAGCCCATACACATAGGCACATGCGTGTGCACGTGATCACGTGTAACCAGCCCAGAGCCTCTTACACTTGATGCGCCACAGTGGACCTTATTTTAAAAAGTAGACACTTGCAGTCACTCCTCAATACTATTTTATCAGAGATACAGTGAAAGAAACTCAATTAGTGAGACTCAATCACAGTAGAGATTAAAAAATGAGTGGTCCAAAAGCAAGCACTATGGTGGGGGTCTAAGTGGTTTGGAATCTCATTGTTCCCACTAATCAACTATTGTCTAAGGGAAATATAGTGTCGGCTACGGTAGTCATTGATCTTACCTTTACATACAAAGTTTTTCCTGAGAGAAAATTGATATTCAACTACTGATTGCCAACCTTTCTATTATGACTGTAATGAATTCCCCTCTCTGTTCACCAATCACATATTTGTGGTGGGAGGAATTCTTTTGACTCTGCAGTAGAACAAACACCCACCTAATTCCCTATTATTTTTGGACTTATGTTCTCTCAAGCTTTCTCATCTCTCCTGCTCCCAACTCCCTTTACTGGAGATGGATTCACTGAACATCCAAGCCCAGAAACAGTGCACCTTCCTTCAATCTCCACACCTCTCCTCATTAAGGAGGATCCTGCTCAGGCCCCTGCAGCACAATTCACAATATTTCACTTTTCTTGTTTTATTCTGGGTTTCCCTAATCCAGGGATACAATCACATCTCTCAACTACCAGGCCTGTCAGTCCAGTCCACTTGGTTCTTTCTTTGCCCTCTGCTTCTTAGACCTTGCCCTCTATCACAGTGGGGTCCTACGTCTTGATCCTTTGGTACCCTCATTTCCCTGTTCAAAATACAGTTATTGTGCTACTACTCTATTGGACTCACTAGGCATGACAGTAGCTCTAGATCTATAAGTGATAGACATCTCTGGCACCAAAAATGCTGTTTTCTTCACTGTGACAGAGGACTGGGTCTCCTTTTTGGCCCATGTATATTTAAGTGGTGTCCACCCACACATAGCATCTCACAGTTCCATCGTTGGGCCAAGGTCCCTCACAAAGCTGTGGGACTGGAAAAGAGGAGGCTCAACTATGAGCACCAACTGAGGGCTCATATTCTTGTACTACCTTCTTTTGTTAGTCTTCATGGGCAAGGGCATCCAGAAGATCCATGCAGGGCACCTTATGCAGCAAATAGGTTGAGCCCTAACCTGTTTGCAGCTGGCACTTTATGGCAATTTTGGAGCTGAAGTGTGTAGGGGTGATATTGTGACATGTCACACTTAGACAAACCCTGTCTATGGGCGATGAACATGTGATCAGCACTGAGCCCGTCAGCGTCCCTGAGGCGCCCGGCGTCGGACACGCTGTTCGCTAATCCTCCAACACACCTCGCAGGCAGTATGGACGGGAATCACTGCTTCAATTACGCCCAGCTGCTATGTGCAGCGGCTATGGGGCCCAAATTGGAGGTGGGTTTGTCCTAAACTGCACATGTGGCTACTGGCCTTCGCTACCTTTTAAGGACTATACACATAGGAGCACAATCTCTGGGAGAGATAAAGAAGGAGCTAAGGGTCAAGGCAAACAGCTTAAAGCTATACTGCTTAACACCCATTCATTGAATAAACATGAGGCGCAAATCTATGATTTATTAATTGATGAACACCCAGACTTCCTGTTTCTTACAGAAACATGGCTGTCTGAAGTCTCAAATCCAACTTTAGCAGCGGCCATTCCAGCTAACTACAAGATTATCAGGAAGGATCGTGAGGTGGGCAAGGGGGGTGGTATCGCTATCATCTTTAAAGAAGATTTTGAGTGTGTCCCCATAGCTCTAGATGAAGTGGTCGGGGCAGAATGTTTGGGCTTTCGCTGCACTCTGTCCTCACAACACTGTCTTGCTGGGATACTGATTTATAGACCACCAGGCACATCTGGCAACTTCGTAAGGTCTCTTCAGGATTGTATTTCATTGCTAACCCTAAAATATAGACACCTTCTGATATTAGGGGATCTAAATTTGGATATGGATAAATCTTCGAATCCTCAAGTGGTGGAGCTGCTGGAAATTATGTCTGCATGTAAGCTAACGCCTTTTATTAAGGAGCCTACCCATAAGATGGGTCACGTGTTAGACCAAGTCTTCAGTAATACCCAACTGGCCACTGGGGCCCCGATTCCGATCATATGGTCGGATCACTTCTTAGTCCCTTTTAGGATTCCAATAATGCATAAGAGTGAGCTCCCAGTGGCTAAGGCCACTGACTACAATTTTAGAGCCCTTAATAAGATATCAATACCACTCTTACAGAGGGCGCTTGCTTCATCTGTCCCTATGTTGGTGGGCAGTCCGGTAGAGGATGCCTGCGCAATTGAGGCCTGGTTAAGGACGAATATTGACGCTGTTGCACCTATTACAGTACGCACTACGAAAGGCTCCTGCCACTCAGCCCCCTGGTTCAATGAACCACTGAGAATCAGTAGATGTAAATGTAAAAAGCTTGAGAGGAAGTGGCGTAGCCTGTATCTCCAGGAAGATAAGGATACCTACAGGGCTGCTCAAAAAGCACACTATAGAATGGTGAGAGAGGCAAAGGTGGACTATTGGCAGAATAAAATCATGTCTGCTACTAATAAGAGTAAAGAGATCTTTGGGATCGTGAAGTCTTTTATGGCCCCAAAGGTTAATAGCAGAACAGCCCCACTGTCAGAGGACTGGACGCTTTTGCTGGCCCAATCCTTCTACGCTAAAATAGAGACGATCCAGCAGTCCTTCTCGGCGTCATCTAAAGATAACACAGTAGGGCCTGGGTTAGTGGAGGATGAAATAGGGTCCTCTCTATCAGGGATTCCCCCACAAGGCCCTCAGTTATTTCACTTTCCGGCCATTGGAATGGAGGACTCATTGCCCTACCTTATGAACCTGAAATCAGGCTCACCAGTGGACGTTTGTCCCGCAAAGCTGTTTCCGGCTCTGGCTCCCACCATTAATCAGCATATTAACGAGGTTTTGAACTCCTCACTGGCTGCGGGTGTGGTACCGCCTCTTTGGAAACAGGCAAAAATCCTGCCCCTTCTAAAAAAAACGGGCGCCGACCCACTAATACCCACCAACTACAGGCCTATCTCCCTCCTTCCAGCCTTTTTGAAAGTGCTGGAGAAGCACGTAAATAAAACAATCATGGAGTTCGCCGAAAAACACAATCTTTTGCATCCTACTCAGTCAGGCTTCAGGGCTGATTATAGTACGGAAACGGCGCTGCTGGAGGTGACAGAACATATAAAGGAGAAGCTTGACCAGGGGGGTAGAGCAATCCTCATACTGTTGGACCTGTCGGCAACGTTCGACACGGTGCCACACAGTAGGCTTCTAGACAGATTGGAAAGAATGGGTTTTGGGGGACGGGCTCTGGCCTGGTTAGCCTCCTATCTGGAAGATAGAGAGCAGGTGATTTGGACTCCCCCGTTCTCATCCCCCCTGCCATGCTTACAAGTAGGAGTCCCTCAGGGTTCCTGCCTTAGTCCAATGCTTTTTAACTTGTATATGTCCCCTTTGGCAACACTGGTGGAGTCGTACGGAGTAAAGATAATTTCATACGCTGACGACACGCAGCTGGTTTTCTCCTGCAACAGAGGTAACGAGTTTGATGGGGACATGATTAGATCGTGCCTCACCGACGTTTTTGGGTGGCTGGAGGAAAACCAGCTGAAGTGTAATTCTGATAAGTCAGAAATAGTCCTCTTTGGCCAGCCCACAGTGCAGGATTGGAGTCAATGGTGGCCAGAGGAATTTTCTCCTCCCAGTGTGGCCCAGCCTATAGCTAGAAACTTGGGAATTCGGATTGATGCCGCTCTTTCTATGCGTGCCCAAGTTCAGGCCTTAGTTGGGACCTGTATTGGATTACTTAGGATGGTGAGGAAGTTTCTTCCACTCCTTCCACTGGATTGTAGGAGGACCGTGGTCCAGGCACTGATTAAATCGAGATTGGACTACGGGAACATCCTCTATCTAGGATTGTCGGAGTGTCTCCTACAACGCCTCCAGGTGGCGCAAAACGCCGCAGCCAGGGCCATTCTTTGCCTTAAACCGAGGTCCCATATGGCCCCTCATCTCAAAGCCCTCCACTGGCTTCCTATCAGGGAGAGAATACAGTTTAAGGCATTAGTAATGTTCTTCAAAGCCCTTCATGGTAAGGGGCCTCGTTACCTTAGAAGACGCTTTGGCTGGTACACTCCGACAAGGGCACTCAGATCAAGCTATGGGGCGTATGCACGTGTCCCTAAGGTGCGTTTGGCACGCAGGGGAGGTAAATCCTTCAGCCTACTGGGGGCACAGGCATGGAACAAACTCCCGGTGCCCCTCAGACTCTCTCAGGACCTGACGAGTTTCAAGAAACTGTTGAAAACATGGCTTTTTGGAAGGTAATCCATCTTTAGGTCAACAGTCACGTGATTCTGCAGTGCCGGGACACTCCTTTTGGAGTAGCTGAGCGCTATATAAACTTTCTCATTCATTCATAAAAAGATGGGTGTATTCACCCCTTGCTAGTTAATGATCCCACAATCTCTAATAATAACACAGACCGCAGCCAGCACCCCCCCCCCCGGCGCCTTGAGACCCTTATGAGTGAGGAGTCATGCTTTACAAGCCACCTGATTGATTGATTGATCGATTGACTAATAGGTCCAGTAAAATCTCAGTAAAATAATCTGTGCTCAACCCTTGGATGGTTGGGCAACGAGCAGTCAGGTTTAACTTAGGAGATAGGCATGTGTAAAGTATTTAATACCACCAAAACAGTAAATAAGTAAAGGACACAATGTAATAAAAATACAACACCAATTTATAAAAATGGGAAATATTTTACCTTAAAATGACACCAAAATGACAAAAATCTAATGCAGGGAACCAGAGATATGAATTTCTAAAGATGACATTTTTTTTAAAAGTACTCTATATGACCCAAATGCCTGAAGCTCCACTCGTGACAACTAGGCAGCGTGCTCCCGGGACAAAGTCAAAGTTTCAGACCAAACACAATAGACTGTTGGCAGAATAGGCTGTGGTCTAGGTCTCAGTCAAAATTTTACTTTCCGACTCATACATTTTCATGGTTCTTTTGTTTCACTGACGGGATCATTGGCAGGTCCTCTGGCTGGTTGGGTCCTAAGTTTGAGTCAACAACAGCGGCCTGCTGCAGTTTGGCAGTTTGGTGGAAAAGTGGGAGTCCAGTGCTCAACATCGAGAAGAGCCACAGAGCGGGTGAAGTTAATGGTCGCAGTCATCAACAGCAGCTTTCTTCTTCAGGTAAGTCCAGCCTTTTCCTTTGCCTTCGGACTTAGAATCGTTCCTGGTTCTCTGGAGCTTTGCAGCAGGATAGACCTGCACTGTCAGTCTGACTGACGTGTTGACATTGGTGGCTTGACTTTCGATGTCAAGCAAGTCTTCTCCTGGAGCTTTTCTGTAGAACTTTGCAGAAAGTATTTAGTGCAGATCTTGCTATTTCTTGGTTCCATTGGAGGGGTAAGTGTCCTCAAGCACTGACCAAGGGTTCAGAGGCTCGGGAATGGCACTTGGGGGCTAAGACTCAATCTCCCATACTAAACTTGAGCAAATCCAGTTGCACCTGGTCAGCTCTATCCTCTCTTTGTTTTTGCAGATGACGTCTTTCAGCTCTTTTGTACCTGTTGCTGATCAGGGAGTCCACTCCTTTGCTTTTGGAGTCAGACATAGTGCTTTCTTTGCAGAGCCTTGTGGGTGCAGCAGGTGCAGCCTTTCAGAGTGCAATCCTCTCTTTGGTGCAGTCCAGGGATCCAGAAGGGCAGCCCTTCTTCTCTGTTTCTTTTCCAGGCAATGATCTGGTGAGCTCTGCAGAGCTTCCTTATTGATCCTTTATTTCTGGTCTTGAGGGAGGAGAGCACCACAACCAATAGGAATTAGGTTACCTCCCTTTAGTATGACCACCTCCTGGGAAGTGTGGCAAACATCTAGCCCAGAATGCAACATTTTCCCAAATATCAAAATGGAGAAAATCTCTCCTTGGAGTCTGTGTCTGTGTAACCTAACCTAGAGGTGTGGCTAACAACTGACTACACTCCCTTCCCATCTCCACTGCTAATCTAATTAGAGGGGGATCCAATCTGGCTAGAGATCAAGGAAGTAGGGGGTAGTCAGAGTCCTGTGACATCTAATTTCTGTAGAGTCCCCTGCATCTGACATCCCTTTATCTACCCATGCACCCTTACTCTACCTGGCTTCTCCAGTAAGAAGCTATCCTCCCACCAAATGGCTGTATTGTTGTAGCCCCAGGCCTCTTCGCACCTACTCAGAGAGCAGCTTGGATCAGGATGTCAAATGCTGACCAATCAGAAGAGGCTGCTTTAGGTAAGTTCAGGATAGTAAGTTCTAAAATTACTTTTCTGTGATAGTTATATTAAAATGACCTTGGCAAGTTGTTATATTTCATGTAACTATTAATTTAATACTTTGAATAATATTTCTAGCTAGCTCCAATCCAAAGTTAGACTTAATTAAATTTAATAGTGTCCTCCCTGTGTTAGCCTATGGGACTAGCAGTACCACAACAGGGAAAAACGACTTTGGCTGCTTTTCCCTACAAGGGCATATAAAACATTGTTTATATTGTTCTTGCTTTTTATAGCTATGCACTCTACACTTGAGGCACCTAGGGCAATACTTAGGGATGACCAATAAGTAATGCAAAGGTAGTTTTGGACTTTGGAAGTGCTTTTAATTCCAGAGATGAATTTGGACCCAGGGCCAGATATAAAAAGCATTTTTCTGGTCACATGCAAATCGGGCCATTTACGAATGGAAAAATGCTTTTTCTGATGTACAAAATGCAAAATGTGATTCAGTAACTTGTTTACATTTGAAATTCAGCGTTTGAAAGCGGCATGTTTTGGACATCGAATACCAAACCGGTTTGATATGTATTACTGTTTTGCGACTGAATTCAGGGTCACAAAACAGTAATACTTTACCCCCATTTAAAAAGTGGTGGTAACCCATTTGCAAATGAAACGTAAACATTTCATTATTTTATTTTTAAATGTATTTCGTTATCCTGTAAGGAAAAGAGGCTACATTTAAAAAAGAAATGAGTTCATTTAATAGCAATTGCAGACATGGTGGTCTGCTGAGTCTAGCAGGCCACTATCCCTGTGATGGCAGTGAATCCTAGTGGGTCCCAAATTGCGACCTCCATCATTAATATGCATGAGGTAAGTCTGTCTGCGACCCATTAGGAATCACTAATAAAACTCAGAAGAGTTTCATACATCAGGAATAGCAATTTCCTAATTCTGATTCGCAGGAAATCGCAATTAGCTAATCGCTAATTCTAATCTCAATAAATCTGGCACATAGTTTTATTTTAAAACCAGCCTGTAAGGCAGGCCTGGGTTTTAAATTACATCATGCAACAGAGCAGTACAACCTTAATGCATTAAGACCACAGGGGTATCTAAACCTACATGCCCTATCATATGCCAGGGACAGAAAAGTAGGTTGTCCTTACCAATTAGAATTACACCAATCAGCATATATCTTTAGGAGATAGAGCACTGGTCGTGGGCCTGGTTTGCAGAGTCCAGGGCACTTTCAGAGTCCATAACCACCAGCATCAGTCCACAAATGGGAGGGGATCAGGGCAAAAAGGATGACTTTCCTATAGGTGGCTCATGCATAGAGATGTGGAAGTATCACCGTGATTGAACCATCATTAATACAAGAGTGTAGACAAACATCACTGTAAAATTATAATTTTTTTCAGGAGTAGCAGCTTCAAAAACAAGTGGGTTATGGAGAAACCCCAGTCCTGTCAAGACAGGTGGTGCCATTGTGTGTCACACAATGTTAGCTCTCTTCACACGGTCCCCTCTTGAAGAGCCAATATCACACAGCGAAAGAGAGAGTGAGAAGGTTATACCCCTTCTCAGACTGTGAAGAAGCTCTGCACAGTTGATGCCTATCAGGGCAACCATGGCATCACTGTAGAGGCCTGTGTAGGATTTTTGGAAAGGTAGGAGAGTCTGCTAAGGGTAAATGCTGGGCTCTGACCCCCACTTCTCCCTTTATGGCCCCAGCCCTACAAGCCCCCTATTGTCTTGTTGTCTCTAAGGCAATGATAAGCACAAAGCCCTGCCCCTCTCCTGACCTCAACCCTTCTAAGGACCCTCTTCAGACCTCGTCCTTTCCAAGGACTAGGTCTTTCTCACACACAGTGAAAATACTTTAAAGGTTGGGGATCCCAGTCTACCTCAGGACTATGAATATCAGTGGCATGTGGGAGTCGCAAAGGCCTACAACACATTCTGCAGAGGGACCCCATCATTTTGCCTTACACCACTGAGCAAGAGAGATAAGTATTGAGAGAATAATGAGTGATATTTGGCTGTTGTTGCCTGCGCTGAATTTGACACTACTGTTAAATTCCACATTTTTTCACTCTAAACATGTGTTTTGAGACCACGTCATGAGAAGTAGTATGAGCCGATTGAAAGACATTTTATGCCTTATGTGGGAATTGCACGCCTGCATTCCAGGGCCTTGCGGTCTCGTGCATTGGAATGCAAGCACTGTAATGATGTCAGTGTTCTGAAGATAGGCAGTTGCTTCCTGGTTCTTGGTGTTGCCGGTGGAATAAATCTTACCTTCACCAATAAGAGTTGTCATCCTTTCACCTTAAACATCACAAAACGCATGTGTCAGCATGTGGTGGCCTAGTCTACCCCAGCAACTTCCAAAGCGCTGTGTTATAGAACCTGATCTAGATAAATGTCAATCTAATGCATCCTTTAGGTATTATTACTTGTTTAGTACTGCATTATGACTATTTACATTTTTTCAACAGCGACGGAACATAACAAAGGAATTCTAACTGCATTTACTGAATAAGGAATTCGACACAAATTAATTATTTAAACAGGACAGCTGAAAAGAGCGCTATTTAAAGCAATTACAAACACCTTGCTTTAAAAAAAAAATGATTACTTTTCACCTGAGCTGTTGACTTTAAGACTGCAAGCATTTCAGTCTACAATGCTAAACATATATAAAAAGCCGCGGTTGCCTTGCATTTGCAAGCAGCTTTATCTGTGTTATGCATTGCCCATAGATTAATTTTCCACTTTCCCTTGTTGGAAAAAAGTACTTTGCCAGCAGTGCTGCGGGTCATAAAGAAAAGAAGGAGAGGCGAGAGGCCTTCTGGGATTGCTTAGAGATCCACGAGACGTCTCCACGCTCATTTTTCAACTTTATAGGAGCGCGTGGAGACTGGGTATCTGTAATGTGCAGACAATGGGGATTTTACAGGACAATCGCCAGGGAGCATCTGAAGCAGGGGAATGCAAGACACATCAGCAAACATTTGCTATCAGCCGGTGTTGTGCTCCGCCATTAAACCTCAGGAGATCAGGGAGCTAAGCAGGTGCAGTGGGATATGGGGCATCGCATAAAAGACTGAATCGTTCTCTCGGCGTTATTGCCTGTCGTTTATTTCAAACTTTGTCATTGTCGCTGAAGTCTGCAAAAAGGCAAAGGCCAACAAAGTCCTTTTCAGTTTCACAGATAATGGGTTTTTGCTTCCTCTTAGTACTGACAGGAATTCGGCTCGATGACCATGTCTGGTGCTGATTAATTAGGTATTGAGAATACGGCACACAATTCTGGTGCAACCCCCCCCCCAGCACAAATTTAATTTGCCCACGCTGTCATCAGGGGAGTATAATGATGGGCTTCGCTGGCTCAGCGCAGAGTGAAGCAACTGCTTTTATGTGTTTACAGTGTATAAAGCAAACAGTACTGATGTGTCATTACCGGGCCACACGCCCTCACCCGTTTTGCAAACATGAAGAGTGATCGTCAGCCTGAGCAAAGGTCAGCCTGACAGACACTCTTCATGGTTGGGTCAGGCAGCCACGAGCTGTGCTTGCGCTAAATGTGAAGGCGCCTGGCTGCCTAAGCTGAACATTTCCAGGCTGAAGATGTCACAGCCCTTTGGCCGTGACCTTCGCCACCGGTCAAAGTGCTTGAGGTCCTCCCCCTCATGATGAGGGGGCACGTCACAGATACGTTTGGACCTGGGCACCTCAGTTTTAAGCCCTTAAGTGCCAAGGGCTGACTATCCATTAGTGACGCCTCGTCACAGAGTAGGGTGATGGTCAGCAGTCTCACTGACCCTATCCCACTCTGTGACCAGTAAGGGACTGCCGCCTCCTCTCATTGACTGACCCGTAATAAGGTCATCCAATGAGAGGAGGCGGCAGACCCAATCCTACAGGAATAACCAATGCTTCCCTCCAGCCACCCGAGATCACCTCTTCGGCTCGGTAAGTTATTTTTTTAATGTTGGGTGCATCTGCACTTGTGTGTATGCATGAATGTATGTATGTGTATTTGATCATGCATGCTGTGAATGGCTGTGTGCGTGTGTATGTGCTTATGAAGGGATGGGTATGAGTGAGTGCATGTGGAGGGGTGAATATGAGTTTGTGCGTATGGCCATCTGCCCCCCTGCTTAAATTACCGGCAGCCACTAAAACAAAAATAAATTTAGCACAATATTTCTATGAGTTGGAGCCTGATTTTCAGGCACTACAGCAAGGACACAGTGAACAGAATTTACCTCTTTTTGTTTCTGAAATGTGTTGTTTAAAATAATGCACTAACTTGGAGAAATATTTGTTTAAATAAATTTACATTACATACTTCAGGCACATAAAAACAGGTGCATAGGTCTGGGCTGAGCCAGGGCAGCCCATCATGATATGGCCCCTGATTTGTTGCTCTTGGTTTACATTTTGTTGCCACACTGGTTACTTGCAAACATGTCAAATTATCTTTTGCATGGAGATAGCCAGTGTTGTACAATATACAAGACATTTTAACCATCATTCACTCCTTCACTGGACTTCTCATTTCTTTTGTAAATGTGGATATTAATGACAATCTTTAAAGAAAAAAGTGACCCACTAAACTGAGGAAGGCTGGAGATATTAATGCCACAAAAATGTAGTTTGCACTCTTCGGTAATATTTATAATAGATAAACAAAGCAGAGTAATAACCAGAATAGAATGTAATGATTAAAAAAATCACATACAATACTGTGAGAAAGTGGGTTTTTGCTTAAGGGGGTGTTACCTCTTCTCAAGCAACAATCACAATCCTTGTCAGGGTGAACCACAAAAGTCACTAAATTAACCTGTACGTAACCCTCTCGTAGCTTGCCACACAAGCAGTTAGGCTTAACTTAGAGGCAATGTGCAAAGTATCTATGCAGCCCTCAAATAATACTAAGGTGACAACACCACACAAGAGTAATCCCACACCAACTTAAAAAAATAGAGTAAAATGTAATAAATAAAATAATACCAGAATGACAAAAGTCCAAACTGTAGAACTAGAGATATGCAGTTTTCAAAGTTGTAAAAGTAGCGCCAAAAAGCACAAGGTGCCAAATGGGGTTACATGGTTGCGAAGGACAGGGACAAAGTCACAAGTTCAAGTCAACCACGATGGAGTGTGTGTCAGGTACAGGACTGAGTCCAGCTGCAGGGAAATATACCTGTTTTTACTTCGACTGAGATGTGAGGTCCTGTGTTGTGCTGCGTTGTTATGCATTAAATTGCATTAGTTCTGATGGGGCTGCCAATCAGGAGCTTAAAAATTCTGCAATGTGTGGCCCTGCACTGAGATGCATTAGGTTGTGCCACTTCTGATGAGGCCGATGTGTCGAGTTGCGTTGCACTACGTAGGTTCTGAGGGAATCCTCAGTTGGGCCAGGAGGGGTTCACTCCAGCTAAGGGTCTAGGATCTGGAGGAAACCTCTTGGGTATCAGGACTCACTTCAGCAGAAGCCAGTAGCAGGACACAAGCTGGTCCAGTTAAATCTGGGCAGCTGGAGAGAGATGCAGGGCAGGTCTCTGGAGCTTCTTTGTCCTTGAGCTCAGAAGAGGATGCCTGTCAGCTAGACGTTGGAGTCACTCGGGTGGTTTTGGGTTCAAGGAGCAGGTCCATTCTTCCTTCTTCAGGCAGCAGGGCAGTCTGTCTTGCAGCAGGGCAGCAGGGCAGTCCTTCCGGCAGCAGAGCAGCGGAGCACTCCTTCTTCTGAGTCTTCCACAGATCCAAAAGTGATCTGAAGACTTGGTCTGAGGGTCCAATATTTATACCTGGCGCCAGCTTTGAAGTGGGATTAACTTCTAGACTTCCCCCCACATCTGATTCTGGAATTTTCCTCCTTCGCCTACCCTAGCTCCGAAGGGTTTGGGGTGACAAGAGAGTAGTGTGAAGTCCTTTGTGAGTGTGCTGAGGCAGCCCCATTGAAGTGAAAGTGTGGTAGGTGACAGTTCCGCCCCTCCCATCAAGTCATCCTGCCAACATCCAATCCTGGCAACATCCAATCCCCCTTTGCTGATACTGTCTGGGAGGAATACACAAAGGCCAATTGCCAACTACACCTAGTCATGTGGCCTAGGACACAGGCTGCAGGCACCTAATTTTTGGAACAAGAAAATGCCAACTTTCTAAAAGTGAATTTTTTCAGAATTATTTCTTAAAGTCCGACTTTACTAAGAAAGAGGGTATTACATTATAATTAATTTGAGACCAAATTTGACATTCCTACCTTCTCCCAATCAAAAGTTATGGTTTATAAATCTAATTAGGTAACCCACTGTTATCCTATGGGAGAGGTAAGGCCTTGCAGTATTGAAAAACGAATTTAAGAGTTTTTCACTACCAGGGCATGTAAAACTTAAAAGTACATGTCCAGCTTTGTAATTCCACTTTAACCTGCTGCATGGGCTGTTTAGGGCCTACTGACGGGGTGACTTATATGTATTAAAAAGGAAGGTTTAGGCCTGGCAAAAGGTTCATTTTGCCAGGTCAGAATGACGGCTTGAATCTGCACACAGGCTGCAACAGCAGGCCTGGGACATGTTTAAAAAGGAAACTGTAGTGAGTATCATAATAAGTGCTGTAGACCTATTAGTAGCATTTAATATACAGTCCCTGGGTACTCGTAGTACCACTTTACAAGGGCGGCTTACAAGTAAATTAAATATGCCAATCAGGTCTAAGTCATTTGTGTCATGTTTTAGAGAATGAGCACAAGCACTTTAGCACTGGTTAGCAGAGATAAAGTGCACAAAGTCCTAAAACCAACAAAAACAAATTCAGCAAACCAGGATGGGTGAAGGCAAAATGATAGGTGACCTACCACCCAATAGAGTCAGGTCTAACCAATACATATAAGTAAAACATTTGTAACAATTTTTTTTTAGAAAAACATCAAATTAAATGAGTTAACTAATTTGCTCTTAAAATCATCACAGAAATTAAGACCCATTACTTGTCATTCAATTGAGCATAAGGAAGCATATATAATCCCTAACATATACTATGCGTATACACAATTTAAAAGAGATATATCTCCGAAAGACATCTCGTAACTGTACTCTATTGGGTCAAAAAGTCTTTTTTGACCTGCTGTTTCTCAGTTTTATATCAACAGCATTCAAGATACACTTCTCACAAATGTCAAGGCCACATCTCGCCCTAATATAGCAATTCTTCTCCAGTCTTTTCTAAAAGAATAGGTTGCTAATATTAATAAGATATCATACGGTGTATACATAAATATTTAAGGAAGAGCAATGTCCAACCAATTAATAAATCCCTCAGGTTCTTGTGTTAACTGAGTCAAAATGAGAATGAGCTGCTATGTCAAGCCAAAGGTGGGCTCTTAGAATGTCTTGCAGCATGCATTCCCTCGCGGATAAAGTGCCATATTTCTTCCAAACAATCAGGCATTGGGAGAGTCTCCCTTTGACTTAATAGCTGTTTCCTGTTTTGGCTTTGGTAATTATTGGTTGGTTGAAAATCACTGTACCTTACATGCTTATTCATCCAATGTATAGGAGTTTTGAGACTATTAGAACACAAGTCCTGAGGAAGGCTGACGAGGAGTCATCATATCTGACTGAACACTGCTTAACAGTTTTAACTTGAATTTTCTTGGTATAATATTGAAAACAGCAGGTAAAAACAGTTTTTTTTTGTTCAATACGCTGCAGGCATACCCTGTCTTGGTATGTACATTTCTGTTGAATTTTGATAACCATGCCAATGCCATTCTTTGTGAAAGTGACTTGTCTGTATAAAGCTGAACTATTTTGCCACTACCGCCCTGGAAGGTATAGAAAACCCTGATCATCTCTTTGCATGCAGCCACCATTTGCAGTTCCACTTGTGCTCTCGTTCCCCCACGTATTGTAAAAAACAACAACAGCAGCATGCTGTCCCCATCTCCATTCTTGGTGTAAATGACTGCTTTTCTCCCTATGGCAGATAAAAGATGACATGTCACTCTTCTGCCAGCGAAGACATATCACCTCACAAGATCCAAATAGAAACCTTTTCCCTGCAAGATATTTTGTAGTAACCAATTGCCCCCATTTTTAGTCACAACCACTTTTCAAGCATCCAGTATATGTCCGTAAAACCTCCATAATGAACATTTGCACTTCTACCAACTTCGATTTATTCCCATTTGTGACTAACTCTTTCAAGAGACATCTTAAAGCATGGGTAAAGTTGAGCTTTGGTCCAGGGCCTCAGCCTTTCAGGGGGACCCTTGATAGAGCCAGCTTTGTTCTGCAGAGTCTTGCCCTGGTGACCTTGAACAATTCTTAGACAATCCATTTGTTTTTAATGTGGGTGATGTGTGAGAGTCTATTACAGACAGTTTGCAGAGAAATGTAGTGTTTATGTTTTATGCAACATCAATAAAAATGGTTCTTTTAGATGAAAAGAGGACCTCAAATATATAAAATGGGAGAGTGTCAAGGAGATATTTTTCAGTAATATTAGTGAGCTGCTGCTGTGTTACAATATTGAAAACACATCACTATCACTTAATATTAGACGTAAACACATTTAGAATCTGCACTAGTGTGCATGTGCGCTGTCAGTGACCTGGCCAAAGAGGTAATGAGAGAGCTGAAATTGAATCATAAATTTAAAGCTGTTCCAAACAGGGGCTTCCAAAATACGGTTGGCCCAGGCCCCCCAAAATCCTTAAGCCTAACCCTTTCCAGATAGCTATAAATGATTCTTGAAATGAAAGTTCAAATTCTGCATAGCTTTCGCCCCAGTCTTTTCCTACTACAACTGCAATCTTTCAATAAGGTGCATAGCAACGTCTTTAGAAATGATTTGCCCAGGATTACACAATGTAGTCATCTTCATCATCATACGACTTTATTCGATCTTTTTAAAACAGATCATAAAAGCACAAATTATTACAAAACAGGTATTATAATGATATATACAGAATTTAAAGAACCAGTATGTCGAATTAGCCATGTACATAATAAAGCAAGTATCATAAAAACCGTAAAAATCAATTAAATCCCTAAAAATCTCCTAATAACGATTAGGAACATGTTGCATAAATCAGCCCAGTTCCATCCTAGTTGCTGCTCACTGAGACAACGACCCCCGCATTTTCCTCTTTCTCATACAAGCCCACAAAAATGAAGCTAGGGAAAAACACACAAACGGATCCGGGAGAGCCTTTAGAAAATACAGAGCCACCCTACATTGTGTAAATTTATGGTACCTCAGAATTGGGAGAATAAATGCTTTTCTTTCATCAGTATAGAACGTACAGAATAGTGTTAAATGGAGGTCTGACTGAGAAGAATGGTTATTACATGGGCAAGGTGACAAATCTGAGAGTTTATATCTCCTTTCTGGGTACCCTAACATTAATGGAATCAGGTTCAGTCGAGATAATAAAAGCCTTCCCTTGTTCTTGATGGAATAAGATCGTATGCAAGGGAAGTTTTTTGGAGGTAATTTTTTTCCCTTCGGGCATAGTTTGCTCTCTGCATAAATAATTCAGTTATCTTTTTCTTCGGAACCCTCCTGCAGGATTCAGGATCCTGGAATAATTTACCCAGCCCTAGTGCAGTCAGTTCTGTCTCTACATAATTAAGCCAACCAATCCTCTTATAGTGATCCAGTTTACAACAATCCTTGATAATACATTGCGTTAAATTTACAGTGGACCTCCGCCAAATTGAGAGCCACAATAGAATTGGTGCCAATCTTATAAAATCACTCAAATAGGGTAGCCCCAATTCTAAATGTAAAATATAATTTGAAACCGAGTGTGGTAGTGATACTTGGTTTTTAAAAACGCTATCTTCCAGCTGCTGAAGTTGGTCAACATTTGCCATCCCCCAGACTCCTGCCCTATATGCGGTTGCAGCCTTGGTTTTTGCGCAGTAGATGTTTTTAATCGTGTCCAGGGGACTAGCACCTAACTTCTTAGCAAAACTCTTTATGGCTTGAAGGCTCCTTTCCATACCTTGTGCTCTTGCTGCCATCAAGTTAGACCAGGAGTGGTTTTTATCAAAAAGTACTCCTAAGTATGGAAAACAATCTACCACTTCAATTTTCTTTGCAGCCAGATGGAAAGAGGGGTATTTCTCTCCTCTACCTGTTCCCGCTATGATTATGAAGGATTTGGATTCATTTACTTTTAAATCTAAAGAGACCATGAATGGGGTGTATGATGTTATTAGGGATTGTAAGGCTACCCCAGTTCTAGCCATTAATACTGCTTTGTCAGCGTACGCCAATATCGGAAGAGGAGTATGATCAAAAGTAGGCACATCCAATGTTGAGGTAGACAGGGGGGCCTCCACCCCGTTTGTGTAGATGGAAAAAAGAAACGGGGCGAGGACACAGCCCTGCCTTACCCCCTTCTCGATCTTAAAGAAACGTGTGCACTCCCCATTCCTGCCATACCGTACACAGGCAGAGGCATTGGCGTACAGCTGGCGAATAAAACAGATTATCGGGGGATCAATGCCCATCCCCTCCACCACAGGCCACTACTTCTGATGAGAGACACAATCAAAAGCTGCGGTCAAATCCATAAAGGCCATGTAGCTCTTCCCGCTTTTTGCCTTGGTGTATTTGTCTATGGATAATGAGACGTTTAGGCATTGATCCACCGTCCCAATTCCCCTCCGGAAACCATATTGTGCCTGCATAAAAATGCAATAGTCTTCGGCCCAGGCCTCCAGTCTTGGCAGTGGTGTCGAGAAGGGAAATTGGGCGGTAGTTCTTTGGGGACCCCTATCACCTTTTTTATATAGGCACTATTACACTCTGATTCCAGGATGGTGGAGGACCCTCTACCACAATGGTGTTAAAAACATTTGTTAGTAGGGGGGCCCACATATCGTAGTTCTCCTGGAAGAGGTCAATTGGAACTCCATCGGGGTCCGGAGCCTTTCCAGGGGCACAAGCCTCCAGCCCCTTTTTAACCTCCGATATTGAGAAGGTTAGCCTGCCTTGGGATGCGGGGTCTGAGTCGGGGGTGGCAATATTAAGGGGATAGTGGAGCCAAAAATATTTTCAAAATGTCCCACCCATGTTTCCTCGTCTACATGTGTGTTTAAGGAAGGGTCTTTGGGATCTTTAAAATAGGGGGCATTTACAATTTTCCAAAAGTCCCCACTACTACCCGAAATAGCTGCTTGTTCGAGATCTTCCCAGGCCTGCTCTCTAAGATCCTTCTCTCTTCTTCTTCTTGCTTGTTTGTAATCGTTGCGTAGTGCTCGTATCTTAGTGGGATCTCTAGGGTGGGTTTTTAGGGCGTTGACAAGGGCTCTTTTGGCAGCGGAGCATAGTGAATCAAACCAACGGGTGGTAGAGATCATATTTGGCGCCTTTACACAAGTAAGTGCCTCTTTTAATTTCGTCAGAAGGGCTCTAAACTGGGTGACGAAGAGTGAAGGAGAAAAACTCTCCTCCAAGCAGTATGTGATTTCTTTCTTCGCTTGAGCTAGTATTTCCGGGACCAAATTTAACTTCTGAGCCTGTGTCCACTTAAGTTGATAACCGTTTTTCCTAGTTAGGGTCACGCCATCCATTACCTGTTGATGATCTTTTGCCTTAAACAGGATGCTTAGATGGATTAATAAGATAGCATGATCACTATAACAGGAAAATAGGGTGCCAGTGTGGACCAAATTCCCATTTAGCGTGGCAGATGCTAAAATAAAGTCGATCGTAGACTCTTGGTTTCCCCTTCTAAAAGTTCTCCCTATCTCACCCGCTTTTATATCATTATTTATTCCCAGATTCCACTTATATAATAATCTATTTAATGCTTCGCCGTATTCATTATGCATGAAATGTTGAAGAGGGTTACCATGGGGGTCTTCTAATCCACACACCATAGTCCCACTAAATTTACAAAGGTGGATATTAAAGTCCCCCACCCATATGAGATTAACAAGGCCCCAGTTTATAATTACAATGATTTTTTCTAACTCATTTGCTAGAGCTTCCGCCACTACCTTCATACTTCTCCCAAATTCGTTATTATAATAGTTGATAATTAACCAGGTTTCTTCTTTCCTGTAATCAAGTTGAAGAAGCTGGAAATGGCTATTTAGAGAGCCAACCTGCCTGACTTGAAAGGGTATGGTGTTAGAAATTAGGGTTATTAATCCCCCCCTTCGCCCTACCAGACAATGATGGAATTGCGGGGGTGTGAAAGGTACGAAACCCAGGAAAGAAGACTGGTTCTTTAGCCCACGTCTCCTGGAAGGATATAATCTCCAGTGATTGCCAGAGGTTTTGCCAATGGGGGTTTCCTAACTTGGAGGCTATTCCTGCCACATTCCAGGATGCCAAGGTAGTTCTAATTTCCTCTACGACAGTTGAGGGGGGTATAATACTCCTGGATACTGGGCACAGGGGTTACTACTATAGAAGCCCTCTCTATGGATAGTGGGGTTGGTGAGATGTCCTGTGAGCTAGGCACTGGTGGACCAAATATAGTTTCCCTGCCTATTAATAAGGGGGCTGGTGGGGTTAGTCCGTCACAGGATTCCAGATCTGAAAAGCTGTAAATCTATTTTGCAACCTTATCCCTGAAGGAATGTTGGGATGTAGTCAAGAAGGGAATCTGGACAGCGAATACATGTCCTATTTTTCAAAACCCCAGTTGAGCCTCTAGAACACGCAATTGCCGCTTTTATGGCCCTAAGCTTCATTCCTGACCTAGAGTAGGTGAAAGTGCCACATTTGAATATAGTTCATAAAGAGTACCCTTAGCCATACATACTGATCGTGCTTTGAGGCACTCTTTAAGTTTGCAATTCTATCCTGTGCATTGCAAAACGCCTTTTTAAAGGTTAAACTCGACCACTTCATTGTAGAACCATCCTTGTTGACAAGCATGCTGATGTACATCATGTCATAAAACACAAAAGCATGATATTATACGTCTGTTGACTGTGCCATACTGTTTGCACTTTGCAATTCCTGCATGTGCAATACTTCTATAGTGGCAGTGCGCAACCTGTGGCAGGTACCATTATTTTAGCCCTCATTTCAACATATTTCCCTTAGTTTCTTCTGCCATTCCTTTTACCATTTACTAGCACTGAGGTTCATAGGTTGTATTACAATCCAACGTATTGGAAGACAGTTTAGAAATGCTGGCATGAAGGGCTGAGTCAGTCCAGCTGAACTCGAACCGATGGCTTTCAAGTTACACATAGGTGTCCGACCAAAGCCTTATCGCTGGGCCATTCTAAGGTACTTTGCAGTTTACACCTGGTGCGCATTCGTTTATGATTAAATGCTTTACCCAATAGCAACAGTTTAATCAAATAAAATTGCAGTAACTGCTTATTTGCATTCTAATTACTCAAACCTTTCCTGAATTGCATTACAGGTATGGATTGTTCTGTTCCAAGCAAAGTCTGCTTCCTCTTTTTGTCGGGCCTTTAAAGATTTGTAGTGCAGCCTGTTAAAAGCGTTTGTTGCCTCAACCCAGCACCTACTGGCTTCTTGCTCTTAGGCAGCGGAAAAAGTGTAGTTTTCATTTTTAATTTGTCATAAAACCATTAAAATGCACTATTGTTATTATTATTATCATTGCTATTGTTATCATTACTATTATTATTATTATTATATTTAATAATAATAATAATAATAATAATAATACCATCAGCATCATTGTCATTATTATTGCCATTACTACTGCTATGCTTTTTCTGATCTACCTTAGTCCTAACTAGCAGGGCAAGCACTGTCTGTGGTACTTACAATTTTTGAGAGGTGTTTTTTGGCAGCATGTTGGGCATTTTGCCCTCTGTCTGTATCATTTAGCTGTATCAAGAGGCCCGATGGGGCCTGAACAGCCTCCTGGAGTACTGTCGCAGGGGCAAGGGAGCCTCTGCTCCCTCCTCACTCAGATGGAAGCTCTCATTGTCCTCAACAGCCCCCTGCCGGGCCTCCATGCTGGGTCGTCTTGTTAGTGAATGGGACATTGGCTGCCTGGGGCATAGTGATGTGAGCAGACTGAATGAGTGGGAGGGGAATGAGTGTCTTTCCCCTGACTCTGTCCCTGACCTCTACCCTACTGGACTCGGTACATGCTCACGACCCTCCTGTGCTCACAGTCTGCCACTGAAAGCTCTCCTGCCGTGGGGTCTTCTGCCAAGGGGAGAGGAGGGAGAATGGGGTGAGAGAAGGTGAAGAGTGACAGGGCAGAGAAAGAAGTAGCAGAGGAGAGTTTACAGGGGAAAAAGAGAGACAGAAAGGGTGAGTGCAGATAGAGATGGGGAAGTGATTGAGACAGCTTTGGAAACAGTAAGAGAGGCACGGAGACAGCAGATTAGAAATAGAAAGAGTTATGGTAGAGGATGATAGGATACTGATAACGCTGATTCTTATCTTATCTCTTTTAAGAATCTTCAGGTCGCCAGGATCTTTTTACCTGCTGAATAGTGTGAAGGGAAGAAAATCCTTTTCAGTTATACGACAAATTTTAGAATCCAGTTTACCCTTAAAAGACCACTGACTCCGAATTCAATTTTGTGGATTTATTACAGCCAAGAATAATTGCACATACAAGCACCTCAACACGAGGTTAAAGAAATAGATGGGCACTAATACAAATAGCATCCTACGCAGGAGTCTCATTTGACTCAGAATAAGAAGAATCGTTAGCTCCAGAAGTATTAGACAAGCGATAACTGCTCCAATCTCTATATTATTCTTCATTACCTAAATAAGGAAAACCTATTAACTGTCCCTACTCTATCACTAAGGTGGCATACCTACTTAACGAATATCCCAAGCAAGAGTAAGTAAAAGGTGTCAGCTGTGAAGACTTCCTAAGAAGTACACTCACTTAGTACTTAAGCTCAGATTTTAAGATGCTCCTTCACCAAATCCCTCTCTGTCCTCCTCTCTGCTCTCCTCTACCTCTTCTCTGCCCTCCACCCTCGGGGCACTATCCCTAATGCAAAACCCAATACAACTGAACACGCCTTTTGTCACGCCTCTTTGGCCAGGTCTTCTTTCTTGTACTTTTCCATCGAAAGGTTACTTCATCCTGGACGGTTGCGATGACCTTGAGTCCCAGGTACCTTCTCCGCTGAAAGTATCATCCCTAAATTCCATTGCACTCCCATCTTCATGCCTCCCATTGCTCTAACTTATGAAACAAAGAGCCAGTCTTTACTAACGAGGCATGTGTCCTTGCACCTGCAACAGAAGATACGTTCAACAGAAACCCTCTACTGTGCTAATTAAATCTACTATCGGTGCCCAGAGAGCCTTTCCAAGAGAACCTTCTCTGCCCGCAAAATAAGCTAACATAAGAACAAACAGGCCTTTCCCTGTCGTATATGCAGTCAGGCCTTTACACAATTTAAACACACAAATCTTAATCACGTCTATAAGCATTGGTTCATTATATTTCATATGCAAAAGTGAACTACATGTGCAACTTAATATGGTACACGTTTAAACTACTGCATCTCGATTACACATGGGCTGATTCCTCTATGCATTATTTTACACATGATTCAGTTAAGCATTACATTTGCATGATAAAATAGCACAATTACATTTCTTATTCATTCTGATAACTGCGGTTATAACTACATTTTGCTAGCCATTCATTAGATATATAGCTGGATATATGCGGGTGCGAACTATCAGTGATTATGATGCACCCCTACAAATTTCACAAGAACATTGGCGCTCTATCAGTTCCCCCTTTGATGACTCCTGTCATCACATTTTATTCAACTCCCTTGGAGAAAGAACCGACCTAAACAGAACTCGTTGCCATTCTCCCTTGCCTGTGATTCTCCATTCTCTTGAGTCTCTGATATTGACTGTCCTGCAGTCTAGCCATTCTCGTCTCATTTTCTCTCAGAGCTCTCTCAACTCGGCCTGTTCGATACCACTTGTAAGCTTTGATCAGACCCCACAGGCAAACCACACAAACCACCATGATCAGAAGAGGTCTCAGAACATAGCCAAGGAATCCCTTTCCCAAATTCGCAAACCAGCTTCCCACTTGACCAAACCCTTTTCCAACTTTTTCCCAAGCTCCCTCTTCAGTCAAGTCCGCTATCTTCGTGTGAATAGTAGTGATGTTACTTATATATTTCTCCAGATCCTTGCTGTGGTCTGGTATATAAGTACAGCACTCTTGAACCCTCAATAATTTACAGACTCCGCCCTCTTTTGCCAGTAAGACATCCAAAGCAAGGCGGTTCTGCAAAACCATTGTCCTTATCGACAACATCTCCCCTTCCACCAGTACCAACGATTTGGCGGTATTCATCGATAGTTCGTCTATCACAGTCGCCAGTCTCTGGATCTTCACATCATTCAAGATCACTCCCAAACTTGGTATCATGGCTCCAAAGATATCTCCCACTACGACCCCTGCACTCGCACTTCTCCTCACTCTCGAATGCTTTCCACCTTCCAGAAGTTCCAAATCCTCTGTATGGTAAATCTTTGGAAATATTATTCCCAAGTAACATGTACCATACCAGTTCGCAGGCAATCTCACGTAAGCATTCCTTCCACACACAAAATACACAGTAGGTATCACTTGTACAGGACCTTGGAGAAAATTCTTAGCCACATCTGCCATGGTGATAACATGGTCACACGTACTCTGTCCCACTGGAACCTTTTCATAGTAGGTCTGATATCGTCTCACACACAACTTTCCCCTTTGTTCCTTGTCCAAAGCTATAGGACCATAGCTTCCCTTTGTACTGTGCAATTTTTCCTCCTCTGTCCAATCCACCTTACTATGCCCTGTGTCTCGTGTCTGTGTCAGTTTTCTATACCTGTCTTCCACCTGATCTACGAACTTTTTCTCTACATCTGACAATGAACACGTCAAATTATGTCGGTGGGCATATGCTGTGTCCAGTTCCAAAGACGGTATGAAGAACTTCCTAAGTCTATCCTCCGACTTATAATAATCATACTTATTCAAATGTTTATAAGCGGGAACTTCAGGAAGCACTGCATCGTAATTGGAAAAGAAATACTCAAACTGATCTCTTTCATAGAATAGACTAAGTAACAGGCTACATGAAATTCCATATGTCAGTGGAAGATGGTGATATCTAATACCCTCATCCACTGAAGCAGGCAACTGCATACACACATAACAACCTTTCTCATCCATCGCATCCACATACTCGTATAGCAGCTTGGCATAAGCATTAAGCTTGAAATCACTTCTAGACAAATCTACATGCAATCTACGACTTTCTTCTATCAGCAAAGCCTTGTTAGCTCCTATGGTTACCTCTTTTTGGCTAGGTGTAGTAGGTGTAGGAGTCCCTGGCACCCCCTGCACTGCTAGCTCATGTGGAAATGTATATGAGACTACAATTACTACGATTAGAAAAAATATCACAACCCCTATGAGTATGCCTACAATCATTTTAGATCTACGGTTTGGATCTCCAACCTCCATGATTTCGGTCCTTCTCAAAAGTTCTCGATTTCAGCAATGAACACTCAAAAGTCTTTGTTCTTCCACTCGTGTCTTGTTTAACCAGTTCAAACAACACTTGAAACCTCTGGAAATCCCCTTTCAACAACAGTCTCTTATTTACATAGTCCAGAAAAAGACTTCCCTAGGTTTTCGTTCCTCTTCTGGGGAAAGTCCCTAAGTTTATTCTTCTTCCACTCGGATCTAGGTTATCTTCTTTCTTTAGACTTTTTATTTACAACAGGTTATATTTCATCCACGATAAGATCATTAGTAAGCACTTCCAGAACGTGATACAAAAGTTCAAGACGCAGGATTACCATTTCGTGTGAAGATGGCTCAAACCCAAAAGACGGAAATTCGATTCGATGCAAAACCAGTTGTCGGACTTTACTCAGAAGCGGGGGATTCGGAACGGTGAGGGTCAGTATTCCTTCGACTTCGAGCCCTGGCAACAACAGCACCACCTTCACTACCACATTCGGGCTCTTGCTGACCACCTGCACAGACCTCAGTCTCCCCGTACTCACTACCCCCTGCATCAGTCACAGTGTAAGTCCACTCAGGGGTAGAGTATCTCCGGCAGGGTACTCTCGTTCTTTTTGACCTTCGCCTGCCCTCTTGAGTCTGCTCTTCGTCACTTGCTTCCGTCTCAGAGACTTCAGACACTGGAGCAAGATCTCTTTCAGGTGCCAACCTCAGATTCAGTCGCCTCTGTCTTTCAGGCCAACCTTCCTTGGTTCTGGTCGTTCTTCCGCCTTCCCCTGCTATACCCAGTGCACCACTTCCTCCTTCTGCTGAATCTGACTCTACTCCACCCACTGCACCACCTCTGTCTTCCGAGTCAGAGTCACTGTTCGGATTGTCGAAACCCCCTTCAGCTTGTTCTGGTGCACCACCAGCTGTGTCAGCGACCCTTACAGCTTGACTTGTCCTCTCATGTGGCCCTGCCACATCAGCTGGATTTTCAGTTACAAGAGGATCTGTTTCTTCCAAGGGTGCTGAAACTCTGCGGGTATGGGAGGCATGTACCCAGTTCGGCAATCCTCCACACTTCACTGCTGTGTTCATGACCAGTATCACCTGGTACGGGCCTTGCCACCGAACATCCAAACAGCTCTTCCTTACGTGCTTTCGGACAAGCACCCAGTCGCCGGGACACAGGTCGTGGCACAGATCACTCGAGGCCGGAACAGCTGCAGCTTGTACCTGCTGGGACACAGAACGGACCACATCAGATAGTCCTTTACAGTCATCGAGAATCAAGTCATCAGTGATGTTTATCAAAGCTGTAGCTGGTACTGCTGGCAACCGCATTTCCCTCCCCATCAGGATCTCATGAGGGGACAACCCAGTTCTCCTATCTGGGACACTTCTCATGCTCATCAGTACGAGTGGCAGTGCATCCGGCCACTTCAAGGACGTTGATGAACACATTTTTGCCATCCGGGCTTTCAAAGTCCCATTAACCTGCTCCACCATCCCAGAAGCCTCTGGTCGGTAACTGCAATGGAGTCTCTTATCAATATTCAATGCGGCACAGAGTAACTTCATGATTTCACTGTGGAAGTGTCTTCCTCTATCTGATTCCAAAGAGGTTGGGATCCCGAATCTCGGGATGAGCTCCCTCAGCAATAACTTAGCCACTGTGAGAGTGTCACACCTGCGTGTTGGGTAAGCCTCCACCCACCGTGAGAATACACATACCAGCACCAAGATGTATCTCAACCCATTGCACTTAGGCATTTCCACAAAGTCTAACTGTATCCTATTGAAGGGCCCTCCTGACCTCCCAATGTGACTTAAGGTAACTACTGTTTTCTTTCCAGCATTCATCTGCTGACACGTGACACACCTCTGACAAACAGTTTCAGCCATTGCACGAAATCGTGGATTATACCACGTCTGTCTAAACACACGCATCATTGCATCTCTACCAAGATGTACCGGTCCATGTATCAGTCTCGCCATCGGACTCAGCAGATTCTCTGGTAATACAGCTCTCCCATCACTGGAGACCCAAACATCCACATCCCCTCTTTCGCACCCTGCTTTGATCCATCCATTCCGTTCCTGATCTGAAACTTCATCCTGCAGTCGCTTGAGCTCCTCCCAAGTGTCTGCCATGGCCAACATCATGTTGAGCTCGGTTCTTTCTTGGCTCTCTCCTGTGTAACCCTCTGTAAATATGCATCCTTGTTCTGCACAGAAGCGGGCAACTTCGTCCGCGTAATTATTTCCCAAAGACACAAAATCCTCCCCCTTCCCGTGTGCAGTGCATTTCACAACAGCGATTTCCTTCGGACATTGCAATGCATCTAACAGTTGTCTTACATGTTCTCCATTCCTAATGGGTGAGCCAGATGATGTCAAAAATCCCCTCTGGGACCACAGCTGTCCGAAGTCATGAACTACACCAAACCCATATTGACTGTCCGTATAAATCGTGATTCGAATTTGATCAGCGGCCAAACAGGCACGAGTCAAAGCAATGATTTCAGCTACCTGCGCGGAGCGTACTCCTTCTAGGCAGGCCGCCTCAACCACTCCTGAAATGGTACATAAAGCAAACGCTGCTCTTAGTTGGCCAACACTGTCTCTTAGGCATGAACCATCGACAAAGAAAATTTCATCTGGGTCAGTCAATGGTTCATCGACAATGTCAGGTCTTGGTTTGGTGCAAAGTTCAGTCACGTCAAGACAATCATGGTCCGCACAATCTTCATCATCCTCATTCGGTATGGGCATCAATGTCGCAGGGTTTAAGACAGAGCACCTTTTCAGAGTCACATTTTCTGCGGCGAGTATGACTTGCTCATACCTTGTTAACCTGTTATTCGTTAGGTGCTGAGTCTTAGTCCTGGTCATCAATAATTCAACCGAGTGTGGCACATATACAGTCAAAGGATGACCCATTACAATACTTTCACATCTTTCAATGCTGACACCTGTTGCAGCAACGGATCTTAGACATCCGGGCAACGCAGAAGCTACTGGATCTAGAGTAGCTGAAAAGCAGGCAACTGGTCTACGGACACCTCCATGGTTCTGAGCTAAAACTGCTAATGCACATCCTTCTCTCTCACAACACAACAGTGAAAAGGCCTTGTTGTAATCAGGCATTCCCAGAGCTGGGGCAGCTACACAACTCCTCTCTCAGTTTTAGGAATGACATCAAGCACTCCTCGTCCCATGGTACCGGATCACTCACATCCTTGTGCGTAAGCCTCTGTAAAGGCTTTGCTCTCAAGGAAAAACTAGGTATCCACTGCCGACAATAGCCGACCATTCCCAAAAACATCCTGACTTCTCTCTGTGTGGTAGGCACTGCCATGTTCATTATTGCCTCAATTCGGTCTGGTGACACCTTCCTCTTGCCTTTTTCTAATCTGTGTCCCAAGTACTGTACCTCATTCAAACAGTACTGCAACTTATTTGGGGACACCTTGTGCCCGTTCTCTGCTAAGTGGTTCAACAGGGCTACCGTGTCTATCCTGCAAGCATCTTCCGTTTCCGAGGCAACAAGGAGATCGTCTATGTATTGCACAAGAACTGAGTTCTGCGGCAATACGAGACTCTCAAGATTCTTTTTCAGGATCTGGTTAAAGATCGATGGACTTTCTGTATACCCTTGAGGGATACGACACCATGTTAACACACGATTTTCCAGCCGGAATGCAAAAAGAAATTGGCTTTCCTCATGGAGCGGTATCGAGAAGAATGCTTGACACAAATCAATGACAGTAAACCACTCGGCTTCACATGGGATCTGAAACAGTATCACTGATGGATTCGGTACCACTGGACAACAAGGGACAACTATCGTGTTGACCTTTCGCAGGTCTTGCACGATCCTGAATTTCCCGCTCGGTTTCTGTAGTCCCATAATAGGTGAATTACAGGGGCTACCTCTAATCTCCTTCAGAATGCCTTTCTTTATGAAAGTCTCGATTACAGGTTTAATCCCTGCGATCGTTTCGGGCAACAGATTGTACTGAGGCGTTCTAGGGAACTCAACATTCTGTTTCACCTGAATCTGCACAGGTTCAACTCCTTTAATTAGCCCTATCTCTTCTCCTGTGAAGTCCCATACCTCAGGTGACACGGTATCTCTCAAATCCGGTGGAAGTTCTTCCACTGTCACCATTGGATACAAGTCTATACACAGATGCTGATTAGCAACTTTGAAAGTAGCATCATCATCCCTCGTTTGATCCAACACACCCTTAGGCGTGCAATAAATCGTACAGTTTAATTTACATAACAGGTCTCTTCCCAGAAGACAAACTGGACTAGTATCGCACACCACAAACTGATGTCTAGTTTGGAAGGAGCCTATCCTTACTGGAATTGGTTTGGTCAGCGGGCTGTTTATTCTTTTGTTCGCTACTCCAACAACTTGGATCGATTGTCCTAAGAGGGGTAGGTTGGGGACTACTGCTGATCTTACAGTAGACCGGGTAGCACCAGTGTCGACCAAAAGTGTGGTAGGATGACCATCAATGTCTGCCTCCACAAAAGGTCCTCTCTGATCTACCTCCAAGACTGCTCCAAGGGTGCAGTCGTCCTCCCCCTCAGGCACCGTCAGGATAACGGGTCGTGGCTATACTCATCATTCCCTTCGAAAAGGGGCATCTGCTGATAAGTTTGTATGCTGTGCGGGATCCTCGGTGGCTGTGGGACCTGTACTTGTTGGTTATGGGCCCCCCCTTTCATCGATCTGGGCCTCATTACAGTATTGACTATCTCCGTCACGGGTGCCTGAACCCCTTCCGCCTCCTGCTGCACTTGGTTGGCTGGGTTAAAAGGGCACTCGCGCTTCCAATGCCCGATCTGGTGACAAAAATGACACGCAGTGGTCTTCTTCAGTGTCGCCACATCCACCCCCGTCTTGGGATCTATGGGTTTCCCCTTTCCCTGACCTTGCCCATTCTGGTTCCCTTGGTAATTTCCCTGTCTTCTTCCTAAGGTCCCTCCATTAGGCTGGACCTGAGCTGTCTGCATCTGAACGAGCATCAATTTGTCCTTTAGCTTCCGATGCTTCGAGTCCACTTCATCGCTACAATACCTTGCATACCGCAAGATTTCATCTACCGGCTTGTTCTGCCAACAGATCAAATGGTGCTGTATCATGAGGCTGACTTCTGGTCTCAGACCCAGCACAAACTTTGAGACAAACTGTCCCATATCCTTGGGATCTAATGCATCTAATCCACTATACTGTTTAAAAGCTTGCAAGAGTCTCTCATAATATTCGTGCACCGTCTCTTTAGGTTCCTGCACAGTGCGGTCTATCTTGACCCAATCTATATCTTGAGGCGAAATCTTCAGTTTCAACCATGTAATCACTTGCTCGAACTTTTTCATAACAAGGGGTGACGGACCATTCGTGACAGCATCCCTTTCAGGTTCAACAGTCAGCCACTCAACGGCGATTTTACAAGCTGTCCACAAATCTCCCGGCACCACTATGTCAAACAAGGTGTTCAAATCAGTCCATAGCACCTTCGAAATTTTAACAAACCGCTCAACCTGTTTGTACCACTCTACGGGCTTCTCCCTCAGCCGAGGAAAGTCATTTGTAAACGCAGCCAAGTCACCTCTGCTCCACGGCACATATACGTACCCTCCGTTCTGTACTTCCCGTAAATGAAAGTTTCCAACGCCCGTCGCCCCCCCCCCCCCGGAGGCGGCGTTTCTCCCTCAATTCTCTTGGCTATTTTCTTCTTTGACCACCTCTCCTCCCATTTGTCCAACAAATTCCATATGCGCATCCCTACAATCAGATCTTTGGTGTGCGTCCTTAATCCTGTGATCCTTTTCTCCTCTAATTCCTGATCACTATATTGCAACCTATGTGGTCCTTGCAATGTTTTTGTTTTATTCAAGTCTACCTCATATCTCCTGGCTCAATGCCGTCAATTTCTCATGTGCTATCCTTGCTTTCCGAGTTACATCTTTTGCTATGAAAAGCAGCTCATCTGACCCATAAATTTCTATTCTTTCCAAAGGTAGACTTCCGCTAATCATTTCGTCTACTTCTGCTTTTAACCTTACTACGTCCAGCAACCTTGCCTGCACTGCACTCCTTAGTATTTCTCGACAAGCTCGCGCCATTCTGCTCATCATAGTCACCACTTTATTCTTGTGACTTGCTCTCTCCTATCGTATTCCTAAAGCTTGATCTGGGTTCGGAAATTTCTCGCTCCCTATCACCTGGCATTCTATCACTTTGGTTCCTTACTGTTGGTGTCCACATCCTCAAAGCTGACTTAGATTTGTGTAAAGATCCTGGTCTGACTGGTCTCTCATCCTCCTGTCTAAAAGAGGAGTCTGCAGTGGCTGGTAATGGCGTACTTGTGTCTAATGGCTTTGGGAAGTGAATCACTTGTACTCCGAACCCATTCTCACTAGCGCTGGTTCTTTCTTCTCCTCTCGTCTGTACTGAACTTCCTTCTCTCACTCGGTCTGGGGCATATACCGGTACTATAGGGCCAATGGTAACCGGTACTGTCAGGGAGTCCGGTAATCGGGTATTCCCTATCGAAGGCTGTGTTGCCGCTCCCTCTGTTCCTGTGGAAATTCTTCCCACTACTCTCATGTTAGTCTGATTCTGCGTTTCACCCCGTTCCACTGCTGAAGTTGATTTTCCCTCTTCTAAATCTGGATTAAATGGAGGTGGTCTCTCTGCCAGCAACCTATCTAACAGACTGTCATCGGTATCACTGTCTTCTTCTTCAATCCTTGTTATCTTCCCACCTTTTATTAACAGTGGGTACAACCTATCTCCTTCGATCGTTTCCACTCTCCACCTTTTCTCCAGTGCATCCCACCTCGCATCTTGAAAGGCCCTGATCGATTTCTTCACCCTTTCCTGGCTCTTATCTCTTTTCCTGTCATATGCTGCCCTAATCCATGCATGTATCGCCTCAAACTGTGTCGGTCTAGGCAGTGGTCATAAAGAAGCCATTATAGTCTTTAGCTGGTACAACACCTCTAACCTGAAAGTGCCATAGCGTGGGAAAGTCAATTCTCCTTCCCCTTCTGTCATTTTATGCCAGTTCTCAAGCCAAATTATGGTATGTAATCCTACATTCGTAGCCATATAATGTGCCGGCGTATCCTCGGGAGGGGCTTCCTCTCCACCCCGAGTAACCACATGTCTGTCACCTCTGCACAGTTCTCGTAAAACTTTAAAACATTTCATGGTAAAGCAGCTATCTGTTCGCACCCAATATTTTGTTTTCGCTTCCTGGTTCAATCCACCAATGCCAGCGCGGCTCACACCAACCGGCCTATCGCAGCGCAGCACTGTCTGACGTCACTCTTCCTCCGCTCGCAGCAGTTCCCCTTTTGCTAATTGTCTCGTTCTCGTTCACACGTGTCCCAATCACACTCTGAAGCAATGGTCCGTACTCCCGAACAATTACCTCTCTGACTGTCGGTCCTCCAATGACCGATCAGCCTCTCGAAATTGCTGACCTCAATTTGGCAACCGTCTGTCCGCGAAACGACCGGACAATCACCTTTAATCCAATCGATAGGATTCAATCGGTTCTAATATTCTGCACACAACAACCCACGACCAGCGTCGGTTATTCACACACTCACACATTTGCTCCCTATCTTCGGTGGTTTGATCAATGACGTCTCGTGATCCCCACCATCTCTGGTCAACAATCTCTATTCTGGGTGTCTTCTACACCACGAATAGCTCTCGGCCCCGCGCGCGCTCACGGTCCGATCCTCAATCACACAACTCTCATTCCAACTCCGCAAGACATTACACAACGAGTTAAACACCGCAATCTAACAAGCATCACCCTTTTCATACTCACTCTACCACAAACTGCTACTTCCGCCGCACCGTCACTCTCCGTCAGTTTTCAGCGACCGCCGACGTCCTCCTTTTGCGATCCACTGGATCACCGTCTCTGGGGTTCTATGGGGCAACTAATCTCTCATCGTAATCTAGATCTCCCCTTACTATCAGAGATAACCATCCTACTCTGCTACCAACTGATAACGCTGATTCTTATCTTATCTCTTTTAAGAATCTTCAGGTCGCCAGGATCTTTTTACCTGCTGAATAGTGTGAAGGGAAGAAAATCCTTTTCAGTTATACGTCAAATATTTAGAATCCAGTTTACCTTAAAAGACCACTGACTCTGAATTCAATTTTGTGGATTTATTACAGCCAAGAATAATTGCACATGCAAGCACCTCAACACGAGGTTAAAGAAATAGATGGGCACTAATACAAATAGCATCCTACGCAGGAGTCTCATCTTACTCAGGATAAGAAGAATCGTTAGCTCCAGAAGTATTAGACAAGCGATAACTGCTCCAATCTCTATATTATTCTTCATTACCTAAATAAGGAAAACCTATTAACTGTCCCTACTCTATCACTAAGGTGGCATACCTACTTAACGAATATCCCAAGCAAGAGTAAGTAAAAGGTGTCAGCTGTGAAGACTTCCTAAGAAGTACACTCACTTAGTACTTAAGCTCAGATTTTAAGATGCTCCTTCACCAAATCCCTCTCTGTCCTCCTCTCTGCTCTCCTCTACCTCTTCTCTGCCCTCCACCCTCGGGGCACTATCCCTAATACAAAACCCAATACAATTGAACACGCCTTTTGTTACGCCTCTTTGGCCAGGTCTTCTTCCTTGTACTTTTCCATCGAAACGGTTACTTCATCCTGGAGGGTTGCGATGACCTTGAGTCCCAGGCACCTTCTCCGCTGAAGGTATCATCCCTAAATTCCATTGCACTCCCATCTTCATGCCTCCCATCGCTCTAACTTATGAAACAAAGAGCCAGTCTTTACTAACGAGGCATGTGTCCTTGCACCTGCAACAGAAGATACGTTCAACAGAAACCCTCTACTGTGCTAATTAAATCTACTATCGGTGCCCAGAGAGCCTTTCCAAGAGAACCTTCTCTGCCCGCAAAATAAGCTAACATAAGAACAGACAGGCCTTTCCCTGTCGTATATGCAGTCAGGCCTTTACACAATTTAAACACACAAATCTTAATCACGTCTATAAGCATTGGTTCATTATATTTCATATGCGAAAAGTGAACTACATGTGCAACTTAATATGGTACACGTTTAAACTACTGCATCTCGATTACACATGGGCTGATTCCTCTATGCATTATTTTATACCATGATTCAGTTAAGAATTACATTTTGCATGATAAAATAGCACAATTACACTTCTTATTCACTCTGATAACTGCAGTTATAAACTACATCTTACTAGCCATTCATTAGATATATGGCTGGATATATGCGGGTGCGAACTATCAGTGATTATGATGCACCACTATAAATTTCACAAGAACATTAGCGCTCTATCAATACAATTTAGGTAAAGACTGTGGAACCGAATTAGATACAAATGGGGGAGAAGTGAGTGGGGGAGGGATCGAGATGTTAGAGGTTAGAGATGTGAAGACTGATAGAGAGTGTTTGTCTGCTTGTTTGTGTGTATGTTTGTGTGTGAGAGAGAAACGAAATCAGGTACACTCAGGAGGCATTTGAAAAGAAACGCCTGGAATGCTTGTTTCTGTATGTATGTGTGTGTACTCTTCAAATATATAAGGATTGTGCCAAATGCAAGTAAGTAGGAACAGTATGACATTAAGAAGCTGCAAATGTTGCAAAACAAGGAAACATTAGCATTTGGTGTTGACCTTCATTTTGTGTAATGAGTTAACACATTTTGTTTATATTGATACATTTCTCACTTTTTGGTATGTCCTGCAAATGGTGTAAATGCCAGTATCTCTTGTCCTGGGGCACATTGATTATTAGCCTGAAAGTACTAATAGTACTGTTAATGGCTTGGCTCATTTGGGGTTTAGAAGCTCCTTCCATTGTTCCCAGCAAGACTTCACACCACCCTTTATTAGCATGTGTAACTGTTATTCTGGAAAGTTTAAGACAGCTATCAAGGGCAATGCAAAGGGAAAATTAATACTCAATTGTTTTCATTTCATCATGTCTCACCCTGCCTCTAACCACGCCCCTAGCTCAATTTAATGAGTACCTGCACTTATCTTTTTCCATTTAAAGCACTGATTGCATCTAGGAGACCAAGCAATTCCGTAAATGAGATGAGACCGAAAATATATTTTCAATGTAACTCATTTTACTAAGTCACATACTGAACAGCTTAAAATCTGCTCATTCAGTGACCAGAAAGCCTCTATTAAATGTGTTCAATTTACCTATTTCAATTCTCTAAGGGCAAGATGTGTGAAGGGTTTTAGTGCTCGCAAACCCTCTGTCTCTGTACATCTTAATAAAACCCATTTTCTAATGGACGAAGATAATTATGTGAAAAAGAAACATTTTCAGAATAGCTAAACGGGTTTAGAAATGAATACCAAATCATAATTGGGAAGCAGCGAGTTTAGGGTACCACGTCCAAATCACGATTCGGTCCCCTGTGTATAAATAGTGTAAATCCAGTTGTAAGCTATTGACAATACTCACCCCCAAGTTGTGATGGTAAGTAGGTTGGTGAGAAAAAAGTAATTTCCTTGTGCTCACTTATGGAAAATCGTGCACAAATCACGTGAAATTTTGTAAAATGCAAAACTGGGGGCGTACCCTCATATTCTAGCATGAAATGCGTCCATACGCCGATTTTGATGAAAGGTGGATATTATGCTAAAACAATAGCACGAAAACCACAACTGCCATGAACAACAGTGGCATTTGTTCTGTTAGTTTGTGCTATTGTCAGGCCCCCGCTCTAAAATTGTGTCGTGAATAGTGCGTAATTACACCACGTGGCATAATGGAATAATTTCAGGAATTTCACAATTGTGTATAGCGAAATTACCTAAATTATACTAGAATACGGCAGCGTAACAAAAATTTCACCTAGCCTACTGGTTACCCATTCCCAAAAGGGAAGAGTTTCCCCTTTACATGCCTTCTCTTAAGCAAAATTGTGGAAAAATTATCGATTTTGGGCAAGCAGGTAGTGGTCCAGGAACCATAGCCAACTCTCAAAGAAACTTTTATAAAAACAATTTGTTTTTTAAAGCAGCCATTTTCTTGCAACCAGTTTTTGCAACCAGCATAATAATACATCCTTCCCTAAGTCACCAACAATAATAACACTGTGGCTTATTTAAAGTATCCCTATTTACCAGGAGAGCTGAGGTATTTACTCTGCTTCCCAGGTGTCGTGTAGTTCCTATATAACCTATACAGGATCTGCGCGTTTGGATAACATAAACTGTGGGATTGGTGGCGGACTGATTCCATGCACCCCCACTGGATACGTTAGCCTGTCTGTATCAGCTAGCTCACAGTGCCACTATAATCTCCTCTTACCAAGGAGAGAATAGATTCTGGCAACCTCAGAACATGACAACCCTGATCCCTCAGAATCGTTTAAACAATATACTACCTTTCGGTCAGTCACTAGTGCTTACTTAGTTTGTCTCAGAGAGTTACACAGAATAAATAGGCTGGGCGTTTTCAATAACTATTTATTGAACAGTTGTTATTCTAGTGTAGAATAGTGAGCTGCAACAACCATTAGACAGTAGCAGAGATATATGATTAGCAATACTACGAAAGTAAAGGGATGGTAAAGTTCTACCATCTTGCAGAACTCATGAATACATACAAGGACATAAAGCACATGATAAAAAGTGCGTACTCCTACAATGCCTCCCTAACTAGATGTACCTAAATGTACCTAGCATCTGTGTAGGTGTTATGCCAAGAATCCCTCTAGGATCTAGTCAACCCCATTACCTGAGAATGAGAGAATATGGGATCCCGTCCTGGTCTCGAGTTGGACACCCCGCGAGGGATGTTAGACCACTGCGAGCTGGAGTGTTTGCATGCAGGAACCTCAGCGTCTCTGGTCAGTGTGTCAGCCGGGAAGTCTCGGTCTCCTCTGTCTTTCTAAGCAAGATGTGATGTATATATACCCATAGGTCTCCCCAGGGGTCCTACCTTGCTGTGTTACTGTGTCGGCCTAAAGGATGACGTCGGGCGTGAACTTTATACAGAGGATATTATACAGGAGATGTTAGTCCTGCTGTGCTTCCAAGAAGCCTCATGCATAATGTATGAGATTCGAACTAGGGGGAATCCCGCGTTCTGAATGCAGTGTCGTATCTAGGTAAAAGGTCAGTCCCAAAGAACCGTTATGTATGTAATGTAGGGAAGAATATAGGTGAAAGGTTGCAATGTTACTGGTGCCTATATAAGGTACCTATATGGAATATAACACCCACTCCTCTTCCGACTGGACGACATATGTAAATTATTACCGTACTACTAGCCTAACTAAATATTGGCACGCACAAAGTTTGAAAACATTTGTTTAGCTAAAAACGTTTAAAACTTCTAAAAAAAATTCTAAAAATACTTAAAACTGTCTAAAAATGTTTTCAAGCCATAGCTCTAAAGTGTCTGAGTTATAGTCCGAAGCACTATAAGCATTCGAAAGCCATGTATGCCCAATAAATGAAAGGAATGTCAATTTTTGTTTTGAGTTCCAAATTTGAGCTTGTTTTTTTTAAAAAGGAATTTATTCCAGCACAGGATGAGCCAAATGAGTCAAATGTTTATGTGTCCTGGCTGGAAGACGCAACATTTTCGTTGCTTGCTTCCGCAGTAGACGGCCCCTGTAGCACCTCGCAGAGTACGTCAATCGAGCACAGATGCTGTTCCACACTGTCCGCAGCCGGTGCTGGGGCTGCCTGTGCGCCGTCCAAAGCCTGGGTGTCAGAGGAGGAGCCGGTGTCCATACCAACAGGTGCTGTTACTACCTGTGGGGGCTCAAGGAATGACGCCATCAACATCGGAATACGCTGAGGACACTGTAGAACATTGGCCGTTATCGGGTCCTGTAAAGCATTCACGTCCGGTTGCGCACATGATGGGAGTGTCAAACAAATGTCTAACACGCATTCTTCTCCACAAAACAGGCATCGGAGGGCAGGTAAGATGCAGTCCATCTAGAATGGTCGAATTGACAAGAACCAAGATGCACTTAGTTCCCTTGGGCGAGGCGTGCCTAGATGTTGTACCATGCGGTCACGGTATTTACGCTCCAGGAGTGCTCTTTCCATCTCCTTGGTGACTGAAACGTCCATTGCGTAGAAAATATAAAACAATCAGGATACCTGCTACTAGAAACAGGATGAGCGGAAATCCTCCAAAGATGCTTCCGAAAATGGAGTGTATGAAATTTGGTATAACTCCAAGTACCGTCTGAAAGGAGCTCAGAAGTCCAGAACCTATGGTCTTAAATAGGTGCACTATGCCTGTCGCATCAGACATGTTAAAGATACGATTTACCATTTCTGCAAAATGGAAAGGGGCAGTTGGTATGAATAAACGCCTGTATCTCTGCCGAAGACCTTGCGATCTGGAGATCAAAAGTCTCTCGAGCGGAGGTTAAGGGCACAGACTTTTGTAAAAGCATGGCTTTCATTCTGCTTAGAGTATCAAACTGTATTAAAGAAACATTCAGTGAAGGCCATAACGGCGTCTCCTTGACTGTATGTGGTGGTGGAAACAATACTTGCAGATATGCGATGCCCGGGAGCATTCCACAGCAGCCTTGACTGTTCAGCATCAAGTAACTCCCATTTGAAAGTAGCCTGAATGCTGGAGTAATCACTGCAGCTGGGGCACCCCTTAAATGGCAGGACAGGTTTGCTACAGAACCATTACAAGCCCCGTGCAGCATTATATCCTGGCATATGAGTGATCCACTTAAAGCGTTCTCACAGTTTGTACCGCTTAGAAACACTTCTCGACCTCCACTCCGGCATCGAAATCTGTATGGTAATACCCATGATTCCTTAATGTATTCCTTACCTATCTCTTCATATCTGCCTGCCTGCTTTTGTTCAAGGCAATATTGAAACTGAAAAGTAGTGACCGGTAGAGTTATGTGGCCATGGATTGGCCATTCTGTGGACGGTAATTCTGCCACTGTAAATGCTAATCTATCCAGTTTTTCGATACGCAGCATTGTATATTTTGCGCCCCTTTGTGCCATTTCTATCTGTTTATCTGTTAGATTGTATGCAGAAAACAGAGACGTACTGTTGATATAACGCCAAGGCACATAGCCTGCACGCAATGATTGCAGCGTCCAGCTTAATAACATAATAGAACGTAATTGAGATTGCCCATGTTGTAATATGGCCAAATCTTGTTCCAGTATGTCTATCGCAGAAGATACAATGTTGCCTAAGGAATATATCCTGGAGATCAATGTAGTTAACCCATTGTCTACCGCTGCTAGAGATTTTTCTAGATTTATACGGTCTATTTCACGTAACCTCTATGCGGCCTCTTGTTGGGATATTTTCCATATTTCATTATAGACAGCATAATAGAAAGTTTCTCACGCGGCTTCCTGGATCCTAGTAAAAAATCCCTGAGATCCACATCCTGTGTCAGTAAGGATAAGTGTTGTTTCACCTTTGTGAGTGTTGAGGTTTTTAGCCAATCAAGGCACAACTTCCCAACACTGTAGGATGTCACTAACCCTGGATGTTCTCTCTGTACATATCGTGGATCTGGCCTATGGATGGCGAAACCTTCGGTTTTACCCATGAATCTCGCCTGACAACTATTCATGTCTGTGGGCCAAATCAACCATTTCTTCCAATCTGGGTCTGATCTGTTGTATTGTATAATGTCATTCAACGTAATCTCTTTCTGTGATGTTATGTTACCCTCGGGGTGTGATGGAGTTGGCAGCCGAGGTGTGTTCAAGTCTTTGTTCTTGGCTAGTCCAAGGCAAGACGTCTGTTGCACTGTCTCGTTCAAAAACATGATTTGTTGAGAGATAAGACATGCTCTAAACAAAGCTTCTGTTCCCTGAACTTGCCATTCTCTAGTACCCCAGACTGATTTTAAGTCTATGGTGTCTTTCCATAAGTCAAAACCTTGTTCAGACAACTGGGCATTAAAAGAAGCAGAGTAAATCTGTTTGGTGTTTGTTAACATATTTTTCTGTGCTGATGTTGGTGCAACCTTATAATAATATGATGCTGGGTCAGACATATTAAACCCTGAAAAATATGGAAACTTTTGTGTAAATGTTTTTGAACTGCCTTTCGGCGGTGTTGGGCAATGTTCCCACTGGTGGTAAGTGAACACATTTCTAGGATTTGCAGATTTATGCAGAAAGTGATGACCATAGTGTTGATAACAATACATTGTTTCGAAATCTGATGTGCTTTGCAATGTTTCACTATTAGAAAATGCAGCAGATTTTTCCAAATCAGACAACATGTTATTTACAGTCTCAAAATCCCAATCATCGGAAAATGACATTACTTGAGGTAATGATATCACTCAACAATATTTTAAATAAATGAGGAATTCTCAAAAGTTCGGTTGGATCAAATATATCGAAATCAACCTTGTCCCAAACTATACCATCAGGTATAGGAACTGCTGTAATGTTCACTGATGACAAGTCTCTTTGTTCTCGATGAGATGATTGGTGTGGTTTTAAAATTAAGTTCACCTTTTGGGCTGCAGAGCTTTGTCGAAGGTATTTCCCATTAACAAGTGTGCTAAAAACTATTACTAAGCCTAACCAGAAAAGAAAGAAAAGTATCCCGGTGATTACCCATAGTTCTACCCAAGGTGACACCAGGTAAGTCTTTTTAAGAAAGTTCAAAAAGTCTTTAACTTGCTGCTTGCGCGATTTTTGGGCTGGCATTGTTTCCGGTTCACTTGGATCCAAAGAAAACGTATCAAAGTTTATGAAGTAGCCAGAAGCAGTTCGATCAATTGTTGGTATTGCGTCAGGATTTGTAGAAATCGTAGTTTGCTCTTGTTGAGGCATGTTGATCTAGACATCTGTATTTGGTCGAATTGAAATTTGTCTTTCATTTTGGTTCTGAATTTGAACTTCAGGTTCAAGGGAACGAGTTCCATAGCAGTATTGCATAGTCCATCATTCCGTGCAGGAGACTCTTCGAACGTGATGAGTCTTTCCGTTTGAACTTCTTGAATTGTAGCGAGAGGAGGGCGTCTGCTACTTTGGAGTCCACGTGGTCTACTACTCAGTATCGGCCACAAGGTGTGGTTTGATTAGGTCGATTGAGACAAATCTTTTCTCCTTTTTTCCGGCAAGAGGCGGTAGAAGTACAGTTCTTGTTCCTTCAACTGCTAGAACCTGTACAGGCTTTCTGTATGATGGCCCAAATTCTTTCTTGTCTGCTATTTTCTCTCTGACCAGATCCCCGACTTTTGGGATCCAGACAGGTCTTGCCGTGACTGATTTGACTTCCTCAGTGGCGGTCTGCTTCATGTAGACATTACTTTGTTGTGTCCTGGACTCATTTAGATCCTGTAAAACAGCCAAACGATCATGGATGTCAAAAGGCTTTTCATCCGCCACTGCGCCTTCACAATCAAGATCAGGTACCCACATTCTTGTCCCAAATAGGACCTCATATGGAGTGACCCCCCCTAGAGAACTTCTTGGCATGGGTTTCAATGCTCGCTGCACTCCATACAGATGTTTTACACAACTCTCACCCGTGCCTAATACTCCAGCTGTTAAAGACTGCTTTAAGGCTCGGTTTTTCCTCTCCATGACCGAATTTCCCTCGGGATGGTGCAGAGAGGAGTATCGCAATGCTACACCCAATCCTCGCATGGCCTCCTTGTATGCCCTAGAGCTAAACGCAGGGCCCTGGTCAGAATGTAATGTGCCAATTGCGTATGTCCCTATAAAGACTCGCAAATCTTTTATAACAGTTCGAGCGTCAGCCGAGCGTTGGGGCCACACCCATAGGAATCTTGAGCAGGAATCCACTGCAACCATGATATACCTGTAAGCCCCATCTCTTTGTAAGGATCCGCAGTGGTCCAAGTAGACACACGCTAGTGGTTTGTCAGATATTAATAATGGTGTCTGTGCTGGACGTGTTTTACGGTGGAACCTTTCATCTGCTGGCAGATGTTGCATTTTAAGACATAGGGCCATATGTAGTTAGCTAAATACCGGTCGGTAACGGCCGAAATTCGGTAAATCTCCCGTTACCGACCGGTATTTAGGCAATTGAGATGTAGGAGGCCGGATTTAAGGAATCGGTAATTTACCGATTCGTTATTTTAAGGAATCGGTAAATTACCGATTCCTTAAATCCTATGTAGGGAGCACTCAAGTGAGTGCATTTTTGGTTTAAGGATTCGTTATTTACCACCAACTACAGGTTGGTGGTAAATACTGAATACCTTTTAAAAAGCAATTTTGTGCTTTTTAAAAGTGCCATGTGGCAGACATACATGCCCTTAGGGCATGTATGTGCGCCACATGTGCACACATGCACGATTCAGGGGTGCAACAGGGTGTCAATTTGACACCCTGCCACCCCTGAATATGCTCCCCTATTACCGATTCAGTATTTACCGAATCGGTAATAGTGAATGGCTTCCCATTCATTCCTATGGGCCTCCAGGCCCATAGGAATGAATGGGAAGGTATTCCTTATTACCGATTCGGTAAATACCAAATCGGTAATACCGAATATTACTGAATCGGTAAAATTTACCGAATGTTTACCTACATTCTATTTACCGATTCTTAAATACCGAATCTGTAAAATTCGGTATTTAGGAATCGGTAAATAGAAATTACCTACATATGGCCCATAGTCTTTAGTCTGCTTAGTTAACCCAGGCCACCAATAGCATTGTTTCAGTAAAGAAACAGTTGCCGTAACTCCTGCATGTGCAGAACCTATCCCTTCGTGTGCTCCTAGAATTAAACCTAACCTACGGTCCATGTTTGGAATTACTCTATCCTCCACTCCAGGAATCTGAGCAAATGGGATGTTATTGGCATCTAACTTGTAAGAGTACTTGAGTGGAAACCTTTTTGGTACTGCTCCGCTGTTTTTGCGAGAAGCATTCACAGCCACCGTAATCTCACCGTCTATTCTCGTTTTAGAACGAGTGATTGCAGCTACGGAAGCCGTGCATACAGTCGCTTTGCGGCTTCATCAGCCAATGAATTCCCTTCAACGTGAACGCCATCACGCTGATGACTCAGTGTATGTATCACGTGAGCTCTCGGCAGTTCGGTTTTCAACTCCACTACCTGTTCCCATAGCATTTCATGCTTAATTGTGCCACCTTTTGGATCTTTGAACCCATTTTGAACCCAGTGCTGCAAATATTCATTATCTGACTGTACACAGTAAAATGAATCACACACAATGAGTGTGGGGAATTCTCGATCCGTACTTACTAGTGCCAGTATCAAGGCTTTCAACTCTGCCAGCTGTGCCGTGCAGTCTCCTAGAGATTGCGTTTTTGTGCAACTTGGGTGGAACTTTCCATCCCGCATGCGACCTTTAATTATTGCGCATGCCACGCTATATTGTTGCTTACTTCCTATGGCCAGTTGAGCTGATCCGTCTGTGTAAATTATATATCCATACTGATCTAGAGGCATTATTTCATTTGGTAGAGGATATTCTTGTTCATATTGCAGAAATGCGTGTGTCTTTAAATTTGGGTCGTACCTATATTCCACATCTGTTGCAGTGAGAGAATTAGCCCATTGTATCCATCTTGGATGTAAGGCTTTAGCGCAAGGAACGCTTGCCTTTGTCGCAGCCTCTAAGGCTGGAACCAGAGTCACTACTATTATTCGTTTCCCTTGTGCCAGTGCTCTTTCTCTCATTACAGCAGTCTGTACTGCTGTTAGAATCTTCTCTGTAGATGCGAAGCGCATCTCAGCATTTGTGTACAAATGTGATTTGTATGCAATTGGTACTGTTTCACCTTCATTATATGTTAGATAGGTGTACCCAGATTGACCCGCAACTATACGGATAACCAGGTTGCGTACGTTTAGGCGTGTCTGTAAGTGTTTGGAAGCTATCATGTCAGCTTGTAAGGAACGAAGTGTATCTGTGTGTTCCTGTGTCCATTTTCTTACTGAAAAATCAGGTTTTATTAAATCATAGAAAGGTTTTTCTCTTTCTGCGTAATCCAAAATGTATGTTTTGCCAAAGTTCAGGAATCCCAGGATTGATTGTAAGTTTTTCAATGATTTTGGAGGTTGGAGCAGCGCGCATTTTTCTAAAAATTGGCTGCCAAGCTTTTCCCTTCACTTGAAAGCTCATATCCTAAAAACAGGACACTGAGGTGGGCAATTTTTGATTTTTAAAGTTGAATTTGTAGCCCTCAGATGCAAATCCCAAAATGATGGTATTCAATCTGTTCAAGTGCTCCTCTAGGTCATCGTCCGTTAGATAAATATCATCCACATAGGACAATGCCTCTTTATCCCAATTTTGAAGTAACTCAGTTACTCTGGCCGAAAACAACCCCGGGCTGTTCTTATAGCCCTGGGGGAGTCCACAAAATTGATGCTGGGACCCTAGCACTGAGAATGCTGTTAGATACCTGCTTTCAGGCGCTATATTTTGGCAGAAAAATCCATTTGAGATATCTAGTGTTGTTTTGTATTATTTCCGCACAATGTTATTCATTAATGCGGCACTGTGTGCATTTTGAACGGCAAATGTCTTAGTGCAAGTGTTTAAATGTCTATAATCTAAAACTAAACGATATGAATTGTCAGGTTTCATGACCGGAAACAAAGGATTATTCATCGATGAGGTGCAATTTTCGATCACCCCTTAGTATTCAAGTTGATCTAAGATCTCCCTGACCTGTTTTTTAGCTTCTTGCTTTATTGGATACTGCCTCTGTGCAGTCGGAGTATTTTTTAATTATGTGGTGGGTTGAATCCTCATCCCATCCAATATGGTTTTTGTATAATGCAGGGGCTTGGGCTACCGCCCACTCCTGCGCATATGTGTGTTTTAGGTGCTTGGGAATATGGTCTGAGAATGCCGTTAAAATTACTGTTTCTCCTTTAGGGCAATCCATGACGAATGCTGGCGGCCAATCCTGTTCAGCTAACAAAATGTCATAGCCAAATGACAGATTCTCCCAAAAGAGACCTCTAACTGTCCTACATTTGTCCCCTTCCATTTGGAGTGTTATTTCATATAACTTATGTGGGACACTTAACCTAGTATCTGGTGTCACTACCTTGATATAATCATTCAAGTCCGATGTCACCAGAAATTCCATCAGGTTCTGGCGAGCTATTGTTACTTCTGCTGTGCTGTCTAGCATCGTCAGAGCCCATTCCCCGTTCAGTAGTCGAGTACTCAGAATTCTGGGCATGTCTGATCTTTAAACCTGCAACCTTCTTCTTTTTGAACTGTGGCTTTTGCTTTGGTTTCTCTTCTTTTTTTAAAGTGTAATCTTGAGCGTGATGCTTGTCTCTGGACTGTGTACGCTCTTCTTGTCTGTCTGACCGTCCTTCCCTCTCGGAGTTTTTCGATGAACCCTGAAAGGAATGAGAGGAACGTGTATCAGTATCCTGATACCTGTCAGGTTTCCTAATATTATCCCTATTCCTAAGGTTATACCTCTTTTCGGAGGGCTCCTGTGGAGGAGATCTACCTCTGGATTGAGATCTGTTTCCTTTAAAGTTTTGTTGTTTTTTATTTTCCCACTTCTTCTTTGTTGAAGCAGGTATCTGCTTAGAAGTGTCCTTTTCAGGACTGCCCATCAGTTGTGGTTTTAAAGCTTTCCCACCCAAACTGTCTCTGCCTAATTCTGCATATGCAGTTTCAATTATTTTCGGTAGTTCATGTTCTTGTTCTAAAGGACTGAACTCCCTTAGGCGTTGGCGGATAGCCACTGAAGCTGCTTCCCCCTTAATTGTAGCTAATATTATGGCTGATACCTGGGAATAGTTACCTAGTAACTTCATCCCTAAGTTCAGAGCAGGCTCTGCTCCGTACTCGTTTTGTATCTGTCTCATACATCTGGTACTACTGCTAATGACGGAATAACATGAGTTCTGGTATAAATGGCAGCAAAGACTGTACCCCAAGTGGTACAATCCTCTATTTGTGGTGTTATCCCCATGGGCAAGCAGATTGTTAGCATTCTGTGTTTTTCATACGGGGTAGTATTCGAGAATACTGCCTCTCGCTGTGTTATTTTCTGAGCTACCCAGAATGGCATCTGTTCACGTTTTGTGGGCATTTTACCCATCACCGCGTGTAATGTTTGTGGTGTGATTTTAGTTGCTGTACTCTGAGCTTGAGGTCCAATTGTTGCAACTATTGCTGGTTGGACTGTAAGTGTCCTTATGACAAATTGCGTCAAGTTTCTGTAAATGTTTATTAATTCTTTGTGTTGTGTGAGTAAGTCTCGTGGTGGCATTGTTTTAATGTCGGGATGTGGTGTGTAGGCCGCTAATATTCACCATGTTGCCCCTTTTCTTCCGAGCGGGCCAAGTCTCACTCTTCTTCTTATATGGGGTAGGGTGCCTTTAAACCAGTATAAGTGTTTCTGGTATGCGAGCGGAACCTCAATGTCCTCAAACAGACAATATTCCGCTGGTGCATCTCCTTCTGTGTAGGAGTGAAATGTTTTTGTTCTTGTATTTGCTGCTGGGAATGTAACCCACAAATAAAATACCTCTGTTCTATATGATTCGTGTGCCTCAATCACGAAAGCTACTATGCCACCCCTGGCTGTTACACCATGCACAAGTAGTTTCAGGGTGACTGTATTTCTAAGATTTTCTGCAATCGGAATTGCATCCGCATTTTCTTCTTCATCTGAGAGGTGCAAACTATGCACAACTCCCTCCGTGTTTTCCACGTTTTCAGTCATTTTTTAGAAGAAGAAGTATTTCAAGGAAACTAAGATAAGGTGTTTTGCACAATTTTAGGAACACTGTGTCCTTCAAGCTTGATTAACCAACAGCCAATAAATAGGATTTTTTAGCCTACTCAGCTGTGGCGGAGTTTGTGCCCACCCACTCCAGACGTCTCTGGTGTTTTGTGAGTAGGGGTCTCTGAGAATAGCACGACTGAACTACTCAGATTCTACTGTTAAATAAGTAACCAACCAATGTTGGCGGCGCCATGTCGTGTAGTTCCTATATAACCTATACAGGATCTGCACGTTTGGATTACATAAACTGTGGGATTGGTGGCGGACTGATTCTGTGCACCCCCACCGGATACGTTAGCCTGTCTGTATCAGCTAGCTCACAGTGCCACTATAATCTCCTCTTACCAAGGAGAAAAAGGATTCTGGCAACCTCAAAACATGACAACCCTGATCCCTCAGAATCGTGGAAACAATATACTACCTTTCACTCAGTCACTCGTGCTTACTTACTTTGTCTCAGAGAGTTACACAAAAAAAATAAGCTGGGCATTTTCAATAAGTATTTATTGAACAGTTGTTATTCTAGTGTAGAATAGATGAGCTGCAACAACCATTAGACAGTAGCAGAGATATATGATTAGAAGTACTGCGAAAGTAAAGGGATGGTAAAGTTCTACCATCTTGCAGAAATCATGAATATATACAAGTACATAAAACACATGATAAAAAGTGCATACTCCTACAATGCCTCCCTAACTAGATGTACCTAAATGTACCTAGCATCTGTGTAGGTGTTATGCCAAGAATCCCTCTAGGATCTAGTCAACCCCATTACCTGAGAATGAGAGAATATGGGATCCCGTCCTGGTCTTGAGTTGGACACCCCGCGAGGGATGTTAGACCACTGCGAGCTGGAGTGTCTGCATGCAGGAACCTCAGCATCTCTGGTCAGTGTGTCAGCCCGGAAGTCTCGGTCTCCTCTCTCTTTCTAAGCAAGATGTGATGTATATATACCCATAGGTCTCCCCAGGGGTCCTACCTTGCTGTGTTACTGTTTCGGCCTAAAGGATGACGTCGGGCCTGAACTTTATACAGAGATATTATACAGGAGATGTTAGTCCTGCTGTGCTTCCAAGAAGCCTCATGCATAATGTATGAGATTCGAAGTAGGGGGAAACCCGCGTTCTGAATGCAGTGTTGTATCTAGGTAAAAGGTCAGTCCCTAAGAACCGTTATGTATGTAATGTAGGGAAGAATATAGGTGAAAGGTTGCAATGTTACCTGCGCCTAAAAAGGGTACCTACATGGAATATATGGACACAGCCCCCACATTTAGATATTCCACTTGCCTGGGGGAGGTGTCTGTGCCGACAGAGCAACAGCCATGACAACTCCACTGAAAGCACCGAAGTTTTGCTGTGCCGGGGCAATGTTCAATCTGTCTTCACAGCAAAGCATTTAAAAAAAAATTAAACTCATTTACTGTTTGTAACGGTCACAGCTTTCCCTGGTAAGTAAGAACGTTGGAACATACCCAGTGGCGGCTTGCTCGGAATGGAGATGGTGGTGCAGGGGGAAGGGTGGCGGGGGGGTTAAACAAACATAAAAAATAAAAAACGTACCTTCCCCGCCGCACTCCTCTCCTCCTCTGCTGGAAGCACCGGAAGCACTCAGGCTTCTGAGCTCTACCAGCCAATCAAGATGCTGCAGGAGCAGCGTCGTGATTGGCCTGAGCATCTTGTTTGGATGCTCAGGCAGTGCCTGGGGAGGCTGGGCATGTTCTCCACAGGGCTGTGCAACACAGCCCAATGGAGAACATGGCAAGTGCGCATGACGTTTTGGCCAGCCCTTAAGGCCCGGCCAAACTGTAATGTGCACTTAGAGGAGTGCAAACCACTCCTCCCCTGCACTGGCGTCAAGGAGCCAGCTCTGCCTGACTCCCGAAAGAAAAAGAAATTGATAGTAGCGTCTTGTTATCATCATTTTCTTTTTTTCACTGCTGCAATAGCAGTGGGGCGACGCTCCTCCGCCTTAGTGGAGGAGAAGCCAATTAACATGCTGAACAGTGAGAGTTTGAGCATGTACTCCTCCTTAATTGATACAGATATTTTGAATCTCTCAGGTAATTTCCTTTTGAGGTTCTGCCGTTTTTTTAGAAAAAGGCAATTGTCTTGTGTTATCTTGTAAAGATTCTTTGTTGATTAAAGCCTTGTTTTTCCAAGATTATTTCATATTGTACTCTGAGGGTGCAACAGCCGAGACGTGTTTCGCCCTAGGTGGTCAATAAGACCAGGGCTTTCTCAAGGCTTATGAATTATACAGGAGATCAAAGAACAGTTTCCTTTTGATACAGTAGCAGCAGAGTAATTATCCCGGGTCAATCCCGCATACCGAACGTCATGGCGATCTAGAAAAACGCCAGAACCTAAAAAGGAAATTACCTGAGAGATTCAAAATATCTGTATCAATTAAAGAGGAGTACATGCTCAAACTCTCACTGTTCAGCTATAGAAACGAGGCTGGAAAGTTCCAGTGCCTCAAGTCAATCTCCTCCACCTACTAAACAACAGATATAGGCAATATCATCCAGGACCAGGACCCCTGGACCTTCATTGCATCTTCGGTCAATTAACATGCTGCCTGCATTGGGCTGGTGGACTGAGGTACTTTGACCGATGGCCCTTGTCAGTTGGGCTTTCGGTCAAAGGTTTACACTGGCAGAGCCAGGGGAGGATCCGTCGGTAGAACCATGAGAGTTCACTTAACTCTAAGTTGAATGAATGAACATGTCTGCCAAACTCTAGGCAACACCAATGGTCAGGTTATGAGATGCACGAAGAATTGATCGAATGCGCCTGAGCAGAAGGAATACTCTCTTGAAACTAGTACTGATATAGTTCTTCATTTCTGTTGGAAATGGCCATCTTTTTTGTGGTGCAACCCCAGATTATTTTGCTGGCTTTGGAACTTTGTGCACTTTTTCCCTGCTAACCATCGTTAAAGTGCCTGTGCTCCCCCTTTCAATATGGTAAAATTGGCATATTTAGTCATGGCTGCTCCCTCGAACCAGTAGTGGGGCAGGGAGGGAGGAAGGAGGGGAAGGTGGGGAGAGGGGACAAACATGAATAAAACAAATCACTTACCTGCTGGCCGGCTGGCTTGCTGTCCGCCGCCTCTCTCCTGTCCTCACACTACTTTTCCTGGCTTCTGTTGGAACAGGAAGCAGAAAGCACTCAGGCTCCCCTAAGCCAATCACAGTGCCGCAATGCAGCGTTGTGATTGGTCTGAGCGCCGTGGTTCTGCGCTCAAATGGGAATGGGAGGCTGGGCATGTTCTCCACCCAGGCTGTAATGCAGCCTTGGTGGAGAACATGCAAAGTGTGCATGAATGTTTGGCCAGCCCCAGAGGGCCGGCCAAGCATTCATGCGCACTTAGGAGGGTGCCACCCCTCCTTCCCCCTGCTGCCCAGCCCCACAAAACTGCCTCAGCATGGAAAAATAAAATGATAATAATAACATTGCGTTATCATTTTATTTTTCCTTTTTTGCCATGCTGAAAGGCAGTGGGGCAATGCTCCTTTGCCCCTGTCTATAAGTCCCTAGTACATAGTACCCCCAGTGTAACACGAGGCATGGACGTTGATTGTCACCAGTGGGCTGCAGCACTCATTGTGCCACCCACTGTAATGACAGTGCAAATATAACTGCAGGCCTGCAACCAGGAGCCTCGCTGTTTATGTTTAAACTGACAATTCAATATGTCAAAAAGATCCCATTTCACCGGCCTAAAACCTTACTTTTAAGTATTTTTAAGTGACTCTTAAGTAAGCTATACGGTGACCCCAGACCAAGTCAACATACTGATAAATAGAATCAAGTCGGGATCACCAGAGGACCCGGCACAACCCTATATTATGGCATCTTTGGCACCAGCACTCTTTCCGTCTCTTACTCAGCTATTTAATCTTTCCCTGAGCTTGGAAACATTCCCGCCGAAGTGGAACTTAGCGAGGGTCAAACCTATTCTAAAAAAAACCACAACAAGATCCTAAAGTATTAGCAAATTTCAGACCCATCTCACTACTTCCTTTCCTTGGGAAAGTTATAGAAACTCTGGTAAATTCCCAATTAACAGCTTTTTTGGAAAGGCCTTCCCTGCTTGATCCCTCCCAGTCAAGATTTCGAGCTCCTTTTAGCATGGAAATGGAACTGGTGGAAGTCTTGGACAACATAAGATTTTCCTTAGATGACGGGCACTCAGCGATGCAAGTGTTATTAGTTCTCTCTCCAGCATTCAACACTATCTCCCACTCATTTTTAATTCAAAGACTGTAGGAGATAGGTGTTGGTGGGAAGGCCCTGAGATGGCTGAGGTATTTCCTGAGTGAGTGGTACAGCTAGAGTCCTCTTGCTCTCAAACCATAGCTTTGGACAGGAGAGTGCCAAAGGGTTCCTCTTTGAGCCCCACGCTTTTCAATATCTATGTGGTCCCACTGGCACAAGTGATAAAATCATTTGGGTCTGAGGCCATCTCTTATGCAGATGACACTCAACTTGTCATCAAAAGGGAACTTAATCCGGACTCTGCCAAAGAAAGTTTCCATGACTGTATGGATAAGATCTCCTCTTAGATGCAGTCCAACTGACTCCAACTAAACACAAGCAAAACAGAGATTGTGCTCTTTGGAAAAGCCCATTCCATGTGGTTGGAGGACTGGTGGCCTCAGGGTTTGGGCCCAGCTCCAACCCCAAAATTGACAGTAAAAAACCTGAGAATCTTTGTAGATGAAAACCTTTCCATGGGGGAACATGCGAACGCTATTGCGGTTCCTGCTTTGGAGTCATGTGCCTCCTCAGGAAGGTTTTCCAGTGGCTACCGTTGCAGACAAGGAAGGTCCTAGTCCGGGCCCTCATAATCAGCTGCCTGGACTATGGGAATGTTCTAATGGTCACCATGAATGAAGGACTGCTTTCCACACTCCAGGTGGTTCAAAATACCATGGCATGGCTAAGCAGTCATCTTCCGCCTCGCTGTCCCTTAGAACCCATTATCAGAATCCATCATTGGCTGCCCATAAAAAAGCATGCTGTGTTTAAACTCCTCTGTTTGGTCGATAAAACCTTGTATGAAATTTGGCCGCCTTACCTGCAGGGTAAACTGCAGTGGTATGCCCCCACTCGGAGTCTTAGATTCAGTGGGAAATTCCTGTTACTTCCTCAGTGTATTCGAACCACTAGCTTAGGTAGGCGTTCATTTTCACATTTAACCCCTCAGCACTGGAATCTGCTTCCATTGCATCTACGTGCATGCACGGACTTTAAACTGTTCAAAAAATCTCTTAAGACCTGGCTTTCTAGTCTCCGACATTCTTTCACTCTGGACTTCAGAACCTTTGGAGCTGCAATAGCGCCGGAAGGCCCCATCTGGGGTGATATGCGCACTTTATAAGCAAACCAAATAACATAAACATTGCTGCCCATTAAGGCAGGGTGCCTGGTATTTAAAACTAGGACATGTAAAGGTTTAATATGTACTTACTTCGAAAAGGCTCTATTGTGGTACAATATTACATTTAATATTGTTATATCTGCCTAGGAAACAGTTACAGTGTTCGTTCTTCGAATTAAAAAAAATATTTAACACCAGCCCAATTAATTGGTAAAATCTGAATATGATTTGTAATAAATATTTTAGAACAAATACTTTTAAAAGGTTCCCTGTTACCTGCCTAAAGTCTCTAGAGTCCCATTTGCATGAGCTCCCTAATGTCACCCAGGACCTGAACAGCCCCTTTGATGAGGCGTGAGCTTGTTCGTAGAGCTAAGATAAAGGCCTCGGGTGTGGGGTGATCTGTTTCTCTTGCAGGCTGACCATGTGGGCTGTGCCCAGGAGTTTAATTAATTTCAAAGAGGCCTACCCTGTCACTGGCAGCTGTAGCTATCACCTGGACCTCTCCCCTTCCTTTGCCCGCTAGGCAGTCAGTCTCTAAACCCAGTGGGAACGGGGACGAAAGCTTCTGGCATATTGGTTTTCAGCAGAGAGGGGCACTGTGAGGTTGTTTGTAGTAGGGCAAATAGGAAGTGTTGAAAAATTGGGCAAGGCCACTTCTGGGAACGTTTATGCCAATGGTTAGGGAGTGACCAGGAATTTTTCCCACCCAGCAGCAGGTGCTAGGTATAAATGTGAGAGCCACAGTACTCTCCTCTGATCACTTCTGGACCTGTGAAAGAACAGAAGAGGACTGGACATTATGCTTTGATATGAAAAGAGCCCTGAAGACTAAACCTGCTGTTCCTCTTGTAACCAGGACAAAGAAGTGGAATCCAAGAGTCAAAAGACTGACCTCCTGTTTGGGCTAAAGGGAATACACTTCAAAAGACCATTTCCTGCATTGCCTGCTGACCAGTTCCAACTGGACCTGCCCTGGACCCTGCTGCTGGTCTCTGAATGAGTCTTGAAACCCAAGTGCTATCCCAAGGTCCTGAGCCGTTGGCTGGTGTCAAAAGTCATTGTAGTTCGGGACCTATTTGTGTACACTGAACTAGGAATAGAAACTCTGTGACCCAAAAAAATGAGTAATACCAGTGATCTTGGAGGGAGCCCACGAGAGCCCTGACATATGTAGCAGCAAAATCTCAATGTTGGTACTGGTTTGATAAGTGACTAGTAATCCTCTTTAATTGTGTGCCCTTTTCTCAATCCCATTCCTGACTCTGACATAATCTAGGTCTTCTGAGGTCAGCAGAGCACCATATGTGTGATTGCCTTTCAATAAAGCAAACTTTTTTTTTTTAAATGCAGAATATTTTCATTAAAGGAAACAGCTGCATCTAAAAGAAAGTTTACAGTTTATTTTTTTTTAAAGTAGGCAGTGGTCCAGTAGTCCACTGACTATGACCCAACAAGACCTTTTTTTAAATTCACACGGGAAGGGGTTCTAAAGAGACCCCCTCCCTTTTGCGATTGGGTTACCACCACTTGTGTGTAAAATTTCAGTGCTTGATACCAGATTTTGGTTGCAAAACATTGATTTCTTTGAGCCTGATTTGGCATTTGTCAGAGCCCCTTTCAGAGGACCACGGTGCACACAAGGGTTACTGGGCCCAACCATGGGGGTTGAGGCCTTTTACTTCTGATGCCCCGGGGCCTGACCTACTCTGAATCCTGAGAAACTAGGCCAAGTACACTTTCTGCACTTGACTCCCAGTGATAGCTTTGATCGAGCAGATCAAGGCTCCCTCAGAAGGAAGTGTGAATACAGGTCAGTAAACATAACCCATAACTCAAAGAGTGCACAGCAGTGTCAATAAATCAATGTCCAATCAAATACTTATTTTTATAGTTAAAGGAGTATTTTATTTCTAACTTTATGCTTACAAAACAATGTTATAACATATATAGGCAATAACACATTTCCTCTTGAGGTCAGGGCTCTAGTGTTTTGCTAACAAATTCCTGTCCCATCCACTCCTCATGTTGTGGAGGGGGTTATTCCCCATTCACTGATGGCGGCATACTGGTAATGCTCACTAGTAGGCCTTAACTCAAGAGTCCACTTCGACTCTTAGCAAGATAGTCAAAAGTGTCTTGGCGCCAAAATGCCCTTAGCAGTGAGTCCTCTGGGTCCCGATAGGACCCTAGCAAGTCTTACCCACCCCAGCAGCAAGGAGGCTTGGGATGTCCCATCAACTGGCCCGACTGCATGCACTAACACGGCTTCAGTCCTGTTTGGAGAACCAGCCGCACACAGGCTCTCACCTAAGCATACACATCCAGCTCGAGCAGCTATCAGAGGTGCTCTGGCTCTCCTCTTGTAGGAGATGCTCTGGTGCTCCTCCAAAACATGATCTGTGGTTGCTTAATACAACCAAAATCAGCATTAGGGATCCAGACAACAGTACAGTTGGGCCCTCAGGGCAGGGGTACACGTCCATAACCATGCCGAAGACGTTTCCGTCCCAACAGTATTTTGTAGGGATACCTATAACACACCACTTCCAGATATCAAATCAGTATCTATTCTAAAATTCGTTTTGTGAGTTGGATAAGCTTTTACAACTTCTAACATGGGATTAATACATAGCAAAAAAACACTTGAAAAGTTGGAAACAACTAATTGGATCACATGTGACTGTGCATCTGGCACCTAGTTTTCCGACAGGCACATTTTTCACTTTCCAAATCAAAACTCTAGACATGTAGGGGCCAGGTATAAAGTGATATGGTTCACCTTTCACTTTCAATAGTTACTAATGTACCTACTACATATGGAGTTTTCTCAATAACCGGGAGAGAGGCATTGATGTATTGAATGAGACAAGATAGATGGGTCCATGAGTAATGAATATTAACAACTTTTGATCAAGCCATTATCTCCTAGTGCTATTATATTTAAGCCTGGGCGTAGTTCGCGAAGTAGCGCTACGCGAAGCTACGCAAAGTGCAGTTCGCACTACGCGAACTACGCGTAGCACTACGCGAACTGCGTAGTGCACTGTTCGCAATGATTGCACAGTGCCGGATGCTTGTCCGCACTGTGCAATCATTGAAAACGGCATCTTGCACAGTGCGAGCTGTCCTACTGCCGCTCGAGTAGATTTTTACTCGAGCGGCAGCTTTCTCAACGCGGACTGGTAGTTTCTCATCGCGAGCGGTCGCGAGCATACGCGACCACTCGCAATGAGAAACCTGACCTCCTGCGTTGAGAATCTCGCTGGGATGTCATTTTGCTTGCTCGCGGTCGCCAACTTGACGTTGAGGACGGCGAGCAAGCAAAAAATGACCGCTGCACTACGCTACGCTACGCTATGCGTGTTTGCACTGTGCTACGTGCAATTCGCGTTGTGCGAAGTAGCGCAAACTTCGCAAACTACGCGAGCGTAGCGTAGTGCTTTGCCCAGGGTTAATTATATTCCAGAATCCTTTACCTATGAGGTGGTCCCAAACCTCAGACGTTTATAAGCAACTTCAAAGGAAATAAATATTAAAGACCAGATTCTGCAAAACCATGTAAATGATAGCTTCAATGCGACCTATCCACCACTGTAGGTGTCTGTTGTTATTGTCAGGGAAAAGGGCTAAAGAAGTGGTACTTCTTTCATTAGTTAATCTGAGGCTATTTACCACTGTAACTGTTCCATGGTGTTTCTTCCCAGTTCAAACCAGAGGCAGATGGAGTATGATTTTCTATATTCCTGTCTTGAGAAAGGAAGTCTCCATACACATGATCGGGGACATCACAATGATGTATTAGTTCCCCAGTTTATCAAGAACCTCTCTTCTGGCGGATGGTTTCATACCCTCATCGATGTATCAAGATATTTGCTCAGTGAGAGGAGCATGGGCATGCCAATTGATAAGATAAGGGTATTAAAAGATCCTCACCTGGATTAGACAGACACGTTGTAGATTTACAGCAGAGATTTATTATATAGCACCTCATCCATCAGCAGCTGGGCAGCAACTGCCAGATGAGAGACTGTTGTATTCCTCTTAGGGTGAACATACACGGGCTTTCCTTTATCATGTCCTTTTACGTAGGCACAATTCGCCCTGCCCTTATATAAGCATAAAATCCCAGTCCTTATTTAGGCATTAAACCGTGCACTCCAAATACAGGCATGGTCTCCGACATCCGTCCACCCTAACGTCACAACGAGTTCTTGAAGAACAGACCCTTAGGCTTCGGGAGTTTCCCTAGCACAGGACTATTGATTTCTTCAAGGACTCATCTATTATGCATGAACCATTATACCTTAGGGGTTCATTTATGACGTCTTCCGCTGACCGATTCACGTCAATGCTAACATTGTGAGGTACCTCTCAGGTATAAATATACCTTCCCTAGCCCTTATAAACTGGAGGAGACCTCGACTTCAGAGGAGCCCGTTTCCCGGCCTGACGCACTGAGAAGACGCTGTCATCCCTGCACGCAGAGTCCAGCTTCCAGTGATCTGACTTCCCTTGCGGGGTGTTGGAGTTCGAGTCTGGCAAGAGATTCCTACATCTCTCATTCTTAAGGTATGGAGTTGACTAGAACCTAGAAGGACTCTTGGCATACTAGGCATACTAGACTTAACATACTCTTAGTATACCATAGTAAGGAATACTTCACCTACTTCATACCTCTCCCTACACCTAGGTTAGGTTAGGCACATTGGGGTAGAACTAGCTTAGAAACGCATCGTATGAGTACTCGCATTTTTTAGTCTGTGTTATTTATGTGAATGAATATCTGCTAAAAGATAATGCTATCGCAGTATTATTTATTTCTACTGCTTACGCTGTACATTATTTATCTTGCATACTGTCTTGTGATCGTAACAGCACATTTAACTTACACGAGAAACAAGACTGGTCAATAAACCTTTATTGAAACGCCTGTCTATTTCTTTGAGGAAAACTAAGCATGCACGATTGAGCTGAGTGAAATAGTTATCTATTGTTTCCACGACTCTGGTACACGTTCTGATTCTAAAGGGAAACAAAGTTGTCATGTTTTGCGGCTCCCAGAAACTACTCCCTTCTTGTCGTCAAGGAGTTTCTAGTGGCCTCTGAGCTAGCTGGCACAAGTAATTAAGTTTAATATACTCGATAGGGACATACCGACCTCAGTCCTATGTCAAGCCTATAGGATATATTATTCCAATGCGCAGAGCCTATTAGGGAAATAGGAGCTACACTACATGGCGCCCAACGTTTGGTAAGGCGTTAATTTAACGCTAGATACTGAGTAACTCAGCCGTGCTTTTTCTCTCAGAGACCCCTACCCATATACTCCAAAAGACGTCTGGAGTGGGCAGGGTTAAGTATCCACCACGGCTACATAGGGAAACACCCTATATATTAGCTGTTGGGTTTGCTCAATGTTGAAGGATACAGTGTTCCAAAATATTGTGCACCTTATCTTTGTTTCCTTGAAACTTGTTCTACATTTTTTCAAAGAACAAAATGCCTGGCTCCGACACTGAAACCGGAAACGGTGGAACTGCGGATCAGCCAGCTGCAACAGCTTATAATATCACAGGTTTTATTGAAACCGAGGAGGGTGTTATAGACATCCCTCAAAACTTAAGAAGAGCCATCACTCTAAAACTTATAAAACATGGCCTACCACCAAGAGGCGGTAGAGCAGTTTTCGTTATAGAGGCACACGAATCCTTTCAGACAGAGGTATTCTAGTCTTGGGTAATATTTCCTGAATCAAATCCAGTAACACACATGTTTCACTTCTACAAAGAAGATGATCCACCAGAGGAATATATTCCTTTCGAGGATATTGAAATTCCACTAACATACCAGGAGCTTCAGCTCTGGTTTAAAGGCGCCCTAAAACATCACAGAAACATTACCAGGCTCGGTCCACTAGGTAGACCAGGAGCAACATGGCCGATTCTAGCCGGCTACACACCTCATCCTGAACTAGATGAGGAATTACTTATTCAACTTACAGAGTTAATAAAAATCTACAGACAATTGGTCCAATATGTCATGCAGACTTTCACAGTCCAGCAACCATTGACACTTCCAAATCCAACTCCCCAACAGGGGAATACACTACAAATTACACCACAGACTCTCTACGCAGTCATGGGTAAAATGCCCACAAAATGTGAGCAAATTCCATTCTGGATAGCTCAAAAAATTACTCAAATCGAAGCAGTATTTCCAAATACTAGCCCGTATGAGAAACACAGAATCCTAACAATCAGTTTACCGATGGGAATCACACCACAACTGGAATACTGCACCACTTGGGGCTCAGTCTTTGCTGCCATCTATAATAAAACACATGGCATTCCGTCAATTGCGGTAATACCTGATGTCCTGAAACAAATTCAAAATTCAATGGGGCAGAGCCTGCTCTAAATTTAGGTATGAAATTACTGAAAAATTTCGACCAGGTCTCAACAATAATATTATCTAATATTAAAGGGGAGGCAGCAGCAGTGGCGATCCGCCAACGATTAAGGGAATTCGATGTTACAGAACATCAAACTGAGCTACCCAGAATAATTGAACAATCATATGCAGAATTAGGCAGAGATAGTTTGGGTGGAAGACCAGTGAAACCAAAACTATCTGAAAGTCCTGAGAAGGACTCTATTAAACAAACTCATACATCTTCTAAAAAGAAGTGGGAGTCTACTAAACAAAAATCAAACGAGAAACGTTCTCAATCTCGGGGTAGGTCTCCTCAAAAGGAGCCCTCTGAAAGGAGGTATAACCTCAGGAATAGGGATAATTTGAGAAAACCTGACAGGTATCAAGATACTGATACACGTTCCTCTCGTCCCTTTCAGATCTCATCACAGACTTCGGAAAGAAGAGGACGATCAGAACATAGAGAAGAACGCGTGAAATCCAAAGAAGAAAAACACGCTCCAAAAAATAAAACAAAACCTCAATTCTCCAAAAGAAAGTAGCAGGTCTGAAGATCAGACATGCCGAGAATACTGAGAACACAACTCAAGAACGGAGAATGGGCTCAGACAATGCTGGACAGTGCAGCAGAAGTCACAATAGTTCACCAGAACCTGAAGGAACTTCTGGAGATAGTGGACTTGAATGAGTACATCACAGTTGAGACTGTAGACACCAGGGTTAGTACTCCACAAAGGTTATATGAAATAACACTCCGGATGGAGGGAGACAAACCTAGACAGGTGAAAGCACTTTTTTGGGAAAGACTATCAAGGGGCTATGACATACTTCTAGCAGAAAAAGACTGGCCACCACAATTTGTCAGGGAGTGCCCACATGGCGAGGACATTATTATGCCTGCCTTCTCCAACCATATTCCAATTCATCTAAAATATACATATGCCAAGAAATGGGCAGTAGCCCAGGCCCCAGCATTATATAAAAATCATGTAGGATGGGATGAGGACTCACCTCACCATAAAATACATCTGAAACATGAACCAACTGCACAAAGGCAGTACCCAATAAAGCAAGAAGCTAAAAAACAGGTCAGGGAGATCTTAGATCAACTTGAATGCCAAGGGGTGATTGAAACATGCACCTCCTCAATGAAAAATCCTTTGTTTCCTGTCTCCAAACCAGACAATACATATTGTCTAGTTTTGGATTACAGACACCTAAACACTTGTTCTAAAACGTGTGCAGTGCAAAATGCACATAGCACAGCATTAATGAATAACATAGTGCGTAAAAAATACAAAACAACATTAGACATCTCAAATGGTTTCTTTTGTCAAAACATAGCACTTGAAAGCAGGTACTTAACAGCATTCTCCATAATGGGGACCCAGCGTCACTTTTGTCGACTCCCACAAGGGTTCAAGAACAGCCCAGGTTTATTCTCAGCGAGGGTAACGGAGTTACTACAAATTTATGACCATGAGGCATTGTCCTATGTCGATGACATCTATCTGACAGACGATGGCCTGGACAAACACTTGAACAGGGTGAGCACCATTATACTGGGATTCGCCTCTGAGGGCTACAAGTTCAACTTTAAAAAGTTCCGAATTGCCCATCTCAATGTCCTATTTCTAGGATATGAGCTTTCAAGTGAAGGCAAGAGCTTGGCAGCTAACTTTTTAGAAAAGTGTGCGCTGCTCCAACCTCCATAAACGCTAAAAAACTTACAATCCATCCTGGGTTTCCTAAACTTTGGAAGAACATACATTCTAAATTACGCAGAAAGGGTTAAACCTCTCTACGCATTAATCAAACCTGATTTTTCTATCAAGAATTGGACACAAGAACACACAGACATCTTGCGTTCACTCCAGGCTAACATGTTAGCAACAAATCACTTACAAACACGCGTAAGTCAACGCAACCTGGTGATCCGAATAATTTCGGGTCAATACGGATTCACCTACTTAACCTTCAATGAGGGTGAGAAAATGCCAATTGCATACAAATCTCATTTGTACACACAAGCGGAAATGCGCTTCAGTTCAACTGAAAAATTCTAACAGCAGTTCAAACCGCTGTAGCAAAAGAAAGAGCCTTAGCCCAAGGGAAACGCATTATTGTCGTAACCCCAGTACCGGCTTTAGAAGCGGTCACAAAAGCAAGCATTCCAAATGCTAAAGCATTACATCCAAGATGGATACAATGGGTTAATTCTCTTGCTGCAACAGATGTTGAATATGTTTTTGATCCTGATTTAAAAACACAAGCATTCCTGCAATATGAACAAGAATGTCCTCTGCCTACTAAAATTCTGCCTCTCGATCAGTACGAATTCATAATTTACACTGACGGATCCGCACAACCCGCAACAGGGAGTAAGCAAGCTTACAGGGCAGCGTGTGCAATCGTTAAAGGTCGCATACGAGATGGCATCTTGATGCCTTTGGTCACAAAAACTCAATCTTTAGGGGATTGTACAGCTCAGCGACCTGAACTACAAGCATTCAAACTGGCACTTGAAAGTACAGATCGAGAATTCCCCACACTAATAGTGTGCAATTCCTTTTACTGTGTTCAGTCGTATAATGACTATATACAAAACTGTCTTGAAAATGGTTTCTAAGATGCGAAAGGTGGCACAATAAAGCACAAAATGCTTTGGGAACAAGTAGTTCAGTTGAAAAACGAACTACCAAAGGCTCACGTGATCCACACACTGAGTCATCAACGTGATGGCGTTCACGTTGCAGGGAATTCATTGGCTGACGAAGCCGCAAAGGGGGCTGTTCAGACGGCTTCCGTAGCTGCGATCACTCGTTCAAAAGCAAAAATAGACGGTGAGATAATGTTGGCTGTCAATGCTTCAAGCAAAGGCATAAGTGCAGCGATACCAAAAAAGTTTCCACTCAAGTACTCTTATGTAATTGATGCGAACAACGTTCCTTTTGCTCGAATCCCTGGAGTGGGGGATAGGGTAATCCCAAACATGGAACGTAGAGCAGCCTTGATTTATGAAACACATTTGGGGGAGGGTCTGTCACATCAAGGGATCTCTAAAACAATTTTGACGTTAAAGGAGATGTACTGGTGGCCTGGAATGAATACAGAAATTCACATATTTGTCAATAACTGCTTAGGCTGTAAATTACAGCGGGAAAGCTACCAGACACCATGCTACAAATGTAGCTGCCCAGTACAGACACCACTGTTAGACAGCATTAGACTATCTACGCGCATGCGTCCTTCTGGACAAATGCAATCCCACAAATACTGAATTTGGTTCCTATGGATATGGCCTCAGCGCTCGGCTGACGCTCGAACTGTTATAAAAGATTTGCGAGTCTTTATCGGCACATACGCAATAGGCACGCTACATTCTGACCAGGGCCCTGCGTTTAGCTCTCGGGCTTACAAAGAAGCCATGGCCAGTCTGGGCGTTGCATTGCGGTACTCCTCTCCATTCCATCCTGAGGGAAATTCGGTTGTGGAAAGGAAAAACCGGGACATAAAGCAGTCTATAACAGCTAGGGTATTAGGTTCGGGTGATGGGTGGGTCAAACATCTTAATGGGGTCCAACGCTCATTGAATATTCTGCCAAGAAGTTCTCTAGGGGGGGTCACTCCATATGAGGTCCTGTTTGGGACAAGAATGTGGGTACCAGATCTCGATGACGTAGGCACAGTGGTGGAAAATAAAACATTTGATATCAAAGATCGTTTGGCTGTTTTACTGGAACTGAATGAGTTAAGAACGAAACAAAGCAACGTATCCCTACAGCCAACCACCACTGGGGAAAAATCGGCGGTCCCAGCAAGGCCTGTCTGGATTCCAAAAGTTGGGGATCTAGTCAGAGAAAAAATTGCGGACAGGAAGGAATTTGGACCTTCTTACAGACAACCAGTACCTGTCCTAGCAGTTCAAGGAACAAGAACAGTACTTCTGCCGCCCCTTGCTGGAAGAAAGGAGAAAAGATTTGTGTCCATCGACCTCATCAAACCACAGTATGTGGCCAATACTAAATAGTAGGCCTCGTGGACTCCGACCTAGTAGCAGACAAACTCCTCTCGCTACTATCCAAGAGGTTCAGACTGAAAGACTGATAACAATCGAGAATTCAGCTGTAACAGATGGAGGACTAAGCAACAACGCTATGGAACTCATCCCTCTTGAAAATCAAGTAACAGTTCGTCCAAATACACCTGTCTACACCAATGTAGCAAGTGATCAACTGGTTCCAGTGATTTCTACAAATCCTGATGCAATTTCAACAATTGACAGAACTGCTTCTGGCTATTTCATTAACTTTGATACGTTCTCAGAAGATCCGAGTGAACCTGAAATGACGCCAGCATCATTGAAATTCAAGCAGCAAGTACAAGACTTTCTTCACTTTCTGAAAAAGACTTATTTGGTTTCTCCATGGATTGAACTCTGGATTACATGTGGACTTTTTGTTTTCCTGCTCTGGCTAGCTTTGATTACAACTGTGAGCGTGCTTATCAGTGGCAGATACATCCATGTGAATACTGAAGGAAAAGACGTGAACGTACTTGAAACCTCATAAATCTTCCCATCGTGAAGCAAGAGACTTGTCATCAGTGAACATCACAGCCGTTCCTATACAGGATGGTATAGTGTGGGACAAAACAGATTTTGATATCTTCGTCCCGACGGAACAATTGAACATTCCACATTTGTTTAAAATTTCACTAAGTGATCTAATTTCGTCCAGTACCTATTCTGATGATTGGGACTTTGAGACTGTTAATGACATAATGTTTGACTTAGAAAAATCTGCTGCATTTTCTAAAAATGAATATTTAGAGGGTTCATCAGACTATGAACAACTGTATTGTTATAACCACTATGGTCATCATTATTTGCATAAATCTGCATACCCTAGAAATGTATTTATGTTTAACCAATGGGAGCATTGTCCTACACCACCACACGGTAGTTCAAAAACATTTGCAAACAAGTTTCCATATTTTTCAGGATACAATACATCTAATCCAGAAATGTTTTACTATAAAAATGTAAACAAGACAGGACTGAAAATTAGGTTAACAAATACAAAACAGATTTATTCTGCATTATTTATTGCCAAACTGTCTAGACAGGGTTTTGACTTTTGGAAAGACACAATAGACACAAAAACTGTCTGGGGTACTAAAGATTGGCAAGTGCAAGGGATAGAAGCTTTATTTAGAGGCTGCATCATCCCTGAACAAATAATGTTTTTGAATGAAACTGTCCAACAAACATCTTGTCTTGGACTAGCCAAGATCAAAGAGATGAACACACCTTCTGTACCAACACCTGCCACTGATAATAATACACAGGCAGTGGTGACAGTTGACAATATACTACAACTCAACAGATCTAATCCTAATTGGTAAAAATGGTTGATCTGGCCCACAGACACAAACAACTGTCAGGAAAGATTCCTGAATAAAACTCAGGGCTTTACTATTCATAGGCGAGACCCAAGATACGTCCAAAGACAACATCCGGGGGTAGTAACAACATACAGTGTAGGTAAATTATGCCTCGATTGGCTGCAGAAATCTATACTACAGGATGTGAAACAGCACTTATCCTTACTTAAAGAAGACGCAGACCTTAGGGAATACTTGCTTGGACCAAGAAAACCACGTCAAAAACGTTTCATATATGCCGGCATTTATGCTGCCTATAATGAAGCATGGAAAGTATCACAGATGGAGGCTGCAGAACGAATACGTGAACTTGATCGTATTAATTTAGAGAAAACCCTCTCTGTGGTCGACAATGGGTTAACAACTTTGTCCTCCAGAATATATTCATTGGATGGCATTGTATCCTCTGCTATCGACATACTGGAACAAGATTTGGCGATGTTACAGCAAGGCCAATCTCAATTGCGTTCTATTGTGTTATTAAGCTGGACGCTGCAATCTTTGCGAGCGGGCTATGTGCCTTGGCGTTTCATCAACACATCGGCTCTGTTTGCAGAATACAATCTAACTGATAAACAGATCGAATTGGCACAAAGAGGAGCAAAGTATACAGTGCTGAGCATTGAAAAACTGGAAAAGTTATCATTCACAGTGGCAGAAAAACCAGATACAGAATGGCTCATTCATGGCAAAATCACATTACCTGTGACTACTTTTCAGTTTCAGTATTGCCTCACACAAATGCAAGCAGGCAAATATGAAAGGTTGGGTAAGGAATACATTAAGACATCTTGGGATTTACTGTATACATATAGATGTTGGAGTGGGGATCGTGAAGTGTTTTTGAGCGGTACACACTGTAAATGTGCACTGAGCGGTTCACTTATATGTCAGGACATTTCTTTACATGGGGCTTGTAATGGTTCTGTGGCAAATTTGTCTTGCCATCAGCAGGGTACACCAGCTGCTGTGATTAATCCAACGTTTGGACAACTTTCGAATGGGAGTTACCTCATGTTGAATGATCAGAGTTGCTGCGGCATGTTGCCAGGCATCCCATATCTAGTAACGGTCAACTCCAGGGTCACTTGCTGTATGCAAGTATTGTTTCCCCCAATAGACACAGTCAGGGAGTCGCCTCTATTGCCTTCGCTGAATGTCTCTTTTATAAGATTTGATACTTTGAGCAGAATGAAAGCCATGCTTTTACAGCAAACAGTGCCTTTGACCTCGGCCAAAGAAACCTATGATCTACAAGTAGCAAGGACTTCGGCTGCGATACAGACTTTAATACGTACAAACTGCCCTATACATTTTGTAGAAATGATAACACGTATCTTTAACATGTCTGATACAACAGGAATTGTACATGTATTTAAGAGCATCTGTACCGGTCTGTTAGCACCTTTCCAGGCAATACTCGGAATCATCCCGAACTTTGCTCATTCGGTGTTTGGTGGCATACCGTTAATTCTAGCACTTGTTGCCGGAATTCTATTTCTCTTCCTGCTATTACGCTATGGCCAGCCTATTCGCAAACATCACTCCGAGCGAAATGGAGAAAGCTCTCCTTGAACGAAAGTGCCGTGAGCGAATAGTACAGCTTTTGGGCATGACTCGTCTACGGGACCTTAATACCACGTGGTTCCTGTCATTCAGACCAATCTGGCAAGTTGCATCTTACCTGTTCTACGATGCCTGCTATGCGGTGAAGAATGCGTGTTGGACACCTGTCTAACATTTCCATCAGCTACGCCAACGGATGTCGATACTCTGCTGGTCCCGATAACGGCCCATGCTCTGTGTTGTCCCCAGAGGCTGCCTATCCTGATGTCAGCATTCATTGAGATCTCACAGACGCTTCCGGCTGCTGCTGAGGGACGAGAAAGATCTACAGGCACACAGGTAACAACGGACGCGAACATTGCTGCGGCAACCTATGCTGAAAGCGATGCTTCACATCTCTGTGCAATTAATCTACTACACAAGGTGTTCCAACTGACACCAACTTCAGTGGACGATGTTTTGTCTACAGAAATAGATGATCTCATGTTAACACCAGACCCGTAAACTGACTCTGATTCAGCCCACAGTGTTCCAGAGATGCAATAACAATTTGGCCTTCATACTTCAAAAACTTGGAATTCTTCCAAAAATTGAACTTTTTCCCATTTTTTCGCACTAAAATGGCACTTCAATCTGCTTCAAATAGAACTAGCCTTATAGTACAGACTTCGCGGTACTTCCTCAGACACTTTTTTCAACGTGTTAGTCTAAAAAAGTTCATTAATTTCCATGACATAAAATGACTTTTGATTTTGAAAAAACTTATCGATCATTTTTGTCACATGTAAATATTTCTGCATATTTCATTCAAATTGCATTTTATTTTAAATATATGCCTGAAATGAAAAGCAATGCTTCAAATGTACAGTACCTTTTGCATTCCAATGGGTTTTTAAATGCCTTTTTAAACGCCTTTTTAAACGGTTTTAAGAAATATTTTAGAAATAAGCAGTACTCCATTTAATGTTTAGCATTTTAAATGTTTAGCATTTTAGTATTATCGTACACACGAAAGTGGAGTGGGTGTTGTATTCCTCTTAGGGTGTCCATACACGGGCTTTCCTGTATCATGTCCTTATATAGGCACAATTCGCCCTGTCCTTATATAGGCATAAAATCCCAGTCCTTATTTAGGCATTAAACCGTGCACTCCAAATACACGCATGGTCTCCGACATCCGTCCACCCTAACGTCACAACGATTTCTTGAAGAACAGACCCTTAGGCTTCGGGAGTTTCCCTAGCACAGGACTATTGATTTCTTCAAGGACTCATCTATTATGCATGAACCATTATACCTTAGGGGTTCATTCATGACGTCTTCCGCTGACCGATTCACGTCAATGCTAACATTGTGAGGTACCTCTCAGGTATAAATATACCTTCCCTAGCCCTTGTAAACTAGAGGAGACCTCGACTTCAGAGGAGCCCGTTTCCCAGCCTGACACACTGAGAAGATGCTGTCATCCCTGCACGCAGAGAGTCCAGCTTCCAGTGATCTGACTTCCCTTGCGGGGTGTTGGAGTTCGAGTCTGGCAAGAGATTCCTACCTCTCTCATTCTTAAGGTATGGAGTTGACTAGAACCTAGAGGGACTCTTGGCATACTAGGCATACTAGACTTAACATACTCTTAGTATACCATAGTAAGGAATACTTCACCTACTTCATACCTCTCCCTACACCTAGGTTAGGTTAGGCACATTGGGGTAGAACTAGCTTAGAAACGCATCGTATGAGTACTCACATTTTTTAGTCTGTGTTATTTATGTGAATGAATATCTGCTAAAAGATAATGCTATCGCAGTATTATTTATTTCTACTGCTTACGCTGTACATTATTTATCTTGCATACTGTCTTGTGATCGTAACAGCACATTTAACTTACACGAGAAACAAGACTGTTCAATAAACCTTTTATTGAAACGCCCATCTATTTCTTTGAGGAAATCTAAGCATGCACGATTGAGCTGAGTGAAATAGTTATCTATTGTTTCCACGACTCTGGTACACGTTCTGATTCTAAAGGGAAACAAAGTTGTCATGTTTTGCGGCTGCCAGAAACTACTCCCTTCTTGTCGTCAAGGAGTTTCTAGTGGCCTCTGAGCTAGCTGGCACAAGTAATTAAGTTTAATATACTCGATAGGGACATACCGACCTCAGTCCTATGTCAAGCCTATAGGATATATTATTCCAATGCTCAGAGCCTATTAGGGAAATAGGAGCTACACTACAAGACAGGACCATAAACATTCCAAGTACTATGTTCCATAGAACTTACATCATAGAAATGTCATGAAGGAAGACACCACAGGTGTCATTACTTCATTGTGTAGAATGTCCGCTAATGGAACTTAAGTCTGAACCGGAGGGCCAGGAATTGGTAATGCTGATATTAAATGGTAAACCGAATGGAATATTTAATCAACCTGATGGTATGCATGACCAGGCATCATTAAGTCAAAGGATGCATGAAATTCCCCTGGAAGCACCAACAGATAGCTATTCATACAGAGTTTATTTTGACATAGACAGTGGAAATGAGTCTCTGAAGAGCAAGGAGGTTTATTTTTTGTTGTATGTCAGAATACATCTGACGTAAATATTGTATCCTAAATATCATTTAAAAAACATTAGATCATTTGGTATATCCTTTCCTTTAGTTAGTAAAATGGTTAGGTATTTTTGAGAATGATTTCTAGGACACTTTGTCAGACGATATTATGATAACATTTTGTAACATACCATGTTTCAGTCTCAAGCCACTATAGTGTTTCTTTACTAACTGGGATTCCATACCCATTTTCTCTTCATAGGATTGGGACCACAGTTTTCGTGATTCGGTTTTTCAGACCTCATGTCACCCTGCCTTACCTTTTTCCTTCGAAATGGAGTCTGCAGAACTGCAGAATTGTGGTGGAGAAATCTATCCTCTGCCACTGTTCTTCATCTACCCATGGGTAGGAAATAGATATGATGCCAGATGTTGTTGAAGTGTTTGGTTCTTCCTCTCACTGGGAGGGATAGCCACTGTGCATCCCAAGCTCAAGAAGGAAAGTGCTGACTGTGATATTTAAGTTGTGGTAGCAAAATTGCTCAAAGATTTCTGGGTTGGCATCTATCTTGTATCTTGTAGTTCCCTATTGGAAGTTGAGTGTGGAAAAATATGAGAAGTTGTTGGATTTAGAAAAAAGATTGCAATTGTCAAGGATGTTTAGGAAAAGACAAACAATTTTATATAGCTTTATTAACCACTTATCTCCACTGGTATTGGACCAAAAAGTTAATACCTCCTGGAAGGAAACCTTAAACAGTGATGATTTCTGTGACAGGTCTGCCTTCAGGTTCCTTATCCATATCAGGCATTAACTCACCACAGCTGCTCCAAAGACCAACACGGAAGCCATGCAAAAATTATACATCTGGCAAGAATTTTGCTTCCATCCCTATTCTGGCTAGGATGACTGTAATATTTTCATCCATTTGGAAGGCCATAGAGAGTCTCTGACTTTACTCTGCCAGTGAGAATGACAAGAACTAGCACATGGTTTTGCAATGGTTGCCTGCATAGGTTTTCTTTAGTAATCCCTGAACCTTGTGGTATAGTTATTTTGAACATAGTGCATCTTCTCCGAAAGCTGTTGATTCACCAGATAGACTAGCAACACGCAAATCCATCTAAGGCATAACCTTCACTTCATCCTCTAAATCATATAGATGAGATAGGAATGAGGTTTGGACATCTTGTGCAGATCTTCCGCTCCCTATGGATGACGCATTTGATTAATTGGTGTATAGGCAGTCTGTGTTTAATTTCTTTATAGCATTAGTGCAGCAAACAACTACTGGTGCTTGGGCTACTTTTTCTTATGGAAAAGCCAAGTTTTCTTTCACATAGTAGAAGATCTTGTTCAAATCCTCATTCTAACAAAAATGTCCTTGGCATCTTCCAGACCAGACTCCTATTGCTCTTAAGACGTTAAACAAGCAGAATTGACCATGTACATTCTATGGTCTTTTTTGTTTTCCTCCTGTCATGATAGGAGCTTTTACGGTATTCCCTTCATTTTAGTTTTAAAGTCCACCTCTAAAAAACACCGCACTGAGATTGGAGCAGCCAACTTTGCTCCTCGTTGTTTCCTCTTTCAGAGATTCACCAGGTGGCTCCCACTAATCCAAAGCCATCTCCCTAGAAGCAGACACTTCATTTTTCTTAGAAGAGTGAGTACCCATGTTATAAGCAGTGTCCTATTATAATTGTCTCTGCATAATACCTGCCTTCTTGAACAAACCATATACTTCACAAAATGCCCTTTACATCTTTCAAGCGATTTTTAAGGACCTCACAGACCCCTGTCCCAAATGACACTGCTTGTCCTCATGCCCAACCTGAGAGCATACAAGAAACAAAGTTCAAAATTAAAATGAAGCATTGGCCAATAACCGATTCAATCACTACTTATTAAGTTATTTGTATTGGAATTTATTTGTTGGTAAACACTGTGATTGGGTGTTTTCCAAAAGGACTTTTAATCTATTCCCAGCACCTGCAGCCCCTTTCCCCACTTGTGCACAGCCTCAGTAAACCTGCAGCGGCAATAGTTTGTGCCAAAATGCATGTCAAATTATTAACAAATAAGGGAGCCTGGGCGAAATTTACGTTATGCCGGTGCAAGCTTGCATAATTTTAGTAATATTTTGTGAAATTTGTTATATGAAACTCTGCTATTATATTGTGTCACGTAATAAGTTTACTTATTTTTCTACAAACGCTTAGCGCAAGCATCTGCAGTTTGTGGTGCTTGTGTTTTTTGCAGTTTTTTTTTTTTTGCATGAAGTGCAACTTCCATCAAAATGGACAAGGGGAGGCATTTTGCACTGGAATATTGCACCAGAGGCCCGTTTGGTATTTTGGCTTAGTTACCCGTAATTGTGCATAGTATTCTCAAATTTTGTGTCACTACTAAAATAAGTAAATTTGGACATCCTCAATAAAAAGGATAGAACACTTGTGTGCAGTGGAATTCATAGTTTAACACTATATTTCTGTTCATCCTACTAGAGAAATTGTTATGTTGTATTCAACGCCTCTTCAGGGGAAATAATGTATATATAAATACAATTATATTGTTCATATAAGTGTAGCGCTAATTACCATTTTCATGGCATTCCAGCTCATTCTCAATGGGTGCCCTTTAGTCCTGAATTGGGCAGGCTGTCAATTGTTTCTGAACTCTCTTGGCATTTGCTTTTGAGAGATAAGTCGACTGTACTGCAATATCTAGTATTTAAGCGGTTTGAGTAGCATAATGTAATATCTTGCAATTGTGTACATTTCTCCATAATACTAATGCCCTCATAGGTTTTTCCAAACCCGGTTTTTCAGAATATGGGAGAACTAGACACCAATTTACTGTGCAGTAATTTTGCACAGTAAAGCATCATAAGTTTTAGGCTGCAACAGCAACCAAGCCTTATTCCCTTTTTTCTGACTGAGAGAGCATATAATGCTCCAGCATGCCAGAAACTACCTTCTCCTTGTAGGTAAGTGCTCGTTTTGTATGATGATCTCCACCAATTTGTGCTCCAATGTTGATGGTTATGACTGATAGTGCACTGGAGTCTGCTTCCCAGACCCCAGTGCTCTCTCCCTCAAACTGTCATGCGTGAATTGGCAATCCTAATTGACAAGTACTTTCCGGGGTGGCTCCTCTGCTATGGCGGAGGAGCGTCGCCCAACTGCTTTCTCGCAGTGCAAGAAGCAAAAACGTAAAATGCTAATAACTTTTAGTTATTACCATTTTATGGGTTTTTTTTGCCAGCGGCCGGTTGGTTGGCGCTGCTCTGCTTACGGAGCAGCAGGGAAGGGAGGAGTGGTTTGCCCAGTCGTGAGTGTGCAAAGACTGTTTGGATGGCCCTCTCGGGCCGCCCAAACCAGTCATGCACACTCCCCTGTTCTCCATGCATCCATGCAGGCTGCATTGCAGCCAGCATGGAGAACATGCCCACCCCTACAGCCCCTGGCTGAGCGCCGTGTCATGGCGCTCAGACCAATCACAACGATCCATTGGAGCATTGTGATTGGCTTAGGGGTGGGAGCCTGGCTGCCTGCTTCCTGTTCTGACCTGGAGTCAGACACAGGCGAGCAGGAAAGAAGACGCGGGACCCGGCGGCTGCGGCGGCGAGGTAAGTTTTATTTATTCTTCTTATTTTTTTTATGTAGCCCGTGGCCCCACCCCCGTGTGTCCGACCCCCACCCGCGAGCCGTGCCGGCTGCCCCTGAGTACTTTACCCCCCTTATAAGTCCCTAGTATATGGTACTCATGGTACCCAGGGCATAGATGTTAAAGGGGTCCCCGGGGCTTGAAGCACTGTTGGTGCCACCATGAGGGGTGACAGCAGGCCTGCCATTGCAGACTGCAGGAGCAGTGCAAACTGTTCAAACTCAACTTTACCCTCACCATGTGTGGCAAATCTCTCATATATGCCAGTCACCCCTAAGGAAGGCCTGGTAAAGCCCAGGAGGCAGGGTGCATTATATCAAAGTTGTGGACATGTAAGTGCAAGCTTATATGACCCTATAGTGCCATTTACCATTAAAGGACACAATAAGTGATAGACGGTCCATAGGATAACATGGTCTGGCACCCGGGCAAACCCAAGGTCAGCAGCACCATGATGGTACCGCCTAAATATGTCATGGTTCGGATCAAACAATGAGCCTTCTCACCCCTGAAAGGAATCTTGAGTCGAGGGCTATGTGGCAGGCACCCAGGTGACTACTTTAGAGGTTGCCACCTGGTTGCCCAAACTTCTCTATGCTCTGGCTGGTAAGCCCTCATTTCCCGCATTTGCTGCCACCAAGACAGGATTATGACCTTCTACCAGGCAATGTGAACACTCCCAAGGGTCAGGAACAAAGGTTTGGGCAGGAAGGAGGTCACACCTCCCTCCTCCCAAGCAGGGTAGTGAAGTGGCACATAAAGGCGGTGAGCTTCAAAGGCTGCGCTGCTTCTGATATGCATCAGGGCTGACTCCCAGAGGAGGAAACAACCCTCCCCCTGCCCCAGGCACATTTGCACCCAGACAGGTGGAAAATTAGTTTGAAAAAGAGATGTACACACCAGAAGGCTAGCCACACCTCCAGGGTTGACAACCTGGTCTGTACAGTAAAATTAGATTTCTGCTATCTTTAGAAGTGGAAGAATAGAGGGCTCTGGGTAGAAAAGGTGACCCCCACCCCGGATGTGGTCACCTCAGGGGTGGACTAACTACAGGGACTAGGAGCACATTGACTACTGTCTCCCACACACCTAACTCCCATAAATCTCGGATTTAAGGTACACCCCTGGCACCAGAACCTCACTTCTGAACAAAATGCATTAAAGAGGACAAAAGAAAATACCTGTGTGAGCGACAGCAGGACTTGCACAAAGCAAAAGAGGGATACCCTGCACCTGAGGCAACGCTCCTGAAACTGCATGATCGAGACCTGTCCTAGGCTATCTCTTGGTTCCCCCAGACAGAGGGCCTCTGTGGAAGCCTGAAGCACCCCCAGACTCCCCTGGACTAGTGGCACTAGTGCCCTGCAAACTGCAGGTAAAGCAATGATGCAGATTCAATGAATCGCTTGCCATCAGGCCCTCCGAGAGATCGCCCAAATCCAGATGGTCTAGTGCACTGTGTAAATTATAGTCCTGCCTTCCATGAAGTTACAGGCATCTATCGTGTTCCCCAGGACACCGAACGTCGAAATTACTTTCGGCTCTACCTACCGCTGCCAAGGCTTGTTGGTCACCAGTCAGCCAACTGACCCCTTTACTCGACGCTGCATCAAGAGAGAACTCCATCCGACCTTTGACCAGCATCAGCAACCACTCCGTTGTTGTGTTTTTGTATCTTTTCCCCCACACCACCATTTCAGCAGTAAGAGCAGCTCTCCCGCATCTCTCTCCTGCATCTCCCGTTCAGCACCAGGGACATCCAGGACAACTCTGCAACCGGATTCCACAGGCCAGATAAAATGTAATTGACTGTTGTGACTTGGTGCTGGGACCTGCATCACCTTTACTCTGCAAGGGTACCATGCAACTCGACCTGCAAGTGATCCATTGTAACTGTTGTTTTTTCCCATTGACTGCAATGATAATGTTTCACTGTATTATACTTAGGCTGTCTGGTTTTAGGTTTAAACCTATAATAACTGATAAAACCCCACCGGAAGGGAAATAGCCCTCACCAGTGTAAACATATAAACACTGAAAAAACCCCTGCACAAACACAAACTAAATGTCATTCAAAGAAAGGAAAAGGAGAGTGAAAGAGTCATTTTTATTTCTTCCTGAAGGGGCCAATACAATGTAACTTTGTTATATAAGGTAGCAGTAAGAAAGACTAGGCTAACATTATTCTGCTTGAGTTTTGTTGATTAGGGATGTCACTAAAATATTGTTTCTTCCTTTTTTTTAGTTTTGTGGTCTTTGGTCCAAAGATACAGGGGTTAGAAGCATGTTTTAGGAGTTGTTTATTTATTTTATAAACTGTAGAGAATCAGGAAATATCAAAATCATATTTCATTTTTTGGCTACGTTTGAGTCTTTCACTGAAAAATGTAGGTTTCATAAGAATCTTTCCCAATATGTACTATCACATTTACCCACAGAGAATGGGTAAAAACCCTTGATACATAAGCCCCCTTTTCTAGTGAGTCAGTATTGATAGTAGGTGAATTGCCAAACACCCCAGGCTTTAAACATTCAATGCAAGGTATAGTGACAGGTATATGTGAAAAGAGTGCAGTCACAAAGCATCTGGGATACTGGTGAAAACATGACACCAGACTTTTGGACAACATGGAACACAGTGTCACTTGGAATGCTGCTGCAAAAAGTTCTTACCAAGTTCAACAACGATTGGAGTGATATTGTTTGTATTTGGAGTGATTCAGCTACGTATATGAAAAAGTTGTGTGATGACCTGTCAAAATCGATACCTGAGCTGAAGTGCTTCCCTGTAAGAGATCCTTGCCGCTTGTTAGATGGTATGCTGAAAGCATCTTTACAATCTTCAGAGTTAATAAAGAATGCTATTGACTTTTTAGTCCATTCTGGTGCACTATTTTGTTATGCGCGGAAGCTAAAACGCAAATATTTCTCATTTTGTGCTTTGTGTGGCATCAAAGAAAGAGTCATCCCAACTGTGTCACTTAGCTGGTGGTTCTCAGTCCTAGAGGCCATGAATGCTATATTATCCATGTGGTAACCGTTTACAGACCTTTTGCTGAGTGATGATGCCAAAGGCAAGAAATGTGAGGATCTTTGCTCACATAATGATTGTGAATTGAAAAAAAATACACTCTATTGCACTCTTAGATTTTTACAGGAAAGCATGACTGCTGTAGTGGACATAATAAAAAAACTAGAGTCTGAAACACCCTTGTCTACCAAGTGTTCAGCATAATTGGTGTAGATGTGAAACATCTCCTTGAGAGTAGACTGGGCGACACTTTTAGTGACTTTGGCATTGCAACATGTTCCATGGTAAGCAAAGAAATGTTGAGGAACAATTCAGGCACTTTTATTTTACAATGTATGAGAAATAGCCCTTCACCAACCATGGCATTTGAAGTCAATGAAGCCTCACTGTGGTACTCTGCACAAGTTATAGATCCCTTCCGTAAAGGGAAATTTTATCCCGAGTTTCATTAGTGCTGCCTCGTTTTTGACCGCTTCAATAACTCTGAGGGCATATGTGCCCAGTTCAACGCATATGTTGCAGAACCTGTCACAGAGAATCACAATCTTCAGGTGCACCAGTATTGGCATGGAAAGCTATGTCTGTGGCCAGAGTTAGCAAATTGTGTACTGGCTATTTTGGCGTTGCCTGTTTCAAGTGCCAATGTTGAGAGGGCCTTTTCACAGATAAAAGTTTACATGGGAAGGAAAGAGTGAGCGTGCATGACCAAAGACTCACTGAAGAAGTATTGTATGGTGTACTACGATAAGTTTGATTTGTAAAAATGTGTTTGGACCTCATATACACTGTGTATATACCATGCACTATCAGTGTAGAAAGCAAGCAAAAAGTTCCATAAACACCGGAAAAACACTGTTTCTGTTGTTTTTAATGGCGCGTAAATGTGTAACCACTGATAACCACTGTTTTTTTAAGGTACTGAAATCACTGGAAAAAAAACACCAGAATTTATCAAAAATAGAAACTGAAAACAGGAAAGCCTAATTATACTGCACTGATTTTACATTGCTTCAAAACTCTATAACTCCAGTTATATCTATGCTATTCCGCTTGCTTTGCTGTCTATGTTAAGATAAAATACACTCCATTTTATAAATTGGTTTCATATTTCTCTCGAATCATGTCAATTACTTATCGTCCTTGTTGGTACTCTGAAATGCTTAACACATGTTCCTCCAGTAAAGCCTGACTTTGCCACACTACCAGATTTGAGCTAAGGATCTATTACTGTGAATCTAAAGGCCATCTTTGGGGTATCTTGATAGTATTGCATGGTGAGGTCTAACCCCCACACCACATAATACTCCACTTTCCTACACTGCTTTCGTTTCCTAAACACCTCATCACCATCCATCATTCCACACCCTACCAAAGTAACTGCACATAGATTTACCTCTTGCTCAGAGCAGGTGGTAAATGTATGTGTTAAACCTCACGGAATTGGGACTTCTGTGTGGTTTTACAACCAGAAATATGAATGTATGAATGAACGAACAAACTCGCAGAGTGCAACTACAACCTCAAAGGTATTCTGGTGCTTGCCTCCTAGATAAAACCTGTTGAAAGCATCTGAACAATTATACATGGAAGAGCCAAGTTTGTAATGCTTTCTTAAACAGGAGCAGGTCTTGAAGTGCTCTTAGAGAAAGCGGAAGGCTGTTCCAGAGGAAGGCCGCATTGACTGAAAAAGCCTGGCTGCCCATTCTGAATTTATGAAATTTGGCTTTGAGAAATTTAGACTTTGAGAAGCACAGACCTCTCCAAGGTGTGTACCACTTAAATTTCTATTGCAGAAAAATAGGACCTTTTTGTGTATCACTCTAAAGGCAATGCAAAGTGGTTTAAAAGCAATCCGGGGGGCGTGACCAAGATGGCGAACGATGAGACATGCCATTCAGTTTCTCCGTGCCCGCCACCGATCCAACCCGATCACATAGCCTTATACTCAGGGCAATGTGAGCCCTTGATGCGTTCCAGCCAGTGGGAAGCTGCAGAACACCAGTAGGATGAAATTCGAAGCGGACTGACCTGGTGTGCAGTCTCTGGCGGCCGATGGGCGCAGAATGAGGAGTACGGCCTGCTGCAAGATGGCAGCACAGCCTCTACTGTGCTGCTGCCGCAGGTGGACAGACGTGATCATTGGTGGACGCCGCATCCGTAACCACTCCAAACCTGAGAACCGGCTGAGTGGTGGCTGAGCCACCAGACACCCCATATGTTATATCAGACCTCCTTCTTGAATATAGCCACTGAGACCATAGTCACCAGAGGACCTCTTTCCCCCTTCTTTTTGGCCCAGTCCTCAGCAACGCCAGAACCATGACCACTGTGCAGGGGAAGAAAGACCACACTCTGAAGGACATGGTTACTAAAACAGCGGGGCACAGGCAGGTGATAGTCTGCCATCCTCGGGCTGAGACCCCATGCCAGACAATGAAGAGGTGGACAGCTCAGTGACCCGTTCCTTCTTAGAAGATCTCTTTGTCTCCCTCTGAGATGACCTCCAATCCGTCAAGAAAGATCTCTGAAACGACCTCAGAGAGGTCCACCGCGATCTGCATGGCCTAGGCAACAGAGTCTCTACTCTGGAAGACCACGAAACAAGACAGTAGGAGAAAATTGAACAACTGCAACAAGAGGTCATCAGACTCAGGGACCAACAGCTCGACCTGCAAGCCCATGCCCAAGATTTGGAAAATCGGTTGAGGCGTAATGTTATACAGCTTGCACCACCCATTGCCCCTGTCTGTGCTGTCAATGTCAGTACTAATACAACTCCTAACCATCACACTCCTACAAGTGTGACAATTGAGACTATTACAGGCCCCCAAAGCTATAAGAATGCCTTGCGTGACAGGAATTTCAATGTATATTAAATCAATAAACAACTGTGATTGTGCTCATTCCTAAATTAGACAAACAGTGCCACCATGTCACAGACTGTCATAGTTTTCCATGTTGACAGTTAGCTTTCGGTGCCGAGCACTGGAAACCAGATGCTCAAATTAAACATTGCTGTGATGGATTTGAAAAAGAAGTAGGAGGATTTATAGCAGAAATAATATTCCAAACCTCATTATCAAAAATGTCTGGTAGATTATCACATAAGGACTGAGAGGGTGTAATAGCCTTTTGATTGCATTCAGGGTTGGGTAACTCACGAGCCATGTCAAAAAACGTTTTGGTGCTATTTGAAGTTTCAAGAATAGCCTTTGCATAGTAATCCTCTTCAGCATTATGCACACATTTTTTTATAGTTGTTTAAAGTGCACTTTAGATGTTATTTTTTTTTATTTTTTTTAATGTATTTTATTCTTTGTGCTATGCTGAATAAGACCCTCACCGTTTACAGGCTACTTTAGCTTGTCTCAAAAGTTCAGAATACCAAGGCGCAGATGTTGACTTTTTTGATCAGTATTGCTTTTTCTACGGGCGCTGTATGGTTTTGTAATTGTCTTCAACAGAAATGCTTAGCATCATAACATGCCACTTCTACGAGGCTTTGATGCAGGGGAATGCTCTCCCTGCATACATTATACCTGACGCAGATATAATGCCTAAAAGCGTCACTTCATAAATATGGAGCAACGTGGCGCATTATTCACGCCGCCGCAGCGTCACAAAAAGTGATGCAACGGCAGCATAAATGTGACGCAAGGGCTCATAAATAAGCCCCTAAGGCTACTTCACACCTCTATGGCCCTCTTTAGGATCATGTAACCTTGTGGTCGAAGGGACAGGCATGCCAAAATCAAACTTCAAGTCTGCCGTGGCCCAGGTTTCTGTAACAAGTAGGGTAACAATATCATTGGTCTGCGGTAAGAAGTTGATTTTGATAGCATGTTTCACTAGAGACCAACAAATAATGAGCCCACAATGCAGCCTGCTGTGCAGTTTCTTGGATGAAAATGGAGGACTAACAGACCATGCCCCCATGAATACCATCCGATACTGACGGCATAGGCCCATTAGTAAGATAATCCTTACCTCCTTGTTTTAACTGGTCACTACAGTAGCTAAACCCTTCAGTTTGTGCTGGTTCCTTAACCCAGACTAGATGTGGGTTTCACCTGGCAGAGCGACTGGCACCGTGTGTGTGGCTGGTGTGCAGACAGCCGCAGATAGGCTTGCTTATGGCATGCCTTTGATGCGTCATCGGCGCACCCCCTGTGCGAATGTACACGAGTTAACATTAAGGGGCATATTCACAAGCCGATATCGCCGCTTTAGCGGCACTTTTTTGCCGATAAAGCAGCGATATTTTTATTGCAATATTCATAAGCTGCCGAAAACAGCCATTAGCGACATATTTTTCGCATTAGCAACCGATCTCAACATCGCAGAACATGTTAGCGATATTTATCGGTAATGATATGCAATGTAGGCGTTCCCTTGCTAAAAGTCACGCTAACACCACATTGCCCTATTCACAACGATGGTCCTGACCGGCGATGCGATAAAAAAAACTGTTGCTAAGGCACGTTAGCTGCAGGAACTTAAGACCAGAAAAAATCAGGTCTTAACATGGGTGAAAATCAGCTGTATATAAGTGAAACTATCCCAGAGCCTCATTTGAACACCCACTGATGCCATGGAGGTACTAATCATGCAGATTGGAGTACCAAGAAGGCCACAACAAGCAGCGCCACTGCCACCCCCCTGGACCACCGCTGAGGCTGCGCAGAATAAGACAGCGTGTCAATCGCAGATGCATCAGCCTCACAGATCTAACGCCAGAGGATGTCATAGCCCACTACAGGCTCGAAAGGACAGCCATCCTCCGCATCCTGACACTGATAGCCCACAGGCTGACGGCACCAACACAGCGGATAAGCAACATCCCTCCACAAACAAAGCTGCTGGCTGTGCTGCACCTGTTGGCCTCTGGTACATTTCAACCAACAACTGCCAGAGTCGGAGGAGTCTCACAGCCATCACTATCTAAGTTCCTCACAACTGTATTGGATGGCATCAACAGCCTGATACCACAACACCTTCACTTCCCCAATACTGCGCAGGAACAGTTGGAGATCGAGCAAGGGTTCTACCCCATAGCTGGCTTCCCGCATGTGTTGGGGGCGATCGACTGCACACATGTCCTACTTGTGCCTTCTGCTGACACTGAAAGACACACAATTGATGGCCGGAATGCAGAACAAATCAAAACATTCACCCCCAGTCAAGAGATCTGGGTTAATTCCATCATTCTTTTGCTCACCATGCCACCCCAGTTTAGACCTGGCCATATGCAAATCAGTCTTGACCCTGTTCCTCATGGGAACAGTCCAGCCCGAACTGCCAAGCCAGGTCCTCCCTGGACCGGAAACAAGCATCCTAGGACCGGTTTCGGGGTTTCACCCCTCTTCAGCCAGGATAGCTTGATTCCAGTGGCACAGTGATCCCAGGACCCACGTCTGGGCATACCTGGCGCACATAGGGTGAGAAAGCAAAAGACACACAATTGATGGCCGGAATGCAGAACAAATCAAAACATTCACCCCCAGTCAAGAGATCTGGGTTAATTCCATCATTCTTTTGCTCACCATGCCACCCCAGTTTAGACCTGGCCATATGCAAATCAGTCTTGACCTTGTGCCTCATGGGAACAGTCCAGCCCGAACTGCCAAGCCAGGTCCTCCCTGGACCAGAAACAAGCATCCTAGGACCAGTTTCGGGGTTTCACCCCTCTTCAGCCAGGATAGCTTGATTCCAGTGGCACAGTGAGCCCAGGACCCACGTCTGGGCATACCTGGCGCACTTAGGGCGAGAAAGCAAAAGACACACAATTGATGGCCGGAATGCAGAACAAATCAAAACATTCACCCCCAGTCAAGAGATCTGGGTTAATTCCATCATTCTTTTGCTCACCATGCCACCCCAGTTTAGACCTGGCCATTCTGCTGACACTGCACACATATACCGCAACAGAAAGCACACACATTCCATCAATGTGCAGGCAATAGTGGATCACCGGGGCATGTTCACCAGGCAGTGTGCATGATTCCTACATATTCCGCCAGTCCATAATCAATCAGCGCTTTGAGGATGGCACATACGGAAATGCACTTCTCGTTGGTAAGTACTAACTGAACACACACCTCAACTACACAATCATAGTGCACATAACTGTGAGAAAGCACACGTTCAAAACTCACACACAACATGCCAATTAACATGCCCACCTAACAGACACGACAACACAAGTAACTGGGGCCAGACATGTAGCCAAACCATCACCAAAGTCATAGCCCCTCCACCACACATCAGCAAATGTGGGGAGAGGTGGCAACCAAGTATGTCTAATGTAGGCAATCGACCTACAAAGAAATAATGTGCACAAGGCAGAGTGTTGCAGTGGAGTGGTGGATAGTCTTGATTGTGCAGAGTACAGACATGTCCAAGTGGGAATATATTGTGTTCCCGTTGTCCAGCCTGATGGCAAAGACAACGTTGTTGACTGTCCTACCTGACGTGGGGTGTGAAGCATGCGAAGGCAGCATGGATGATGCAGAGCCTGTTGAAGCATCTGCAGGCCACTGCGTAGACCTGTTTGTACATGAAGAGGGAGGAGTCAAGTATGATGCCTATGTATCTAGATTTGTTGTGGTTTTGGCTGGCAAAGACAGTGGCCCACCAGGTGTTGCCACATGCCGATGGTGTGGACAGGAGGATGAGGACTAATGTTCCCTCTTTGTAGAGCACCCACCATCTGTTGAAGATCCATGTAGCAACTTGCAGCAATAATCCCTGCGACACCAGTCTGGTGTGTGGGGGTGCCTTTTTGAGGGAGAGTATGAGCTAGGTGTCCTTGTAGGTGGTGATGTCCAATGTTCACCTTCCTGTAGCTAAAGTTCCACTCCAGGCATCTGCAGATGCATCTGTCAACTTTGATGATGTATGTTAACGATGTGGCATTCATAGCACACTGTATGTTGGAGTTGCATATTGGGGCAAGTGTGTATGTGCATTAGTCTAAACATGTCACAAAAATCTTGACTGCGCTGTTGGTGTTGCCTGCAGCGGTGTGGCTGTTGCTGTTGATGGTGGAAAGAAACAGATCCTTGTTGACCCAGCTCCTGTAAGTCTGCATGGCACCTGCTGTGTGTTTGTGTGTCATGGTGTTACATGACGAGGAACTGTACGCTGTGCTGGTCACAACATGGGCTTTGAGTGGTGTTGATGAAGTAGACGCAGTTTCCACATGTGAAGATGGTGTCAAAGGTGTGCCCTGCCTTGTGGATCAGTGTCGAGAAGAGTTGTCTCAGTTCGATGTTAGCAAGCATCTGGCAGAGCTAAATGGATTTTGAGTACTTGTGGTATGTGAGGTGGAGTCTATGATCATGGATGAGTACGTAGCCCATGGAGTAGATGACGTGGTGTGTGATGACGTTGATGGTGAATGCTAGGTGTTCACACCCTCTGTGTGCCCTGCGGATGAGGGTGCGGCAGACTGTTGCCTTGTGGCATGTCCGTACCTGAAAAAACATGTTTTGTGCGTTGTGGAATGTATAGTGGCAGCGGCTCAACAGAACGTGAGCCGTGTCTGTTGTGGCCCATTGGCATCTAAACGTTCTCCTGGTGTTGACTGTGAGTAGTGCAGATCTGTGGCAGCGCCAGATGGTATGAGAGCCAGGGAGCCTGCTTGTGCATGTGTCAGTCTTGTGGACATGTGCATACAGGCCTGACATTGGTGCACTATTGGAGTGGCAGTAATGCAACAGTGCAGCACACACAAGTGAATATGCTCGGGGGGAGGTAAGAGCATCTTGTAGGCAAGGTAATTTGCATTGATGCTGTTCAATTGTCCAGAAGCCACACAGGGCAGAGATTAATCACAAACTAGCCAGAATCACACACCACAAAAATATTAACCGTGGCCACACAGCATGATTAACTACTAATGGACACATCTCTCCATTACATGTTACAGGTGATCAAGGCTATGCACTCACCCCATGGATGATGACACCCCTCCGAGCCACCAACACCCAGGCCCAGAGGCAGTATAATTTGGCCCATGTACGCACCAGGGGCATTGTGGAGTGCACATTTGGCGTGCTTAAGTCACGTTTCTGTTGCCGTGACATCACAGGTGGAAGACTGTTGTACAGCCCAGAAATTGTCTGCAAGATGATCATAGCATGTTGTGTATTGCACAATATATGTGTAAGCACCAATGCCCCATGGATCCAAGTGCCAGATGCACCGTATGATGCTCCGGATGATGAGGAAGATGAGGCAGGTGGAGCACACACCACAGCTACTGCAGCAGGAACAGCCCGAAGGAGACGAATCATAGACAATTTCTTCACATGAGCACATCACATCGTGACTGTCCTTACCAATCATATATCTCCTCAAATTGAACCAAAGCACAGTATATATAAATAATAAAATACTACACACATACCCTGTGTGCATGTTTATCATCTGCATGAGTAGATCCAACATCTCAAATAGAAAATGATGGTGGACCTGTCACCTCTGAACAGATATGCTGATCAGTGTGACAGAAGTCATAAACTAAACATGTTATGGTGTCAAATGTATTTTGAAAATCAAATGTACTAAGTGTCACATGTGGATAATAATTACATCTAGGATCTGAATAGTGGTAAACTATGCTTATCAGGGTGTCCTTTTGTGTCAATTCTGAATTTTAGGGTGTCATTAGTGGTATAAAATGAATATTAGGGTGACATTTGGGGTAAAATATGAACATTAGGGTGTCATTTGTGATAAATCATGAATATTAGGGTGTCATTTGGGGTAAATTATTAATATTAGGGCGCCATTTGGGGTAAATTATGAATATTAGGGTGTCATTTGGGATAATTTATGAACATTAGTGGTGGATCCCAGCCTGTACCGTCTGTGTCCCATTCCCCTACTACTACCCCCACACAAGGGACAATCCCACCTGCACCAGCGGATCAGGTGATGCCATTTACTCTCCGTGAAAAAAACTGATCATGGACAATAACGTGATGCTGGCAGAGTTGAGGAGGGAAAAGGCAGAGCAGACAAGGCAACTCTCGGACATTAAAATACACCTGGGAATACCATAGTGTCTGGTCACGTTGTGCCCCATCCCCCTCTTCTCCCTTCCCCCAAAGTTTTATCTCATAGTTTATTTAGTGTTAGGTAAGTATTTTAAGTGTTAGGTAGTGTAGTTTTAGGTTAAGTATAGTTAGTGTTAGATTTTAAGATAGTTTTAGATTTTATCATAGTATAGTATTTGGGGATAAGTTTCCTTTTCCTTTGGGTGGGTGTTGATGTATTTCTACCAAATATTTAAAAAATGATGTAAAAAAAATATATATTTGTGTAGCTTAAATGTGTAGTTAGTTTATGTATAGCTTAGATGTCTTGGTCCTGTTTCGTGATGTGCCGTAAGGGTGGGAGGGGGTTGATGTTTTTGATATGTCTTGCGTGTTTAGGATTAGTTAGGGTAGATAGTTTAGGTAGATTTTCTCTTCATTCTAGTTAGTTTATTTCATCTTAGTGGTAGTTATGAATATAGATAGTTTAGTAGAGATGATTTTGTTAATGTTATAATAAATGTTCATTATTTAGCCATTCTGCTTGCACTTATGTCAGTGGTGATATGGTTGAGTGTTAATTTTTGGATTGTATTCATGTAATCTCATCACTGGACTCTCCGTTGAATGTGTAAGTGTGGTCATGACATGTTAGTTAGCATGATTGTTTGTGACAGGATACCTTAGATGTGAGCACAGTAAACTTGCATGGATAACAGTGGGGCAAGTAGGAATTACGGCCTAGTCCAGGGGCAGTCGTTCGTGAAGCTCTACATCTTAAGTGTGACTCACGGAGTTGGCCAGCACATTGTTGCCCTTTTACAACACAACGTAGGGGCATGGCATTGAGAGGAGATTGTGATAGCTACTGTTATCCATCATGGAGATGGATGTATGCGCAGGGTACCACAGACTGCGTCATTGCCCGGCATCTCACATGCTCCTTGCACAGAGTCCATCTACATTGCACAGACCTTGGCACACTTGCTGCGTAGTGCAAGTATGTCAGATTCATTTAATTTACAGGTTCCTGTGCATGGAGGCTGATCCTCAAGGACATGCCAGTATGAGTATTTCCGTGGGTCAATTGAAAAGAGCATATGGCAGTCCAGTGGGCATGATTCACGTAAGTCATCTGAGAGTAAGTAATGAGTTGGCGTTCTCAAGTATTCACAACTGGCATCGAGGAGTACTGCAGTTAAATGTACTGACTTTACTTCTCATAAATGCCTTTGAGGAATCTCAAAAATTATGAAGGCATGATTTAGTCAGTGTGAATTTTTTTGTACGTGCAGACAGTTCTGCTGCACACAGGTGGGGAAATGTTGCATTGCTCCCTGTAGTGCCAGTGTTGTGGCCACTTCTCCCAGCTGTTACCTTTTGGCATTGGCTCATAGTGATGCCACCCTTGAAAAATGTGCTCTGCTTCTGACTGTATGCTCAGCGCAGGACAACACACATCCATTGTCACATTGCCCTATCCGTTTACAGTGGTCACCGCAAGTGAGTGTTCAAAAGTCAGTAAGCATTGTACGTCCACAGGAAGGGGCTAACTGACGCCTTACATTTTGGTGTGAGTCCCTCTAGCTAACTCTACTTCACTGAGGCAGACATTGTGGTTCAATTAGTGGGTGGTAGACATTTGCCCTTAGGTATCTTCATCAATGTGTATGTGGTGTGCATCATCTTGGGATGTGACATGCAATGTGCACCATCACAACAGGCTTTGTACACCCTGTAGAGGGTGAACAGATATGCCAATAGATAATCTATTTGCAATAGTAACGGGGGACACTACTTGTGTCCTGCAACAGACTTTGAATTATTTACACACATTCCTATTGCCTTCATGGATGTTGGCCTAAGTTGGGATCTTGATAGATTGTTGTATTGGAGAAATGGGGGCACAGCTAGTTCACACATACCCATTCATCTCACTGCCCATCTGGATCACAGTGAAAACTGTACTTTTGTGTCATTTCCCTGGGTGTACTTACAGTTGGATTTGCTGCTCCTACATTTTGACAGACTTCTATACTGGATTGGTCATGGAAAACAGACAACTGTGTGACTTCGAAATATTTATTCAAATGTCCGTCGACATGGTTGGAGACTGGACCAGTACTTGGCCATGCAATCCCCACATTACATTGATGCCCAGTGGAGGGCCAGACAGAGTCCTTTAGAGTTGAGAAGTCCAAAGGATGAGGAAGAGTTCAGTCAGCAGGCTGATTGCTGTGTCATTGGTAACCAGAAAATATTATGGCAGTCCATGTTGAGGTCCAAGGTGAGTGTCACAGAGTGTTTTGGGGGACAGTGGAAGGTGATACTAGGGGGCATGATGCTAAGCCCAGAACCAAGTTGAAACTGGCCATTTGGCATGGATTAATGCTACCGCTTCCTTCTTTGCAAAAAGGCAGAATCATCCACATCTTCGTCCTCTGATGTGTCATGTGCCTCACATGTGGGTGGTGGTATATTGGCTGCAGCACTGTGAGGCACTGACACATCAGGGGGCGGAGATGTGGATGTAGAAGCAGCAGCAGCAGCACTCATCTGCACCAGGCCTTGCTGCAGCAATGCAGTGATGATGATCTGCAGGGCATGAAAAATGACAGCTACATCTCGCTGGTGTGCAGTTGTGGCAGCCATTTGTTCCGCCTGCATCCGCTCCATGTTCTCCATTGTCCTCTGCATGCGGCCCAACTCCTGGATGCCATCGCTGGAGCCACCCTGACTGGACAGTTGTTCCTGTCTCTGAGTCATGGCTCCAGCGATGACAGCCAGGGAGTGTTGGAGAGCATTGAGCGGACTGTGGGTGTCTGTGATGTTTTTGAGGTGGTCCCGGATGGAACTCAGACACCCACTTACGGAATCAAGTTTGGCCGTCAGGCTGTCAAACCCCACCGCACCTGATGAGCCATCTCCTGCTGGACCTCTAACACACGGCGTTGGAATGCCAGGTGTGGGTCCTGGAAGTCCTGGGAGAGAGCTGTGGTGGTAGGTGCTTGCTGCTGTGTGGTTTGTGAAGGGGGTGGGGTTTGCACAATGCAGCTGGGTCACCCTGCTCCTGGAGATGGGGTGCTGATGGAGTCTAGCAGCTGTTGGAGGGTGTCCGTGTTGATGGTGGCAAATTCCTCCTCTTCATTAGTGAAGAGTGGGACAGGCTGCTGTTCAGGAGGTGCTGTATCTCCCTCTGCAATGTAAAGGGGAGATGCATTTTAACTGTGTGTTTCATGTGTGATCATGCATTGGATGTGTTTACAAGCAGACTGCATGACAATGTACATTGTGACTGTTTGGGAGGAGATGCCTGTTTTTTGCGGGTTGTAGACTTTTTCTACTACGTCACGGATTAGAGCTTGTACTTGTACATTGTCATCTAACATTTTACAGCTATGACAAATGTGATTGGCAGGTTTACACACACAAGCGGCACCAATTGTGTCCTCTGTTCAGTTGAGGAAGTGATGCAATTTGTCTCACATTGTAGTCAATGTTGAAGAGCTCCGATTTAGATGTGTGTGCGCTACATTGTGGGATACTCGCACATTCAGCTGAATTTTTAATACCCCTTATCCCTTTCAGGCAGTGAGCCTTCACTTCTGTGCATTTACAATACTGAGATGTAGCAACCTGGGGTATATATGTGTCTTCGACAGAGTTGGGACACTTGTACATTTATTGTCAGCAGATGTCTTGTTTACATCAGGGGTTGTATGTACACGAGGATGTGTCAGAGTATGACCTGCTCCTTTAAGGATGTGGTCCACACTCAGCCACCTCAGTGACGTGGCCTGCACCATGTTGAGACGTTTGGGGGTGGGCATGCTATACATCATGCACTGTCACTTGCCTTGTGAGTGTGGCTCACAGACCCGCACCTTTGCTGGGTAGTGCACATGTGCATGTGCTAGTAGCGAGATTAGGTATGGCTGAGGAGGGCCCCGTTATGCGCATTAGCTACTAAGGCATATTTGTTGTTTAAATGTGTGCTGCACTATGCTGTACACATGTGCATCCAGGTTGCTTTGTCAATTGTGATTTGTCTTGCATGCATTGCTTACTGCACTCCTGTTGGCTTACCCATTGTGAGTATGGTGCTGCATGCGTTTCTATTGTTGTTGCTGGATGGACAGACAGTGTCAACACACATTACCCTCAACGGTGACACCACGTGCAGTGTGTAAGTGGGCCTGGATTTGTGGATGTGGATTTCCTATTGCGTATTTGTGGTGCTCACACATTGTAACCACCAGCCTACCAACAGTTGCAAATGACAGGGTGATGTGTGTTTGTGTATGTGCCACGCAGCTGTTCACATGGATGATACATGCTGTCCTAGCTCAGATTATTCAATGCATGGCTTTGCGTGTGGGTGATAACAACCATGACTGCATATTTGTTCACTGACACCGTTGACTTAACAAACAGATAGGTTTACATGCACATTATGTTGTGATGTGCAACTCACCCCAGTACTGATGTTGAATGGTGTTTTCTGTATAGCATATGTGTACACTTGAGAGTGTAGGTGTGCAAATCGGCCTAAGGGGTGAATGTGCCATTTGGCTATTTGTCATTATTAGTTGCAACTTTGCTATCCCTGCTTGTAGTAATACTTTGTTTGTCATACTTCTTTACAGGGAAATTGTAGTTCTGTGAGTCTGGCACACAGACAAGTCATGCAGTGCATATTTTGTTGACACATTCCTGATAGGCATTGTCCCTGCACTGTGGTGTTGTAGGCATTGCCGCCCTGCTCATTGTATTACATTGTGTTTTGTGTGTAGTCCGCTGTTTGTGTGCATTGTGGGATATGCACCTTTGAGCCAGTAGGCTGCTTGCTCATTTTATCGTGACATTGCATGTGTTTCTAGTATGCAGACCCAATAGATGGTTTCTCACGTAGTATACACACAGTGACGGCTCACGGTGGGAGTGCTGCAAGGCGTTGGTGCGGTACAGTGGTGCAGGTAGGGAGAGTGGCAGGATGGGGTGTGGTGGATTTGGACATACGAGTGCTGGAGTTAGGCTAGTGACTAAATGATTTTAAGTAGTTACCTTGCACTTGCTGCATCGCCGAGTTGGCAATGCAGCAAGCGCAAGGTAAATAGTTAGATTTATTTATGGACTTACCTAACTCAAGCCTGTTGTGTGTCCAATTCCACTACCCCCCATCCGGCCCCTCCCCCGCCCCACACCACCGCCCCGCACCACCGCCCCGCAGCACTCCCACTGCGAGCCGTCAATGTGTACACAGGACTGCATCTCATGGACAAGCAGGCAGACACATTTACTGGAGATGTGGCAGGATGTCTACATTGCCCCCTTGCCTCATCAGAACACATATACATATCGTCTGCACAGGGCCACATCTCTCTGATACTAGACAGGGGGGTGCAGTGTGTGTGTGTGACCGATCATGTGCATGAGTGGGCATGCCACCAAAAATGTCAGGAGACATGCAGCATTGTGCACATGTGTCTGGGTTGTGTGCAAGATTGTGTATGTGCAGTTGTGTCACCCTTGATGCACATGCACAATCTTGCACAAAACTCCAACATACGGGCACATGCATATGCATGGTGTTGAGGTGAGAGGGCCTTTTTGACAGCCTGCTGCATCTCAAATAAATGTGTGCCTTTGCTCTTTCACGTAGGCCTTATTGTGTGGTGTGAAATGATACTTGAACTATATTTGTTTGACTTTTCAGAGCACATTTCCAGGTCTGTGAGCCCACCAATATGTGTCTTGGAATTTATTGGTTGAGTAGGGTGTTATGGGTCTATGCCATCTTGGCCAAGGGGATCTGTGACAAGTTCTGCATTCATTGTGGATGTGCACTGCAATGTATTTAATTGTGCATGGGTGCCATTGGGCCCATATCCCCCGTACCCCCAGTCCCTGGTTGGTACTCACCCTGTTGCTGTTGTGACTGCTCCTGTTCAGCAGTATCCTGTCCCGGAACTCCAACCACCATGTCCTCGCTGATGACAGCGGACACCTGTTCCTCCAACGGATCTAGCTCCTCCTGTGGTGCTGGACTCCCAGCTCCAGTCTGCATTGCTGCTTTCAGGTTTGCTGCAAGTTTCAACTTGGTTTTGCGCTTGATATCATGCCAGCGCTTCTTGCAACCGTCCACTGTCCTCCTCACCTCTCCGACAGCATTCACCTTGGACACGATGGACTGCCATATTGCATTTTTGGTTGCCAATGACACAGTGGAGGTGACAAAAAGTTGTTTTTGGTGTTCGGTCACCTCCGCAATCAGGACCTGGTTTTCCTGCTGACTGAACTGCGTCTTCCTCTTCCTCTTCTCCTTGGACTTCCCCTGGGTTTCAGGCTGGTCCTCCTGGGTGTTTGTGGGGTTGTTGTTGGCCTCTGTGCTTGGTCCAGCTTCCTCCATGGCTTCTCTCAAAACTTCCTGCTTTTTTTTTTGTTTTTTTTTGGTGTTTGGGCTGCTTAGCGGGCGTTTTATAGTGATGTTTCCCGCCTCCCTTGGGAAATACAAGCCTGGCGCTGGTTAGCGATCCGTTTCGGATCGCTAATTGGACCATCGCCACTTTTTTCACGTTAGCATGAGAATATTTATCGCCGTAATGCTGATCTTATCGCCTGTCTTTTGACCCGGTACAGGAAACTATCGCCTGCTAGCGGCGTGTTGTGAATACGCCGCTAACAAAGTGATCATTTCTGGCGTTACACAGCGATAAAAAAAGTCACGCTAACCGAGCTTAGCGATAATTATCGCCGTTTATGGTGAATATCCCCCTAAATGAGCTGTCATCAGCAACGACTAGATGCTAGCCCAAAATGACAGCCGAATTGGCAAGCCCAAAGAACAAAATGGATTCCGTTCCCCAAAACGATGGTTAAAAATGAATTCCCAAACCTTATATTCAGCCAACATAAAATTAATCAGTAAACGTTTCATTTAAGCTTCCCTGTATAAACTGCAGTCAGAACCCCCCGCAGGTAAGCTCTAGCAATGCAGACGTAGTCACGCAATCTTCTTTCTTAAATGGGCTGTCATCAGCGCAGATAGCTAAGACTAGACCGCTACCGCAAAATGATCTAGTCAAGCCCAAAGAACAAAATATATTCCATTCCCCAAATCGATAGGTCAAAATTAATCAACAAAAATTAAACTCAGACTACATGAAACTAACAGTAAAATATTTCATTAAAGAGTCTTAATTTTAAACTCCTCAAATAAACTGTGACTGTGTATGTAATTTGCTTTTGAGTACATAAGAGAAATTTCATGAAAATACACAGAAATTACACATAATTACACAAAATTAAAAACCGGGCTTTGGTAGTGTATTTTACCTAGAAATGTATCCTTTTGTCCATTTTGGACATGAAGATGCATGTTACACTATAGTAAAAAAAAAAGCACAAAAAAGAAGTATTGATAACAACAGCTGTTTACATTCTGTAGTTCAAGTTGTTCCAGTGTGGTTGTGCTACATTTTTCACCAGGAACGGTGCATAATTGCACAACGTGGCACAATAGCATGATTTCAGGAATATCATGTAACAAGAGTAACACAAACTTTCCGAAATTATGTGAATTTACGCCAGTGTAATGCAAATATTGCATGAGCTACATAGATCCTGTTTTGGCACGAAGGCTATGAGCATCCATTTTGATTGCCTGACAGGGCTGGTGGATATGAAGCATCACAAACATTAGCTGTCTGATAACCTTATTACTGTGTATCCATACTGTTTGTATTGTTTCTCTGTTTTTCATTGTGGGCACATTCCTGTCTTCGAGAGCCATATAGTTTTGTTAACATGTGAACTTATTTCAAACATTATACAGTGTTGTGCTTAAACATTTGCTTTAACTGCTTTAACTGTAGCCTGGTACTCACACAAGCCTAACATTCTCATTGAGAAATTACCAACTTATTGTATGTTCTGGTATCTTACAGCAATATTTTGTTTATTATTGAGTTTGGTACTGCTTCTCTCCATGTGCTTTCCATGTTACAGGAAGCGCCCGTCCCTTGAGGGTGAAATCACCCTTCGCATTTTGAGAGCTGCGACCCCAGACCACTTACTTGTCTCCCAATGTTAAGTACTTGCGCTGGAGATTAATATCCTTTCGCCAGTTTCACAGTCTCTTTCACTGTAGCTCCAACACCAGTCCTGTGTACTACAAACACCAATGCGGCCTGTTATTCATTTGGGGAGCAAGGGTCCAGAGGCCAGCTGCACGTTCGTCGATTTCAACACTGCAATGTTGGGAAATGTTTATGATCAGCACTAAGCTGGAACTGTAACAACTACATTTCCCATAATGTCTGCAAATACACATAAAGAATGGTAATAGGCACTACTCAAGACTACACCCATTTGATAAAGACGGAGGTCGAAATGCGTAGTGGGATTCCATTTGAAAGACTGTTGTTTAAATAAATGGATGTTCCCAAAGTCTCTGGGAGTGCAGCGACTAATGTTGTTAAATCAATATTGAGGTAGTTTGTGTTTTTTTTTTACTCCCAACGATGCACTGGCAGTCAGAGAGTGCCGCTTGGAAACCCCTTTGTGAAAAAGAAAAAACATATATATATATATATATATATATATATATATATATATATAAATCACCAATCCCGTTCCCTGAATGACAGACGGGTCTGACACAGCGTGAGTTGGCTCAGGATGAGGTCTTTATTGCCACCAGCAAGCACATAGGAATAGGGTCCTCTGATTTCAGCAACTGGCAGACGCGTTTCGGCGGATGCCTTCTTCTGTGCCAGTATTCCTGATCTGAAAGTTCAATTCAATTTTCGCAGGGTTTTTTACGTGCTTCTCAGGGGGCTCTCATTGGCTCGTTGGAATCAGCATAGAGAGAGGACTGAGAAAGTTCGAAGTAAGTACTTTCCTCTCTCTCAACGATCTCCGATATACAACAATGCGCACAAGATCCTGCCGTCACAAATCCAGGTAGCTCAACACGTAAGCCTAGTGCAGTGACTGGCTCATGCATCCGATAATGCACTGACAATCGCCAGCCGTTGTGCCATCCTTCTTTTGCACACGCAGGGTCACTGGTGGTTTTGCCTCACCGAAAGCCAGCTCAATCAGCAGTAATCTGCTTCTCTCTCCCCAACGCCGCAACTGCTCACGGCCGGGGGGGCACCACGTTGTGCAGTCCATGCACCGTCACCACCATTTGCCGGTTAACCGTGGTGCACCTGATCGAGAGGTGTGCCAGGATACAGAGCCGACCTCTGTCACACATAAATCACCAATCCCGTTCCCTGAATGACAGACGGGTCTGACACAGCATGAGTTGGCTCAGGATGAGGTCTTTATTGCCACCAGCAAGCACATAGGAATAGGGTCCTCTGATTTCAGCAACTGGCAGACGCGTTTCGGCGGATGCCTTCTTCTGTGCCAGTATTCCTGATCTGAAAGTTCAATTCAATTTTCGCGGGGTTTTTTACGTGCTGCTCAGGGGCTCTCATTGGCTCGTTGGAATCAGCATAGAGAGAGGACTGAGAAAGTTCCGAAAGTAAGTACTTTCCTCTCTCTCAACGATCTCCGATATACAACAATGCGCACAAGATCCTGCCGTCACAAATCCAGGTAGCTCAACACGTAAGCCTAGTGCAGTGACTGGCTCATGCATCCGATAATGCACTGACAATCGCCAGCCGTTGTGCCATCCTTCTTTTGCACACGCAGGGTCACTGGTGGTTTTGCCTCACCGAAAGCCAGCTCAATCAGCAGTAATCTGCTTCTCTCTCCCCAACGCCGCAACTGCTCACGGCCGGGGGGGCACCACGTTGTCCAGTCCATGCACCGTCACCACCATTTGCCGGTTAACCGTGGTGCACCTGATCGAGAGGCGTGCCAGGATACAGAGCCGACCTCTGTCACACATAAATCACCAATCCCGTTCCCTGAATGACAGACGGGTCTGACACAGCGTGAGTTGGCTCAGGATGAGGTCTTTATTGCCACCAGCAAGCACATAGGAATAGGGTCCTCTGATTTCAGCAACTGGCAGACGCGTTTCGGCGGATGCCTTCTTCTGTGCCAGTATTCCTGATCTGAAAGTTCAATTCAATTTTCGCGGGGTTTTTTATGTGCTGCTCAGGGGGCTCTCATTGGCTCGTTGGAATCAGCATAGAGAGAGGACTGAGAAAGTTCCGAAAGTAAGTACTTTCCTCTCTCTCAACGATCTCCGATATACAACAATGCGCACAAGATCCTGCCGTCACAAATCCAGGTAGCTCAACACGTAAGCCTAGTGCAGTGACTGGCTCATGCATCCGATAATGCACTGACAATCGCCATATTCACTGAAAAAACCATAGGTTTCCAGGACGTTATAGTTAGTTGGACATTTCACTCGTACAAAACCATAGAAATTCCACCGTTATAGTTAGTTCAGTTAACTATAACTCGGGCCCCCGCAATGCACTGCTGATGACGTCACATATTACATCATTCATGACATGATCAGTGACATCACTGATGACATCACTGATGACATCTCAAATGACATCACTGATGACATCATCAAGTGACTGTGTGGTTCTTTAAAGTTTAAATATGTATTATATATAAGCCAAGGTGTATTGAAGAATGAGTGGGTGTATAAGTGTCTGGATGGAGGATTTAGTAGGTGCGTGACTGACTGTTTAAGTGAGTGATTACATGTGTCTTACTGAATGCATAGGTTAGTGACTAAACTGTGTGAATGTCTGTATCAGTCTGTCTGTTGTTGTATAAGCTGCTGCATGGGTTGGTCAGTAGCTACATGAGTGTCTATATGGGTTATCTATTGGTTGCCTGAGTATTTGTATGTGTGCCTGAGTGTGTGTGTGGGTGGGTGGGAGGTGTGTGACTCTGTGCATAGATGTTTGAGTGGTTGATTCACTGGGTGTATGGGTTCAAGAGTGCATGTGGAAACAGCTGTATGGGTGGGTGAGTGTGTGTATGGGTGTGTTGGTGAGTAAATGGATGTCTCAGTGGTACATGTCCAAGTAACTACATATGTAAAAGGCAGTGTATGTGAGAGTTGGAGTATATAAATGACTATGCGTGACAGTCAGTGATTGTGAGAGTGGCTGTATGGATGAGTGTGTACTTGTATCAGTGATTGTATAAGAGAGTAAGTATGCGTTTGTTTCTGTTTTAATAAGTGATGTGGTGTGTGTATAACTGTATAGGTCATTAAATGGAAGTGTGATTGATTCTTTGCATGACTGACTAGGTGTGTGAGTAACTCTGGATGAGTAGTGGTGTGTGAGTGTCTGTATAGGTGTATGAGTGCATATGATAGTGTTGTATTGATGAGTGACTGCATGTATGAGTGATTGTATGGGTGAATGAGTGGATGTGTGTGTAGACCTAGGAATCAGTGAGTGCGTATCTAGTAACTGGTATTGGTGTGTCGATGGTTTCGAAAATGGTAGTCTGTATTTTACAGTGGGTGTATCAAAGGTTATATTAGAGTGTGAGGAGGTGCATCAGATTTTCACGTGGATGATGTCATCAGTGATGTCATCAGTGATGTCATTTGAGATGTCATCAGTGATGTCATCAGTGATGTCACTGACCATGTCATGAATGATGTAATATGTGACGTCATCAGCAGTGCATTGCGGGCGCGAGTTATAGTTAGCTGAACTAACTATAACGGCGGAATTTCTATGGTTTTGTACGAGTGAAATGTCCAACTAACTATAACGTCCCTGAAACCTATGGTTTTTTCAGTGAATTTCTAAGGTTTTTTAAATGCTAATTTCTAACTATAACGTGCCTGAAACCTATGTTTTTTCAGTGAATTTCAATGGTTTTTTAAATGCTAATTTCTAACTATAACGTCCCTGAAACCTATGGTTTTTTCAGTGAATTTCAAAGGTTTTTAAATGCTAATTTCTAACTATAACATAGCAGTCGCGTTTGAAGAGTGGTGGAGAAAGGTGAGCGTGGCCTTCAAACACCTTTTAGCAATCCCACTGTGTGGGATTTAGCGGAAGTAACAGGAGGGATAGTTAGCCCCCAACGTCAACCTTGGGGGCCAACTACCACTTTTATTACCTCCAGTAAGTCCCATACAGCAGGATTGCTAACTTGTTATATCAGGATCCACCCCCTCCCTGCAGCACTCTGCAAACGC